>OU015490.1:47138391-47342898 GCA_907164885.2 Dolomedes plantarius
AACTTGCTGGCCAAGGTAGCTTTAGGCAAGCACGAAGACAAGCAGTAGAAACTCTCGCCGTGTGCGGGCGGCCATTGTGTTGCTGAAATACAAGCCCAGGATGGCGTGTTATGAAGGGCAATACAACGGAGCATAGAATATCGTCGACGTACCACTGTGCTGTAAGGGTGCCGCAGATGACAACCGAAGGGGTGCTGCTATGAAATGAGATGGCACCCCAGACCATCACTCCTGGTTGTCCACCCGTATAGTGGAAGACAGTCAGGTTGGTATCCCACTGCTGCCCGGGGCTTTCCAAACACGTATTCGCTGGTCATCGGGGCTCAGTTTGAAGCGGGACAATTCTACTCCAGTCAGTGACATTCCAGGTCGAATGTGCCCGACACCACTGCAAACGGGCTTGTCGGAGTACAGAGGTCCATGGTAGTCGGCGCAAGGGGCGTCGTGAGCTCAGCCCCCTTTCTCTGAGCAGCCTATGAATGGTCCTTGTGGTCACTGAAGCACCAGTTGCACGTACGATCGATGATAATGATGAATCTGGGGCTGTGAGTGCCGCTCTGACGATTGCTCGGTCCTCACGTTCTGTCGTTTCTCTAGGCCGAGCGCTTCCTTATTGACGCTGTGTTCGGACATGGTTCACCCATTCCTGCCAACATCGTTTGATAGTGGCATCGCTCCTATCCAAATGTCGAGGGATTCACCGATTAGACTAACCGGCTTCTTTCAGCCCAACAACACGTCCTCTCTCAAATGCTGACATCTGCGCATATTGTTCGCGCATCTGTATGCGAGGCATAGTTACTGTCTACCTGAGTACACGGAATGAAATTCCCAAAGAATTTATGACCTGGAATCGAAATTTCTCCTCTTTAATATCCTGCCAGTTGCGCAGTTAAGATGCTTTGCAGCGTCACATGTTCATTCATTGGCCGCCAAACTTTAAAATTTTGCATTTTCCGTCGAAACATGTATGCATATCAATTTGTGTTCAATTTGCATTACCCCTTCTTGGTGTGTCTTTTTTTTTGTCTAAGACTGTATAAGCTCCTTTGTAGCTTCGAAACAGCCGTATGCAAAAATTATTGCATCTTACTGCTATTTGTGCTTTGTTTACGTTGGTTTTCCTGTTTATTTAAGACTGTATGTATATATATATATATATATATATATATATATATATATATATATATATATATATATATATATATATATATATGCTGGGTTTTTAAACCCAGATCTGGATCTTTCAATTACCATATGGGTTTATTGAGTTGTTTTTTTTTTATCAAAAATTTCTCAAATTTCTCATGTAAGAGTTATTTAATTATGTAAATGTAATTATGTGATTTGAATATGTATTTTTGTAAATAAATGAATGTAAAATAATACAAATGAAGAACATATCGTTTGAATCATAATATATGTGTCTCTTTTACGAAATCATCCCAGAATTTTGGTATTTGTTATGTAATATCAAAGATGGATCTAATTATCCTAAAATATGAAATCTCATCAATCTTTATAACCCTCTTGACGATTTTAACTTACGGTTCTGTGTACGTAGAGAAAGTTTTCATAAGTTAGTAGAAAGAAAACACACAAATTCTACTATTTTACAGATTAATTGCTTAGCAAATTTTCACATTTTTGAAAATTTTCCCCTTACAGAAATATTCTAAATAAAGAAATGCAAAAATCAAGTACAAAAGAAATAATCCTTATATACTGTATCAAATAAAATTCACATATGCATTTTAAAATTGTTTATAAAACCGTCAGAGTTTTCCTAAAAGACTTTGTGAGAAACGTGTTTGTAACTTTAACTGTTTTTAAACAAATGTTGTAGGAAGAAAACTCAATTTTCTATTTAAATTATTTTTTCTCATTTCTAAATTGTTAACGGGAAAGCTTATTAATCGATCTACTTGATAAAAACACATTATTAAAAATTAAAATTAAGTTTAATATTAATAAAAAAAATGATAAATAAGGAATTGCAAAACTGATAAATTTATTTTCTTTGAAATTAAAATTCTGGTCGCATAGCTAGAGCGGTAGATTTCCAAAACCCAACTATCTGTCTGTCTTATCACTAAAATGCAGGAAGTTAGTGTGTGTGTGTGGGGGGGGGGGGAGAATTGAATGTGAAAGGCTTTAAATAGGGGAAGATACCTGACCCCATCCCCTTGTTCAGTCGAAGTGTAGGCAAGAACTATTGATAGCTTTGTTGACAGTTTCAAATTACGAGGGGGGTTTTCTACCCCTTCTCAACTTCGAAAACTCTTGCCTCTCTGATTGGTTGCTTTTCTGTCAATCATGTCGACATAGTCCCTGCCTTCCCCGTGGAGGTTTCTTGTGGGTTTTAGCGAACACGGGGGAAAAAAATAACTCCAGCGGAGCCTTAAAAGGGGAGTTGTCACTTTTACGTACCTTTAAAAGTATCATTTTTAGACCTATGCTGGATTGTATGTACTACTCATGATTTTTGCTTGATTTACATGAAAGTTTTTGAGTAACTGCCTATAATACTGTTTATTATATATGCAATATTTCAAGGTAATTAATAAATAAAAATAAAATGATTTTTTATGCATAAAAAGTAAATATTTTTTTAAAATCTATCATTTTGCAGTCAACTACTGTGCGCATTCTGTAAAAATAAATTATTAAGGTACATTAATAATTGCTTACTATATGTGATTACAACACTTTAGACAACAAAATCCACCAAAATTTTTTAGCCTTAATATATTTAATTTTTTTAAAAAATTTTTTTATAAGCTTTTACTCAGTCATTTTTGAAATTTCTAATTAAAAATAGCACGTACTAAAATGTTTTAATATATTTTAGAATAATGTTGCTGGATATTGTTGTCTGAAGTATTGTAATCACATATAGTAAAAAATTACTAATGTACCTTAATAATTTATTTTGACAGAATGCGCACAGTAGTTGACTGCAAAATGCTCTATTTAAAAAAAAATTATTCACATTTTATGCATAAAAAGTCATTTTTATTATTTTTATTAATTACCTTGAAAAATTGCATCTATAATAAACAGTATTATAGGCAGTTACTCAAAAAATTTCATGTAAATCAAGCAAAAATCATGAGCAGTACATACAATCGAACATAGGTCTAAAAATGATACTTTTAAAGGTACGTAAAAGTGACCACTCCCCTTAGGAAATGAGTAAATAATGATCCATTATTTTCTAGAGCGAGTTACACATAGTATGGGTTTTATTGTACTCACAGTAAAAAGATCGGAAAATATTAATCTTTTTTTAAACTAAACACTACAGATTTTACATAAGCATTTATAGTGACAACATTGTTTATCATACAATGAAAACTTATTTACTTATCAAAACTAACTTAACAGTAATTAAATTCTATATTAATGTTTCAGCATATTCACCAGTTTTATGAAGTTAGACATAGTGGAAATATTTTATTTCTGTGAACAATTTAAAAAATATTGATGGCTTTAGCTCAGACGTGTATCTTAATTTGCCATAACCACAAAATATGTTGAATAGAAGAAAAGTATTTCATAATTATAAAGAATTGAAACTAACAACATACACTATTAATACATTATTATAAAATAAAAAATTAATGCTTGATATACAATTTACTATAGATAAATTTGAGCAAAAAATTATACATGACAGGTTTTACAGATATTTATAACATTATTTATTGATATTAAATTCAAAAGTAATTTAAAATAAAAGCTTAAATTTAATAATAAATGTGATTTATAATTTTGACTGTTTTCTTAATTTTTTAACTTTAGCACAGAGTTGAGAATTTTTTTTTTCTTGTTTGCATATAAAATGCATGTGCGCAATTAGTAAAAAGTTGATAACATTTTGAATTAAATTAATGTTAACTGTCTTAACTTTGTGTTCGCTTAAAACACAGAAGCTGTATTTTTCTCTCACTATTATACAGCTTATATTAAAACAAAACATTAATTATAAACATATTCTTACCTTAGGAGCAGAAAACATACTAGGATTTCTCTGTCCAGTTTCTTTGTTTCTTATCAGGGCTGATCGATAGCCACTGGAACAACCAGGTGCAAAACATGTTGGCATATCTGCGCACAGAATAAATTAAAAAAAATTTTAAAACAATTTTCTAAAACATGTGTCCGTATAACTCAATGAAAACTGCAAACCAGTAGAACATGTCGCGTCATCTGCCGGTGAGCGACCATAATCGGTCCATTTTTCGGGGAATACCCCATTGAAGCTTACGCTCCTTATGTAGCTTCATGTACTCGTCTATTTGATTTGTATGCGCCCAACAACCCTTCCTACGTACTACGTAGTACGTAGTAGTATAAAGTATATAAACGAGAGTGGAAATACTCTTTTAGGTAAGGGAGTATTTTCTGGTAACAGATAGGGAAAAGTACTCGTATACTTATTTCGTCCCCGCGCCTGGCGGGAGTATTCTATCGTTTGACACGTACGCCGTACTAGGTAAGGGAGTATTTTCTGGTAACAGGTAGGGAAAAATACTCGTAAACTTATTTCGTCCCCGATCCCAGCCTGGCGGCCCCATTCTAATCGCCTGGCCGGAGTTCACTGGCCGGAGCTATCGTTTGACACGTACGCCGTACCTGTTACTTTTGAAAATCGGTAACAGGTCCAAAGTTCAGTTAACACATACCTATTACAAAGTAACAGGTCCAGTATTTCCGATCCATCCTTAATATCATTGATCTAGATGCTGGGAAAATAGAGAGCTATTCCAGTTAAGTTTAATTTTCAGGTAATTTTTTCCGAATTGTATGACAAAACTGTTTTGTTAAGATGATGAAAATTATTTGCATGATTTCTACATTTTACGCTGTTTTATTCTGAGTGAAGCTAAATGCTAATACAATACTTAACTGTTAAACTGTTGGTTAATAGCTGCATGGTCTGGCATGGTATATGGTTTTAGTAAATTATTACTTTCTGGTTGAAATTGGCGTGCTATTGAAATATACGCTCGGCGATTTCAAGATATTGCTAGAAGTTGCCAATATGATTTCTCAGATAATTTTATTTAACATTTTAATCTTAATTTATAATTATATCCTTATACACGCCAGATATGACGTGTTTGGTAACTTTTCTAGTCATGAATTATACAAATGTTCTTGAACTGTAAATAATTGCGGTAAAATATCAAATATCAAGTTCCATATCCTGTGCTGTCGGGCGAAAAGTTGTTTAGCTCCACTATGTGGAGTTCTCCTAATCAGAAATGTAGGAAAATACCATTTCATGCTGTTTTAAAACCTTTAGCCCAACAATTAACACTGTATGAAAATTCAAAAATAAATGGCTAATATAGAACATTGGAATAATTTAATTTTAAAAAAATGTTGAATACAGCATTTTCTGGAATAAATAATTAAATCAGCCCTATTATTTGCAAGGTGTTCAAAATGTTTCAATCGCTTTCTTAAATTAGGTCAAAATTTAAATTTTTTTTAAATATTCCCTTGGATACCTTGTAGAAATTTTGTAGGGAGACAATATACTCAAAATACAAGATTTTTTTTTCTTTTTTATCTTAAAATCTAGAAAATAAGCATGTAAATACATCAAGATAGACACATAAAAATACAAAAATAGTGAAAAAATAAATTAAGTACATAAAAATTTGAAGCAAGATAATTTCAAATTGTACACAAGAATGAAAAAAAAAAAGATAACAATAGTATCACTGGTAAGTTTTTAGGACAAAAATTTAAATTTAAAGTATTTTCAAAGTATAAAAATCAATTTATGAAATTTAGAACAAAATTTAAGTATTTTAGGAAAAGGTACAACATTAACAAAAAACAAAAATTCTGAATCTTTGTTTAAAAAATAATTAGAATTCAAACACACTTTCTAACCAAGGAGAAATGGTGTACCAGATGCACTCTGGGCTGGAGTAAGACCTATAATCTCGTTATGAATAACCAAGGGTAAGCTTTTATCTTTTGGATTGCATTCGTTGAAAAGAAGGAAAATAAAAATTTTATGAAAAGAATTTAAATATTATTTCATTCGCTGAATGTGTAATTCGTAATCTGAAGCTAAATTAAAATTTCTTTGCTGAAAACATGTAAATCAGAGGTACTCAACCTGTGGCCTGCGGGCCGCATGCGGCCCGTCAAGCAAATATGTGCGGCCCAGAACACATTAAATTTTACTTTTTCATTATTAGAAACGTGATTAAAAAAACTGGCATTCTAAGTTTATTTATATTTTTTTAATATTTTTTATATTTTTATAAGTTTTATAATAACTTGAACAATCATCGCTCACTGAGATCTAACTGAAACTGACGCCTGTGGCAGTTAATTATAAACTCCATGGTCTTGGTTGATTATTGGCCAACGAAAAGATTTTTACATTTAAATTTGTGCCTCCATCGGAAACACCACCGCCCTATGATGACATGTTTGACATGTCTAAAGTTGAGTAATAATATATTTATCTGTGGTACTAACGTTTATGCATGACATTTTTATGCTTTTATGTTAAGTGTCTATTACGTGAAATGGATCAGTCTGCTTTGCTGTTTTGAATGTCTTGTTTCGTTATAATTTAATACCCATAATGGCAGGAGTTTCTTCAAACGGCAAATGAAAATTGTCTGATGAAAAGAGAGTTTTTCAAGACAATTGGAAAGAACAATATTTCGTTGTTGAAAATAAAAATCATTTGATCACATGCTTGATCTGTCATGAGAATGTTATATTTAAAAAATAACATTGTTCGTCATTATACTACGAAACACAAAGCATTTAATGATACTTTTCCTTGCGGCTCTTTGATAAGAAGTGAAAAGTTACCTTTTGTAAAGAAATCATTGCAACAAGAACAAAATATTCTATCAGTGGCGATTTCACAAGATTCATCGGTGACAAGAGCATCGTATGAAATTTGTTACATACTTGGAAAATATATGAAAACATTTACTGACACAGAGGTTGTGAAGGAATGCTTTCTCAGTGCTTACAATGTATTATTTGATAAATTTAGCAATAAAAACCAAATAATAACTCAAATCCAAAACATGCAGCTTTCTGATTCTACCTGCGCTACACGCATTGAAGATATTGCAACGCACGTTTTGAATCGCATCTTAGAAGACTTGAAAAACTGTAAATATTTTAGTTTGGCTTTCCATTCTAGCATCGATATTTCAGCGACATCGCAATGTTCCATTTTCATTAGATTCTGTACTGAACGAAATATTATTAACGAAGATTTTTTAAAATTTCTTCCTATGAAAAATCAAACCAGAGGCACGGACTATCTCGAAAATATTAGTACATTCCTGGAGAACAATCATATCGATATAAAAAAATTAGTTTGTACATGCACGGATGGATGTCCTTCAATGACCGGATCTGAAAAGGGATTTGTTGCCCTATTGAAAAAGAAATACAATTTAGCAAATCTCTTGTCTTTTCACTGTATCATATACCAAGAGAACTTACCAGCAAGTATCTCTATTTGTGAAATAGATGCCTTAGTGAAGACCGCAATAAATATAGGGAATTATATCCGAGCACGAGAATTGAACCACAGAAAATTTAAAATTCTTTTAGAGGAATTAAACAGTAATTATAGCGACGTCCTTTTACATACTTCAGTGAGATGGTAAGCCGAGGAAAAGTTCTGGTGCGATTTTTTTTCTTTAAGATAAGAAATTATTTTGTTTATAGAGCAAAAGAACAAAATTTACAGCGAACTTAATAATGATGGATGGTGGTGTCTGTAGAAGTGAAAATAGTGTAATTCCCCACGGTGTGTGGACAATAAAGAATGTATCATAAAGGATGCAGAGGCAGGGGCAAATACAGGATTGTAAAACAATAAAAGAATAGAAGAATAGCTGTCGGTGTGGCCAGTGATAGCGATCTGAAGTTTATATTTTACAAGATGGATGGTCGTTATTTTATGGCCCACAGTAAAAACATCAGAGGAGAAGAATCAAAGTTGTTTTACAAAATAAACGTATGTGGGGGGAGGTACTATATAGCCTATGGACAGAGGCGGCAGAGGCGGTATAATAAAGGACCAATTAGGGATAGGAACCACTGAAGGAGAAACAGCCCCCTGCCCAATGAAAGTGAGGGGCGTGCTAGAATGGCCCCCTGTAAACGGACAACAGCTTCGCTAAGGATGAGAGGAATCAAAAAAAAAAGGAGACGGTCTTCAGATTGGGTTCCTGAGAGTTAGATGTCGGAGGCTCTCGTCTGCCATATAGCCGTGGAGAAGTGCCAATATACTGCCAACGTTTTCATACACTGGAGATGATACTGGGTCCCGGTCGCCGATGCTACGATCATCGTTGCATACATCCGTTATAGTAAGTGCCTCCCCGTTAGATTCTAAGAATCATATTTGACTCTATAGTTTGCCTCTGCTTCTGGGTATTGTACGTCAAAATTATTAATATAAAACTGATTGTGATACTATAGTTCTGACATGTAAATTGAAATTTGGGTTGTCTAATAAACGTATGTGTAAGGTCAATGCGTTGTATTCCTTGCGTATTCCAACCCTTGCATGCATCTATTGCTTCTAGGTGATTAACTCCTACAGTGTCGTTTAGCTTTTCTATGTGACATCACAGAAAAACTTAGCTTAATCGTGGGTTACAGGGTCAAAATAAAATCATTTCCCAATTGGCAAATAAAGTATTTGCCTTTTAAGAAAAATTAAACATCTATCACGAAGAAATAAAGAACCAAGTATTGCATAACTTTCAAACCGTAACAAAAGCTAAACAAGATGGAATGAATATTTCCCAAAAGAACTATGAGATATTTTTAAATTATTTAACTGCCTTAGCCAAGGAATTTAAGACAAGGTTTCAGGACATACTTTGTATCAAGAATTGTTTGTTGCTTATAGAAAATCCCTGGCACCTAGAAACAGCAACTATAACACAATTAGCTGAATTCGGATATGATTATGTAAAGTTATTTGATCAATTTATCGAGTTTAAGAATGATACTAATCTGAAAGCAATTTTTAAAGAAAAGAGAGAGGAAAACGAGTACATAGATTTTTGGAAATTAGTCCCTGAAAAATATAAAACTGTACAAAATTGTGCCTTTCTGTTGCTCACCTTATTCGCATCAACGTATCTTTTTGAATCATCCTATTATAAAATGAAATATGTAAGAAACGTATACAGGAATCGACTTACTGATTCTCACCTTGATGACGTATTGAGTCTAGCATGTAGCAATTATAAACCCGATTTGTCTGATATAGTAAAAAAATGTCTTCAGTATCAAAAATCACGCTAATTTTTAAATAAACAATTGGAAGAAAGTTTAATTTTGAATTTCATTATTTTTTTGGAATAATGTATTTTGAAGTACACAAATATGATGAAAAAAATCATATTGGGAAATACGCTGTTGTTAATGTTTGAGCTAGTATTGACTGGTATGATGATAAATAATAAGTACTGCTATTCTGTTTTAATTTCAGAAAATATTTCTTGATTTATCAGGTGGTGTGCATCCTTATCTTTAATCAAATGGAGTTCAACCAATAATGTTTTTCCCTATAAGGATTTTTTTCGTAATATCACTATAACGTTACGACCCTTTCAATTTGGAAATTATGTGAATGTGGCCCGAGGCAAAAAAAGGTTGAGTATGGCTAATCTAAATGATTATCATTAAAGTTGAATTAGTTGAAACTGAAAAAACCAAATGACTTTTCCAAGATATAATTTCTAACCTTTCGTGATGTAAGAGCGAAGCTCAGCTGGATCAGGTTTGCAGCCTATAAAGCCATTAAACTGAATAATAAAAACATTTGTTATAAAGATTACAACCCAATTGTAGCAGAGCATAAACAGAGGAACCATGTATATAATCACCAAATTTAAGGCCATAAAAAATCCAGAACTTTTCCATAAATTCATGTTTGGGTTTTTTTTTAAATATAATTCCTTGCTTAAAATATATTAAAATTGTTTAAACATCTAAAGCTTATAGAAGTTAACAAATCACCATTTATGTGCATTAAATTTTTAAAAGTTACAATATAATCAAAATACATTGTTAATTTCATGCGAAACTTACCGATAAACCAATTAAAGTTTTCACTTGAATTATGAAGTGGCACCAAATTTTATGAATTTTTACAACTTGACACCATTATCACAAACTGATATTGGCAGTAGCTTTCTTCTGTCACTCTTCTGTCAGAGAACTGTTTATTTATGATTGTATTTGAAATATTTTTTCTTTTTTTTATAATGTTATTTGTTTCTATATTCATTGTGTTAAAATTTTTGATGACAAGATTTAATAAATAACATTCATCTTCATCTTGTTTGTTATAAAGATTACAACCCAATTGTAGCATAGCATAAACAGAGGAACCATGTATATAATCACCAAATTTAAAGCCATAAAAAATCCAGAACTTTTCCGTAAATTTGTTTAGTTTTTTTAAAAATATAATTCCTTTCTTAAAATATATTAAAATTTTCTTGTCATCTTTCATAACAAAGATAACAAGAACAGCATAAAGTGCAATATTCTTAAGTATTAATATGCATTATAATAGGCTCGTTTAAAGTTTTAAATCAATGTATTTCAAAGAGAATGATTTAAAAGTAATACTTAATATTTAAAATTGAAATTCTTATTAAAGCAGAAATAAATTATTGAAATTACATAATTATTAGTATATTATACAAAAAAAAATGTCTAATTTTTCTCTGTACTGTGTATTCTAAATACTTCTTTGTTTGAAACAATTCAAGATTTACAAAATCTGTATTAACTGATATTTATAACAGCCTTGATATGATTTTTTAAAAAAAAATATTGTAAAAATTGTACTTGGGTCAGTTTAGAACTAGATTATAATTCTCTGCTCTCGTACCTGCATATTCTTTATACTGAATAAATTGTTTTGTATTGGCAAAATTTATAACTGCTTTCTTGCTGTTCATGTCTTGCATAATTTTTTATTATATATAATTTCTGTCCTTAAGATCAGTGTTAATCAAATTGATGCTTGTTGTTTTAGGATTTATGTATCCTACCCAACCCCCTCCTAGGGGTAAAAAATATTTATTGAATAGAGAGAGTTACTCTGGTAAATATGTCAGAAATATAGTGTTGAAAATTATTTTCTTTATTTTCCTAAATGCCCCAAAAATGTGTTGTATAATTATGCTTTGATGGAATATGCATGAAATTAATTATATTTCTAGGTAAAAAAACATTAAAACCATCGTTATAGGATTATATTAAACCTTTTATGTAAAAGATAACTTTGCCGAAAACATGAAAATATAGACTGGTAAGTTTTTATTTTGCATAAGGGAAAGTTGTATAAACGTTCTGTGCAAGTTCTTTTATGAAAACAGTTTGAAAAAATTTTCTGAGTAGAAGTGAATCATTTATGAGAAGATTTTTCTTTCTTTTGCATTTCATGTTGAATTCTCTTACTGACTATCTGTTTTGTTAAGGCTGCTGTGTACTAACCCCATTGGATTTGCTCACCTCAATGTTAATCTATGGAGAAAATTTTTCCACTATTGACAGCTACATGAATGCTAATAATCAAATAAAAATTGTATTTTCAGATAGCTTAAACTTTTCTGCATCTTGCAAGAGTATTTAATTTATAAATTTCGTTCACTACTGGTTTATTAAATAAACTTGAAACAATGGATGCATGCTTGTGTTGGAGCAAGCAAGGAAGACAGAGCATTGGCCTTTAACATACATTTATTTAATAATTCACAAAATTCAATTAAAGTGTAATTGCTACTAGCACAATATTCTCTTTCATATTAACATTTTACATACGAGAACTCAGAAGCAAAGGCAAACTATATGGTCAAAGTAATGATTTTTAGAGTCTATGGGGAGGCACTTACTACAGTTGATGTATGCAGCGATGAAAGATGGCACTGACGACAGGGACCCAAAATCACGTCATATACAGGATCATCTTAGCGGGTTACTCGCACATCTCCTAGACTCTGAGGCAGTTGAGACTCTGTATGATCTGAGCACTAAGAAAAAAGTCAGATAAATTTGGACCTTCTCTCCTTTTTCTTTCTTACTTGGAGGGGCTGTTGTCCATTTACAGGGGGGCCGTTCTGGCCCACCCCTAATTTTCATTGGGCAGTGGGCTGTTTTTCTCTTAGTAGTTCCTGCCCCAATTGGTTCCTTATTATGCTGTCTCTGTCCATAGTCTATCAAGTACCTCCCCACCATAATTTTCATTTGCAATACCACTTTGACCCTTATCGTCTGAAGGTTTTACTGTGGGCCATAAAATAACGACCATCTATCTTGCAATATTTATAGACTTAAGATTGCTGTCAATGGCCACACCAACAGCTATTCTTCTATTTCCTCCTGGTACACAAGCCCCTATTTACTCCTGCCACTGCAGCCTTTACAATAGATTTGTTCTTGGCCACACACCATGGGGAATTATGCCATTCCACGTCTACATTCACCAAAGGAATTTATGAGCATTTTAAACACACTATACCATTATTTTCCTCTGAATAACTTAAAATTAAAATTATTTGCTTTAAAAAAATGTAAAAAAACTTTCTCTATTTCAGAGTAAAATTTTTAAAAAGAAATCTTTAAATCCACATCAGGAGTCCTTAGACACATTTTCTCCATAGGTTAACATAAAGGTGAGCAAATCCAATAGGTTAAGTACACAGCAACCTTAACAGATAGTTACATACAACTTTGTTTTAAACATAATTTATATAAATCTGATAAATAAATGAATTGAAGATTTTATATGAATTCTTAAAATACAAGGTGTGCCCATAAAGTAACCGGACAATTTTTTATAAATAAGAAAAATATTACTCACCTTCAAATAAATTTATCTACTTCATAATAATCGCCAGAGGAGTTTATACAATTTTTCCAACGTTTCTTCAGGTCATCGAAACACTGTTTATAGGCATCGGAACTAACCGTTCATAAAATACGCATAACATTTGATTTAATATCCGAGACGTTTTCAAATCTCTGTCCTTTCATGGATTTTGCATTTTTTTTGATTACAAAGGACTTATTCACAACAAATTTTTTCCTGAAAATCAAACAGTTAATCATTATTTTTACAAGGAGGTGCTTTTCCGATTAAGAAACAGGATAAGGCGAGTTAGGAAGGAACTGTTTGATTCTTGGCAATGGTTTGTTTTACACGTTAATGCTTGGCCCCCTACAGTAATTTCTGTACAGCAATACCTTGATAAGCATTCAATTACAGTGATGAATTACCCACCATATTACCCCCACTTAAAGCCAGCTGATTTTTTTCTCTTTTTCCAAAGCTTAAGATGGCCATGATAGGACAGAGATATGAAAACGTCTCGAATATTAAATCAAATGTGACGCGTATTTTGCGAACAGTTACTTCCGACGCCTATAAACAGTGTTTCGATGACTTGAATAAACATTGGAAAAATTATAGACTCCTTTAATGATTATTTTGAAGGAGATAAATTTATTTGAAGGTGAGTAATATTTTTCTTATTTATAAAAAATTGTCTGGTTACTTTATAGACGCACCTTGTATATTCAGGTAACAGTTAATTACTTTATACTGGATAATGTGAGATCCGAGTTCTTGTCATTCATGCCTTTGATCAGGGCTGGCCTGAGTCATTCTGGAGCCTAATTGCAGAAATTTCAGCGGAGTCCTTCAAAGTTCTAATATATATATTAAATCATAAAAATTTAATGTGAAGCATGAAATACAAAATTTAGGAAGGTGGTCATATTTATTTTTTTATATACATTATTTATAAGAAAAGAAAAACTAAAAAGTAGCTAGACTACATATATTTTATTCACAGATCAAAATCATTTACAATGAAATTTTCTTAGATTTTTTATCAGAGAGAGGATTTATCAATTGATGCAATTTTAATTTCCTTCACAGAGAAAAAAAAGTTGTTCGGTGAACCCACTTCTCTGAGTTCAAATCCACTGCATAGGGGAACTCGCTTTTGGTGAGTCATACAACCCATGTGGGAAAGTGGGTTCTAGAACCCAGATCCCAAGCGGGTTGATTTACCCACCACCAACTCACTAAAATGGGTTATACGACTCACTTGAAAGTGTGTCGAAAAACGCACCAACATGAGTAGACAAACTCTTCTTTCGAGTTCAAATCTCACCTTATTTTGGGTTATAAAACCCACGACTAATGAGTTTTTTAAAGTAAATAAGTTTACACTAGAGTACTTGAAATGTTGCTTATTCCCCCCCCCCCCCTGCCATTAAATTAAGTGATTTTATGATAGTAATTCATTATTCATTGTTTTGTATATTTATTATCTCAATTCCCTCATATCCTTTCTTGTGAAAAAAAAAAAAAAAAACCTGTGCTATACACCCATATTTTGAACATAATTGATATTAAAATTTAAGGTTTTTTTTCAAAGTTTAAGTCTCATAAAAACAAAGCTAAATATATGTTATAAAATCTTGCAAACTTATATCATAAGTGATGAAATGCTGCCTAAAAGTTGTAAGGATATCAGATATTTAAAATGTTAATCAAGTATCCATTATCTTTTGTAAACCAGTTTCATTCACAGGAGTAACTGAGAATAAAAAGTAGCTCCAGATAAAAAAAATATGCTAAGATTTAGTGGGGTGCTTCTATATACCAGTAAAATAAAATTTACAGGAAACTTATGAATATTATAATGTATAGAACCTTAAAATTTCGTAGGTGAAAAAGTTTTCCTTAACAACTTTTAGTTTCATTAAACTGAGACAAATATTTTGTCAAGAAATTTCAGATCTTAGCTTTAACACAAAAAAGATATTCACAAGAGAATTTTTTAAACTGAAACAAAATATTCATTATACTGATTTTAGTAATATATATTTCTAATTGGTAAAGATACCATGATCTGTACACAACTAATTCAGAAACAATTACAATATCTCAAATTGTAACATTTAAGATTTTCAGGAAAAATAGATAATCTTTTTCTAGCACACACGTTTTTTTACAGGTATATTCGACCAAATCCTCAATTAATACTTACATGGTTTGTAAACTTCTTAATTATATGTTAATATACTTACCCAGTTGCTCTAAACAAAACATCACAAAGCACATGGTTTGAAAATTTTATAAAGTACTAATATATTTACCATAAATATACTTTTTTACATAGAAATTATAAATCCTGCATAATGCATTCACAATTCCTGCTAAGTCAGTTGATTTCAAGTGAACACTTTAATGAGAAAGAATACAAACTCACATTTAAATCAAAAAACATCCCAGCAAACAAAATTACAAATACAGAGAAACTTTATTTATTACAAATATACATATTTTTCTCTGTAAACACCCTAGGCTCAATTTCACATCGTTACAATAGCAACATTAACCTATGCATTCCAAAATAAATGCTGAATTAATCTATATGATATCCTTCATCTGTAAAGATTTAGTTTTGTCCAGGTATGTTGGCTGTAGCATTCTTTTGGCTGCAATGGAGGATTATTCACCTGAAATATGAAATAAAATTCATAAATGTTATGCATTTCAGTATCAAAGTGGATTTTAATTTTCATGTAGTTAAACTTTTGAAGTGCTCACTAATAGGTTCTACATTAATGGATATTGTTTGGCTCAATTTTTACTGCAATATTTAAAAAATCAAGACATTAGGATTTTAAACTTTGAAATAGCAGCCAGAAAAAAATTGCCTTTTGTCATTTGTCATTACCTTTCCATAACAAAATTTTAACTGCAGTTGCAGTACAGAGAACTGATTTTCCATGTTGCAGGACAATTGCTGCTATATTAAGAGACTAGTACCCTCCACAGATAAATCTTAATGTCTGTATTATTGCTATCATTATTTTAAGGATGAATCTCATACAGGTACTACTAATAAATTTATTTCAAAATATGTATTGTCTAAACTTTAGAATTATTGATATTAAAGATAAACTTATTTTAATGCATGAAATAGAATTAGAAAAAGATGCAAAATGCAAATACTTCAGCATATGTTTAAAATGCAACAAAAAATAATTTTTAAATAAAATATCCTCATTGTTACCATTCAAGATCCTCTTGGGTCAACAGTTATTGGAATCTCAGGCAGGACTAATGAAGCTCCTTTGATTTTAATATCTGAAAATAGAGAGCAAGACTTTAAAAAATGCAGTTGTGATGAAGAAATTTGCTTAATTGATTCTAGACTAAGGGCTTAACTTAAAAGGAAAAAATTATTTAATTAATCTTAAAAACTAATTGATATTTAGCAACATTTTATACATGTTCACATCTATCCAATACTTATGATAAAGTATTTAAAAATTGTTTAAAAAAGGATGCTTAAGGCATTTATGCATATAAACTTGCTTGGAAAAAGTAAAAAGTTAAGTTTTAAACAAATATTCAATTGATATAAATGTTATTCTTAACCTGTATTCACATTTTTTTTCAAACAAAAAAAGGGACTTTGTTTAACACATTAATATTCCCGGTAGTCAGAAATCCTAATAAACTTATGGCAAGATTTGTATTTTTTAATTGTTTTAAGAATGCAGGACCATATCTTTTCAGACCATTAATGAACTCTTCTATATTTCTCCCTACCTTCTTTCAAATACAGCCAAATTTTAAAAAATACAAATAGTATGCCATAGATACCTCCATATTAAAATTCATGAACTTATAACCTCTTTAATAGACATTCATACTAATTGCAACGAATTAAATTTTTTTTTAAAAAGTATGCTACCAGTATATATTTCAACTGAAACAAGATGAAATGTATTGGCAGAGAACCTCTCATTTTGTACCAAAAATAAAATTATTAATGCATGCCTCAAAAAAGTAACCTCTAAAGTTTTATTTTCAACATTTTCAGATGAAATACAGTAAAGTTACCCTGAATTACTTTTGGGATAGTTATGAAAAGCTTATGAAAATTTTAATTATAAATTCTACTTAAAATAAAACATTTTTATTCTACTCAAAATTTTATTAGCTGAATATAAAATATGCATACTTTTTATATATTACATATTGTTAAATCTTCCATCCCATACTTTTATATATATATATATATATATATATATATATATATATATATATATATATATATATATATACCGGGTGGCCATAATTAAACTGACAGTGCTCACAGCGTTCTGTAGCGCGATCTATTTGCGAGAATGACGCCACATTTTGTAGGAAGATTAAACAAGACGGGGGACGAAGGATTCCGCGAAAAAATAAATTAGTTCCAAAAGTCACCGCTAGGGGAATATTTGGCGCTGTGTAATAGAAAATAGTGTTAACAAATGCAAATTAATACGGAGTAAAATTACATTTTATTATGCAAATTTTCTTATTTAGTTCAAGTGCAATATGGCAACACTTTTAAAAAAGCGTAAAATCTACATAAACACCGATAAAGTCTCGTGATCTGCAATATCACGTACGCTGAGCAGAAGTTCTTTATTCAAATTTCACATTACATCCATTGGCACAGTGCCAGCTGCTTAGGTTTTAAAAGGCAATGTGTTACGTTTCGAATCAATCGGATTGAAAGTTTATGTGCAATGTCTCCTTCTTTAGCCGAGCGTGCGTTACTGGTCAAATTCTTTTACCTCAACCAGTGCAACTCGTCAGCCGCTCTTCGTGCTTTTAGAACGCACAAAAAAATGCGTAAAGGTAACGGTCCTGTGTCAGTTAATGGGCTAAAAGCAATGGTTGCGGCGTTTGAGAAAACAGGTTCTCTGAAGGTTCAGTCAGGCAGAGGACGAAAACCTGTACCACAGGATACAATCGAAGCAGTTGCCACGGCGATTGTCGACAGAGGACCAGACAATATTGCTGCCACCTCTAGCGCTCGTGGATTAGCTCGGAATATGGATATGCCCTACAGTACGGTATGGAAAATCTTACGAAAGATTATCAACTTCTATCCGTACAAGATCAGCCGTCTATAGGAGTTACTGTACCCCGACCATGATAAGCGATTGACTTTTGCTCTCACCTTCCTTGCCAGAATGGAGGTGGATGATGCTTGGCCGTGGAAAATCTTATGGGGAGACGAGGCCCACTTTTACCTGCATGGAACTGTGAATACCCAGAACTGCCGAATTTGGGATGACAAATCACCACATGCAGTCACAGAAATTCCCTTACATTCACCAAAGGTAACTGTTTGGTGTGGGTTCACAGCGGAATTTATCGCAGGTTCATTCTTCTATGAGAACATTACCCCGACAGGACCGGAAACCTGTTCTGTTACCGGAGAGAAATATCGCCACATGTTGAACAGCTTTGTCATTCCGGCACTTCAGCAAAGACAATGCCTGGGGGAAATCCTTTTCATGCAAGATGGAGCCCCTCCACACGTTGCTGTACGGGTGCAACAGCTGCTACGACAGAAATTCACAACAGAAAGAGTCATTAGCCGCTACTTTCCAACTGCTTGGCCACCTCGGTCGCCTGATCTTACCCCATGCGACTTCTGGCTATGGGGTTACCATAAGTCCAAGGTTTATCAAGGAGTGGTCCAGGACCTGGCTACGTTGAAGGATAACATATCACGGACTGTACGGGAGATTCCTGCAGACATGTTACTTTCTGCTGTTGTGCATACTGTGCACAGAATGCAATATGTTGTCCACAACAACGGCAGCCACATTGAACCTCATTTGAATGCAAAATAAAAGGTAATTTCCGTATTGATTTGCATTTGTTAACACTCTATTTTCTATTACACAGCGCCAAATATTCCCCTAGCGGTGACTTTTGGAACTAATTTATTTTTTTGCGGAATCCTTCGTCCCCCGTCTTGTTTAATCTTCCTACAAAATGTGGCGTCATTCTCGTAAATAGATCGCGCTACAGAACGCTGTGAGCACTGTCAGTTTAATTATGGCCACCCGGTATATATATATATATATATATATATATATATATATATGAACAATAGATAGATAGACAGATTGAAAGATATAAATGACTGAATATTACATATTAAAACTTAAGTGAATAAACATACCAACATAATAAACAGGTGAATTACACTGTCACCTTCTTTAACAATTGTTTAAGGTCAATAATAAAGTAATGTCCATAGATATTTAAATTAATAACAAACAGAAAAATAATTTAAGGTCTATATGCATAAAAAATCATAAAACAATATGCAAAAGGAATATGTAAAATTTGACAACAGAAATCTATGTTTTCATCTAATAAAATAAATATACTCCTATATCAGGGATAACATTTCTGTATAACTGATGGTATAATTATTCATTCATTGATTAAATATGATAAATTAAATATTATTATTTAAAATAAATAATAGAGGAGGCAAGATTCTTTTGTATTGAGATTTAACCTCCTATTCAGTTAATGAAAGAAATATAAGACTACAAGAAATAAATGTAAAATAAGACGTGTGTAAGAGAACAAATTTTAACAAGATTGTGAGAATCGAAATGCACATCTAAGATCTACAGTCATTTTAAAATGCCAAAGATAATTAAGGAAGTAAAATACAAGTAACACTATACTCGGGGCATACCTAACCTACAGGTGGGACGCTAGAGCAGTATGATTCCGCAATTGCGATATAGTTCGTACTTTTTCCTATTAACAGAGTTGATTAAAGGTACATTTCAGACATAAATCATTAAAATAATGATTTAACTGATAAATCGTAGACATATTTGGGCAACAAAAATGTGGTGTTTCATGTATTTAGTAAATCATGCTCAATACAGCATACGAGAGAGAATGTAACGTCATAGAATAATCGGACCATTTACAAGGCTTCGTTTCCTTGGCGGGAGTATCTGGCGTCCAATGTGGATGTGGAATTTTGCTAACCCCAGGTCTGTTACTTCCTACCGATGGGTAATGGTTTACTCTAAGACAGGGGTGGCCAACCTTTTTGGGAAGAGTGCCACTATCTGAAAAAAAAAAATATGCGTGTCACTTCCAACTTTTCCAGCATACAATAAATATAATAAGGTGCGCTGTTATAGGGTAACTGTTATAGGCTAAAAGGTGCATATATTCCTGCGCTGTTATTTTCAGTAGCGTATGAGTAGGGTTTTTACAGATTTTGACAAATTATTTTTTCAAATTTCTTAATTTTTCAATAAGTCTCCGCGTGCCACTGTAAAAATGCCGCCGTGTCACACTGTGGCACGCGTGCCGCGGGTTGGCTACCCCTGCTCTAAGAAAAGGCAGTGTTTACAAGAGACAAGTGGGGAGAAATACACATCTGCAGTTAACAATAGAAAGGAAATTTTCAAAACTATACCTATTTGAATAGTAACTATATATAATGTTTAAACTGGGCAAAAATATGGCTAACAAAAACCAAGTTATGAGAAGATATTTCACAAAGGATGAAATTAGAGTTTGACGAAATATTCCCCTAGTTAAATTGCGAAAAATGGGAAATTTTCATAAAGAGTTGAAAAAATTAAATGCATGTGATTTTTCATTGGAAGAGGTTATTAGTGTAGTCATCCTAACACTTTAAAAAGGCAGGACCGGCTTTAAGCCGATTTGACCTATTAGATTGGGAAAATTTTTTTAAAATGTCTCAAAGAAAATTGCGTAAACAGATGTAAAAATTATTCAGAATAACGACTAAACGAAGTGTGTACAACATGCATATGTATATGTATTACTGTACTGGTCTCCTTCGAAGAGAAGATCCCTCAGAAAGTGGTCGGTCGGGAGCAGTTCTTTTTTCATAAGGGGTGGAAGGACTAGCGCGTCTTTCGCGACGGAGCACCCAATGCGTGGAACAGTCCATCTTAATTTAGAGGTGGGATACGTTAGGTTGTAGGGTGGCGCCATCTATTCGCTATTCTACGATTCACTTGCCGACGGGGCACTCAATGCGTGGCACCCAATTTCTGTATATCTTCACAAGTACCTTGCAGCATTTTTGAGATTTTATTAAAAGTTTCAAGTATTTTACTTTGTACAATTATTAAAATAATTGTTGGAAATTGTTCAAAATACTTGTAATTAATCAAATTTTCAGCTTCATGTTGATTATCTCAATTTTTTCTATTCAATAAAAAATATGTCAATATTTTAATTACAAAGTGCCTATATTTTTAAGATCTATAAGGCGTGGATGTTCTAATGGTTCAGAATCCACTTTAAACCATAGGTCTCAGTCCAAAATGAGCATATTTGACCATACAGTTACAAATCAACCAACCCAATAGTCCAAATTTAATATTGTCTGTGTCATTTTTGTTAATTTCTAATAAAAATATCTTCTAAATAAGGGTTAGCAGAATTTGAGATAAAAAATATCTTGCTCTTTAAAAATGATTTAATCATTATCATTGGATAATGGTTTAATCGTTTTTAAAGAGCAAGATATGGAAGGGTGGAAGGTGTCAAAAGCGACGGTCAACGGGAGAGGAGGAAATTGTCACCAAACACTTTTCGCCAAATAACGGTATTTGCCCCAAGGAAGAGTTGAACAGGTGAATCTTTCTGCCGATGGGTAATGGTTTTTGCCTAAGAAAAGGCAGTGTTTACAAGAGAAAAGTGGGGAGGAATACACATCTGCAGTTAACAACTGAAAGGAAATTTTCAACACTATACCTATTGAAATATTAACTGCCGTGATTTACTGTACAATCTGAAATGTTTAAACACTGATTTCTTATGTCTATTTTCCAAGTTATAAACTTGCAGCTAAGCAAAACATCTTTCGCGTTTTCATTTAATTTTTAAACTGGGCAAAAATATCGCTCACTCCTTTCAACAACGTCATATCTAAAAAAAAAAAAAGATTTTTCAGGAGAGTGATTTGAAAGTTTAAAAGTACATTGAAGTGTATTGAAAATAAGTTTTAATTCTGCTGGGTATTCTGAAAACAAGCATAACTAAAAATCGCCGATTTTGGAGATATGACGTTGTTGAAAGTAGTATGGCTAACAAATACCAAGTTATGAGAAGATATTTCATAGAGGGTGAAATTAGAGTTTGATGAAATATTTCCCTAGTTAAATTGCGGAAAATGGGAAAATTTTATAAAGTATTGAAAAAATAAGTTGCATGTGATTTTTCATTAGAAGAGGTCATTAGTGTGGTCATCATAACACTTTAAAGGGCAGGACCGGCTTTAAGCCGATTGGACCTATTAGATTAGGAAAATTAAAAATATGTCTAAATGAAAATTGCTTTAACAGATGTAAAAATTATTCATAATAACGACCAAACGAAGTGTGTAAAACATGCAGCTGTATATATCGATATGCTGGTTGAAGAAATGGAAGCATTAAAACATTCTTCCATCTTAATATTTCTGAAACCCATAAAAATTCTAAAATTCCTCGCTACGAATGACAGAGCTGCTGGCTTTCCAAATGGGGACCGAGGGAAGAAGCTTTTCTAGATAAAATTAATTAAAACATACCTGAGACCAACAATATCGCAGTAGACACTAAACAGTCTTGCAATAAATACTTTCTATAGAGCAGGAGGATATTAAAACTTGATCAGATCATAAATGATTTTGCTGATAAAAAAATCTAGAAATATTTATTTGTAGATATTTTTGTTCTCTAAATTAAATCTGGCTTAAATACTTTTCACATAACTTAAGGTCTTATATAATCGTTTTATGTTTAATCCCTCATTTCTAGAACCGACCACTTATATCCCAAATAAAATCAAAATCCTGTAATAAATAAGATATGTAAGAAATGCCTTACATAATTCCAAAAACTGAATTTGCCGAACCTCTGATAGTAATCAACTCTGTACAATACATGCAATGAAAAAAAAATCTATAATTAAAAACCACACTTCAGTAATGTCATTTTTATCATTTATTCGTGCTGTCATCGGTGTCTGAAAGCCCATTTGTTTTCTATCTAATTGCATCAATTATTAATATAACGGGCCACACTTATTATTTTAAATGAAAACAAAATTACCGAAACAGATCGCGTCTCCTATAGCGAAAGAAAAAACTAACAATTGCAAAAACCCAAATACGCAGAAATCTGAATCTATAATAATACATTTTTGTATGATCCCGTATTTATAAAAGTAAGTATGACTCCAAATTTTTTGAGGATTTCTAAAACTCCCTCACATTACTTCGGATGCAGGGTTAAAAGTTTCAAAATACGTTGATTACATGAAAATAGAAATCACAACATACGATGATTTTCTTAAAGCCTAAATAGTTAAAACCTTCATAATTTTCTTAATGCCTGAAGAGCGATAAAAATACTTTCCGCGGGAAATGGTATAGGGGTGTTGATTATCCCCGACCCCTCATTTCGAGAATCGACCTCCCCGAGGCTTCAACCTTAAAACTAGTTCTAGGTCTCTTCTGACGGGAGGTCTGCTGTACTATTCCTTCAGCCTGAAACCTGAAGTGTTATTCACGTAACTTGGGGTATTACTGTATCTCGAAACTCACTCCCAAGCACAAGATAAATGAATATGTACAACCGCAAATAACCTCCCTTATCTGCTTCAAATCTAGAACTTCCGCTCCTCAGCTGGACAGGTAGCCAACTTCTCCCACTACCCTTAGAGGAGGAGTTTCGGACAAAAACTCACATTTTACAGGTGGAAACGCAAAATAACTGCTTAGAATACTAGTTACCTATTAACATAAAAAATGCAAAAAAATATCTTTAAAAAAAGCCTGAAGTTTCAAGATTCGCGGCTTGTTTTCCAGATTTTTAAATTATTATTAGTTATTTTGTTACAGAGCACTTTAGCAAGCGATGTCTCTCGTTTTGGAATTTTGAAAGTGTAACTTAATTTTAAAAATATTTTGAATGATAATAATAAAAAATTAGCAAAGCCACGCATTTATTTTGGACGTCTACTTTCAGATTCCGAAAACAGAATTCAAAAATATTCATTAGGGAACCGGGTATGCGAAGTGTTATTTAGTAATTCATTAACATTGAATCCTATGATCTGCGAGGTCTACTGATGCACCCCCTTAAGAGAAATATACTTCAAAAAATTACTATTGAACTCAATAAAAAGAAATAGGATTATTCCGTCAGGTTTAATTCTATATTTCACAAACATAATTAAAAGTAAAAATAAAGATTCACAGTCAGAAAAGGTCTTTGAAATGTATTAATAAAGATTTAAAACAATGGTTATCAACCCATCACTCATTTACTACGAAGCGGAAAAGACGACATTTCATTACGAAATAAAATCTCGTTCATAAACAAACACCCTCCCGCACGTCATGAAATAAGCGGGTACGGTGACATTAAATTGACATTACCGCGGCGAAATGTTTATAGCCCCGTTTCGCGCATATGTATGAGTATCGTACCTCAGCCGCAATTAGAAACATATGTTGCGAAATTTTTCTATTGTGGTGTATATAAATATGTAAATTTTTTCTTAAAAGGGTTTTACCCTTGTTATCTCTCGCGGTCTTTTCTTAAAGGCTGCGAAATTCTGTTTCTTTACTATAATGCCAAGCTGTGTCAAATATATATGTGACTGGTTGAGTCTCCAGTCACACCCCTCGTTTAGCATATTTTGTTTACAACCCGGAGAGTCTAAGAAACTTACAAAAATAAATTACGCGAGAGCATAACATTTGTAAAACTCTTAAGCAGTTCTGAATCAATATTTCTCAAAATGAATATTTAAAACTGTTTTTGCAAGTTATTAAGGAGCTCCGCATGATAGCTATATATATTTATTTTGTTTAGAATTTTTATTACGGAATTTATACTATTGTCGATTCTAATGAATTATATACAGAACGTTCCGATTGAAATGTGAAGAGCGTAGAGAAAAATATTTGGAGCCGCCAAGCTGCAATCCTAACAAATATGCCTAAACATAAGCTACATTTTCTGTATTTCCTGTAATAGTTTTATATATTTCATTAGTTTTGTGGATTTTTTTTTAAATCTCATGGTAACCGTGCTTTTCAATCAGTTTATTATCTCTGGAATTTCTCGGAGCATTAAACTTAATAATTAGTGATGAAATTATTTTGAATTTCGGACGACTGGGGAAAACATAATATCTAAGTTTATGTATATATCATTTCCTTGCACAAACTTTTATATTTTGCTATTAATTTCACGCGAAAGTACGAAGCAAGCGGGATGGTATAGTGTTGGTATGTGTATCTCATGCAATTTCTTTCTCTTTTCTTTGCAGGTGCTCGGTGCAATTAATTGTAAAACTAAAATTGTCTGTGGTGTTCACAAATTTAGCGGATTGTTGGCAGATAGTTTTCTGATCATCGTGTGAAGAAACGTCGGCATGGCAGAAGAGCAAATGTCATGTATTTCCAGTGTCAAAGGACCTTCCAATGAAAGCCATATCTCCGAGCAGAATCCTATTGAAGCCGAAGATGAATGCAATCCAGGTGACACTTGTAGAATTATTCACAATATGAAAAGTTCCAGTGCACAGATTTCCTCTCGCAAAGAAGAAATTTTCAAGTGTAATTTATGTGAAGGAACATTTTCACATTTGGTCTCCTTACATAAGCATCATTCGTTCCACTTTACTAATGATCCTCTCTGTGTCCGTAAAGAAAATCCATTCTCCTGCACTGTATGTAATGAAAGGTTTTCTAAACAGGGTGACGTAAAAAGACATCTCCGCACCCATACAGCAGAAAAACCTTTCGCATGCAATATATGCGAAAAAAATTTTTCTGAACAGGGTAATTTGATAAATCATCTCCGCATCCACACAGGAGAAAAACCATTCGCCTGCACTGTATGTAATAAACGGTTTTCTAAACAGGGTGACGTAAAAAGACATCTCCGCACCCATACAGGAGAAAAACCTTTCGCATGCAATATATGCGAAAAAAAATTTTCTGAACAGGGTAGTTTGATAAATCATCTCCGCATCCACAAAGGAGAAAAACCATTCGCCTGCACTGTATGTAATAAAAAGTTTTCTGAACAGAGTAAAGTAAAAACACATCTCCGCACCCATACAGGCGAAAAACCTTTCGCATGCAATATATGCGACAAAAAATTTTCTGAAAAGGGTAGTTTGGTAAGACATCAACGCACCCGTACAGGAGATAAACCTTTCGCATGTACTGTATGTAATAAAAGGTTTTCTGCACAGAGTAGCGTAAAAATACATCTCCGTAACCATACAGGAGAGAAACCGATCGCATGCACAGTATGTGAGAAAAGATTTTTGAAACAGGGCGATTTGGTAGAACATTTCCGCATCCATACCGGAGAGAAACCTTTCGCATGCACTGTTTGTCGGAAAAGATTTTTTCGACAGGGTGAATTAAAAATACATCTCCGCACGCATACAGGAGAGAAACCTTTCGTATGCACGGTGTGTCAGAAAGGATTTTCTATACATAATCATTTAAACAGACATCTCCACACCCACACAGGAGAAAAACCTTTCTCATGCACTGTATGCAAGAAAAGATTTTCTCGACAGGATGCTGCAAAAACACATTTCCACACCCACACAGAAGAAAAACCTTTCTCATGCACTGTTTGCGAGAAAAGATTTTCTCGGCACGATTATTTAAAAAAACATCTCCGCACCCACACACGAGAGAAACCTTTCGGATGCACTGTATGTGAGAAAATATTTTCTGAACACGGTGATTTGGTACAACATCTCCGCATCCATACAGAAGATAGTTTCGCATGCACTGTATGCGAGAAAAGATTTTCTCGACAGAATGATGTAAAAAGACATCTCCGCATCCATACAGGAGAGAAACCTTTCGTATGTACGGTATGTCAGAAAAGATTTTCTCAGCAGGGTGCTTTAAAAATACATCTCCGCACCCACACAGGAGAGAAACCTTTCGTATGCACGGTATGTCAGAAAAGATTTTCTCAACAGGGTGCTTTAAAAATACATCTCCGTGCCCACACGGGAGAGAAACCTTTCGATTGCACTTAATTTGTCATTAAGGATTTTCTATACGCGGTAGTTTAAAAAGACACCTCCTTACCTATACATGACAGATACCTTTCTCCTGCATTCGAGAAAAGATTTTCTTAACATCGCAATTTGAAAACGCATCTCGTTATCCATGGAGGAGAGACTTTCGACCTGCACTATATATGAGAAAACGTTTTCTAAATTCGATCATTTAAAAAAACATGTTCGTATGCACAAAAGAGAGAAATATCCCGTCCTCACTATGTATGGGAACAGATGTTATTTCCAGTGTGCTTTGTAAACACATCTCCGTAACCATACACAAAAGAAACGTTCGATTGCACTACAGGTTTATGGCTTGAGAACAGTTGAAAAAGGTCATCTGCCTACCTTTTCAGGGATGTACCACACACTCTCTACTATCTTATAAAACGGGATTTTTTGGAGCAAAGAAGTATATTTAACCCACTCTAGCGAAGCCGACCTTGAAAATTCAACTCAAACTCCGGTTTCTCTCTCTCTCTTTTTGCTTTTGAGAGAGAGATGGAAGATATCGCACGTACGTACGTTTTTGAATTATGGCATTATTTCTGGTTTTGACATTTTTTTAAGTGCATGATCGCGATATCGGTCATGATCTTAAAATAGTCGACGGGATACTTGACGTACCAAAGTCACTGGAGTGAATAGGAAAAAATAATAGCATTATATGTATTTTTAGCAGTGTATAATGTTTTTAAAAGAAATATTGAGAGTAAGTTATACCTGTTTACATTACAGGAAAGAGTGTCATGAAATCTCCCTTATGAAGTACTCGTGTTTTTGTTTTTTATCCCTTAATATGAAATTATAAATTGTGAGATTTAACTGTTTTTTCTATGTCTGCTGTGATCTGTAAATGAGAAACTTTAAATAAACATTTTATCTCTTTCTATGGAGCCAATTAATTTTCACTCATAATTTTTTTTGTTATTTTAAATTGATTGTTTTAGTTTTCATTATTTTATTAAAATGGTTTTTTGTAATGTACAGCTAAAGTAACACTTGGAACATTTTATATACAAAAAGAACTTAGATGAATGTTTTTCAAACAACCCATGGAAACAAAATGTGACGAAGAGGTGAATATTCGGTGTTTAAAATAAAGGATATATTTAACTGAAGAAGTTGAGAAATCACCAGTAAAACTTTAATCTCTTAATTTTTTAAGAGTTTAAAGGGGTTTTATTTTTGTTTATTTGTTTTACCTCACATATACAAAAGTGTTCGTACACTTACGATTTTCAATGAAATAGGGGTCTATCCATGAATTAAAATGAATATTTCAGAATGGGTTTTTAATAATAAGATCTATAATCTATTCTTAACAAAACTACATGGAATATTTTGAAAACAATGTAGAACTTTATTTTTAAGAAACCAGTAATCAAAAAGTAACAAAAACTTTATCTCACAAAAGTCATCGTACGCTGAAATATTTTCGGATAAATTCATAATTAAAATTATCGTCTGGCGCTTTATTTTTATTTCTTAATTGTGGTGGCATTTTAAATATCGTTTGGCTTTAATATTTGCTGGTCTACTCAGTAATATTCTATCTATTATTTAAAAATGGCTCGTAGTCGTATATAAACAACAAACAGCATTTGGAAATTGATTATTTTTCATCATAGTAGTGGTAAATCAGTTCGGAATATTGCTAAATTACTTAATTTATCCCATTCTACTGTGCAGTATGTGATAAAACGTTTTAAAGAAGAAAATAGGATCGAAAACAAGGTAAGAAAAGGTCCGGCAAAGTTAACAAAACGTGATCAGAGATTTATAATTAGAAAATTTGTGAAAAATCCACGTTTGAGTGCTGTAAAAGTTTCTACAGAATTTGATGAAACATTTTCTACTTCAATTTCACTTGAAACTGTTCAACGAGTTCTCAGAGAAGCTGGATTACATTGGCGTTCTGCCCGTAGAAAAATTTTTGTGAGTGAGAAAAACAGAAAGCTTAAGCTTTCCTTCGCGCTATCAACGATAAATAAGCCCCAAACGTATTGGAATAATGTTTTTTTTGCCGATGAAAGTAAGTTTAACATTTTTTGTTCCGATGGGAGTATAATTGTATGGAGAAGAAAAATTGAGGAACTTAATCCCAAGAACTTAGTAGGAACAGTTAAGCATGGCGGTGGAGGTGTCCTTGGGTGGGGGTGCATGTCAGCATTAGGACTAGGTAATTTGGTATTTATTGATGGCATAATGAATCGTGCTGTTTATATAAATATTTTAAGAGACAATTTAAAATTATTAGCCCAAAATTTGGGTATTGGAAATAACTTTGTTTTTTTTATCAAGATAACGATCCTAAGCACACGGCTCTCAACGTTCTCCTCTGGTGTCTCTATAATTGTCCACAAGTTTTGAAAATACCACCTCAATCGCCAGATTTAAACCCAATAGAATATATTTGGAAAGAACAGGAGGTTCGAGTACGAAAACACGATATTCACACGAAAAGCGAACTAAAAACAATTATGATGGAAGAATGGATGAACATTGATGCAGAAATTACAAAACTAGTGCAATCTCTTCCCAGACGTTTAAAAGCTGTTGTGGATGCTAAAGGATATCCTACTAAATATTAATTTAACGAAAAAATGGAATACTTACTAATATGTAGAGATTTTTTACAAGTGTACGATGACTTTTGTGAGATAAAGTTTTTGTTACTTTTTTATTATTGGTTTCTTTAAAATAAAATTTTTGCAACGTTTTAAAAATATTTCATGTAGTTTTGTTAAGAATAGATTATAGATCTTATTATTAAATGCCCATTCTGAAATAGTCATTTTAATTAATGGATAGACCCCTATTTCATTGAAAATCGTAAGTGTACGAACACTTTAGAGAGCCACTGTATTTAGAAAACTCTATTAAGGTAGGATTTCTCTGTTTAAAATTCGTTCTCATCGCTGGCGAGGTAGAATGTAAACACAATGGTTGAAATTTTAAAGTTTTCAACAGATTTTGACTAGATGGATGTTTTACTGCTTCTCCCCCAATCAACCCGGTGAGAAACAGGTTTTCACGCTATTTATCGAAAACTTAAATAAAGAAGTTGGTCAAGTAAATAACAGGGTAATATTCGTGTCAAATCAAATACCTGTAAAAGCAAATGCAATTTGCTCATGGGTAAAACGCATTATGCCCGTATCTTTGCGGAAAAGTGTTAGTTGGCGAATTTGAGGAGGTTTGGACTGCAAAAAAAAAGTATTGTTAAAAGTTGTTTGTACTTTGAAAACTGATTTCTATGTATTTTTTAGTGCTGATTTTAAAAATGAAATTCATTTTTTTTATATCACGTCAGGTTATCTCACAAAAAGGGTGTCTATTTTGGGTGAAAACTCAATTTAACGCAATTTTGTGCATTTTTTCTAAAGGTTCTAAATTTTTATAAACAGATAAAAGATGCCATGGTTTTTCCATTTACACAACGCAATATTGAAAAAAGTGCATAACTATAGAGTCAAAAGTCCTTCTAGAAGCGCTTTCGCTTCACATCAAAGCTTCTTTTAGTGCTCTTCCTGCTGTGGACAGCTTGAGCATCGTCCCTTTTTAATATCCAGCAGTAATCCGCTATCATGTTAACGTTCCATCCTCCTTGGTACATTTTTTTCCATTTCCTTGATGTCTTGATGGAACCTTTCGCCCTGCTCTTCACTGGCATCACCAATATTTGCAGGCAAGAAATCAAGGTGTGAGGAGAGTGTTAACCTTTATGGTCGTGATCCGGCAAATCATTATCTTGTAGAAGTAATCATAACTGTAGCACCAACTCTTATTTACATCTGGTTTATTGACACATTAAAATCTTGGTTAAATAAATCATTTACAAAGGTTCGTTCCTACGAACGTTAATACACTCCTGAGAGCAGGGCTCATTATTCAAAGTCCAAACGAGCTCCCCGTCTCTCCGTACGCGTGTCGACCCTTCAACAGTCGAAGTCTATTCTCTCTCCATTCGCAACACCGTCTTTATTTATCCATTCTTCTCAGCCTTTCTCGAACCATCTTGGACCATCTCGTATCCTCCACTTTTTCCGGTTCCGCCCTCTGCAGACCACCTATGATGAATTTTCTTTCCTGCCGACCCTTCCAAGGCAAAAGCGCGCCGCTAATGGGTTTCACAAATCATTCTAAATGATTCGCGTACTTTTACCTATTGTCGTACCTCTCCAAAGGTGTATATCGTTCGACACCTGTTTGCGTTTCTTTTGGGCTCATTGAAGACGCTATTTCTCACGTTCATCAATTCCACTTAAGAATGGGAGACGAGAGTCTGACAGGGAGAAAATGAACTTTTATGCTCATATTACAACCGAACTTCATGAAGTTTTCTAGCATGTCGGCGACGATTGACTTGGCTCCTTTTCGTTTCTCAGAAAACTGGTTAAAACTAGTTTAAAAGATACCCATGCTGCTTTTTCTTTTGTTTCCATATTTTTTTCTCAAAGTTGGCATCCCTCATTAGTTTTTTTATGTCAGGTCCGACAAACACTCCTTCTTTTATCTTTGCCTCGCATAACCCAGGCAACTGCTCACAAAGGTATCTAAAACATTCTCCTCCTTTTGGCAATGCCTTGACAAATTGTTTCATCAAACCCAATTTAATGTGTAGAGGTGGAAGTAATACCTTTTTGGGATATACAAGACTCTCCCTCTCAAGATTTTTAACTCTAACCCGCAAGGTTTTTCTCAGCGACCATTTTTTCTTTATATAGTGTTGCTTCCTGTGACGACTGCCCTTGTTATTTAAACACTTTAAAACTGAATTCTAGGTACGTTAATAAAACTTCCACATACCTGAATTCTCTGTTCGAGGTCCTGGAATTACTCAGTTGAACTGCTATAAACTTCTTATTAAAAATAACGCATTGCACTGATCAAAGGAACTATAATCCAAAAGGGACACATACTTTTATTCACAGACTAACGTAGAACACACAGGACATGAAGAAGAAAAAAAAAAGTGATGCATTCTGGGAAGGGGAAAAAAGTCCCGTCAGGCGCACTTGCGCAATAAATCTTTTACAAAAATTCCCTACGATACGGGTTTTCCCATAGGGCCCCAGCCATTCCAAGTGTTTCGTTGACTGAAACGGAACATAGAAGAAATCGTAAGTTCGTATTCCACTATTCCTAGGTTCCATCAAAAAATTTTGAAAAACTGTTTCACAATGTCATTTCTGTTAAAGATGGTGGAGATATGCACAGCAAAATTTCCCAAGCTATTCTTTACATAATTTGTAGGGATTCTCGGCCGATTTCAATCATTGAAGACGAGGGTTTTAAACACTTGTTAAAAGTAAGTGTGCTTATATATATTGTTCCATCACGAAGAGCAACAGATTCAGTGACTGATCAGAAGTACGAAATAGTGTTATTCATGTTAAAAGAGCGATTGAACAATGTCTCAGATGTGTGTGTCACAATAGATATTTGGACGGAAACATCGATGTTCAAAAACATCGATGTTTAAAAACATCGATGGTTTTGGGCGATGTTTTATTAGCATCGATGTTTTAATATTGAATATCGATGTTTCAAAACATCGATGTCGCATCCCTAGTTTTCCAACAGTCCTATTCGCAGAGAAAGCAAGGGAACTTTGTGTAACCACTCTGTTGACCAAGCAACATTGAAATCACTTTTAAATCGCCACAAATCGTCCATTTATGATCTGAATAACAAATTTTCTTTAAAACCAGTTCAAGATTTTCAAAACATTGTTTTAGATGTGGTACAGTGGAAGGTGGTGCGAAGGAGGATGGTGGGGACAGACAGGCACTGAACATTGCACAAAATTGCATTGACAGGCATTGACACAAAAGATGTCAATGGAGGGAGATAGTAAGGGATGGGAGGGAAGGTCGACAGACAAGCACTAATAGGAAAGTGATGCAGTTTTAACCGTATAACATTCGTTTTAGTACGACTGTCCAGTGTATATAACAATGTCTATTTCATTGCAAACACCTTAAAACTTTCTCACATTAATTTTAAAAGTGTTTGTAAGCAAAATTTTTTCTTTGGAAATATTTCAAATTTTGTCTAAACTCATAGTACTTACTACCTTACTTTAAAAATACACAAATTCAACAAAACTAGACATGCTAATTGTAATAAAACTGTACGTGAGGGAATTTTTTCAATAATTTTCCCATAATCAGCACCAAAAATACTATAAAAATCACTGATTACATTTGAGACAATTTTTTTTTGTCGCTGACCTGTGTAGTGTGTGTTACGTGTTACATTTTAGTGCTAAATAGTAAAGTCTTGTTGACATCCATCCTCCACGCCTTGGGATCAAACCACTGGAAAAGTTTAAATTTCCAGTAATAATTAAACTTAAGGCTGCTGTGTACTAACCCTATTGAACTCGCACACCTCAATGTTAACTTATAGTGAAAATATGTCTACTCTATTGACAGCTACATAAATGCTGATAATCCAATAAAAATGGTATTTTCAGATAGCCTGAACTTTTCTGCGCCTTGCAATAGGATTCATTTTATAAATTTCAAGAAATTTATGAGCGTTTGAAACACAGTATACCAATTTTTTTTCCCAGAATGATTTAAATTTTAAAATATTTGCATTAAAAAAACGAAAAATGCCCCAAGGTTTAAAACTGCTTTCTTGATTAAAAATTTGGTCTATATGGAGCAACAGAAATTTTCATAGAACGCAAAAATAGTATTGTAATATATTTATTTTTAAATTTCAACATAAGTACAATTTACAAATATTAAAAAATATGTATAGTATTATTTTGTTCTTTTGGCATATTTCTCATTTGCGTGAATTTTTTTTTTTTTTTAGTAGATTGCTGTCGTTGTTTAAAAGGCCATAAAATTTTTCACAACAATTTGTTAAATTATATTTCACACATTAAATGGCTTTCAAAGTCTCAACACTTAGTAGTGATTTTTCTGATGTTACTGGATTATCACTTTAAGTCCACACTTTATTTACCGTAGAAAAAACGCGTTCAGTCGTAGCATTAGTTCCTTGTAAGGACAGCGCTTATTCCACAATTTTTAGTGCATTATTGTATGGAACATGGTGTGTTTCAAGATTCGAATTCTAACAACTGATCAACAATGCGAACTTTGATAAGCAGTTCTCTATAATCAGTTCCCAACAATTATTTGTTATTATTAAAGTTTAACATTATAAAAGTAGCAAAAATAATATAAAACTCATATCCTAGCTAAGTAGCCACATGACCGCCGAAAACCGTATATTCCCTTCCCGTTCTCCCGCCGTTATCTAGCTTGTCGTGCATTCTTTCAAAAAATCGGGACTTTTTTAAAACGCCGCGGGACAAATTTGTTAAAAATCGGGACTGTCCCGCCAAAAGCGGGACGTCTGGTCACCTTACCCTAGATGGACTTTTAATCAAAGATAAAGCTGAATCTTTCGCAGAAGAATTAGGTTATTTAAATTTCAAAGGCAGTAATGGTTGGTTCGAAAATTTTAAAAAACGAAACATTACATTTTTGAAAATGTGTGGTGAATGTGCTAACGTAGATGAAGATGTTTTTGTAGAATTTAGAAAGAAAGTAAGCTCGATATTGAAAGATTACGACGAAAAAGATGTGTTCAAGGTGGATGAAACTGGACTTTTTTCAATTCCTAATATTAGTTAACACTCTCTCTATATATATCTTGTTCAAATTTTCGATCGTAAAATAAAAGTACTTTTTATTCATCCACTCAAGTTCAAATACATTTTTTTAAACTTGTAGTGGATGACACTTGATGTTAATACAGTTTTTTCAAATATTAATTCACTAATTAAATTTAATTAATCAATTTTAGTTTTAGACCTAGAGCGTCTCTTGCTCTTGAATAGTAATTTCCCTCTTGTTACTGTGTAAACGGTAGCACTGCGGTATCGCGGGCTTCTCCCGTCCTGTAGGTTGCGAGATCGAATCCCCAACCTGACAAACTTTTTCTCTCTCTTCCCCCCCCCTCCTAATCTAGCACAGTAGGCAAGGTTCCGGCAGGCAATCCTTTTTTTCAATTCCTACTATTAGTTCACACTCAAATTTTTCTTTGTTGACCTACTATACTTTTTATTCATCCACTCAAGTTCAAATACATTTTTTTAAACTTGTAGTGGATGACACTTGATGTTAATACAGTTTTTTCAAATATTAATTCATTAATTAAATTTAATTAATCAATTTTAGTTTTAGACCTAGAGCGTCTCTTGCTCTTGAATAGTAATTTCCCTCTTGTAACTGTGTAAACGGTAGCACTGCGGTATCGCGGGCTTCTCCCGTCCTGTAGGTTGTGAGATCGAATCCCCAACCTGACAACCTTTTTCTCTCTCTTCCCCCCCCCTCCTAATCTCGCACAGTAGGCAAGGTTCCGGCAGGCAATCCCTTTTTTCAATTCCTACTATTAGTTCACACTCAAATTTTTCTTTGTTGACCTAAGTAGGAATTGACTTTAAATTTTTTTTTTATATATATTACTTGTTTTAAATGCACTCCAGACAAAACGATGCATGTAAAGGGTGAAGCATGTAAGGAGGGAAGAGCAGTAAAGAGCGCTTAACTTTATTGTTTTGCGTGAATATGAATGGAACAAAGAAGTTAAAACCGTTAATGATAGGGAAATCGAAAAAAACCAAGGTTTTTCAGCGGGATAAAAATGTTTCCTTTTTTTTGGATTACGAATCTACTTTTTTAGAAAACTGGCTCAAGAATATAAATAATAAAAAAATGAAAACAGAAAAGCGGAAAATCGATCTTTTCATTGATAATTGTACGGGGCACAGTACCATACCTAAAACGGAAAACGTAAGAATTGAATTCTTCCCCCCGAATACTACATCAAAACTTCAACCACTTGACCAGGGCATACTCCAAAGTTTGAAAGTATCGTCATCAAGTGCAGGCCCAGATTTCCGCATGGGCAAGTGGGGCACTTGCCCAGGGCCCCCAAATTTATGGGGCCCCTAATTTAGTATTAAGTTGTACATATTTTTGAAAATTTGGTTTTAGGTTAATTCAGTAAAGGTGGGCAGTGGCGGATACAGAAAAAAATCCTGGGTGGGGCACAGTGCACCCACTATATTCATTTCAAAAGAAAATTTCCTGAATTTATTTATTAACATTAAAAGTAAATTAATTAACATATTATTATTATTATTATTATTTTTCAAATGTTTGACTTTTTGGTTGAAAATTTTTTGAATTTCCGGTCCGAATTTATGGGGGGGGGGGGCCTTGGTGAGTGTCCCACATGTTCATGTGGAAATCTACTCCTGGAGGGCGAGGGCACATGGCCTCCCTCTGGATCTGTCCTTGGAGGGGGCCCCCAAAGTCTGCTTTGCCCAGGGCCCCATTGGGTCAAAGTCGGGCCCTGATCAAGTGGTTAAAAAAATGCTGTCCGAAATGGAAGAAGGTGTTTCACCATCTAGTGTAGATATTCTACAAGCTATGCGAATGGCAGACAAAGCTTGGAACATTGTGTCTTCCTCTACGATAATGAACAGCTTTAAAAAGGCTGGTTTCATAAAAGACCACGAAAGTTCTCAAATAATCAACATCGACCACCCTGCTGACAACTGCGCAGAAAATTATTGGAACCGATTAAACAGACTTATGCACCTCGATAACATGGAATTCAATGATTTTGTGTTTCGTAGATGATGCAGTAATACGGTGTGGTCAGTGGGAGGACAATGAAATTATGGGTCAGACGAAAGCTTCTTGTGTATTATCAGAAGAAGAGGAGGGAGAAATCCGCCATGTGAGGCGTTGAAAGGCAAAGTGGTGTAAGTCACATTTTCAACCTTTTTCATTTGAGGGCAAATATGTAATCTCCATGTTTAATTTATAGTGGAATTGTAAATAGTTATTATTTGCAGTATTGTAATAATTGTTATGAATTATAATTTGTTCAATTTATGGTGGAATTTTTTGTAGTTTTTGCAATTAAACTCTGTTGACTTACACCACTTGACTTACTGACTTACACCACTTTGCTTTTCACAGCCTCATGTGGCAACCCAACTCGCAGGCAGCTTCGACGTCGCTTTCTGTGCATCTGGTTTGCGCAGGAGTGGGGATTGCCGCGAACATTGGAACACTGATCTTCACTTCACACTCTCCGTACTAACGTGGTACGCACGCTTCTCCGCTTCGAATTCACCGCGATGAACTACGAGCCGGGTTTTCGTAACGGTTATTGTAAATTTATGTCACGTGTCAAATTTTAAATAAAAGAACATGTTAATAAGTTCTAATTGCTGCTTATACCTTCTGATGTCCGTAATATGGGAATAATAGTTCCCATAGCCATTTGCCACCAAATGTGACAAACAAAGAAGCACTATCTGCAGTGGACACTTTGAGGAGATATGTTGAAAGTTAGCCAAATATGTCAGAGGACACATTTAAAGCCATTGTCCACTTAGAAAGTGTAATAGATAAAATTTCATACTCTTCTCTGAAGCAAACAACAATTGAATCTTTTTTCAAATAATTTTGTAAATAGTGTTTATTAAAATTAAAAAAGGATTACTTTTTTTAAAGGTATGTGAAAATCTTTATTCCTCTATTCTACTATTGATAACATGCGATTTTCGATAATTCGAATTATTGATATTTCGAATTTTTTTGTCTCTCCCTCCAAGTTCGAGATATCGAGGTTTGATTGTATTACTAAAATTTTACGTGCTAGAAAACCTTTCTTTAGCTTTTGAAAGTCGTAGAATTATTATAATGCTGAATGGGTTAAATTTTTTAAAGAAAAAAAATTCTTGGAAGAAAAAAAAAATTTCAATTTTTTAAAAGAAAAGCTTTAGTCGATATGCTTTGAAATCTTTTAATATACAGTCGAACCCCGTTATAGCGAACCTGGTATATAACGAACTCCCGGATATAACGACAGAAAATTTTGGTCCCTCCGTTTTCCTACTGTGTTTAAAGCAAATTTATCCTTTTATAGCGAACCTCCGAAATCTTAAGAATCGGCTATAACGAACATTTTTTTCAGTCGACAACTGAATTTTTTTTTTTTTTAATTTTTAAACTTTTTAAGAATGTTGAACATACAACGAATGTTGAAGAAGCAAAGAATGTTGAAGAAGATGATGAAGATTTACCTATCGCGATGTGGATAGAAAAGCAGAAAATGTCATCATTCTCATATTGTGGCGTGCAATTGTTCGAAACGTGATGATGAAGTCATTACGTGTGAAAATCTGACTGATGAAGATATGGTGGAAGAAATTAAAATGAATCATTCTGAAATCGAAGATTCTGCTTCTGATGCTGATGAAGAGGAGCATATAAATGACGAAATCTCCACCATCTCAGATGCTACAGCAGCGATGAGTGTAAATAATAAGTTTTTGTCAACACAAACAGTGGAAGAAAGAGTAATGTGTTTGGGTAAAATGTTTTTGAAATCGGCATCAAGTCAGCAGAAGATTACCGATTATTTCTGTATCAAAACAGTGAGCAACTATTTAACCCAGTGGGGCCTCCGGCCAGGTCGGGCCCAGCTTGTGCTCTGTGGGAGTGAGCAACTATTAAGGATAAAATCAGTTTATTTCCATTTGTTTTCATTTTTAGTTAATTTAATTAGTATTGTGTCAGTTTAATGTAATCGATTTTAGTCAATTTAATTCATTAATGATTATTTTCAATAGATTTTATCATTCTTTCAATACATCATTATTGAATACACATGGCAACTAAAGAGTTATACATTTTGTGAACTCTTAACATTTTTCTTAATGGTTCGGATATAGCGAACAAAACCTTTGGTCCCTTCAAGTTCGTTATAACGGGGTTCGACTGTATATAATAACTGTTGACAATTTCCTTTGCTTTCTTTCAAAATGTATTGGATATGTCCTTCAAACTGATATCCATACTCTTACACCTAGCGTGTGGGGGGGGGGGGGGGAATTGGCAATGCAAAATTTTGCTGTATAATATTTCTTTAAATTCTGATGTCAGTAATATCGGTAAATTTTTAGAAGTTATGTTGAGCTGCAAAAATACACTTAACATGTAAAATTGCATTGTAAATTCAGTAAGGCTACATCCCTGCAATAAGAAATGGCATTCTGTTTACAGGAGTTCAAAAATAAAATAATATCTGATGTGCCGATTCGTTGAAATTATTTTGCAAGATTAATATCTGATGTGCCGATTCGTTGAAATTATTTTGCAAGATTGTTTTCAAATCACGAGCATTCAATTATATTCCATTGATGGAAATTACATAACAAATTTGAAAAATTTAGGTATGCAAACTTTTTTATTCAGCCATTAGAATTATTTGAAGAGAAAATATCAGCACGTTTCTTTGTAGATGTTCACAATCAGAACCTCTGAATGAATTAAAATTTTTTAATGGGGTGTATGATTTACAAAGAAAAAAATTACAGTTCTGCATTTTCTAAAATTTTGTTAGAAAATTTGCTGTATAAATTCAGTAGTTACATATAGGTACATACGTAGAAATGCCAAATTTTAATTAATAGTAATTACCAACCTCATTCATTCATCAATAGCTCGACAGTCCTGGTTGGACACTGGCTTTCTCAAGAAGACGGAACCAGTCCTTCCTTCTGTGCCCCACAGCTTTTCAGTCTCTGGCATTGATTGAGACAAATGCTTACTTCACACCAACGGCGACGGAGAAGAAAATCATGTATCTTCGTTGTTGCGCATGCGTGTATGGGAACTATTATTCCCATATTACGGACATCAGAAGGTATGAGAACAATTAAAACTTAACTTGTTCTTTTATTTAAAAGTTGACACATAACATAGATTTACAGTTACGAAACCCGGCTCGTACTTCATCGCAGTGAATTCGGAGCGGAGAAGCGTACGTACCACGCTAGTACGGAAAAATGAATAGTCCAGATCGCCAATCCTGCGCGAACCAGATGCGCAGAACGCGACGTCGGAGTTGTCTGCGAGTTGGGTTGCCACACGTGTTACAAAAAAAATTTCACTCCCCTGGTTCGTCTCCGTCTCTGGTCTCTGCGGTTTCAAGTTGGAAAAAGTTCAACTTTTGTATCTGCCGCCATGCTCGACAGCCAATCAGAATAGAAAGAGAAGATTAAGCGCATGCGCAAATAAATTGCCTCTTTTCCCCGTCTCCTGGCGGTGTGAAGGCTTTTATGACAGCCCCAGAGACAGATAGCAAAATGTGTCTGTCTTTCTTTGCTGTCGTCGTTGGTGTGGAGTAAGCAAAAGTCACTTTGGAGGCAGTCCGCCCACCTCAGTCTGGGTCTGCCTCTTCTTCTGACTCCTGTTGGCTTCGCCAGAAAGATTCTTTTAGTCGTTCGGTCATCATTCATTCTTAAAATGTGTCCGGCCCATTTCATGTGCTGGATTTTATGATATTTCAGAATGCCCGATTCTCTGAATAACCTATAAAATTCAGAGTTAGTTCTCCTTCTCCAAACCCCATTATCACAGAAGCCACCAAAAACGGATCGGAGGATCTTCCTCTCAAAAATTGCGAGGGTTCTCTCATCAGCCTGGGACAACGTCCACGTTTCAGATGCATGTGTGAGAACTGTCCTGATTAAACTTTTGTATATGAACAACTTGGTGTTCCTTTTAATTACCAACCTAACCCATCAAAATTACGGAAAATGGTAAAATCCCATCTCTCTTCTAATTGAAAAATGGTTGCGTCCACCTATATGTACGTTCCATTTGGTACGATGTATAGATACTGGAAAAGACAAAATTTACTACGTAGAAACGGGAGTAATTAAGATTGTATTATAAAACTTTTTTATAACATCTGTAGATTTTATCAATGATGAATTTTTAATTTTTATTCCGAATTTATTTTTCTACGACTAAAATTTTCGGTTTAGTTAATATTAAAATGCAATCTATTTTTTTCCCTGTATAAAATCGTAAACAGTAAAGGCAGCACAAAATTTCTTTAGTTAAATCTTTGGTGGATCCATCCGATTTTCGGAGGGGGGGTATGGTATATCCCCTGTGTAGCAGAGGGACTGAGGGGCCTGCCCCAGAAATTTTTTTAAATATACAGTGTTTGAAATCTCCCTTTTAGGCTATTTTAAGTACCTCAAAAGCACCTTAAAGTATTATATTAAACCTAGAAATTTACATTCTCTATGAATGTTACATGAAAACCATGACATTTTATTCAAACACGATATATTTGGATTTTTATTTTAATTAATAAACATCTTGGTACAGTTTTGTAACATACTAGCAGAATTATCCGGCGTTGCCCTGGATTTTAAGAATGTTTACTAACTAAAATCAATTTAAAAACTAAACACAATATAAATAACATAGAAAACAAAAAGCATGTAATACCTCGTTTACACAAACCCGAGTTCGAACCGGAGCTTCCCGCCCCCTGAATTCGCTTCGCTCTGAGCGGAGGTGAACTAGAGCTCCCCTCGTTTAAACCCCCCCCCCCCGGCCCCAACTGAGTTGGGGAACACATTTGGCTGGAAATTTGGCGTTATTTTTGTTCTTGCGTACTCAGGAGGCGAGCGAATTATATATATATATATATATATATATATATATATATATATATATATATATATATATATATATATATATATATATATATATATATATACCGAAATTTCGCACGTATGCGCCGCACCCACCGTAAGCGCCGCAGGGACTGAAATTACCTTTTAGAAAAACGAAATCGGGGTAAGCGCCGCACCGGCGTAAACGCCGCATATAAATTTTTCTTAGTTACCGTACCGCAACCAAATACTGAGACACCAGCAAAAATTTTAGGTTATTTCCGTAACAAACTAATACATTTTAATGTAATAAATTCAATATAATTCTAATTTTAAATATTTCTCTTATTAAATTACACTTTAACACTAGAAGCGCCGAATGACACCCTGTTAGCCCAAACACATATGCAAATATTGTCACTTACGTGTTCGAGTGAAACATCGCTACGGCTCATCGCTCATCGGGAACAATTATTTCCGCCTTTCTAAAACAGGAAACTATTGTCTTAATGGAGACACCCTTCCATGCTTCAGAGACCCACTTCGCGACTTCTACGAAAGTTGCCTTTCGCATAGTTCCGCTTTTTGTGTAGGAATGTAGACCTTCAGTCCGAGAGACTTCGCATTCGGCATTTGAATACTTTGTTCATAGACAAATCAAGTGGTTGAACTAATTTTGTCAAACCTCCGGGAATTATCGCTAAATTTGCAGACACAGTCTTCGCTGCAACTTTTAACAGGCTCTGACAAGTGGGCTTTCATCGAGTCCATTATAAGTAGCCCTTTTGGATTGAAAAGAGCCCTTTCCTTTTCCGCCAGACTTCGTTCAACCAATCTCGCATTACTATTTCGTTCATCAATCCTTTCTCGTTCGCGCGAATCACAACGTCATTAGGAAATTCTTCTTTGGGGGAAGTTTTTCTTTTAAAAATCAACAGAGGTTTCAGTTTTTCACCGCTTGCTGTGCAAGACAAGACACAAGTAAATGACGTTTTTTCGTGACTAGTAGTAACAATACTCACTGTACTTTCGCCAACCTTGTTGACAGTCCTGCTTGGAGGACAGTCGAAAGTCAAAGGTACCTCGTCCATGTTGATCACCTGATCGGTGGCAAACTTGTGGTCCTTTAATTGGTCCCCTATAAACTTCAGGAAAGAAGATTTCTTTACCTCCCAATCAACAGGCAATTTTTGCCCCACGGTTGTGCAGGCCCGAACGGAGAGGTTTTTCCGTTTCATGAATCGGTAGCACCAGTTGGATCCAGCTTTGAAATCGTCTAATTCCATCTTCGCCGCTATAACTCTGGCTTGTAAACGTATCTTTACTGTTGATATTGGAATGCTCTTACTTCTCTGGGATAAAATCCATTTCTCAAGACTAGTTTCCAGTTGAGGCCAAGCAGCTTTCCCTCTTCTGCGTGCTCTCTTACTTTTCGGCATCTTTAGCAGAACTTTCTTTTCGGAGTGCCATCACCGAACACATCGTTCATCAACACTGAACTCTCTGCCTGCTGCTGTATTTCCGATTTCTTCTGCTTTGGCAATAACATTCAACTTCGCACAGTAGCTTTTGTTTCTGCGTTTTGGAGCCATTTTCTTAAATAGTTTCACAGTACGGGGGACAAAAACTATTTTCGCAGAGAGAGAACGACAGCAATGCAAGTGCGTCGTCGCCAAAGTGTGTATGACATCATCGTCATTCTTTTCTAAAATTAGTCAAGAACTTCGCGCATGCGCAGTGATAAACGTCCGTTCAAGTAATGCGTTAGGCTCAATTTTAGTAGAAAAGTGCAAGCTGAAAGGATTTTAAAATCCGAAATCCGCGTAAAGGCCGCACCGGCGTAAGCGCCGCGCCCAACAATTTTTGAACTTTTTTTTACGTATGCGCCGCGGCGCTTACGTGCGAAATTACTGTATATATATATATATATATATATATATATATATATATATATATATATATATATATATACATACATACATATATAGACATATATATACATATACATACACACATATATATATATATATATATATATACACACACACACATATATATATATATATATACACACATATATATATATATATGCATATACATACATATATATACACATATACACACACATATATGTATATAACAGTTAAGCATGCCTTCACCGGCATGCTTAACTGTTCCTACTAAGTTCTTGGGATTAAGTTCCTCATTTTTTTCTTCTCCATACAATTATACGCCCATCAGCACCAAAAATATTCATCGACAAATAAGGCATTATTCCAATAGGTTTGGGGCTTATTTATCATTGATAGTGCGAAGGGAGGCCTAAACTTTCTGTTTTTCTCACTCACAAAAATTTTTCTATGGGCAGAAAGCCCATGTAATCCAGCTGTTCAGAGAACTCGTCAAAAAATTTCAGGCGAAATTGAAGTAGAAAATGTTTCATTGAATTCTGCAAAAACTTTTACAGCACTCAAACTTGAATTTTTCACAAATTTTCTAATTATAAATCTCTGATCGCGTTTTGTTAACTCTGCCGGACGGCCTTTTCTTACCTTGTTTTCGATCCAATTTTCTTCTTTAAAGCGTTTTTTCACATACTGCACAGTAGAATGGGATAAATAAGGTAATTTAGCAATATTCCGAAATGATTTACCACTACTATGATGAAAAATAATCAATTTTCGAATGCTGTTTGTTGTTTCTTTGCGACTACGAGCCATTTTTAAATAATAAATAGAATATTACGGAGTAGGCAAGCAAAAATTAAAGCCAAACGATATTTTAAATGCCACCACAATTCAAAATAAAAAATAAAACGCCAGGGGATAATTTTAATTATGAATTTATCCGAAAATATTTCAGTGTACGATGACTTTTGTGAGATAAAGTTTTTGTTACTTTTTGATTACTGGTTTCTTAAAAATAAAGTTTTACTATGTTTTCAAAATATTTCATGTAGTTTTGTTAATAATAGATTATAGATCTTATTATTAAATACCCATTCTGAAATATTAATTTTAATTAATGGATAGACCCCTGTTTCATTGAAATTCGTAAGTGTACGAACACTTTTGGGAGCCACTGTATATATATATATATATATATATATATATATATATATATATATATACATATATACATATTTATACATATACACACACACACACACACATATATATATATATATATATATATATATATATATATATATATATATATATATATATATATATATATATATATATATATATATATATATAATATTTTTATTTTGAAATTTTTTTAATAAAACATTTCAGGCATTCACAAAGGTAAAGTCTACTGCGAAAAGTAGCCATTAACGAAGTTTTTTTGCCAAAAACAGCGATAATGATCACTGACTGTCTTCCGTGTCACATATTCCTTTCTGGTAAACATTTTCTTTGAAGTTCGCTTGAAAAACCGCTCATTCGAGCTTCGCGCGAGTCGCCGATGCGAGCTCTATTAAGTCGTAAAACTGTCAGCTGGGAACGTAATTGATGAGCGCTCGCCTCACCTAGCTCGGTAATGTGTGAGCCCGCCATTAGATGTGTATAACATTTTACATGCTTTTTGTTTTCTATGTTATTTATATTGTGTTTAGTTTTTAAATTGATTTTAGTTAGTAAACATTCTTAAAATCCAGGGCAACACCGAATAATTCTGCTAGTATGTTATAAAACTGTACCAAGATGTTTATTAATTAAAATAAAAATCCAAATGTATCGTGTTTGAATAAAATGTCATGGTTTTCATGTAACATTCATAGAGAATGTAAATTTCTAGGTTTAAAATAATATTTTAAGGTGCTTTTGAGGTACTTAAAATAGCCAAAAAAGGAGTTTTCAAACACTGTATATTTAAAAAAATTTCTGGGGCAGGCCCCTCGGTCCCTCTGCTACACAGGGGATATACCATACCCCCCCCCCGAAAATCGGATGGATCCACCGAAGATTTAACAAAAGAAATTTTGTGCTGCCTTTACTGTTTACGATTTTATACAGGGAAAAAAAATAGATTGCATTTCAATATTAACTACACCGAAAATTTTATTCGTAGAAAAATAATTTCGGAATAAAAATTAAAAATTCATCATTGATAAAATCTACAGATGTTATAAAAAAGTTTTATAATACAATCTTAATTAATCCCGTTTCTAAGTAGTAAATTTTGTCTTTTCCAGTATCTATACATTGTACCAAATGGAACGTACATATAGGTGGACGCAACCATTTTTCAATAAGAGACATAGGATTTTACCATTTTTTCTTAATTTTGATGGGTTAGGTTGGTAATTAAAAGGAACACCAAGTTGTTGATATACAAAAGTTTAATCAGGACAGTCCTCACACATGCATCTGAAACGTGGACCTTGTCTCAGGCTGATGAGAGAACCCTCGCAATTTTTGAGAGGAAGATCCTCCGATCCGTTTTTGGTGGCTTCTGTGATAATGGAGTTTGGAGAAGGAGAACTAACTCTGAAATTTATAGGTTATTCAGAGAATCGGGCATTCTGAAATATCATAAAATCCAGCGCATGAAATGGGCCGGACACATTTTAAGAATGAATGATGACCGAACGACTAAAAGAATCTTTCTGGCGAAGCCAACAGGAGTCAGGAGAAGAGGCAGACTCAGACTGAGGTGGGCGGACTACCTCCAAAGTGACTTTGTCTCAATCAATGTCAGAGACTGGAAAGCTGTGGCGCACAGAAGGAAGGACTGGTTCCGTCTTCTTGAGAAAGCCAGGGTCCAACCAGGACTGTCGAGCTATTGATGAATGAATGAGGTTGGTAATTACTATTAATAAAAATTTGGCATTTCTACGTATGTACCTATATGTAACTACTGGATTTATACAGCAAATTTTCTAACAAAATTTTAGAAAATACAGAACTGTAATTTTTTTTTTCGTAAATCATACACCCTTTTCCAAAAGGTTCAAATTTGTGATGGTAGAGGCATAATCAACAAGACATGTTAAGCCACAATTATTTATTAACATTCTATGCGGCCACAAAACACATCTACATACTTTTACACTACATTACACTCTAAATTCGTACATTTCTCGTCTTCTACGACTGGCGCTGGACCTCGAGCGCCCTCTATATACAAGTTTCGTAACACACCCCACCTGTACTCTTTCAAGAGTACACTAATACTTATATAACAATCAAATACTACAAATAACATTACAAATGATCACAAACATCATATACAACATAACAATTAACAAATAAACAGTTTCATACATTAAATTACCTCGAGTGGATAAACCAACTGAATTGGGCGTTTGTACTGACCCTTGGCAGTTCTAACAAGACAAGAACGTATATGGCCGTCACGACCAATAATAACGTCCTCAATTACGCCAAGAGGCCATAAGTACTTAGACTTAGTGGTCCCTTCCAATAAAACCACTTGTCCCCGTTTAAGGTCTTTCTCCGAGGATGGATTCACAAAATTATGTGCACTTCGCAACTGCATCAAATAATTATTTTTCCACTTTGCCCAAATCTGACATATAAGTTTAGTTTGATAGAGCATTCGTCGAGACAAATTCTCCTTTGTAGAAGGTTCATCGCTAAAAATATCCACAAAATGTACAGGATAACTAAGATTTTCTTGTCCAGGAAACAGAAAATGAGCTGGTGTAATAAGTAATGGTTCATTCAAATCATTACTTGTATAAGTAAGGGGTCTATGATTCAATACAAGTTCAATTTCGGTAAGAATAGTCGTCATTTCTTCAAAGCTAAGACACGCCCTACCGAGAATTTTCCTTAAAGGCTCTTTAATACTTCTCATGAGTCTTTCGTAGAAGCCACCCCACCATGGGGCATGAGGGGGTATAAATTGCCATGTTATCTCACGTATTGCTATGAATTCCTTTAAATCCAAATCAACTATAATTTTGGAAAAATCTTTCAAGAGGTTATTTGTTGTTTTGAAACTCTTAGCATTATCCGAAATGATAACTTTACAATTACCCCTTCTAGCCAAAAATCGTCTTAAAGACAAAAGAAAGCTTTTCGTTGTCATATCAGTTATTAGCTCTATGTGAAGAGCTCGTGTGACAGCACAGGTAAACAAGGCTATGTACGATTTTTGTTGATTATCTTTCCCAGAACGAACAATAACCGGACCAGTAAAATCGATTCCAGTTACCGTAAAAGGGGGATTTTCAAGAATTCTATTTTTTGGTAGTTGTGCTGTTATTTGTCGAGCAGGTTTCAGATAATATTTTTTACAAATCAAACAGTCTCTCAAAACTCTTTTGACAATCTGTCTACCCTTCGGAATCCAATATCTACTTCGAATTTTAGCGAGGGTCGTAGACACTCCACCGTGGCAAACTTTGTTATGTTCCCTAAAAATTAACAACTCAGTAAATTTTGATTAGTTTGGCAAGATTATCGGATGAATTTCATTAGAAGAAAATTCACTTTCTTCAAGTCTGCCCCTAACACGCAAAACTTTATTGTCATCTAAAAATGGTGCCAATTTATAAAGAGACGATGTCTTAGAAATCAGTTTACCTCCTTTAATGCATTCTAATTCGGAAGAGTAGACAATATTTTGTTCATATTTTATCCAATGTTCTTCAACTTCTAAAAGTTCAGTTGCACTGCAAGGTCCAATTTCTATTGGTATTTTCCTAAGTCTATTGACAAACCTTTTAATTAAAACTGTAATTTTTAACACCTTATATAAGTCACTATACTTGTTCAAATCTAAAACAAATTGGGAATCATTTACTGCACATTTATTTTGAACTATTGTTTGAAATTCTTTCCGTAACTCTAAATCTCCAATAGGATTCTCAATTTCGCTTTTACCTGGCCAAACCTCCTTGGGTTTACTCAGCCAAGGTGGTCCGTGCCACCACAATGGATTCTTGATTAAATCTGAGGCCGGAATACCCCTGGAAAGGATGTCTGCAGGATTTTCCTTCCCAGGACAATGAGACCATTTGTCTCGTCCAGTCAAATTTTGAATCTCCCTGACTCTGTTTTTTACAAAGAGTTTGTAATTGTCGACCTTACCCTTTATCCAATACGTACATATACTCGAATCGGTCCAGAAATAACGTTTTGCTTCAAATTTTAAACACTTACTCACCTGTTTAGATAATCTAGCAGATAACAAACATCCGAGTAGTTCCAAACGAGGCAAAGTGAGTGGTTTCAGAGGGGCAACCCTACTCTTTGAACATACAAATTTAACAATTACTCTGTCATCGCGAGTAACCCCTCGAAGAAATATCACACATCCATATGCTGCTACGGAAGCATCTGAAAAGGAATGAATATCAAATGAAATAAAATCACATAAATTGAACTCAGAAAAGTAATATCTAGGGATCTCGACACTATTTAGGTGTTCCAATTCACTACACCACAACTGCCACTTGCAATCTAGTGAGAATGGAAGATTATCGTCCCAGTCCAATTCAGCTGCCCATAGTTCTTGGAGAAGTATCTTCAGTCTAATGATGAATGGTCCCAAGAATCCGATCGGATCGAAGATGCGGCCAAGTATCTGCAATATGAATCTTTTAGTATTGCAACCATTGGCGAGAATGTTTATCAATTTTCTAGCGTCAAAAAAAAATCATGTCCTTGTCAGGATCCCAAGCTAATCCCAGAACCTTCGTAGGAGCACCACATCCTTCTTTGATGGATTTGTCTTCATGAGTTTCGATGCCTGCTCTTCTCCAAGCATCACGAAGTTTTACTGAATTCGTTTGCCACCTTCTAAGCACCATTCCACCTTTTTTTAAGATTTCCACACTTTCGATGGCAGTTTTCAGAGCTGTTTCTACACTTTCAGCTCCTCCAACAAGGTCATCAACCCAGAATGATTTTAAAAGTGTTTCACAAGTTTCTGGGAACAAGTCTCTATATTTTTCGAAATGAAATTTCAATGTTGCTGCGAGTAGGTAAGGACTCGGTGTAAGTCCGAATAAAACACGAGTAAAATTCAACACAATTATCTCATCCGAATTTAAATTTTCTGTCCAAAAAAATCTAGTAAATTGTCGGTCTTCTGTATCTATTAAAATTTGCAGAAATGCTTGCCGTATGTCAGCTATGTAAGCTATAGAATTTTCTCTAAATTTGATAAGAAGTTCAAATAAATTAGGGTACAAGTTCACTCCTGTTTTTAGACAATCGTTCCGAGAATATTGTCGTTCTTCGTGAGCTGCACCATCAAACACGATTCTAAGACGACTGCTGATTTTGTCTTCTCGAACGACAGCATGGTGGGGCAAGTAAAATGAAGACTCATCAGCTAACCCTTCTATTGTACACCTCTCAATTATTCCTTCCTCAAGATAACCGTCAACAACCTCTCGGTACTCTTTATATAATGTCGGGTCTCTTTTAAACCTCTCGACCAAACCTTTAAAACGTCTCAACGCTCCCTCCCTATTATTTCCTAATTTTTCTTGCATGCCTTCCTTCCACGGCAACTTAACACAATATCTATTTTCAACAAATTGAACCGATTCATTAAACTCCCTTTAAACTTCCTGTTCACTCATAGCTGTGTCTATTTCGTCACCTCTAATTCCTAAACTTTCCAATTCCCAAAATCGTCTCATTTCAGCGGAGACAGACTCCCTTTCACTCAGAACGAAATTAACTAACGTGGAATCAGTCAGCTCATCACATCTACCTTGAAGTGACCATCCAAATACAGTTTCTATAGCTACCAATGACGAATTCAACCGCTGGAACCCCTTTACCAAATCCCAGTAATAATCCGCTCCTACTAACAAGGAAATCTGACAATTGCTAGACAACTCCTTAAAATCAAATGTCAAAGCAAATCCTCTGTCCTCCATTTCATCACATATATCCCGATCTGGAACCCGAATCGACGCTCTCGATATTTCATCTATTTCCAATGCCTCTACGACCACTTCTCTACCGTCCAAAATATTTCGCAATTTTATTTCTACCTTGCGACAAACCTGCAACTTGGGATTCCTAGCTCCAAAAGAATAAATATTCAATCTTTCCGATCGAATAATTTTCAAACCCAACTTCTCAGAAATGCTTTTCTTTACAAACGTGCGTTCACTACCGTTATCAAACAATGAAAATACACAATCCGATAATTTAGTTCCAACTATTTCTACCTTTACGCATTGCAATAAGGTCCCTTTTTTATCATTAACCATATAATTAGCTGTAGTAGTTACGACTTCATTAGTATTTTTTTCCGAATCATTTTCTCTTTTCTGATTTTTAGAATTTTCTAGTTTGAAACATATGGCTCGAGCGTGCCTGCCATGACAGAAAGAACAAGCAACTCCTTTGCACCTTTTGACAAAACAATTTAAGTTACAACATAATAAACATCTCCTTTCGCGCAATAGTTTATCCCTTTTTTTTCTAGTATTCGAATTTTCGCACAGATGAGATGGATGCCATTGATTGTAAAATAAACATCCGCTGTCAGATGTATTGGCTAGCAATTCACTGGCTGATGGTGCAAATTTATTACGATTTGGCGCGCCGAACTGACGGCGTACAAGTTGTTTACTTTGGAAGTTCGAATTCCGAGGCGGGGGGGGGGGAGTGGCGATTCAATGCTAAAAGCTCTCTCCCGCGCGCTAATAGCGTTATGTAAAAAAAGTCATCAATTCTTCCAGATTGTGATTAGCTTTGCTAGAAATCTGAGTTTTGCTAAATTCTAATGCAAGATCACTAGGAAAAAGTTTTAAAATAATTGCACTAAGCATTACACTATAAGTATCCGATTTCACACCCAAACTATCTAAAGAACGAATTTGAGTTTGACACTTAAAATATAAATTTCTTAACTCTTGCAAATTAGTAGAATTTTTTAAGGGCGTCATATCTAACAATTTTGACAAATGGGCATTAATTAACACGTCATTTTGACCAAATGTGTCCTTCAATAATTTTATAGCTGATTTATAATTATCCTCAGTAATCGCGAAACCCTTTATACAAGAAAGAGCCTCTCCCCCGAGACTACTAAACAAATACGAAAATTTTTCAACATCTGAAAGCGACGGGTTTTTGTCAACTGCATTTTCGAATTGATTCCAAAAATTTAAGTACTCTGACGGGTCCCCATAATATGTTTGGATTTTCAATTTTGGCAATTTTGCGTTTGTATTTGATTTACTTTTATTTTCTAGGTTTTGACGCCCATTACTAGGTTCCTGTTTAGTTACGGATTGTAACAATTTAATTTTATTTTTAAGTTTTACAGAGTTAAAAACAATAATTTCATTGTACTCGTCTATTTTTTCGATTTCCGATTCTATATCCGCGATGTCTAAAACATTTTCAATTTTGCTATCTATGGATTTCAATTGTTCGTCTTTGGTTTGTAACTGAACTAAAAGACCTTCCAGTTCATCTATTTCAACATCTGGTTCTGCCAAACGATTTGCTATTTTAGATATTAATTTCGTAACCTGTCCCCTATGAGAGGTGCGCTGTTTTTTAAACCTCTCTAAATCCTTTTTTTCAGCCATTTATTCCAACTATACAATGCAGCTATACACGTTTACAATTCCAAACAACAAATACCAAATAACTTCAAATTAAATACAGCTCAAACTTTGTCAAATCAACAAATCTTAAACAAATCAAACTACAATATTCAACTTATTCACTTCAACTATACAAATCAAATAAATATCACTATCAAATTCTAACCTATACGAAACCGATACGATTTGCCAAGTAACAACATTTTTTCAAAAACGAAATTTCGACTTACCCCACCATTCTACGTTCGAAACTTTTTCCACATCGGTGGTTCAGTTTTTTAATCCAACGAATTCGCGGCCGAGAAGCACCACTTTTCCAAAAGGTTCAAATTTGTGATGGTAGAGGCATAATCAACAAGGCATGTTAAGCCACAATTCTTTATTAACATTCTATACGGCCACAAAACACATCTACATACTTTTACACTACGTTACACTCTAAATTCGTACATTTCTCGTCTTCTACGACTGGCGCTGGACCTCGAGCGCCCTCTATATACAAGTTTCGTAACACACCCCATTAAAAAATTTAAATTCATTCAGAGGTTCTGATTGTGAACATCTACAAAGAAACGTGCTGATATTTTTTTCCCAATTAATTCTGATGGCTGAAAAAAAAAGTTTGCATGCCTAAATTTTTCAAATTTGTTATGTAACTTCCATCAATGGAATATAATTGAATGCTCGTGATTTGAAAACAATCTTGCAAAAGAATTTCAACGAATCGGCACATCAGATATTGTTCTATTTTTTAACTCCTGTAAACAGAATGCCATTTCTTATTGCAGGGATGAAGCCTTACTGAATTTACAATGCAATTTTACATGTTAAGTGTATTTTTGCATCTCAACATAACTTATAAAAATTTACCGATATTACTGACATCAAAATTTAAAGAAATTTTATAGAGCAAAATTTTGCATTGCCAATCCCCCCCCCCCCCCCACACACACACACACACGCTAGGTGTAAGAGTATGGGTGTCAGTTTGAAGGACCTATCCAATACATTTTGAAAGAAAGCAAAGGAAATTGTCAACAGTTATTATATATATTAAAAGATTTCAAAGCATATCGACTAAAACTTTTCTTTTTAAAAATTGAAAAATTTTTTCTTCTAAAATTTTTTTTCTTTTAAAAATATGAACCCATTCAGCATTATAATAATTCTACGACTTTCAAAAGCTAAAGAAAAGTTTTCTAGCACGTAAAATTTTAGTAATACAATCAAACCTCGATATCTCGAACTGAAGGGAGAGACAAAAAAATTCGAAATATCAAAAATTCGAATTATCGAAAATCGCATATTATCAATACGCCATCGGAGTGCGACGCCATTTTCAGCTTTGGAGACCAGAAGTAACTGTTCCCGTGTTAACGTCCATAGAGGAAAATTTCGACGATTTTTTGCTTCAAAGCCAATATTTTTAAACTCGTGAAACCTTTTGAAATGTATTCCGAAGAACGTCAACTTAATTTTAAAAATACAATTAACCTTGTTCCAAACGGAATATTTAAAGAAAATTGAAAGGTTTCCTTGTAAATCGACTGTTTTACGCTTTGTGCGCAAACATTTGGCACAAAGTTGGCTGTTTGTCGCCAAGTGCGAATGCTTTGGTACATCTCAAATTTATCTCTGTTTTGGCGATCAATATATCACTAGGCAATGAACGGGCGGAAGCTATAATTTTCATGGGTTATTTATGTTTCTGGATTAGAATTCTCCCGTCGCGATTATCGAAAGTATTTCATTTTAATAATGTATTTATCATTTTTTATGCAACGTGTATCTAGATGTATTATCGTACAACCAAAGTATTTGTTTCAAAAGTATTTTATATTTCCACAAAAACTAAATACAATTTATCGTAAAACTAGTTTACGTTCAGTACAAAACTGAATTTGTTACCTCACACTTTATTTAAATAAGTTCTGTTTTGCTGTTGACTGCAGTCATCAGAATTAGTAGAAGCATAGCAACTAATTTTTCCATTTCCCATTGAATGTTTTGTTGTAAAGAAAAAAGTGGGCTGAACTGTATCAATATTTCTTTACTATATTCTGGTAATTCTGTGTTGTGTATGAAATTAACTTTTTAACTTTTATATCGATAATTAATGATCCAATTTTTAAAAGTTTGAATTGACTTCCATCTGATATCTAAAAAGTTAAGAACTTCATCAAAATGCTTAAAATTTCTAAACAGTTATGGATTTTTAACATACGGCAATTACCTTTGAAAATCTATGTATATAACAAATCATTTTCAGTCAGTGTCATATATTTCTGACGACTACATAATAAAAATATATTTTTAAATTAGCCATTAAATTTATATTATTTAAAACTTATATTATTTACAATTTTAATCATTGGTATTAATAGATTATTTGCTATCATTTTATTTCTCTCAAATTCCATCTCACTTATTTCAGACCTCCAATATAAATTTGTAAAAATTAAAATTTATTTTTCTGCGATCAGTAGTAAATTTGATACTTAATCCTGTGTATTAGTACATATCATATTGTAAGATAGTCTAAAGTAATTTTGTTTTCTGTATAAAATTCACCTTTTCTGATTTGTGTTCATAATTAATTTATAAATATATTGTAATTCTTTGTAGACAAGAGTAACTGAGTGAGTCATGGGTGAAATTTTATCATTAACAATTTATAACCTCATCTAACTACCACAGGAAATAGTATCTAGGGGTAAAAACTAAATAAATTACTTCTGTATAATGAGTGTGTTTTATTGATAAAATATCCCACATGAAACTATGCAATATTAAACTGAAGAAATACTAAAATTTTTCAATTAAAGAATTTGCATGATAGCGAAGACAAAATAATATAAACGATACATTTATATCTTGATAGTTAGATTTTAAGAATCCTGTGGATTATCTCAAGATATATATATACATTTTTAATTCATCAGCCAGCAAGACTTAACACTTAAAAACAAATATTAATTCAATCTATTGCAAAAGTGTAAAACCAGCTAGCTCGGTATGAGAGGCAAATTGCATAAGCAGTTAATAAAAGCAAACAATTTTGTTTTATGCAATAAAGCATTTTAATTTTTTTTAATTATGACCTATAGTATATAAATGTCACATTTCGCACTTAATGAAACGATGATTATTTATTGATTTAGAAAACCTTCAGGAAAGTTCTTCGAAAGTTATCGTGAGTGGGAGAATTTAAAATGCTTCAAATCAAAAAAGTCAAATTTATAAATATCTCTAAATACTTACAGATCTCTAGCAGAGCATGTTGAGTTTTTAAAAATGCAAACCAAGATTTGAGAAAAAAAGAATCAGCAACAAAATTAAACACAATATGGTAAGTTTTAATTTTTCATTGATGCATGAACACAAGCATATATTAATCCAGGCAAGTCGTAATAGAACGTCTGTAATTGAGAAGGCTTAAGAGCATATCAATCCTCTCGTTTGATTAAGTTGAAATTTTCGCACAGAAAAATACCAATATATTACGTAGACACATAGCTCGTCACTCTCACAAGAAAACTTAACTTTCCTAACAATGCCAAAATTATTTGGCATTTGGCATCTCTTTCGTACAGTCTTGATATACAAGGTTACCATACAATGGTTATTATAATGTTCTATTTGAATACGGATATTGCCTTCTTGGCAGATTTTGGCATAGCTGCATTCGAAACAGAATAATATTTATTGTTTTTCCCGTTAAAAACGGCATTTCCAGGCGCAATCTTTTCAAAAAATCATAGATCTTCAATATTTAAAGGTTTACATAGTAGGAATTCCGCCAAGTATGAATAGATTTCGAATAAAAGTCTCCGCAAAATAGTGGCCTTGTTAATCTCCGTAGGGTTTCTTAGTTTTGTTCTCTAAAGGTCTCCAAGATGGCCGCCTCACTCCGATGGCGTATAGTAGAACAGAGGAATAAAGCTTTTTCACATACCTTTTAAAAAAGTAATCCTTTTTTAATTTTAATAAACACTATTAACAAAATTATTTGAAAAAAGATTCAATTGTTGTTTGCCTCAGAGAAGAGTATGAAATTTTATCTATTTCACTTTCTAAGTGGACAATGGCTTTAAATGTGTCCTCTGACATATTTGGCTAACTTTCAACATATCTCCTCAAAGTGTCCACTGCAGATAGTGCTACTTTGTTTGTCACATTTGGTGGCAAATGGCTATGGGAACTATTATTCCCATATTACGGACATCAGAAGGTATAAGCAGCAATTAGAACTTATTAAAATGTTCTTTTATTTAACACTTGACACATGACATAAATTTACAATAACCGTTACGAAAACCCGGCTCGTAGTTCATCGTGGTGAATTCGGAGCGGAGAAGCGTACGTATCACGCTAGTAAGGAGAGTGTGAAGTGAAGATCGGTGTTCCAATGTCAGCGGCAACCCTCACTCCTGCGCGAACCAGATGCGCAGAACGCGACGTCGGAGCTGTCTGCGAGTTGGGTTGCCACAATATTGCCCCCCAAGTACCGTAGGTACTGAGGGTTACAAGTAGCGGGGGTTAAACCGAACCCGTCGACCAGAACGCGTTGACACTGGAACTGGGGTCGTGATCAGGGACGGATTTACATATTTTTATGCCCTAGGCCAAAGCACCATTTTGCGCCCCCTTCCCTCCATTTAAATTTTTGACTTATAACATTAGATTTAATATACAGTAAGAGTTTTTGAAACATACACTGCTTGACAATTGCTAAGGAACAGCCACATTTTTCGGAATATTTCATAATATACATTGATTGAAGAAATGAAACTTCGTACATATTTAGAAGAGATACTGTGCATTATTTATTATGCAAAACTCCGTCAAGTTGACGGTGTCTGTTCTCTTCTCGGACAAGCTCTTCGGCAATTTTTTTTTCTAAAGTAAACTCATATTCAGGCCAGCGATCTATAAGTTGAACGATACCGAGGTAATCAGGTGGCAATCTTCTAATAGATCTAAAAGATTACTGGGAAGAAAAAAGGAACGTGTTTATTTTGACAATTGGTTACATCTCTGTCGCGATCACGACAAATTTGATGTCGAAGTTCATTTTTAGCGCAACCTCCCGGCATTCTCTCTCGTGACTGCCTTTGAGTCAGTACGTCAGAAGACGCAACAGGGGTTCTTTAATTCCTAGTGTTTTTCTTGAAAACTAGCCGCTGCACAACCAGCATGGTCGCTTTTAGTTTTATATTTCCTTTTGCAAAACAACTCAACTGAAAGTAACATATGTAAGGAATGTTACCATTAACTGTCATCATAAATATACGTTGTTAAGGGGTATTCTCTATAAGGCTGATTCTAAAACATCGTGATTAAAAAATGTGAATTTCCATTACTTCAGAACAGAGTTAAAGTTAAGACTGAGAAACCCAACACCAATGATTTTAAAAATTACGCCCCTCTCTGTATGTAATATTTTTCAAAATTAAGATATCCTACACTTTATCATTACATCAAATAAGGAATTGTTGGGGGAAATTTTTTTCACTGAAAAAAATGGAGTAAAAATTCAGCAAGTACTAAAATATAGTGTGGATTACATCACTCTCTGTGTGTACTATTGTTCACAATTCAGATATCTACACTTAATTATATCAAATAATAAATTATTGGGAAAATTTCTTCACTTATAAAATGGAGTAAAAATTCAGCATGTACTGAGAAAAGTGTACAAAATTATCTATTAGTTGCTCTCGGTTGCTATGCCGGTGACGGTTAAGCCTAACCTCGCGATCATTTATGCTCCCTCTTAATGAATTATTTCTTCTTCGCTTTCTTTCTTGACTGTCCCCAATTTTCACTTGATCGTGCAGCTGGCTTTCGAGCATTCCCGATTTCAGTGCGTAAATCCATGTTGACACACAGTTGCAAATAGGGCAATGCATCGCAGCATGTCACATCTCAACTCTTGCAGATTTTACTTCTTGTTTGGCGAGGAGTGGCAAAAAATTGTATAATTTAACAAGGCGTTCAATGAGCATTCTTACAGCTTGTTGAATAAAATGCTCTCAAATTACGCAAAGTCTTTAGATTAGGTATCTAAACAAAGGTATATCGCTAAATTAAACATTCAGGTACAGCCCGGAAAGGTTTATTCAGTATGTGACCTGTATTTATTGACAGAGGAAAACTGAAGTTACGGTACAAGACGCTGGCCTGAAGTAACTTATCCTGATATCTATACATATCTCAACATAATAATAATCATTCTCAACGAAAGAATGATTATATTCTCTTAACCCTTGCGAAATATTGAAAAAAAGTGCTAAAATACCTGTTAAATACAACTAATATGAGGAAATTTATAAATAAACTTAAATTATTTAACTGAAAATGAAGGTATCGTCCAAAAACACATGCAAACGCATAGGAACTGCTTCTGTTTTCTGCTACCCGATAATGACGTCATCTATAGCAGACGAAAACTGACGTAGCCAGTGACGTTGCAACGTTTCGCCTTATTGCGGACGGCCGCTAATGTTTACATCTGGTAGTTTCAGCCGTTGCCATTCGGAGTGTAGAAATATCGTGGATTTTTGTGTCGCATACCTACGAAAATACCGTGTCTAGCTGAAAGATACTAAGGCAAGGCGTATCCAAAGTGTCATCTCTGACACAATGGCAATTATTTTTTTTTTATATTAAGATTGGAGGCATAATTTTTGTAGATTCTTGAGTGAATAAGAATATCTTTTTTTCTGTACTGTACTGATATACAAATTGAAAGAGAATTTGAATTTAAATATAAAAATAAATCTGATTCTAGTAAAAATTTAAATGGAAACTAGGTACAGTCATACCTCGATACTCGTCGCATTCCAATGTGAAAAAATTGCTTCCCTATTCCCTCTGCAAGTGCCTGATGTTTTACTGGAAGGAGACCCCCTTCCAAGCAATAACACTTCTCGTCTATTTCGCCACTATACCATTACGCCATCAACTTCTTTCATTTCAGTCTCAGTGAAGATAAATTTTATTTCATTTTATTTTATTATTGTTATAAATTATCTGTCTGTCTAGTTTAAAGATTTTGTATTTAAATAAAAATTTTAAATAAACCCGTCAATTTATAAATTGCCCAGAGAGATAAAATGAGAAATTTATGGTTTTCAGGAACAAATTAATCTAATTTACATCACTACTAATGGAAAAAATTTACTCGTCGTGCCATCTAGAACTAATTAACGACGAGTGCCGATGTACCACTGCATTTCGTTTTAAAAAAATGTAATTTTTAATTTACAGATAATTTACATACTAGGGCAAATGATGTCAAAGAAAGGCCTAAATTCTTGTTCTATGTAATAGAGTTACTTGTATTAATAATAATAAATTTTCTGTATTTAAATTTTTGTTAATTTTTCTTACAGATGGAAAGAAAATCAAAAGGATCTACTATAAGCTTTCACCAAAACGAGAAGATAGTGACTCAAGCAGTTCTGGAAGTTGATTGTAATATTTGCATGTTAAATCTGTAAATATAGTTTTTCATTGTAATTGCGTGTTAAAATTGCATGACAAAAACCATTTGCCGTAAAATATATATCGGTAGAATTCTAAAATTCTGCGTTTATAAAGCTGTTTTAAGCCATCGTAAGTAATAGTTCTGTCGAAGGTCAACTGAGACAGCAAAAATAGCACAGAGTTGTGGCACAGTTACAGTGTCCTTATTTGTTAGAGTGCGATATCCGTTTACTGCATAGTAAGTTTCATAAAATTGTTTGTAGAGTTACCTGAATTTTTTAACCCTATTTCACAGGGAATTCGTGAAATTCCACATTATCAGAACATGTTCACATCAAATTCCATTGTTGTTGTCTAACAACTAAAGAAACAAACAACTGGGATTTCTGAATGCAAAAACTTTTATCATTATTTTTTTTTCTTTTTTAAACGTAGGGTTACTTTCCCCGATAACGGTCCTGCGGAAGAGAAAATTTCAGACGCTAAAACTGTCCGTCCGCCCGTCCTCGCGAGTTATAATTTTGGCAGCGCGCCAAACCCAGTCTATCGCTTGGACAAGTTAAACAGAAAAGTACCAAGATGCGTCAAAACTCTGACATACATATATGTATATACCTACATACGTACATTATTCTGGTTTTTAATTGTAGGGGAAAATACCGCAATAATTATAATGGTTTACTCGTGTTCGTAAAACGGTTATGGTCAAGGTAGTTAATTTTGGGTGCGTTGCCAATATAGAAATCATTCAAATACTACCTGTTTGCTTGACGAATTAATCTCTTATTTTTGATTGCGTTGTGTTTTAAAATAATATAAATCATCTGATTGAACTTATAATGGATAGATTTATTAAAGCAAAACACATAACTAATTCATAACAATACACATCACATTTGCTATATTAAATACCTTACTTAGTCATTATACTTTTAAATATACATTGAATTTCATTTTCCTCAATTAGACATGGGTAACTTATTCATCATCATTGCTTTTATCAATGAGGTATTATACTAAATACATATTTTTATAATTCGACTTGGCACTAGTCACTTAACTCTGGTATTATTTAATTAACTATGGATGAGAGGTAATCGGGCAAACACTGATTTGTGGGATCAATAATGAACTGCCACACGTACCTTCACTGACGTTTTATATTTGTTATCACTGTTACACATAATGGAGGTGGCGTTGACTGAACTTCCTCAAAGCTCACTTGAAAATATCGGCACGCGTCTTGAATCAAATCGTTCATCAATCGGCTGAGGTTCAGGCTGGGTGGTCGGCGGGCTGCTGCTAACTGGGTTACCATTCACAAGGTCCCTTGGGAGATGGTTCTCATTCTATGTCGTGGGGTCAGTTGTCGGGAACTGCCCTCCTTCCACGATCGGTGCGGTCAATCTATCATTCCTCTCAGCTGGGCTATTATGAGGTCTCGTAGATCTCGTACTGAGCTGTTTCTGGATTCTCAGTTCATCTTTTCTAGCCAAAAAAATCTCCTTACCTAATCTTTATCTTGCTTCTTTTGTCTTTTCCTTCCGTAATTAAACTCCTCCTATTTTTTTTCGATTGGACAATTATTTCTTCTGGAATCTTCTATACCGCCCTGCTGAAGGCGTGCCTCATCATCTCAATATTATTACTCTTCTCGTGACTACCTTTGACCTTTTTACGCTGTCATCTGAATAAGTCTTCGCTTTCTTACTATCTCGGCTAAGTCATCGTTACATTCCTTGTCCCTTTTGTTCATTTGTTACATTCATTCGCACATCTTCCTTCGATGTTTGTTAAACCGTGCCCTTCCATCATTATTCATTCACATGCAACTCCTTTCGCGATGTGTGGTCCATCCCGAAATTGGTTTCAACTGCCTGCTTCTTTTGAACTTGGTTTTCCTTCGATTACCCATTTCCTGTTTGCATCAATATCCTGTCTTAACCTCTTTTACGGTCTATTCTTTCTCCCCTGTTTGTTTCATCTTCCGTTATCTTTTAAAGCTTTATTCATTACTCTTTTACTCCATACAGTGTCACTATTTAACCGTGACATACATATATATACACTGCTCTAAACAATTAGGGGAGCACATGGTTTTATCGAAATTGCGCAAATACTTACACCGATAAATAACATAAAATAAATCATCCATAATTTAAAGCCTAGCAGGAAATAGAAGAAAACTTCATATGCAGATCAAAGTTCATGACGTCAAAAACCAGAAAAAGAACATAAGGGCGGAAATCGGGATGTTGCAGAAACGTCTGTTTTACTGCCTTAACTGTGAAATTCAATTGCTCAGTTATTGTTGTTGGAGTCGCCAGAAGTGTCGTTGCAAGGCTATGGAATCGATTCCAAGAAACAGGGAATGTTAGACGTCGACCAGGGAAAGGTCGGCCACGCGCCACTACAGCAACTGATGACCGGTATATACTGTTAACAGCTCGTCGAAACAGAACAGACAATGCTACTCAGCTGTAAAGACAGTTGCTCTTGGCAACAGGACGAAGGGTGTCCAGCCAAACAGTTCGTAATATGCTTCATCAGGGAGGTCTCTATGCACGTAGGCCAATGGTCTGCATTCCGTTGACATCACGCCACCGTCCGGCCCGAAGAAGATGGGCTGCTGAACATCGAAATTGGGAGCAACATGATTGGAGCCAAGTGCTGTTTACAGACGAGTCCCGATTCAGCCTGGAGTGTGATACCCGACGTGTTTTGGTATGGAGCGAAAGGGGCACTCGAAATAACCCCACATTCGTTCCTGAAAGGTCACAATACAGACGAGCTGGCTTTATGGTATGGGGTGGAATCAGCATAGGTGGACGTACGGACCTGCATATCATTGGGAATGGTACTTTGACGGCCCGAAGGTATGCAGACGAGATACTGAGACCTCATGTCATACCTTACGCTGCAACCATTGGAGATTCCTTTGTTTTCCAGCATGATAATGCCAAACCGCATACAGCTCGTCTTGTGGAGAACATGCTTGAAGCTGAAACAATACAGCGTATGGAATGGCCAGCGTGCTCTCCTGACCTGAATCCAATCGAGCATGTTTGGGACATGCTCGGACGACGCATTGCTGCGAGACCAAGGCCTCCTTTTACTCTCCGAAACTTGGAGATTGCACTTCTTGAGGAGTGGAACAGTATTCCCCAAAGTCTTGTTGATAACATCATCGCATCCATGGAGAACAGGTGTGCAGCAGTCTTAGCTGTTCGAGGAGACCAATCGCCATATTAAAAATCTGGCATCATTTCTAAACAATACTTTTTTTGTCGTTTACATGTAACCAAATTGTTGCCCTAAATCATCTTTTCATGTTTTTTCCATATTTTCAAAGAATTAAAGCTTAATTACAAACTTTTTACGTCTTTTTTTCTGTATTGTGCATTGATACGCGTGTACTATCCATTTTCTGCCAATACGTGGCTGTCTCGCACGGTTTTCTTAACTTCTTTGCTTGCTCCCCTAATTTTTTTGAGCAGTGTAGATACATACATACATACAAAAGAGGTAAGCAATGATAAGTAATCGTGCGTTGATAACCCGCCAAAGTTTCGTTAGAAGAGACTACCTGAATTTTTTCAAAACAAACTAAAGCTAAATTGTGAGGAAGCCCGCCTGCGACGAAGACGCCTTTGGAGGTCGCGAGAGGGCGTGGAGGCCCGTGGAAAACGACAGAGCAGGGGTGGACGTGTTTCTGAGAAGACGACTATCTGAGAGGATGATTCTTAATTCTTTGTGTGTGCGCATATCGATTTGTAAATAGTTTTATATGTTCGTCACTATATGATGTATTAAACTAGTGCGTCTTTAATGATGGTATTCATTTCCCCAGACGCTAGGTGTAAGAGTATAGATATCAGTTTGAAGAACCTATCCAATACATTTTGAAAGAAATCAAAGGAAATTGTCAACAGTTATATACAGTGGACGCTCGTTAATTCGAACTCAAAGGTTCTCGGAAAAAAGTACGAATTATCCGAAGTTCGAATTATCCGATGTTAAGAGAAAATATATAACTTTAAAAGTGTATCACTGAAGAAGAAAAATCTCCTACTATGTATAACCCCAGAAAATATAGTATTATACTATGTTATCTAAAATTAACATATTAAAAAGCAATACAGACTTGCCTTAATCATAAAATGAAGCAGAAGATATGCAGTAGAAAGTAAACTTTAATTAAAAATACGAATTACGCTCTGGGGAAAAACGGTAAAGTGGATGTTTGGTTTTGTTTATGATGCCTACATTGTTCAGCCAACTTCTCGATTTGAAGTAAACATTTCAATTCATTTTCAGAGGAAGGTTCCATCTGAATAAATGCTTTTAGAGTTTTAATAGAGTCCATTATGGCTTTGTCCATTATGGCCGCATTAAAAATATCTTTCGGCAGGTAAGTAGAGAAAAGCCCTGGCAGTTTCCTACCGAAATTAGTGCATACGTCTTCGTTTACATCAGAGCTTTGGCCACATACAGTTTGATAAGAAATATTGTGCCTTGACTTAAATCGAGAAAGTTAAATTGAGGAAAAAGAAAATATTTTTGTGAAATTTTTAGTTCCAATTAACCGAATTGATAAAAATTTAGTTTGAATTAATGAGATATTTTTAACATTAACTCCAATACAAGTTTTTTGGGGGGCCTTTGGATTAGTTCGAATTAACCGAAAGTTCGAATTAACGAGCGTCTACTGTATATATTTCAAGATTCCAAAGCATATAAACTAAAACCTTTCTTTTAAAAAATTGAAATTTTTTTCCTTTAAAAAAAAAGAACCCATTCAGAATTATAATAATTCTAAGAATTTTAAAAGCTGAATAAAAGTTTTCCAGCACGTAAAATGTTAGTAATATTAACAATTCAGCGTTTAAGAACATAACAGGATTTTCTTTTCTCGCAACAGTTTACGTAAATCTACTATGTACTAACCCCATCGGATTCGCTCACTTCAATGTTAACCTACGGAGGAAATTTCTCCAAGGATTATCGACTTGGATTGAAAGATTTTTTTATTTATTTATTAATTATTAATGTTGCTCTCCGTAATAGAGACAGAAGTTTTACACTTTGGGGCATTTTTTGTTTTTTTTTAAATGCAAATATTTTAAAATTTAAATCATTCTGGGAAAAAAAAAATCTGGTATACTGTGTTTCAAACGCTCATAAATTCCTTTAAATTTATAAAATGAATCCTGTTGAAAGGTGCAGAAAAGTTCAGGCTATATGAAAATACCATTTTTATTGGATGTGAGAGATTGGATGCGAGCGATGTGAGAGAATTTTAAACAGGGAAATCGTACCTTAAGAGTTTTCATAATATATGTGAGGTAAAACAAACAAAAATATTTAAACTCTTCACAAATTGAGAGATTAAAGTTCTATTGGTGATTTCTCAACTTGATAACTCATGTATAATTTTTTTATATTTACATTTATTTATTTTTACACACAATATCCACCTCTTCACATTTTGTTTGTATGGGTTGTTTCAAAAACATTCATTTAAGTTTAAAAAAATAAATTTAAGTCAAAAAAATAAATTTTAGTAAAATAATGAAAGCTAAAAAAATCAATTTAATATAACAAAAAAATTGATAAGTGAATATTAATTGGATCCATAGAAAGACATAAAATGTTTATTTAAAGTTTCTCATTTACAGATTACAGCAGACATAGAAAAAACAGTTAAATATTACAATTTATAATTTCATATTAAGGAGAAAAAAAACCACAAGTGTTTCATAAGTGAGATTTCATGATATTCTTTCCTTTAATGTAAACAGGTATAATTGACTCTCAATATTTCTTTCAAAAACATTATACAGTGCTAAAAATACTTATAATGCTAATATTCTTTTCCTATTCACTCCAGTCACTTTGGTACGTCAAGTATCCCGTCGACTATCGTAGATCATTACCGATATCGCGTTCATGCCCTTAAAAAAAGGTGTCAAAACTAGAAATAATGTCATAATTCCAAAACATACATACGTCCGATAGCTTCCTTCTCTCTCTCTCCCTCAAAAGAAAAAGAGAGAGAGAGAGGGGGGAACCGGAGTTGAGTTGGATTTTCAAGGCCTGCTTCCCTAGAGTGGGTTAAATATATTTCTTTGATCCAAAAAATCCCGTTTTAAAACATAGTAGAGAGGTCGTAAATCCCTGAATGGGTACGGAGATGACTTTTTCAAATGTCCTCAAGCCATAAACCTAAAGTGCAATCGAAAGTTTCTTTTGTGTATGGTTACGGAGATGTGGTTTCAAAGCACACTGGAAATAAAATATTTTCTCACACACAGTGAGGACGGGATATTTCTCTGTTCTGTGCATACGAACATGTTTTTTTAAAATGATCGAGTTTAGAAAACGTTTTCTCATATATAGTGCAGGTCAAAAGTCTCTCCTCCATGGATAAGGAGATGCGTTTACAAATTCAGCTGTTCAGAAAATCTCTTCTCGAATGTATGAGAAAGGTATCTCTCATGTATGGGTAAGGAGGTGTCTTTTTAAACTACCCCGTATAGAAAATCTTTCCTGACATACAGTGCATACGAAAGGTTTCTCTCCTGTGTGGGTGCGGAGATGTACTTTTAAATTACCCTGTAGAGAAAATCTTTTCTCACATACAGTGCATGCGAAAGGTTTATCTCCTGTATGGATGCCGAGATGTTGTGCCAAATTACACTGTTGAGAAAATCTCTTCTCACATACAGTGCATCCGAAAGGTTTCTCTCGCGTGTGGGTGCGGAGATGTCTTTTTACTTCATCCTGTCGAGAAAATCTTTTCTCGCAGACAGTGCATGAGAAAGGTTTTTCTCCTGTGTGGGTGTGGAGATGTCTTTTTAATTGATCATGTATAGAAAAGCCTTTCTGACATACCGTGCATACGAAAGGTTTCTCTCCTGTGTGGGTGTGGAGATGTCTTTTTAATTGATCATGTATAGAAAAGCTTTTCTGACATACCGTGCATACGAAAGGTTTCTCTCCTGTGTGGGTGCGGAAATGTTTTTTTAAATGCTCCTGTAGAGAAAATCTTTTCTCACATACAGTGCACGCGAAAGGTTTCTCTCCTGTATGGGTACGGATATGTGATTTTAAATGCTCCCGTCGAGAAAACCTTTTCTCACATACAGTACATACGAAAGGTTTCTCTCCTGTATGGGTACGGAGATGTGTTTTTAAACCACCCTGATGAGAAAATCTTTTCTGACAAACAGTGCATGAGAAAGGTTTCTCTCCTGTATGGGTGCGGAGATGTGTTTTTAAATCACTCTGTACAGAAAATCTTTTCTCACATACTGTGCATGCGATCGGTTTCTCTCCTGTATGGGTACGGAGATGTCTTTTTACGCTACTCTGTGTAGAAAACCGTATATTACATACAGTGCATGCGAAAGGTTTCTCTCCTGTATGGGTACGGAAATGTTTTTTTAAATCACCCTGTACAGAAAATCTTTCCTGACAAACAGTGCATGCGAAAGGTTTCTCTCCTGTGTGGGTGCGGAGATGTAATTTTAAATTACCCTGTTGAGAAAATCTTTTCTCACATACAGTGCATGCGAAAGGTTTTTCTCCTGTGTGGATGCGGAAATGATTTATGAAATTACACTGTTCAGAAAATTCTTTTTCGCATATATTGCATGCGAAGGGCTTTTCTCCTGTATGAGTGCGGAGATGTGTTTTTAAGTAACTCGGTTTATTAAACCTTTTATTACATACAGTGCAGACGAATGGTTTTTCTTTACGGACACAGAGAGGATCATCAGCAATGTGGTACGATTGATGCGTAGGTAAGGCAGCCAAATGTGAAAATGTTCCTTCAGGTAAATTACATTTGAAAATTTCTTCTTTGCGAGAGTGAATCTGTGCACTGGAACTTTTTATATTGTGAATAATTCTACAAGTGTCACCTGGAGTGCATTCATCTTCGGCTTCAATCGGATTCTGCTCGAAGATATGGCTTTCATTGGAAGGTCCTTTCACACTGGAAATACATGGCATTTGCTCTTCTGACATGCCGACGTTTCTTCACACGATGATCAGAAAACTATAACTGCTAACAATCCGCGAAATTTGTGGACACCACACACAATTTTAGTTTTGCATATAGCAATTGTACCGAGCACCTGCAAAGAGAGGAGAAAGAAATTGCTTGAGATACACATAATAACACTATACCATCCCGCTTGCTTCGTACTTTTCACGTGAAATTAATAGCAAAATATAAAAGTTTTTGCTAGGAAATGATATATACATAAACTTAGATGTTATGTTTTTATCCTTTATATCATTTTAGTCAAAAGAAATTCGAAATAATTTCATCACTAATTATTAAGTTTAATGCTCCGAGAAATTCCAGAGATAAACAACTGATTGAAAAGCTCGGTTACCGTGAGATTAAAAAAAATCGACAAATCTAATAAAATATATAAAATCATTACAGGAAATGCAGAAAATGGGGCTTATGTTTAGGCATACTTGTTAGGATTGCAGCTTGGCGGCTACAAATATATTTCACTACGCTCTTCTTCACATTTTAATCTGAATGTTCTGTATATAATGCATTAGAATCGACAATAGTATAAATTCCGTAATAAAAATTCTAAACAAAATAAATATATATAGCTATCATAGTATAAATTCCGTAATAAAGAAGTAAGAAATTCCGTAAGAAACTTTTAAGAAAGTTGGTTTTTTTTCTAATTTTTCAAACAATGAGACTGAAGATTCTGATTATGTCTTTAGCCATAGTTTTTTACAATGATATGATCAATAACAAAAAGTCGATGCTATATTTATTTTTTCACTTTATAACTTTTGAATACTACTCAAAGATCAATTCCATTGTTATTCAATTTTTAAAAAATCATATTTCATACTTTAAGGACCGTACGGCACTCAATGCTCAGAGGAGTGCCCTAACTGAATTCAATTCGTGCCTCCGCAACGCCTATAGATACAACGGCATATTGACACTTTCGACACGCGATAGAAAATTCTAATCAACCCCGCTAAGTGTCACACGATGTTCTTATCTAATCGCTACTGCAATCACTCGCCTATATTTTTGCGTCTATTGAAGAGCTAACGACTTCTCTTTCATCTTGCTAACTTTTTTCTAACCTAAAACTCCTCCCACATGTATATAATATACCAACCCACAAGAACTTTCCAGTAATCTCAGTGCATATATGTTTTAATTTACTCTTCAAATTTCTGTATTATCGTAGCTCAGTCGGAAGACCGTGTGTTTTCTAAGCTTTTAGCCCGGGTTCGATTCCCGGCAAGGCAAAATTCTGCTAAACCTGTAATTTCAGCTGTTATTTCAGGTTTTTTACGAAGAAAGTCTGAATCCAGCTGAATTCTGAGAGTTCATTATAAATTTATATATTTTTATATTGGGTTTTCATATTATTGATGTGTATGCATCTCACAAACTTTTTTTCTATGTTATTTATACTGTGTTTAGTTTTTTAATGGATTTTGGTAAACAAACTTTTTTTTCGGTTCCTTCCATCATGTACAGTTCTCAAGGCAAAAACACAGTTTAAAATTTTATTATAAATTTGTTTATTATAAATTGATATATTTTTATATTGGGTTTTCATATTATTGATGTGTATGCATCTCACAAACTTTTTTTCTATGTTATTTATACTGTGTTTAGTTTTTTTAATGGATTTTGGTAAACAAACTTTTTTTTCGGTTCCTTCCATCATGTACAGTTCTCAACGCAAAAACACAGCTTAAAATTTTTACTTTTAACCTTTCAGTGGTACAATGATGAAAAGCTGAATCTACCTAAATTCTGAGGAGTTTATTAAAGAAAGAAAAGGAAGTTAATATGTAGAGGATGTCTATAAAAGTTTAATGTGGAGAGGAGTTGAACGGTTTGCAACCCTCAATCAAACAATTTATTTTTATTTTTTTTAAGAGGCAATGCTGGAGTCATTTCATGTTTGTATTAGAAAATTCTACTAAACCTAAAATTTCAGCCCTTTTTTGTTCCAACGATGAAAGGCTAAGGGCCTGTTCACACAGGAGTCCGTTGCGGAGAGTTAAAAGTATTGAAATATATTTAACCAATGACAAACCTCCAATCGATTAGCAATGAAATTTTTAACGCCTATGAATGGTTTATTTTCGTCTCAACGTCATCTTTCCCTTAACGCTACGCAACGGACTCCTATGTGAACAGGCCCCAAATCTAGCTGAATACTCAGGAGTTTATTATAAATTTATATATTTTTATATTGAGTTTTCATTTTATTCATGCGAATAACATTTCGCATGCGTTTTTTCCTTATGTCTTTGTTAGATTTAGGGTAAATAATCGGAGTTAACTCCAATGATTTGTCATTCAATCTGAAATGTACTTAACCAAACTAACCAGTGCCGTCACAATTGCATGCATTACGTATTTATTTAGTAACGTCAGTTTTACGTTATTTAGTAACTGTACATACATTGATACAATACAAAACAAATAACCTTTCAATAATTGTAATACACACGCATGATAGTGCGTAACACTCGTTGGAGTCGGAAGGTATGAAACAGCGGGTGCAAAATAAACAAAAAAAATGGGTTAATAGATGGTGTTATTTTGCAGCAATCGGCTAATTTCAAATTGTAACCGTAAAAATGAGTAACCACCAACGTTTAGATGATGGAATGAGGTGGAGAATTGTGGGGAGGCTAGAAGCAGGCCAATCTCAAGTCCAAATTCGTAGAGAAATCAATTTAACGCCCAGCGTCGTGTGTAACTTATGGAAACAGTTCCAGGATACCGGATCCATAGAGAGAAAGCCTGGGCAAGGTCGTCCAAGAGCCACGACGGCCAGAGAAGGTCGCCATTTGTCGATTATAGCGAGGCGTAACAGGAGTGCTACAGCTTCTCAGCTCTCTCGTGACTTGTATGCAGCCATAGGAACTCGTGTATCAAGGGTAACTGTTTCCAAAAGACTTCATGAGAGAGGGTTGTTTGCAAGACCTGCTGTTTGCGTCCCGCTCACTTCTACGAACAGGAGAATCCGTTTATCGTGGTGCAAAGAGCATAGAGATTGGAGTATGGATCAATGGGCGACCGTTCTCTTCACTGAGTCCCGGTTTAGCCTAAACACGGATTCTCGCCGTACGTTCATATGGAGAGAACCAGGGATCCGCTATCTACCCTCCAATGTTCGCGAAATCGATCATTATGGCGGAGGAGGTTTAATGGTCTGGGCAGGCATCATGTTGGATGGCCGCACACCTCTCCATGTCTTTGAAAGAGGCACTGTGACTGGTGTGAGGTATAGGGATGAGGTCTTGGAGCCCTATGTTCACCTTTTCAGGGGTGCAGTTGGACCTGAGTTCATTTTAATGGACGATAACGCGAGGCCACACAGAGCTCTTCTGGTCGACGAATTTCTAGAGAGTGAGGATATTTGCCGGATGGATTCGCCAGCCAGATCTTCAGACCTTAACCCTATAGAGCATGTCTGGGACGCTCTGGGGAGGGCAACTGCAACTCGCAACCCCCCACCGAGAACCATCCAGGGAATGAAAACAGCGTTGCTGAACGAGTGGGACCAATTGCCACAGGAAATGATAAACTGCCTTATTTCAAGTATGAAATCACGCTGCGAGACCTGTATATCGGTAAGAGGGGACCATACCCCCTATTAACCCATTTTTTTGTTTATTCTGCAACCGCTGTTTCATACCTTCAGACTCCAACGAGTGTTACGCACGATCATGCGTGTGTATTACAATTATTGAATGGTTATTTGTTTTGTATTGCATCAATGTATGTACATATCAAATTTCATTAACATCGGTACAGTAGTTCTAGAGATAATCGGCCAAGTCTGCAAATTCTCTTAATTTCTTATACCAGTGTAGAATAGCTAAAACCCGCAGGAAAAGTTTTAAAGCAAAGGGTAATACTAGATCTACGAAACCTTTGGAATTAATCCACATGGATGTATGTGGACCTTTACGAGCTAGAACTCCAGCTGGGCATCGGTATTTCTTATCTATAATCGATGACTTCTCATTACCTATACATTCAACCAAGTATGCCGAGGAAACCAAACCAAAAACCCGTTCGAATTATATAGTGGAAGACGACCATTTAAGAACATTCGGATGTAAAGCATATGTAGGTATACCAAAGCAATTAAGATCTAAATTCAACATGAGAACGAAGAAAGGTATCATGGTTGGCTATGCACTGAAAACAAAAGATTACCGAATATGACTACCCGAAGAGCATAAAATAATAGAAACTATAAATTAAAGTTTTGAAGAATGTATTGAAAGCAGTGGGGCAATGCTGGGCCCATGTTGGCAGGAGTATCAACGTACTGTTGATGAAGACTCAGAATCCGGAACAGATGTAGAACCGGAAGTAGAAATTTCCTCAAAAGCCACCCCAAAGCCTGGAACAGTCGTAGACCCGAAAGTAGAAATTTCCTCGGAAACCACCCCAAAGCCTAAGACTGAAATGCTTTGGAAGAGGGAAGCAGTTCCAAGGTAAGGTGGATAACGTACAGACATTTACTACCGTGTTGAAGGTGAATAAGTTCGACTACGATCGAATAATGACGCCGAAAAATACTGTGAGGCAATGCTGGACCCATGTTGGCAGGAGTATCAACGTACTGTTGATGAAGATTCAGAATCCGGAACATATGTAGAACCAGAAGTAGAAATTTCCTCGGAATCCACCCCAAAGCTCGGAACAGATGTAGAACCGAAAGTAGAAATTTCCTCGGAAGTCACCACAATGCCTAAAACTGAAATGGTTTCGAAGAGGGAAGCAATTCCAAGGAAAGGTGGATCCCGTACAGACATTTACTACCGTGTTGAAGGTGAAAAAGTTCGACTACGATCGAATAAGGACGCCGAAAAATACTGTGAAGCGAAAGGTATCGAGTTCAAACCCGAAGAATTTAATTTCAGTGGGAAGAATTCATATTCAGGCGAAGTACGAACTGGTATGGAATTCGAAAATCCTTAAATCCCCGAAGTCATCAAATGCGGACAGAAAAAGTTCCGACAGAAAGAACAGCAGAAATTCTGACTAGCGGACGAAGCCATACCCCGAAATTTTAAGGAAGCGGAAAAAAATGCCGGATTTTAAACTCTAGCTAAGTACTATGCAGGAAGAACTGGACACTTTCGATCAACGTGGTGAATGGGGTCTAATACAAAAACCAGAAAAAGCGAGAGTACTAGGGTCTCGTTGGGTCTTCACCGTCAAGAAAGATGACCAAAACCAGATTGTGAGATATAAAGCACGTCTCGTGGCTCAAGGTTTCAGACAGTTAAAAGGTATGGACTATGATTTAGTTTTCAGTCCAGTTGTGAACTTTGCAGTTATTAGATATCTTTTTTTTGTATCTTAGTATGTAAATTAAGTGGAAGCACTGCCAATTTGATATTAAAAGTGCTTACCTTTACGCTCCTTTAACTGAAGAAATTTATGTGTGCCAACCGGAAGGCTTTGAAATAAAATCTAAATTAAGTTATGTTTATAAACTGATTAAGCTGTGTACGACCTCCATCAATCTGGAAGGTCATGGTTTCTAGAAATTCTTGAAAAATTAAATTTTTATAAGTTAGAATGGGTAAATCGTGTTTATACATTAAATAATGTTGTATAATTATTAAATGTAGATGATATTATAATATTTGGTAAAACTGATGAACTTGTTAAAAATGCAGTAGAAACTTTAAAAACACAGTTTGACTTAAAAGTAATGGGGAAAACTAAGAAACTTTTAGGTGTATGGTTTGAAGAAACCGATAATAAACTATTCTTATCCCAGACTAGGTATATTGAAGAAATAGGACAAAAATATCAAAAGTTTAAGTTTCCCATAACTTCACTACCTATAGCTGTAGGAACAATTTTGTCTAAAGACCAGTGTCCTAATGGTCAGGATGAAAGAATTAGAATGGCAAAAATCCCTCATCGAAATTTGTTAGGTTGCTTAGCATTTTTAGCAGGCCGAACCAGACCTGACATTAGTTATGCAGTCAACATACTATCACAGTTCCAGTTAAATCCTGGAATAGCTCATTGGAAAGCTTTGCTAAAACTAATAGGATACGTTTGTAATACAAAAAACTTTAAAATAGAACTATCAAATGTATCCCAAATAAATATTAAGTGTTACAGTGATGCAAATTTTGCAACTAATAGAGACGACCATATTTCGATAAGTGGTTTTATTCTTTTGTTGATCGAGTGCCTATTATTTGGAGAACGGCAAAGCAAGAATGTGTCGCTTTATCCACTATAGAATCTGAGTACATTGCTTTAACAGAATCGGCTAAAGAAGTCCTATGGCTGATCAGGATTACTGAAGAATGTAAAAATCTAAAGATATTCCCAAATAATGTAAATGATTATACCCTATTTTGTTATAACAGAGCCGCTATAGATTTTTCTTATTCCCCCATAGAAAACTCAAGAACTAAACATATTCATATTAAATATTTATTCTTAAAGAACTTAGTATTTGAAAAGATATATAAACTTCAGTATATAAATACTAAAAGTAATTTAGCTGACGGTTTTACAAAACCTTTAAGTAAACTAAAAATTGAGACTTTTACAAATCATATGTTTAGTTAAAGTCCAATTCTTACTTTTTTGTGGAATTGGCAAAGTATGAAAGTCCATAGCTTGCTTTGTGCAAGACTGGCAATTTTTTGTGCCGTAAATAAAAAAAATATAAAATAAACTTTTTGTAAACACAATTATTATTTGTTTAAATTGAATTTTGATTTGTCACATGAATTGTAAGTGTAAAGTTCCCCACGTGAAGTAGTCTCGATGCTGGGGATGGGTTTTTAAGTGGTTCGAGCAGCTCTTAAAACCGACTCGAATAGAGCGAAACTGTAATTTGCCAGAGTAACCACGAGAAAATCTTTCAGTGTTGAACTATGGAACGTCCCATGTCACGCGAGATGTTATTTCTTTGAAGTTTGTGAGCCCCATTTTGAATTTGGAAACTCCTATATGCCCGCTTTAAGTTTATGTGAATGAATTAAAATATCAATTGAGTTTTGTAAATATAATTTAAATGAGCATACTTTTGCAATGTATGAAATGTTGAATATATATGTGTATGTATGTATGTATGTATGTATGTATGTATGTATGTATATATATATATATATATATATATATATATATATATATATACAGTGCTAGATTTCTAGAAATAGAGGTGCCGGAACGGTAACCTTCCGGTGGGTGCGTGGGGGGGGGGGGGTATTCCACATTATTCATAAAGAGAGGTACCAAAACGCCGTTCCGGCGCGTTCCGCTTCAAATCTAGCCCTGTATATATATATATATATATATATATATATATATATATATTTGTGACTTTTTTTTTGTATATGTACGTATATTTAAATTTTAGTATTCAAGTATTGATGATATATATAAATCTACACTGTGTTGTGTGAATGTGGTGAGTGATATGGCCATATAGCTGAAAATGGGGGTAAAATATAATCTGGTAATGTAGATTTAAACCCATATAATTGAAGAAGGGTGATTTAAGATGTAACTTGTTACCTAAAATGTTTAAGATGTAACTAAAATTCTTTGTTAAGCATTAACTTTTAAGTTTACTAGCAGGTATCACTAACCGGTATCTCCAACGGTTGCAGCGTAAGGTATGACATGAGGTCTCAGTATCTCGTCTGCATACCTTCGGGCCGTCAAACTACCATTCCGAATGATATGCAGGTCCGTACGTCCACCTATAGATGATAGGTGGCTGATTCCACCCCATACCATAAAACCAGCTTGTCTGTATTGTGACCTTTCACGAACGAATGTGGGGTTATTTCGAGTGCCCCTGTCCCTCCATACCAAAACATGTCGGGTGTCACACTCCAGACTGAATCAGGACTCGTCTGTAAACAGAACTTGGCTCCAATCATGTTGCTCCCAATCTCTATGTTCAGCAGCCCATCTTCTTCGGGCCGCACGGGGGCGTGAGGTCAACGGAATGCAGACCATTGGCCTACGTGCATAGAGACCTCTCTGATGAAGCCTATTACGTACTGTTTGGCTGGACACCCTTCGTCCTGTTGCCAAGAGCAACTGTCTTTGCAGCAGAGTAGCATTGTCTGTTCTGTTTCGACGAGCTGTTAACAGTATATACCGGTCATCAGTTGCTGTAGTCGCACGTGGCCGACCTTGCCCTGGTCAACGTCTAACATTCCCTGTTTCTTGGAATCGATTCCACAGCCTTGCAACGACACTTCTGGCGACACCAACAGTGTCCGCGACACTAGTTTATGTTTGCCCGGATTCAAGTCTGCCTATAATACGCCATGCCATGGATTCCGGTAAATCACGTTGTTGAGACATTTTCAAGTCACCTTTTCTCAAAAAGAATAACTGAGCAATCGAATTTCACAGTTAAGGCAGTGAAACAGACGTTTCTGCAACATCCCGATTTTCGCACTTATGTTTTTTTTCTGGTTTTTTACGTCATGAACTTTGATTTGCATATGAAGTTTTCTTCTTCTGTTTCCTGCTAGGCTTTAAATTATGGATTATTTATTTTATGTTACTTATCGGTGTAAGTATTTGCGTAATTTCGTTAAAACCATGTGCTCCCCTAATTGTTTTGAGCAGTGTACTTAACCAAACTAACCAGTGTCGTCACAATTACAGGTATTACTTATTTATTTAGTAACGTCAGTTTTACGTTATTTTGTAACTGTCTATTTAACTGTTTTATATTATTTCTTGCATCTCATAGTATAAGTGTCATCGTAAACCTACCGCCAGTACGGCATTGACAACTGTTGTCACAGGTTGTATAGTTAATTTAAATTCTTATGTTTTTAATAGATTTATGTTCGTTTTATATTCTTATAGTCTCACTTTATCAAACTGCCCCACTTTAATTGAGCCACAGGGATTTCTTTAACCCTCCCTGATCTAATAGTATCAGTTATTTATACTATGTTTAGTTTTTAAATTGATTTTGGTTAACAAACATTCTTAAAATCCCGGGCAACGCCGGGTACTTCAGCTAGTATACTGTAGTTTTGAATTACACGCAAATTTTCGTTTCGGGACTGGCCGGCGAGTGAGATATCTATGACGCAGGGTGCAGAGTTGAGAAGTTAAGTGCAGGACGTGGCAAAGCTACAGTAGTGTTTCACGCATTTTAATACATGCCAAGCATTCAGTCAGCAAACTGAGATTCCATTTCCGGAAGATATGGGTGCTTTAAAAATAAATTTTGAGTCTCGTTTTTCAGATTTTGATGCAATTGCGAAAGATATCAAGATTTTTCAAAATCCTTTTAACTCCCATATAGAAACCCTTGCCCTAGAACTTCAAGTGGAAGTGATTGATTTCCAGTGTAGCGATATTTTTAAAGAATAATATTTAAAGTCACCATTGCTGGAATTTTATAAGTCTTCCACTCACACAGTTTCATCACTTGCATGAATTTTCCCATGGCTGTTTTCCCGCTTTCGGCACTACTTAAACTTTTGACTGTTTGAAAAAAACATTCTCCAAAATGAAATATACAAAAAATATTTAGAGATCCAAATTGATGAGCTTTTGAAGTTGCTGCGTTAAATTGCACTAGTAAACTTGATCCACAACTGCAGACAATTGTCAGTGGAATGTTACAGCTACATAAATCTCATTAATCATAATTATAATGTTTTATTCCTTATAATTATAATGTTAAGGAACCCTCAACAATTAATCATAACTATAATGTTAAGGAACCCTCAACTCACGGTCATTAGAAGCAAGGTGAGAGCGTTGAGGAGGGGTTTTCAGAAGGAAAGACCCGGGCAAGAGGAAAGAATACGAATTATTTAAAGCAGAAAGGGCTAAATATAGCAAAGAAATGTTAAAAGCCAAGAGAACGAAATTTCGGGAGTTTTTGGATAAGGTCACAGTAAAGAACCTTTTTGGCGGGGCATACTCTATTATAAAAGACAGAAATGATAGGTCGGTAAAAGCCGTGGGTATAAGAGACGAAAACGGAGATATAAAATATAATGAAGACGAAGTCGATTATTTATTAACGGCTCAGCACTTTCAGAGGGAAGACGTAGTCATCACGCAAGATTATGTAAAGGGAGACAACGCACAGCAGATTAAACAAACAGAAGTTAAGAAAATGTTACAGGATATGGATCCAAGTAAAGCACCTGGGTACGATGGCATCACCCTTAGTACAAGAGATTCATAACATCGATGTGAGGTAACTTGTTGATTTATACAACAAATGCTGGGAAATAAGAGAATTCCCTAGTCACTGGAAAAGAACGATTGTGGTATTCTTCCAAAAAGAAGGCATGGACCTAACTTATCCCACCTCATATCGCCCTATTTGTTTATTGCCCATAATCGGTAAAGTTTTTGACCAAAATTTTGGCAAACAGATTAATAGAATATCTAGAAATCAATAAAATACTATCGGATGCTTAATACGGTTTCAGGAGAAATCGTAGCTTAACTGAGTCTTTAACTGAAATGATTAAAATAATTAAAAAGAATAAAGCAGACAAGTACCATACTTGTCTGATAACCTTTGATATAAAAAATGCGTTTAATATGGTGCGACTGAGTAGAATTAAGGAAGTAATGAGGAGTGTTAAAGTGGACAAACAGTTCCAAGACATGATAACGACTTACTTAAATAAAGAGACTTGTAAGGATGAAAAACAATACTAAATGGAACTATAATATAGGCGTGCCCCAAGGGTCTTCGTTAGTACCATTATTATGGCTGCTAATTATCAACGAACTACTGGAAAAACTTGGGAAGAGGGGATTAAAATTCAAGCCTTTGCTGATGATGTTGTCATCATTATAAGAAGTCGAGTAATTACCGAGCTGGCAAACAACGTTTTGGAAGATTGTGCAGGATGGGCACAGAAAAATGTGATGGAATTTAGTGTAGAAAAATCAAATTATATCATCATACAGTATAAAGGCGAGGTTACGAGGAAACCGACTATAAAATTAAAGATTAAAAATATTAGATACAACGACGCATTGAAATATCTGGGAGTGTATATCGATGAAGAGTTGAATTTTATTAAACATATAATAATCACAAGAGAAGAAACCCTGAAGTTCATTTATGGTATTAACAGAATTTATAAAAGGACTTGGTGCCTTAAGGACGAATATATTAAAGAGCTATATTTAAGAGTTGTGGAAAAGATTTTGTTAGATGGAGCTCAGGCCTGGTATGATAAGACTTTGGTGAACACCAAGTTGCGACAGATGCAAAGGCCGTTCCTGCTAATGATAACAAAATGCTATCGCACCGTATTGACAAAGGCTCTAGGGAAATTGGCGGGGTGTTTACCTCTTGATTTAAAAGCGAAAATGGATAAGTTGTGGTATAAGATCTATAATGAGGGTGACGAAATTTGGTTGGGGAATGAATCCTTCAATAGCCAAACTTGTGAAGTAAAATCCAGGGATCTCAGGAAAATAATGGATATAATAAGCTTTAATTGGTCTTATAGACTAGAACCCATTGCGAAGAAAACATATTATACGGATGGTTCCAAGATTAACGGAAAAGTTGGATCGGCCTTTATTAGGAGGTATCATGACTCAGAAGATCGACACTAAACGGAGAAGAAAACCTGATAACGTAACATCATACAGTGTTGAGGTTACGGCCATTTCTATGGCAATAGACGATGCTAGGGAAAAGGGTCTAAGTGAAATTGATATCTTTAGCGATTCGAGGACTGCTTTGAAGGCGCTTGGGTCTTTAGAATATAAGGGTGAGTCTATTGAGGAATTGAAACACAAGATCAAAAATACTGGTGTGGTCGTGCATTTCCACTGGATAAAACCATATATCGGAATCAGACAGAATGAGGAAGTTGACACTGCGGCTAAAGGAGCCACGGAACTGGACACAATTGAAGGTACCTACAAAAGGACCAGGCAACAAGTAAATGCAAAGATTAAGGCATATGGAATGAAAGTCCGGCAAGAAAGGTGGGCCGATAGTGAATTGATGAGGCCAGTTTATAAAATGTACCCTCAGGTTTCCTTAGACAGATTGATATGGAATTTCTATATTAATCAAGCTATCACTCAACATGGAAGCGTGGGCTCATATCAAAGATTTTTTGGGAAGAGTGACATCTGTGTGTGCCGAGAGGTCCAGACAATAGAGCACGGTTTATTTAATTGTGTAACATGGAGATATTTGTGATCGAGTTTACAGAGGGAAATTACTGAATGGTCACCACATAAATTCTATAATAACTACTATTGTAGAAATTTTTTTTTGGCTGTAATGAAAGACCTTATGGACTTTCATTATCCCTTTTTGGTCATTGATAATTTTGTTGTTTGTTTGTTTCGGTTTATATAATTGTTTATCATAGCATGTATTTATTTTGTATTGTATGGAACGCATGTATTTATTTCATATTGTATAGTCCTAGTCAAGCTGATTGTCATTGCGAAATTTGTAGTCTCTGAAAATCATCCGTATACCTTCGGGAAGGACGGATTATCTTTTGGACTTATTTCATCATGTAAATTATCCATGTATGTCAATTATTGTAAGTTTTTAGATAAATCTAATATCATTAATTACTGTTAAAATGTTCGATTTCATTATGTATGTCAGCTATCGTGTTTCTTAATTGATCCTTAAAGAAAAGCATCTATTTATTATTTTGTATAATTTAAAAAGTAAACCATAGAAATAAACAAAATTAAAATACAAGCATAGACTGCTAAATCACTATAACATAAAACATATCCTGCAAAGAAAACATTTTCAATAGAGGATAGCGCAGAAGCTTCATATCCCCATAATGAAAAAAACAAATAAATAATCCAACAGATATAGATAAAAATTATACTTAAAGACAAAAAACAAACAGAAATCAAGCACTATGGGCATCCACGCACCAACGGCAAGATTCTGCATAAGAGCCGGAACTGAACCATAAAACGACAGAGGTAATCGACAGGTCACGTCATCAGGGGGCCTAACCATGTCAATTACCTCAAGGGGAACTTTCTGAATAGGATGCAGGTAAGCCCAAAAGACATCCCAAGGCCCCGAGTTCCCCAAAGGAGCAATTAGTCAAGAAGAAAATGAAAAGACAAACACAACTTACTGTATGGGCTCAACGCACCTTACAAGCAAGCACACAAAATCCTAATGCAATATAATCGGCGTCTACACACCCCAATTCCGTAAGTGACGGTTATGGCGAAACAGCAGCCAGTTCTATCCTAATGGTTACGTCATTGTAACATTACTATAGCTCCACCCCCCATTACAACTTAACCAAAACACAAATACTATTCTAAACAACTTTAAAAATTCCTGAGTCTAAATGCCATTTTTTTAAAACTTTTAAATTACCGAAATTTTTAGGTAAATCGTTTTTTCTTAAGTTTTCCTCGAAAATGCTACATGCCTCCAAAAAATCCCCAGCATTGTTACATATGTTTTTTATTCTGTAAAGTTGTGAGTAAGAAATATTATAATAAATTTTATAGTTTAAGTTGCTATGGAAATTGGTAAAAGTAATAACCTCGAAGTTAAAATCTAACCTTTTATCATAAATTCCTATTTTTATTTCCCTATTTTGAATTTTAATTTTTAAATCCAGATAAGTCGCACAAAGATTATTTTCGTTAGTCCGGTTCAAAGTAAATTCCTTTGGGTAGATTTGATTAAGAAACTCCAGATCGTTACAGTTAAAAATTATGAGGTCATCAATATATCTAAATCCGATAATATTATTTGAGTTAAGAAATTTAGTTTCGTAAAAATGTAAGAATAGGTTGACAAATGCACTAGAGTAGCTATTTCCCATAGGTATACCCTTTATCTGTTTAAAGAAACATAAGCCGTTAAAGAGATAGTTTTCAAAAATATTAAATTTACATAAATCAATCCAGTCACATTTTAAGATTAAAGTACTATCTAAATAAGCATCATAGATTTCTGAACATATAATCATTAAATTATCATGAGGAATACTGGTAAACAGGTTTTCAAAATCAAACGTGTAAATGCTATCTATATTCTTACTTTTTAAAAAATGTAGAATATCCTGGTTATTATTTATAATAAAGCTTTTTTCGGTAACCTTAATTTTATTTAGAATAATTTTTAAATAGCTAAAGAACTTTTTACTGAACAAAGTGTTATAACAATTTGTACTACAAGTAACAAACCTAAATTTAGTAGGTACTTTATGGAATTTTATTGTAGGCCTGTTCCTACAATACACCTAATATGCCTGTTCTTACCTGTTTCCTACAATAAAATTGTAATACTCATTGTAAATTTTACAATGTAATCAAAATAAACTATGGCGGGCCGGATTGGTTGCGCTCGCGGACCGTAGTATGCAGATCCCTGATTTAGAAGCTTTCTACAAGGGGCTGCCATGGATTTCCAGCATTGATCTAATAACTCCAGAAAAAAATTACATGAAATATATACCCATTTAATATGTTTCGAAGTAAATCCCACCTGCCGTAATGCACTTCTGTATAAGTTTCGGAAACAACTTTGAAATTCCTCTTTCGGAATGCTCTTTAATGTGGACATCACCGTTTTCATCCTCAACTCTTGTTCCCTTCAGAAAAATATTTTAGTTTTAGAAACAAGAAAGAGTCTGCCGGTGCTAAGTTCGTAGAGTATGGAGGATGCTGCATCTCCACGACCTCATGCTGGGCCAATTTGCTGAAGGAAACAAGACTTGTGGGTGTCGAAGCCATGAAGAAAACGTAGACGTCCACATTAAAGAGCATTCCGAAAGAGGCATTTCAAAGTTGTTTCAGAAAATTATACAGCCCAGCACAGAAGTGTAGTACGGCAGGTGGGAGTTACTTCGAAACATATTAAATGGGTATGTATTTCCTGTAATATTTTCTAGAGTTATTAGATCAGTCCTGCAAAATTAATGGCGGCACCTTGTAGAATGCATGACAAAATAAAGTCACTCTGCTATCGAACAACTTTTGGTCGGAACGACAAATCTTGCGACTTATCCAGAAATCACTCCAGAATTTTAGGGATAAGCACGTCTACAGAAATGAGAAAGGATATTAAATTTTGAGTATGCTGATGAACGAATAAGTAACTGGAGAGAAATGTCAGAGGTGCATTGTTTTTAACAACTACTTTACAAAGGCTAGAGAAATTATTTCCAGGCAATGCCACGGAACGAACATCGAAATCGTGCATCGGTAAGAGAAATTGCCTTCACAGATGTAAAAGTGACTCAGAATAATGACCAAATGAAGTGCATAAAATATTCCAAGAAATGGAAACATTAAAACCTAAACTTTATCATCTTTCGGAAACCCTATAAAAATTCTACAATACTACAAATGACAGCTACTAGTTTTTCATATGTATTCATACCTTTGTGGGAAATTGTTATGCTAGATGGCGCTGCCACTCTATAGTTTTGTAACCCCACTCGGACATTCAGATGCGACGCAGATTCGAAGCGAAACGCGGTAGCAAGGATTAGCACCGCACTGTACTGTACTCAAAGGCATGCGTGTAAATAATATGTATAATAAAGGCGTATTATGTGCGAACCCGTGATCAGAAATTATTGTGTAATAAGGTGAAGTATTGACAAGAAGAAACCAAGTAAATACTGAACCACCAGCATCCCCCATATAATTTGGAGCATCGGACCGACAAGTTGTTAATATCACCTTTCTTTTGGATACACAGATTAGATACCCATTAGAGGTAAAAATTTTGATTGAAGATCATCGGGTAAGTGAATTTATTTCTGTTTTCTGAAATTTGTAGAAGAATAAAGATGAGTACAGAAGATTCGCTAAAACGTAACAAAACGAAAAGGGGAACAATTAGAAGTTTAATTACTAAATTAATTAAGAAAATTGATGATGAAATAAATAAACAAGATTCAAACCCAGAAGTTGTTAAAGATTCCCTCGATGTTCTTTTAGAACACAAAACTGCATTAACTGGTTTGGATGAGATCATTGAAAACCAAACTGAAACTAAAGATTTACAATTGGAAATAGAATATTCGGTTGAATATAATCAGTCAATTGTGCTCTGTGGATCGCGTGCAAATAGGTACTTGAGTAAATTAAATAAAGATTCGATTTCAAATCAATGTAATACAGATCTAAATCGATCTAGTACAGAAACAATAGGCGATACAAAATTGAAAACTAATACGAAATTACCTCGTATATCCCTAAATAATTTTACAGGCGACATATGTAAATTTCAAGAGTTTTGGCCTCAATATAAAGTCGCAATTCACGAAAACGAAACACTTCAGGATATAGAAAAATTTAACTATCTTAAAACTTTGCTTAGCGATTCAGTGGCTACAGCCATAAGTGGTCTGCCCTTAACTGCTGAAAACTATAAAACGGCGGTCGATATTTTAACTGAGCGTTATGGGAAAAGAGACGTTTTAATTGCGTCACATACCAACCGTCTTCTAAATTTAGAGCCTGTGCGTAGATCAAACGATGTAACTGCATTAAGAAAATTATACGATGAAATATCTGTACAAATACGAAGTCTTGAATCCCTAGAAATTAAGTCTGACTCGTACAATTGTTTATTGTTGCCTATATTGTACAAATGTATTCCAAATGATCTTGTCTTGCAATTCCATAGGGAGCAAAGTAATAAAAAAGAAACGAATGTAACCGACTTACTAAATTACCTTAAAATGGAAACAGAAGCGCGCGAAAAATCTCTAAATGTAACAACTTGTAACTTCGAAAACACAAAGCCTTTTGAAAATAGAACTAAACAAAACTTTCCGACCAAATATTCTTATCAGGTAAAAAATAAGACCCCATCTGCATTTACTTTAAATACTGTAACAGTAAATCATTGTGCATTTTGTAGCGAAAAACATGAATCTGAAAATTGTAACTTAAATTTAGAGCAGAGAAAGGATTCCTTACGTAAGCAAGCGAAATGTTTCAAATGCTATAAACCATTCCATCGTGCAAACCAGTGCCGTTCGACCCATATTCAATGTACTAATTGCCTGTCAAAGAGGCACCAAAAATCCTTATGCGAGAAAAATATGCAGACAAAACATCCAGTTAAACCTTCCACGAGCGACAAACAAGTGATAGTTTCGTCTCTGATTCATCAACCACATAATAAAAACAAGTGCGAAACCGGCGACTCTTATGTTTACTTTCAAACGATACGTTGTAAGCTTGTCGGCAGAAACGAAATTGTTAATGTTCGTTTATTACTCGATTCCGCCGCTCAACGGAGCTTCATAAACAAAACTGTTTCACGTAAATTGGAATTGGAGGTGACAGGTCATGAGTCACTCAGAATTCACACTTTTGCAGGCGGTCCAAACCCACCAGTGAACTCTCAAAATCGAGTACGTGTGTTATTGAAAGATACGAATTCGGATATGTTTAGTCTAGAAGCTTTAGAATCAGAAAGCATTTGTCCGGATATAATAGGAGTGCCTAACCTTGAATTGCGCGCTGAAATTAAAAAATTGGGGATTGATTTGTCAGATGTTTCTGATGAATTAAACGAAGAAGGAAATAAAATAGACTTATTAGTAGGTAGTGATTATTATTGGTCAATTATGACAGGAAAAATTAAACGTCTTTCACCAACTGTCGTTTTGAACGAAACAAAATTTGGATGGACACTTCACGGAAGATTTTCTAATGAAATTAATTCGAGTAATTTAGTGGGAGCAATGTATGTTTCTATTTGGGAGGAAAATAACGATGATGATAAAGCATCGATTGAACTCAAAAGGTTTTGGGAACTTGAATCATTAGGAATTAGGGATGAACCTATAGACATAAAAGCATGCGATAAACAAACCTTAGAAGAATTTAAAAGAAATATTAAATTTGAGAATGATAGATATGAAGTCAAGTTACCTATGAGATTCGGTGCAATTGATCTTCCAAATAATTATGATCTTGCAAAAAAGAGATTTGAATTTTTAGTTTAAAGATTTCGAAATAACCCTACTTTATTTAAAGAGTACAAAGCTGTCATTGAAGATTATCTGTCATCAGGAATAGTAGAGATAGTTGAACCCTAGGATGTAAACTCAACTAATGGCAATTTAACCTACTATTTACCCCATCACCCGGTAATTCGAAGAGATAAACAAACTACGGAACTGCGCATTGTTTTTGATGCTTCGGCACATTCTCCTTCTCAGTTATCTCTAAATGATGTACTTCCAGGTCCAAATTTAAATTCAGATTTATTTGATTTAATTTTACAATTCAGGAGTAATAACATCGCAGTAGTGGCAGATATAAAAAAGGCATTTCTACAAATAAGCCTTGCAGAAAGTGATAGAGATTTGACCCGATTTTTGTGGATTGATCAACTTCCACAAAATGCAGATACTCCGTTGGAATTTGTAATAATGAAAATGACGCGTGTATTATTTGGTGTGACATCTAGTCCGTTTCTGTTAGGAGCTGTAATTAAACACCATGTAAAAGAGTTCGAAAGTCAATATCCCGAAACTTGCTCTGTAATCAATAATTCAATGTATGTAGATGATTTGTTGTTAGGCTCATCTACAGTTGAAGAGGCATTAAAGCTATCAAAAGAGTCATTCGACATTTTTCTAAAAGCTAATATGTCCCTACGCAAATGGCAAAGTAATTCTCCTCTTTTAAAGGAATATTTACGAACATCAAATTTGGATGTATGTCCCGACACATCACTTAGTGCAACCCCATTTAAAATTTTGGGATTAATATGGGATACCAATAAAGATATTTTCAGATTAGATAATCACAATCTTTCGGAATTTGTTAATTGTCAAGAAAAAACTAAAAGAACCGTAATTCGTGCGGCTGGGAGAATTTTTGATCCAGTTGGATTCCTAACTCCGTTTACAGTCATTATAAAAATTATTTTCTAGTCATTGTGGGAACAGGGTATCGATTGGGACCAAAATTTGCCAGAAAATCTAGAGACCAAATGGGATAGCTGGTGTGCACAACTTCCACACCTTAGTAAGATAGAAATACCCAGGTACTATTTCCGAGATTTACAGGGCACTTATGACAACATAGAAATTCACTGTTTTAGTGATGCAAGCGAGAAGGCCTTTGGTGCTGTGATTTTTCTTAGATTCGAAAAGGATAACGATGTGAAGACAAGCTTTGTTACTCCAAAAGGCAGACTAGCTCCAATAAAACGTTTGTCATTACCAAGATTAGAACTTATGGGTGCCTTGATTGGCGCTAGGCTGATAAACCGTGTACTGTCAATCCTTAAGTTTAGTGTTAAAAAACAATATTTGTGGACAGATTCGAACATTGTTCTTCACTGGGTTAAGAGCTCCTCTAGTACATGGAAACCCTTCGTGAGTAACAGGATTGTTGAAATCCAAACTCTAACTAACCCAAAAGACTGGAGACATTGTCCTGGTCGTGATAATCCTGCTGATCGACTTACAAGAGGACTCAATCTTACGGACCTCGAAAATGATAAGTTATGGTGGTCTGGTCCTCCATGGCTGATTAAAGATATTGAATTTTGGCCCAGAGAAGCAAAAGAAGCAGAAGACGAATTTAAGCAGGAAGAAGCTAGAAAGATAATTTCTCAGAATTTTTGTACATCAGATTCTCAAGAACAATTTATAGAGATGGAACGTTTTAGTTCATTACTAAAGATAATTAGAATAGTAGCATGGATAAAAAGGTTCATATTTAACTCAAGAAATTCGACTAAACATGAAGGAACCTTATCAGCTAAAGAAATGAAAGAAGCCGAAGAGTTCATGATAAAAGAAGTGCAAATGAAAGTTTATAAAGAAGAAATTGATTCCTTAAAAGATAATGAGCACGTTAAGAAAAATTCAAAAATTTACAGTTTATACCCATATTTAGATGACAATAATTTATTACGAATAGGAAGTAGACTCAATCAAGGTAATTTTAGTCCGAGTGTGATAAATCCAATTCTATTACCTAGAAATGAAAGATTCACAGAATTGTTGGTTATGCAAGAACATCAAAAAATGATGCATAGCGGAGTTACTTTGACCCTAACAAAAATAAGAAAACGATTTTGGATTCCGCAAGCACGACAATTTGTCAGAAAAATCATCGGAAAATGTCTACTTTGTAAGAAATATAATGCAAAACCATCCAACCAATTAACAGGTCAACTCCCAAGAGACAGAATAACAGAATCACCACCATTCAGCGTAATCGGGTTAGATTTTGCAGGACCGATTTTCATAAGAGACAAAAACGATACCTCTAAATCGTACATCGTATTATTCACCTGCGCCACAACCAGAGCTGTCCATTTAGAACTGTCAACAGACATGACCACAAAATCCTTTCTTTTGGCCTTTCGGCGATTTCTGTCAAGACGTGGCACTTGTAAGGTAATATACTCAGATAATGCTAAAAGTTTCAAGGCTGCGGATAAAGAGCTTCAAAATTTTCATAAGATCATAAAAGAGCGCGAACTACAAGATTTCATTTCCAGCCAAGGTGTGAAATGGAAGTTCATCGTGGAACGTGCCCCATGGTGGGGAGGCTTCTACGAGAGAATGGTAAAATGTGTAAAAGACCCATTGCGGAAGATTTTGGGACGATCTCTCCTTTCATTTGAGGAAGTAACGACAATTTTAACGGAAATTGAAGCCGTTCTCAATATGCGACCTCTGACTTACACAACCAGTGAATTTGGAGAACCTGAGCCCGTCACACCTGCTCATTTCCTCCATTTCGGTAGACAGGACTTTAGTTATCCCCTCCATTTTGCTGAACTGGAAAATAAACTTTCCACTAAAGAGAATTTAATCCGAAGGAAGATTTATCAAACAAGATTATTGAAACAGCTGTGGACTAAATGGAAGGAACAATATTTATTCCATTTGAACTCTGCCCATCATTATAAAACTGCAGAAAAACACCGAAATCTCCAGGTTTGAGACATTGTACTGGTAGACGGGACATCCAAATCTAAACTGTTATGGGACTTGGGAATAATTCTAGACATTATTCATGGTAGAGACAATCTTATTAGAGCATGTATGGTAAAAACTTCAAAGGGATTGTTCAGAAAACCAGTACAACTGTTGTATCCTTTTGAATTAGATTCTACTTGAATAATTAATTATGTAACTTTAAGTGTTTAAAGCTGATTTTTATATGTTTTCTTTTTCTTTTTTGCATTGTTTAAATATTATTTCTCTGCATAAAATGTTTAATTTTAAAATTAATTTTTTTATCTTATAAATAGTCAATTTACATGAAGTAGTTTACTTTTTACAATTTAAGTATGATATGCGATAATTTGAGTCTATTTCTTTGCAATTTGATTTTCTCATATTGATATGTGGATTCAATTTTGATTTAATATTAAAATATATATATATGTTTAATGCAATTTCATTGAAACATTTGAATTTGAATATGTTTCTATTAGAATATTATTGTACTTGAATTTAGATATTGTTTATTTTGAAAAGTGTTAAATATTGATTGTAATAATTATGTACTCTTAAAAGAGTCCAGGTGGGGAGTGTGTGGGAAATTGTTATGCTAGATGGCGCTGCCACTCTATAGTTTTGTAACCCCACTCGGACATTCAGATGCGACGCAGATTCGAAGCGAAACGCGGTAGCAAGGATTAGCACCGCACTGTACTGTACTCAAAGGCATGCGTGTAAATAATATCTATACTAATATATAAAGAGAGAGCAGATTTTGTACGTGGAGGGTAATCTCCGGAACCACTGCACCTATTTGAAAAATTCTTTCACTGTTTGAAAGGTACATTATTCCAGATGGACATAGGCTATATATTATGCATATCTGATCAGTAGAAATAAAGTTAGGGAGGATACTCTAGATTTGTGTGCACGGCCGCCATCTTGGATTTTTCCGCCAGGGTTTGGCGCATTTCGCATGGCGATAATTATTGCGTTCTGGTAAAAATAACCCAATGTCAAATTCTCTAATTTTAAAATCAAACAGTTATTTCTGATGTGATCATTTAATTACAGTATAATAATTTTAGGTCAGATCTTGGCCTTGACCTGGAAATCTGAGTCAAATTGACTATACTCAAAAGAGTAAATTATTTTTAAAACTAAGAGTCTTTTTGTTGAAAATTTTTGAATCCATTATCAGTTTTTCGTTAACTTATTAAATTTAAGTTGCTTTTAATTTTGTTTATAGATTGTCAATTAGTATACTATAATGATACACCATTTCATTTATTTGAAGTAAAAATTATCTGCCATCATTTTTTCGTAAAATGTAAAATACAGTATACATTTTAAATACAATATATTTTAAAATATTTTATAATTCCAAGTTGTAGTGGATTACAAATAAATTTAAATAACTGAAGTTCAACTTCTCTCTCCCCGGGAACCTAAGTTAAAAAGTTAGTTAAGGTTAAGTTATTGGTTTAGGAAAAGGGTTTTTTTTCTTATTTCCAACTCAGCAGGATAAATGGTCAAATAATCCTTGTCCCGATTTTATTGTATGCACCAAATATTTGGTTAAGGTCAATGGTTACTCACCATAAATTTATGGGTTCATAATTATTTTACATTTTTCAAAGCTGAATTTTAGATAATTTTAAATTGCAAGTTATTTAGGTGGTACGAAAATGCTGTATTTTTTTTCTAATTAACAATATATTGGCATAATATTTTGGTGATTCATTGCTTAGTCAAAGAGTTAGGGCAAACTGAATAGATGGCATTGAAATTTTATCTGTAAGTAAAATTCATTTGACCAAATTTTTCATATGGATCATAATTTGAAAAGGTAGTTTTTAATTAAAAATGACAAGAAAAAAATCTCAGTCCAACGTTTAAATGATTTTTCAAAAATTTTTTTAAGTTTCATAATTTAAACAGGTGGTTTTTATTAAAAAAGCTAAAAAAATTCAAACTCCAGCGTTTTGAAAACACCGCTTAAAACACATTGGCGAGAATTTTTCCACTCCTCAAAACACGGTAAAATCGCCAAGTTGGCGCAAAAAAATCCAAGATGGCGGCCGTGCACACAATTATATTAAGTAACGTAATATTAATTTGAATATTATTTTAGGTGCTTAAAATAATTATAAAAACATTCTTTACTTAAAATCCTTTTTTTATTTTTGTATTTTTATTTCATCTCTTACTCTAATTTTGAGATACCAATGTGTGTCTATACTTCTATAATCTATCTATACTTATATATAAAGAGAGAGCGATTTCGTACGTGTAGGGTAATCTTCAGAACCACTGCACCTATTTGAAAAATTCTTTCACTATTTGAAAGGTACATTATTCCAGATGGACATAGGCTATATATTATGTATATCTGATCAGTAGAAATAAAGTTAGGGGCTTAATCCTAACAATCTCCATTGTTACCGCTACTGTCCTCTACCGCTTTTTGTGCCGAAGTCTTCAACGATCCTTAGCGTGGTGCTATCTATACTTATATATAAAGAGAGAGCGATTTTGTACGTGGAGGGTAATCTTCAGAACCACTGTACCTATTTGAAAAATTCTTTCACTGTTTGGAAGGTACATTATTCCAGATGGACATAGGCTATATATTATGTATATCTAATCAGTAGAAATAAAGTTAGGGGCTTAATCCTAACAATCTCCATTGTTACCGCTACTGTCCTCTACCGCTTTTTGTTCCGAAGATTTCAACGATCCTTATCGTGGTGCTATCTCGGTGGGCTTCTGTTCTGACGCTAGCGGTTCGAACCTAGCCGTTCTCCGGCACGCCTTTTTCTTTTAAAAAATGTATTTTAATTATTAACTAACATAAAATTAATTTAAGGTAATATTTAGGTTATTATTAAGGTAAAAAGAAGATTTACAATTTATTGGCTATGAACTGGAAATTTATTGGTATAATATTTTGTTCAACCCGGACAAAGTCGGGACGGGCCGCTAGTGTATAATAAAGGCGTATTATGTGCGAACCCGTGATCAGAAATTATTGTGTAATAAGGTGAAGTATTGACAAGAAGAACCAAGTAAATACTGAACCACCAGCATCCCCCATAACCTTTAAGGATATTTTTAACAATTCATGTTACCATGGAAGAAAAAGAAGCTTTAAAACACACCTGAGGTCAACAATATTGCAAGAGAGACTCAAAGCCTTGCAGTACTGTAGATAGACCACGTAGAAACAAGAAAATTAAAATTTCATCAATTCATAAATGATCTCTCTGATAAAAAATCTAGGAAAATTTGACTGTAAATGATTTTGACCTGTGAATAAAATATATGTAGTCTAGCTGCTTTTTAGTTTTTTTTTTGTTATAAAAAATGTAAATAAAAAAAGAAATATGACCACCTTCCTAATTTTTGTATTTCATGCTTCACATTAAATTTTATCACTTAATATATATTAGAATTTTGAAGGACTCCGCTGAAATTTCTGCAATTACGCTCCAAAATGATTTAGGTCAGCCCTGATCAAAGGCTCGCATGAGAACTCGGATGTCACATTATACAGTATAATGTAATTAACCGTTATACTTTTACCTGAATATATTTTAAGTTAATGTAGAAATTTCCAATTTTTTAAATATTAAAATGTAGAATTCACATAAAATCTTCAATTCATTTATTTATCAGATTTATATACATTATGTTTAAAACAAAGTTGTATGTAACTATCTGTTAAGGCTGCAGTGTACTTACCCTATTGGATTTGCTCACCTTTATGTTAACCTATGGAGAAAATGTGTTTAAGGATTGCTGACTTGGATTTAAAGACTTCTTTTTAAAAATTGTACTACGTAATAGAGAATTTTTTTTTACACTTTTTTAAAGCAAATATTTTAAATTTTAAGTTATTCAGGAGAAAATATTGGTATAGTGTGTTTTAAACGCTCATAAATTCCTTTGGTGAACGAAATTTATAAATTGAATACTGGTACAAGGTGCAGAAAACTTTAGGCTTTCTGAAAATACAATTTTTATTTGATTATTAGCATTTATGTAGCTGTAAATAGTGGAAAATTTTCTTCCATAGATTAACATTGAGATGAGCAAATCCAATAAGATTACTACACAACAACCTTAACAAAACTGATAGTCGGTAAGAGAATTCAACATGAAATGCAAAAGAAAGAAAAATATTCTCATAAATAATTCACTTCTATTCAGAAAATTTTTTCAAACTGTTTTCATAAAAGAACTTGCACAGAACGTATATACAACTTTCCCTAATGCAAAATGAAAACTTACCAATCTATATTTTTATGTTTGGGGCAAAGTTATCTTTTACATAAAAGGTTTAATATAATCCTATAATGATGGTTTTAACTTTTTTTCATCTAGAAATATAATCCATTTCATGCATATTCCATCAAAGCATAATTATACAACACATTTCTGGGGCACTTAGGAAAATAAACAGAAAAATAATTTTCAACACTGTATTTCTGACACTTTTACCAGAGTTACTCACTATTCAATAAATATTTTTTACCCCTATGAGGTGGTTGGGTAGGATACATAAATCCTAAACCAACAAATATCAATTTGATTAACACTGATCTTAAGGGCAGAAACTATATATATTAAAAAATTACCCAAGACATGAACAGCAAGAAAGCAGTTATAAATTTTGACAGTACGAAACAATCTATTCAGTATAAAGAATATGAAGATAAGAAATCAGAGAATTATAATCTAGTTCCAAACTGACAAAAGTACAATTTTTACAATAATTTTTTTTTTTCAGAAATCATATCACGGCTGTTATAAATATATGTTAATACAGATTTTGTAAATCTTGAATTGTTTCAAACAAAAAAGTCTTTAGAATACACAGTACAGAGAAAACCAGACATTTTTATATATAATATACTAATAATTGTGTACATTACAATAATTTATTTTTGCTTTAATAAGAATTTCAGTTTTAAATATTAAGTATTAATATTAAATCATCCTCCTTGAAATACATTGATTTAAAACTTTAAACGAGCCTATTATAATGCACATGAATACTTAAGATTATTGCATTTTATGCTGTTGTTATCTTTGTAATGAAAGATGTGGATGAATGTTATTTATTAAATCTTGCCATCAAAATTTGAACACTGAAAGAATATAGAAACAAATAGCATTATATAAAAAAAGAAAAAAGATTTCAAATGCAATCATAAATAAAAAGTTCTGTGACAGAAGAGTGATAGAAGAAAGCTACTGCAAATTACTGCTCATGGTGCTAAGTTGCAAAAACTCACAGAATTTGGTAATACTTCATAATTTATGTGAAAACTTTAATTGGTTTATCTGGAAGTTTCGCATAAAATTAACAGTGTATTTTGATTATACTTTTAAAAATTTAACACACATAAATGGTGATTTGTTAACTTCTACAAGCCTTAGATGTTTAAACAATTTTAATATATTTTAAGAAAGGAATTATACAAAAAAAACCCAAACAAATTTACGGAACAGTTCTGGACTTTTAATGGCCTCAAATTTGGTGATTACATAAATGGTTCCTCTGTTTAGGCTCTGCAACAATTGGGTTGTAATCTTTATAACAAATGTTATTATTATTCATTTTAATGGCTTTATAGGCTGCAAACCTGATCCAGCTGATCTTCGCTCTTACATCACGAAAGGTTAGTGATTATATCTTGAAAAAGTCATTTGGTTTTTTCAGTTTCAAATAATTCAACTTTAATGATCATTTAGATGTTTTCAGGAAAGAAATTTGAATTTAGCTTCAGATTACGAATTACACATTCAGTGAATGAAAAAATATTTAAATTCTTTTCATAACATTTTTATTTTCCTTCTTTTCAAGGAATACAATCCAAACGATAAAAGCTTACCCTTGGTTATTCATAACTAGATTATAGGTCTTACTCCGGGCCAGAGTGCCTCTGTTACACCATTTCTCCCTGGTTAGTGTTTTTGAATTCTAATTATTTTTTTAAATAAAGATTCAGAATTGTTTTTTGTTAATTTTGTATCTTTTATTAAAATATTTAAATTATGTTCTTAATTTCATAAATTGATTTTTATACTTTGAAAATAATTTAAACTTTAATTTATGTCCTAAAAACTTACCAGTGATAATATTGTTATGTTTTTTTTTCATTCTTGTGTACACTTTGAAATTATCTTGTTTCAAATTTTTATGTACTTTATTTATTTTTTTACTATTTTTGTATTTTTATGTGTCTATCTTGATGTATTTACATGCTTATTTTCTAGATTTTAAGATTAAAAAGAAAAAAATTCTTGTATTTAGAGTATATTGTCTCCCTACAAAATTTCTACAAGGTATCCAAGAGAGTATTTTAAAAAAAATTAAATTTTGACCTACTTTAAGAAAGCTATTGATACATTTCGAACAATTTGCAAATCATAGGGCTGATTTAATTATTTATTCCTGATAAATGCTGTACTCAACATTTTTTTAAAATTAAATTGTTCCAATGTTGTTTATTAGCTATTTATTTTTGAATTTTCATACAAAGTGTTAATTGTTGGGCTAAAGGTTTTAAAACAGTGTGAAATGGTATTTACCTAAATTTCTGATTAAGAGAACTCTACTTGGTGGAGTTTAACAACTTTTCGCAGAACAGAACAGCATATGGAACTCCTCGAATGTTTGATATTTTACCGCAATTATTAACAGTTCAACAACATTTGTATAATTTATGACCAGAAAAGTTGCTAAACACGTTATATCTGGCGTGTTTAATGATATATTTATAAATTTTGGTTAAAAATTTTGAATAAAATTATCTGAGAAATCATATTGGCAACTTCAAGCAACATCTTGAAATCGCCGAGCGTATATTTGAATAGCAGGCCAATGTAAACTAGAAAGTAACGATGAACTAAAACCATATACCTTGCCTGAACATAAGGTTATTAACCAACAGTTTAACATTTAATGTATTGTAATAGCATTTAGCTTCACTCATAAAAAAAATAGCGTAAAATGCAGAAATCATGTATGTTGTGGCCGACTGTTGTGTGTGTGTTAATCAATGCTCTTTATCATATTTATCATACATTTAATCAAATTCTATGGTACATCTATATACAACACGACACTGACAAGAAACATATTTACAGAGTGAAAGCGAAACTTTCCGCGCTCCCTATTCCGCGTACTCTCTCGGTCACAGTTAAACTGTCCATGGACGTTAGCAGTTAGAGTTAATACACTACATCTCCTCCCCCTTTATTAAAGATCAAGTCTCTGGGGTGGTCTTCGGATTCTTCCAGAGCGTCTAGGCACATGGCTTGGGATGTCGCGCACTGGTGGTGTACTAGACTGGCTTGAAGGTGTACTGGTTTGAGTCGATGACGGTTTTGAGTGCACTGGTGATGAGTCCTGAACAGGGATATCAGCTGATGACACTGCTGGTGAAGCTGGAACTTCAGCCTTTTTATTTGGGCCCTGATGAGAGGTAGGACTATCACTGTGCTGGACTTCTGAGGCATTCTCAGTAATATTTCCAGTAGGGAACCTACGAAATACATTTCGTACGGAATCACTTTCTTGCACTTTATTCCCCACTGAACGAATTTGATCAACATGCCTTCTCACTAGTATGCCTTGAACATCAATGGTATAGTGGAGAGCACCGTCTTGATTTACAACTTGTCCAAACTTCCATTTTGAATTAGTTGCTCGGTAATCTCTGACTGCCACAGAATCACCAATATTGAATTTTCTATCTTGAAATTCAAATACACCCTTTCTTACCCTTTCCTGGATTCTTGATTTTAAGTCAGGTAAAAGTAAATCAAGCCTTGTTCTAATATCACGTTTTAAGAATAGCATGGATGGACTGTGCATTGTCGTAACGTTTGGAGCTTTCCTGTATTGCAATAAAAATGTACTTAGTTTCTGTTCTATACTACCATCATAATTTTGCATTGCTCTCAGTGATTGCTTCAGTGTATACACATAGCGTTCGGCTTGACCATTGCTCGACGGCTTGAATGGTGAGCTAGTTTTGTGTTTTATGCCATTATTCAGCATAAATCTCTGAAATTCGTAAGACGAAAACTGTGGTCCGTTGTCACTTACTAGTACAACTGGCAACCCAAATCTCGCAAAGCAGTCTCTGAGACACTCGATGGTTTTGTTTGTTGTGGTTTTCTTCATCGGATAAACTTCCAACCATTTGGAATGTGCATCCACTATTAACAGGAACATATATTCAAATATAGGACCAGCAAAATCCACATGCACACGCTCCCAGGGCGTACTCGGGTATTCCCAATGATGGACTTTCACTTTCGCAGGATCAGCTTTATGTCTGGCACAGTCAACACAATTTCTTGCAGCTTCTTCGATGTCTTTATCGATGTTTTTCCAATAAACGAACGACCTGGCAATCGCCTTCATCTTAACCATACCCAGATGCCCTTGGTGCAACTCTTCCAAGACATTTTTCTGGTATCTCTTTGGAATACAAACTCTCAGCCCGTACATAATACATCCATCTTCTATGGTATATTGGGCTTCTCTCCCTTCTAAATTTTGGCCCTTCCTCAAGGCTTCCAAAAGTAGACCCAATTCCTCATCCTTCCCTGTTGCTTCCCGCAAATCCTTTGAAGTGATAGGTAGGGTTTCAATTTGCGACATCTGGAACATCGTAATGTCGTCTTTAACTTCTAATTCTTCTGAAGTTTTGGGAAATCGAGAGAGAAAATCTGCATTCCCGTGGTCTTGAGTATTTCGATAAACTATGTCAAACTGGAAAGACTGCAAGGTTAGTGCATAATGTAAAAGTCTGGTAGCTGTTAGTATTGGGAGTCCTCGCTTTGATCCAAACATTGCAACTAACGGTTTATGATCGGTTATCAAGGTGAATCTTCTGCCTTTTAAATACAAATAAAATTTCTTTACTGCCCATACTATTGCAAGAGCTTCTTTGTCAATTTGGGAGTATTTCTGTTCTGTTTTCGTTAAAGTCTTTGATGCAAAGGCTATTGGTCTTTCTGTTCCATCTGGCAGTAGGTGAGATAACACACAACCTACACCAACTGGTGAAGCATCAGTTGCCAGCAATAGAGGTAAGTTTGGTACATAATGAACCAGCACTCTAGGTGAACAGATTTCTTTTTTTATTTGATCAAAAGCATCCTGACAACCCCTAGACCAATTAAATTTGATTCCCTTTTTAGTTAAGTTATTTAGAGGATTTGCTATAGTAGCCAAATTTGGACAGAATTTCCCATAGAAATTTACCAATCCCAAAAAACTCTTTACTTCCTGTACATCCTTAGGTACTGGGGCTTTCACAATAGCAGAAATTTTCTCATCAGTTTTGTGTAATCCATTAGAATCAATTTTATGTCCCAGAAAATTAATCTCATTTTGAAAAAACTGACTTTTACTTAAATTGAGTTTTAGGCCATGTTCTTTACACTTTTTGAAAAAAATTTCTAAAGCTTTAAAATGTGAACTTTCATCAACTCCGGTGATTCTCGCATCATCCATAAATACCTTAACACCGTCTATGCCATGAAACAACCCATCAACATAGCGCTGCCAAATGGCAGGTGCTCCATTTAACCCATACATCAGCCTTTTACAGATAAACAATCCTTTATGCGTGTTAATTGTTAACAGTTTTTGACTTTCAGGATGAACTTGCATTTGCAAATATGCATGTTTGAAGTCTATTTTTGAAAATTGTTTTCCCCCATTCAAGCTTGTGAATATTTCTTCGAGTCTTGGTAAGGGGTGCTGAGGTACAATTAAATTTGGATTTAGGGTAACTGAATAATCCGCACATAGACGTATGCTACCATCTGGCTTAACAATTGGTACCACAGGCGTAGCCCATTCCGAACTTTCTACCTTTTCTATGATGCCCTCTTTTTCTAGTCTTTCGATTTCGTTTTCGACTCGACTTTTTAGAGCAAAGGGTACCGTTCTAAACCTACAAAATTTTGGTTTGACATTTGGTTTCAATTCCAACTGAACTTCATGGTTGTTTATTTCCCCAAGTTTGTTATCAAAAATTTCTTTATATTCCTCCAAAAGTTTATTTAAGTTCACTTTCGTTTCCACTTTTAATGTTTTTATGGCATTCCAATCAAGATTTATCTTATAAAGCCATTCGCGACCTAGAATCGTATCCAAGTTTTCCTTTACAATGTACAAGTTCAAATTCAAAGTTTGATTTTTATATTCTACTTTCACAGTGACATACCCCATGGGTACCAATGAGTCACCTTTATAAGTTCGAAAAACTAAGTTAGTAGGTTGAATTTTCTTATTTGAAATTTCCCTGAAATTTCTTATACTCATTACGCTTACCGTTCCCCCCGTATCTAATTCCATTACACAGTTTTTATTCTCAATTTTTAAACTGATCATTATTGGAGGTCGTTTCGGTTTTTCCTCACGTAATGTACCTTCATCAGAATTCAATTTATACAACGGAACTTGGTTTTGGTTTTGATTAACCTCATTTAAATTTACCTGTTTTTGTTTCACAGAAGTGGCATTAGCTTTCTTTGCAAAAAAACATGCCTTTTGGATATGCCCGATCTTCGAACAAAAATTGCATTTACTAGAAATAAATTTACAATTTTGTTTATTATGGTTTGTACCTGTGCACCGCGTACAAAAGTCACCTTTCTTCTGCTTTTCCACAAAATTTTGTTTCTTGTTTGATTTCATGTAAGGTTTATTTTTTTTCCCTACATTTATTATATTGATTCCAGAAGAACGACCCATAACATCATTTGCCCCTCTAAATGCCTTTTCCATAGCTAACGCAATTTGCAAAGTTTTCTCTAGATCAATATTATCCTCTTCAAATAATCTATCTAAAATTGCCTTATCTTTTAAGCCGCTAACAAACACATCGCGCAACATAATATTCAACATATTATTATCATAGTCACAATTTATTGCAAGTGCTCTGAGTTCCGCTATGTAGTTATTTATACTTTCCCCCTCATTCTGTTTACGATTAAGAAATTTATGGCGGGAAGGGATAATTAAAGGTTTAGGAGTCAAATGTTTTTTAAGAACATCTTTTAATTTCTCTAAACTTTGGTCAGAAGGGATGTCAGGAGCCAGCAGATTTTTTAGCAATTGATATAACTTCGGACTAAGTGATGAAATAAAAACTTTAGCCCTTTTATCAACCGTTACTTGTTGCACATCAAGGTATGTTTCAAAACGTTCAATAAAACTATCGAAGTTTTCATATTCTTCATTGAACTTCTCAAACTGTACGGTAACTTTATTATGAGAACCGTTTTCTTTATTTTGCAAAGCTCGAATCAGTTCCTGATTCTGACGCAATAATTCAGCAATTTGCTGCTCCATTTTCTCCTCTGATCAAAAAGATAAACAACTTTTACCTTGAGCCGTCTTCGGGTTTTTTACCCTATCCTTTGGAAGAACACTGTTTCGATTTTACCGAATCAACAGGCTTCGGATCCCGTGCTCGTCGCCAGTCTGTTGTGGCCGACTGTTGTGTGTGTGTTAATCAATGCTCTTTATCATATTTATCATACATTTAATCAAATTCTATGGTACATCTATATACAACACGACACTGACAAGAAACATATTTACAGAGTGAAAGCGAAACTTTCCGCGCTCCCTATTCCGCGTACTCTCTCGGTCACAGTTAAACTGTCCATGGACGTTAGCAGTTAGAGTTAATACACTACAATGTATATAATGTTTAACATCTTAACAAAACAGTTTTGTCATACTATACCGGAAAAATTACCTAAAACTTAAACTTACTGGAATAGCTCTTTATTTTTCCAGCATCTAGATCAATGGAATTTGAATCACACTAACTGCTGCGAAAGTTTTTTGCCAAAGCCATCATTTTTAACTTTTATTTACAAAGATTATAAAAAATTGAATGCAATATAAGCAAATCTCATAGCTGTAGAAAACATTTGTGCAATTTCGCTGCCGCCATCTATCGACCGGAGGTAGAAAAACAAGCTCCTTTGGGTGGTAGTTGAAATATGTAACGGTGTATGTTCCCGGACTAATAAAACAGCCTCCCACCACCAAAAAAAATTTATATAAAATTCTACATTTTGATAAGAGAAACAAAAAAGGGTAAATTTAAGAGAAAACATTAAAAACGAAAGATATTATCAAAATCATTCGTTATTTTACACATACTAAACAAATGTTTACTTTTTTAGGGTTAATAGGAAAAAGTTGGGATGTTTTTAATAGTGTTATTTACTCTATGTTATTGATACTGTTGTAGACGAGCCGTTAAATCTCTAACCGGCTGGCAAATCTGATTGGTTACTGAAAATACGTGTTTCAGTGCTGCCATCTATTGGTCACTATTGTGACTAATTATTTATCTATATTGTAAAATCTACCAAGAACTTAACTTTCCCCCCCTAACTAATTTTATTAACTCCTTAAATATTAATTTCCACAATAACATTGAATCTAACACCCTAACTGTTTTAACAGAGCTCTCCAATTATGACTATAAGAAACCTTTCAATAGGAAGAGACCTAGAGTGTGTCTTGCTCTTGAGAGGTAATTTTCCCTGTCTTTCGTGAATTCAGCAGTACAGCGGTAGAAAGCGAGACCCGAGTTCCAAAGGTTGTGGGATCGAAACCCTGACCTAACAATTTTTTCTCTCAGAACAACTCCTAACAATTTTTTCTCTCATTTTTTCTCTTCTTAGAATTTAATTTATTAAATGCTGATCACGTGATTTCTTTTTCTGGTACTTTAAATAAATTTATCGTAAAGTGCATAACAACTAAATAGACAAAAAAAAAAAAATATTTCTTTCTAATGCAGCAGACGATTGAATATTATCAAAAAAAAAATAAATACCCCTTACGATTTTTTTATAAATATATATACATATATATATATATTTTTTACATCAGTTGTATACATTGATCGTCGCATTTCATGGGATGATGGGTTAAAACGTGTTAAAACAAAAACGAACAATGTATTTCCCAACTGGTTGTGACGTGGAGTAGCGTTTTTAAAACCAATGTGGTTTCCAGTTATACTTGTAAAATGCATTTTTAACTCTAAGAAGTTACCTTGCATAATATTTTTATATTGATTATTTTACTAATAAATTAGTTTTAAATTTTTTTTTAACCGGGCGGCTGACTAGCCGCCCGTGTGCCCCGCAGGTTAAATGTAACCTTAAATCTTAAATGAAAGCTAAATGTGATGTTGAGGCCGTATTATGTAAAATTTTTACCAGTCTAAATCGTAAACGCTAACAAACCAGTGTGGTGCAGTCTGTAGTTTTACCACAATTAAATGTAATAGTGACCGATAGATGGCAGCACTGATACACGTATTTTCAGTAGCCAATCAGATTTGCCAGCCGGTTAGAGATTTAACGGCTCGTCTGTTGTAGTATCTCACCAAATGTATTTTAAGTCGAAGTAATTGAAGAGTGGCAACGTTAATAAAATATAACGATCTACTTTTTATGTAAGTTGCGTTGGCAATAAAAAAGAGAGTTTTACCAGAGATGGAATTAAGTGAGCGGTGAAATAAAGAATTGATGTTCTAACCTTCTGATTGTGGATTATTTTTTGTTACACGCTCCCAAAACACTTCAGTGGTGACTATGCGGACTGTTTTCTACTAAAATGAAGTATATTTGAACTGTTATTCATCAAGAATAGGATCCCATCTAAATACTTCCGTTTTTGGATTTCATTTCGCATTTAGATACCTACGCTTCCGTTTTCGAAATAATTCTTTGAGAATTCATCATAGTGCCTGTTTACTTTCCTGGAATATATCGATAATTTGCATAATGTCTGAGGTAAGTGCAGTTCAAATGCCTGTATATAATAGATCCGATCCTGCTCTTTGGTTCATAATGTGTGAGAGCACGTTTAAATTAGCTGTTCCAAAACCAATTGCAGAATCTATGACTAAATTCAATTATGTCGTTTCCCATTTGCCCCCAGAGGTTGCGTCACTTGTGCGCGATATTTTGACGAATCCTGACACTAAAGATCCTTATAATCATCTGAAAACGGAACTAATAAATAGGACTGGTGAATCCTCACAACAGGAGATTCGACAACTTCTATCGGGTGAAGAGTTGGGTGTTAGGAAGCCTTCTGAATTGTTAAGAAATATGCGACGTCGTGCAGAAACGCTTAAGGTTCCAGAAACATTTATGTTAGAATTGTTTTTACAGCGTTTGCCAACATCGGTACAAACTATTTTGGCAGCTGTGACAGATTTAACATTAGATAAAGCAGCTGAAATTTCGGATAGAAAATTAGAAGTTACACCTGTTCCCATGGAAATTCATGCTGTAAATAAAAACAATTCGAATTCCGTGGAGGAAAAATTCCTTCGCGAAATTGAAAAGTTAAATGCACGAATTGACAAGCTCGAATTTTCTCGCAGTCGTTCCCCATTTCGCAGAAACAGGAGTAATCACAGATCGAGAGATAATAGTCAAAACCCAAATTCTTCCGTTTACTGGTACCATCGTCGTTTCGGAAAATCCTGCAAACCAAAAAAATGCGTTTCGCCTTGTAATTTTCAGGGAAACGAAAACGGCGAAGAATAGACGCGACATATTCTTTGCCGCAAACATCACGTCGCCTGTTTATTCGTGACCGGACAACAAACTTGTCATTTCTGGTCGATACTGGGTCTGACGTGTCGATACTACCAGCAGACAACATCCAAAAAAGAAATCCTACACAGCAAACAATTTTCGCTGCTAATTCGTCACCAATTAATGTTTACGGACAAAAAACCCTTTCCTTAGATTTTAAATTAAGAAGAGTATATTCTTGGACATTTCTCATTGCTAACATCAAAACGCCTATTTTGGGTGCAGATTTTCTTCATTCTTATGAATTAGTACCTGATTTGCGCAATAAATGTCTAAGAGACTTAAAAACAAAATTTCAATCAATGGGTCATGTTAAAGAAGCATCTGTGCATTCTGTTAAAACAATTTCGGGCGCTTCTGTGTATCATACACTTTTATCTAAATTTCCCTCGATAACAAAATTACCCGATCCTAATCAACCCATCAAACATAATACTCTACATTTTATAACAACAATAGGTCCTCCGGTCGTAGCGAAACCTCGAAGATTAGCTCCCGATAGATTAAAAATAGCTAAAGCGGAGTTTCAAAATATGATCCAATTGGGTCATTTAAGACCCTCTAGAAGTAGCTACGCATCCCCACTTCATTTGGTGCCCAAAAAGGGAACGTTGGAGTGGAGGCCAGTGGGAGATTATCGCGCTCTGAATGCTCAGACTGTGAAAGAAAAATACCCTATTCCATGTATAGCTGATTTCACATCTGAATTGCATGGTGCAAAAATTTTTAGTCACATTGACTTAGTAAAGGCATATCATCAAATACCGATAAACCCAGATGATATTCCGAAAACGGCAATCTGTACTCCCTTTGGGTTATTTGAGAGTACGCGCATGCAATTTGGATTGTGTAATGCATCAGCTACATTCCAAAGATTTATAGATGAGGTTACTAGAGATTTACCGGGTGTATATGCTTTTGTCGATGACATTTTAATTGCTTCAAAAGATCACAGTGAACATTTGGAACATATAAAAATCCTGTTTTCAAAACTACATGAATATGGTCTTTGTATTAATGTTGAAAAATGCACTTTTGGAAAAAACTCTCTAAATTTTTTAGGCTTTAAACTTTCCGAAAAGGGAATAGAACCCCTTCCTGATCGAGTACAATGCATTCTTGATTTTCCTCAACCCACAACATTAACACAGCTACGCAGATTTTTAGGAATGTTCAATTTTTACCGTAGATTTATTGCAAAAGCTGCTGATATACTTCATCCATTAGTGAAATTTTTAGAAGGACATAAGAACAAAAAGAAATATCGATCTAATGTTCAAAAATCTGAACAATTAAAATGGAACGAGAACGCCGAAAAATCCTTCTTAGCAGCAAAACAAGCAATCGCGCAAGCAACTCTTTTAAGACATCCTATTCCTGGTGCACCCCTAAGCGTATGGGTTGATGCATCCGATTTTGCCGTAGGTGGATCATTAATGCAACTCTCTAAGGAGAAATGGGAACCGATTGCCTTTTACTGAATGAAATTAAACAATAGTCAACAAAAGTGGTCAACTTATGACAGAGAACTATTCGCGATTTATTCGGCAATAAAAAAATTTAAGCATATGTTAGAAGGCAGGAAATTCCAAATTTATACTGATCAGAAACCATTAATTTATGCCTTCAAACAAAATTCAGATAAATGTTCACCCAGGCAGTTACGCCATCTTGATTTTATATCACAATACTCCACTGACATCAGACATGTGCAAGGATCCAAAAATGTAGTGGCAGACTCACTTTCACGCATAGAACTGAATTCGATTACCAAATCTCGTTTTCTGAATTTTAGTGAACTGGCCAAATCTCAACAAAATGATCCCGAAACTCAAAGGTTTCTCCAGGACAAAAGTTCCTCTCTTCAACTTGCACTCAAACCTTACCAGAATACAGACGCTGACTTAATATGTGACATTTCAACTGGCTCGTCACGACCGTTTGTTCCGGAATCATTTCGAAGACTAATTTTTGAACAGTTGCATAATATTTCACATCCGGGAATAGCAGCGACGACGAAATTAGTCTGCGCCAGATATGTTTGGCCAAATATGAAAAGAGATATAAAGGAATGGGTGCGGTGCTGTGAACCTTGTCAAAGATCGAAAGTGCAGCGCCACACGAAAGCTCCGATAGGAACATTTAGTTTGCCTGATGCTCGATTTCGTCAGATACATATAGACATTGTTGGTCCATTACCTCCATCTGATGGCTGTATTTATTTATTAACAATGATCGATAGATTCTCAAGATGGCCAGAAGCTATTCCCATAGCCGACATGAAAACTAAAACCATTTGTCGCGCGATTTTTCATACTTGGATATCTCGCTTCGGATGCCCTTCGATGATAACTACAGATCAAGGCTCACAGATGCAATCATCTCTGTATCGCGAGTTTTCGGAAATGTTGGGTACAAATAGGATTCGCACTGCAGCGTACCATCCAATCGCAAATGGGATTGTAGAGAGATTCCATCGCCATTTAAAATCATCTATTCGAGCACACGAGCGTGTTCAGTGGACAGAAGTACTTCCGATAGTTCTAGTGGGAATCCGCACAGCTGTCAAAGAAGACATCAAAGCATCTTGTTCCGAACTGGTGTACGGAACAACTCTTCAACTTCCAAGTGATATGATCGAAACATCCGTCATTCCACCATCCAATGATATCTTTGTTGATCGTCTTCGAAACGCAATGCGAGAAATGAATCCAGTTGCAACATCCACACATGGACAAACGCAGTTTTATATTAATCCGTCCTTAAAAACTTGCTCTCACGTGTTTTTAAGAGTTGACAGTGTGAAACCTCCCTTATGCCAACCCTATACAGGTCCTCACAAGGTTTTACGACGAACAGAGAAAAACTTCACTATCGATCTTAATGGCCGGAAATCAACTGTGTCCATAGACCGCGTCAAACCGGCATATTTAATTCCTACTCATGAAGATAAAACTCCTATACTACAGGCAGAAAAAATTGTCTCTCCTAAATCTTTTCAGCCAAAAAAACATCAGTCTTCCAATCAAACTGAATCAGACAAAACTGTGACAACTAAGTCGGGCAGACGAGTTCATTTCCCAGCCAAACTGTCAACATATATCACTTATTAACATTATCATATACTTTGATAATATATAGTATAATATTAATATTACTAAAATTTCATCTTATGTCTGAAAGGTATGATTGTGTAAATTTACGATATTTAAAATTTTTTTTTCTTCTTCAGTTTCATTTTATGGTTATGTATTTTTAGAACATGTATTGTATTTTTGTGTCGTTCCATAGTATTATCCTCTGTCACTGGGGGGATACTCTGTAGTATCTCACCAAATGTATTTTAAGTCGAAGTAATTGACGAGTGGCAACGTTAATAAAATATAACGATCTACTTTTTATGTAAGTTGCGTTGGCAACAAAAAAGAGAGTTTTACCAGAGATGGATTTAAGTGAGCGGTGCAATAAAGAATTGATGTTCTAACCTTCTGATTGTGGATTATTTTTTGTTACACGCTCCCAAAACACTTCACTGTCTTTAGTTTTTACATTGATTTTGGTTAACAAACATTCGACTATTTGACATTTTTACTTTACAGCTTTACTTTTCAAAAGACAATTTGACATTTTTACTTTTCAGCTTTTAATGATTTATTATAAATGTATATATTTTATGTTTTACGTTTCAGCCTTTTTTACTCCAATGATGAAAGGCTAAATCTAGCTGAATTCTGAGGAGGTTATTATAAATTTATATTTTTTGTATTGCTTTTTCTTTTTATTTATGTGTATAACATTTCAAAGATTTTTTTTTCTATGTTATTCATACTGTGTTTAGTTTTAAAATTGATTTTGGTTAACAAATATCCGACAATTTGGCATTTTTACTTTTCAGCTTTTAGTAAAACAATTCTAAAAGGCTGAATCTGCCTAAATTCTGAGATGTGTATACAATTTTACATGCTTTTTGTTTTCTATGTTATTTATATTGTGTTTAGTTTTTAAATTGATTTTAGTTAGTAAACATTCTTAAAATCCAGGGCAACGCCGGATAATTCTGCTAGTATGTTATAAAACTGTACCAAGATGTTTATTAATTAAAATAAAAATCCAAATGTATCGTGTTTGAATAAAATGTCATGGTTTTCATGTAACATTCATAGAGAATGTAAATTTCTAGGTTTAATATAATACTTTAAGGTGCTTTTGAGGTACTTAAAATAGCCTAAAAGGGAGATTTCAAACACTGTATATTTAAAAAAATTTCTGAGGCAGGACCCTCGGTAAATAAGTTCTAATTGCTGCTTATACCTTCTGATGTCCGTAATATGGGAATAATAGTTCCCATAGCCATTTGCCACCAAATGTGACAAACAAAGAAGCACTATCTGCAGTGGACACTTTGAGGAGATATGTTGAAAGTTAGCCAAATATGTCAGAGGACACATTTAAAGCCATTGTCCACTTAGAAAGTGTAATAGATAAAATTTCATACTCTTCTCTGAAGCAAACAACAATTGAATTTTTTCAAATAATTTTGTAAATAGTGTTTATTAAAATTAAAAAAGGATTACTTTTTTTAAAGGTATGTGAGAAAGCTTTATTCCTCTATTCGACTATTGATAACATGCGATTTTCGATAATTCGAATTTTTCATATTTCGAATTTTTTTGTCTCTCCCTTCAAGTTCGAGATATCGAGGTTTGATTGTATTACTAAAATTTTACGTGCTAGAAAACTTTTCTTTAGCTTTTGAAAGTCGTAGAATTATTATAATGCTAAATGGGTTCATTTTTTTAAAAGAAAAACAATTTTTAGAAGAAAAAATTTTTCAATTTTTTAAAAGAAAAGTTTTAGTCGATATGCTTTGAAATATTTTAATATATATAATAACTGTTGACAATTTCCTTTGCTTTCTTTCAAAATGTATTGGATATGTCCTTCAAACTGATATCCATACTCTTACACCTAGCTTGTGTGTGGGGAGGAGGGGAATTGGCAATGCAAAATTTTGCTCTAAATTATTTCTTTAAATTCTGATGTCAGTAATATCGGTAAATTTTTACAAGTTATGTTGAGCTGCAAAAATACACTTAACATGTAAAATTGCATTGTAAATTCAGTAAGGCTGCATCCCTGCAATAAGAAATGGCATTCTGTTTACAGGAGTTAAAAAATAGAACAATATCTGATGTGCCGATTCGTTGAAATTATTTTGCAAGATTGTTTTCAAATCACGAGCATTGAATTATATTCCCCTGATGGAAGTTACATAACAAATTTGAAAAATTTAGGCATGCAAACTTTTTTTTCAGCTATTAGAATTAATTGAAAAAAAAATATCAGCCCGTTTCTTTGTAGATGTTCACAATCAGAACCTCTGAATGAATTTAAAATTTTTAATGCGGTGTATGATTTACAAAAAAAAAAAAAAAAAAAAAAAAAAAAAAATTACAGTTCTGTATTTTCTAAAATTTTGTTAGAAAATTTGCTGTATAAATCCAGTAGTTACATATAGGTACATACGTAGAAATGCCAAATTTTAATTAATAGTAATTACCAACCTCATTCATTCATCAATAGCTCGACAGTCCTGGTTGGACCCTGGCTTTCTCAAGAAGAAGGAACCAGTCCTTCGTTCTAAGCACCACAGCTTTCTCTCTCTGCCATTGATTGAGAATGCTTACTTCACACCAACGGCGACGGAGAAGAAAATCATGTATCTTCGTTTTTGCGCATGCGTGTTACAAAAAAAATTTCACTCCCCTGGTTCGTCTCCGTCTCTGGTCTCAGCTGTTTCAAGTTGGAAAAAGTTCAACTTTTGTCTCTGCCGCCATGCTCGACAGCCAATCAGAATACAAAGAGAAGATTAAGCGCATGCGCAAATAAATTGTCTCTTTCCCCTGTCTCCTGGCGGTGTGAAGGCTTTTATGACAGCCTCAGAAACAGATAGCAAAATATGTCTGTCTTTCGTTGCTGTCGTCGTTGGTGTGGAGTAAGCAAACTCACTTTGGAGGCAGTCCGCCCACCTCAGTCTGGGTCTGCCTCTTCTTCTGACTCCTGTTGGCTTCGCCAGAAAGATTCTTTTAGTCGTTCGGTCATCATTCTTAAAATGTGTCCGGCCCATTTCATGCGCTGGATTTTATGATATTTCAGAATGCCCGATTCTCTGAATAACCTATAAATTTCAGAGTTAGTTCTCCTTCTCCAAACTCCATTATCACAGAAGCCACCAATAACGGATCGGAGGATCTTCCTCTCAAAAATTGCGAGGGTTCTCTCATCAGCCTGGGACAAGGTCCACGTTTCAGATGCATACGTGAGGACTGTCCTGATTAAACTTTTGTATATCAACAACTTGGTGTTCCTTTTAATTACCAACCTAACCCATCAAAATTACGAAAAATGGTAAAATCCCATCTCTCTTATTGAAAAATGGTTGCGTCCACCGTCCACCTATATGTACGTTCCATTTGGTACGATGTATAGATACTGGAAAAGACAAAATTTACTACGTAGAAAAAGGGAGTAATTAGGATTGTATTATAAAACTTTTTTATAACATCTGTAGATTTTATCAATGATGAATTTTTAATTTTTATTGCGAAATTATTTTCAGGGGGGGGGGGAGGTATGGTATAACCCCTGTGAAGCAGAGGGATAGAGGGGCCTTCCCCAGAAATTTTTTTAATTATACAGTGTTTGAAAACTCCCTTTTAGGCTATTTTAAGTACCTCAAAAGCACCTTAAAATATTATTTTAAACCTAGAAATTTACATTCTCTATGAATGTTACATGAAAACCATGACATTTTATTCAAACACGATACATTTGGATTTTTATTTTAATTAATAAACATCTTGGTACAGTTTTATAACATACTAGCAGAATTATCCGACGTTGCCCTGGATTTTAAGAATGTTTACTAACTAAAATCAATTTAAAAACTAAACACAATATAAATAATATAGAGAACAAAAAGCATGTAAAATGTTATACATATCTCGAGTTTATGATGATTCAGCCTTTTAGCATTGTTTTACTAAAAGCTGAAAAGTAAAAATGCCAAATTGTCGGTTATTTGTTAACCAAAATCAATTTTTAAAACTAAACACAGTATGAATAACATAAAAAAAATCTTTGAAATGTTATACACATAATTAAAAAGAAAAAACAATATAAAAAATATTAATTTATAATAACCTCATCAGAATTCAGCTAGTTTAGCCTTTCATTATTGGAGTAAAAAAGGCTGAAACGTAAAACATAAAATCTATACATTTATAATAAATCATTAAAAGCTGAAAAGTAAAAATGTCAAATAGTCGAATGTTTGTTAACCAAAATCAATGTAAAATCTAAAGACAGTATCAAGAACATAGAGTAAATAACAGTATTAAAAACATCCCAACTTTTTCCTATTAACCCTAAAAAAAGTAAACATTTGATTAGTATGTGTAAAATAACGAATGATTTTGATAATATCTTTCGTTTTTAATATTTTCTCTTAAATTTACCCTTTTTTTGTCTCTCTTATCAAAATGTAGAATTTTATATAAATTTTTTTGGTGGTGGGAGACTGTTTTTTTAGTCCGGGAACATACACCGTTACATATTTCAACTACCATTGAAAGGAGCATGTTTTTCTACCTCCGGTCGATAGATGGCGGCAGCGAAATTCACTTTCTCTAACTGCACAAATGTTTTTTACAGCTATGAGCGTTGCTTATGATGTTGCTTTCAATTTCTTATAATCTTAGTAAATAACAGTTACAAATGATGGCTTTGGCAACAAACTTTCGCAGCAGTTAAAGTGATTCAAATATCATTGATCTAGATGCTGGAAAAATAAAGAGCTATTCCAGTAAGTTTCAGGTAATTTTTACTGTATAGTATGACAAAACTGTTTTGTTAAGATGTTAAAAATTATATACATGATTTCTGCATTTTACGCTATTTTTTTTATGAGTGAAGCTAAATGCTATTACAATACATTAAATGTTAAACTGTTGGTTAATAACTGCATGTTCAGGCATGGTATATGGTTTTAGTTGGTCGTTACTTTCTAGATGACATTGGCCTGCTATTGAAATAATCGCTCGGCGATTTCAAGAGATTGCTAGAAGTTGCCAATATGATTTCTCAGATAATTTTATTTAAAATTTTTAACCAAAATTTATAAATATGTCATTAAACATGCCAGATATAACGTGTTTCGCAACTTTTCTGGTCATAAATTATACAAATGTTGTTGAACTGTTAATAATTGCGGTAAAATATCAAACATTCGAGGAGTTTCATATGCTGTTCTGTCCTGCGAAAAGTTGTTAAACTCCACCAACTAGAGTTCTCTTAATCAGAAATTTAGGTAAATACCATTTCACACTGTTTTAAAACCTTTAGCCCAACAATTAACAGTTTGTATGAAAATTCAAAAATAAGCAGCTGATAAACAACATTGGAACAATTTAATTTTTAAAAAAATGTTGAGTACAGCATTTATCAGGAATAAATAATTCAATCAGCCCTATTATTTGCAAATTGTTCGAAATGTATCAATAGCTTTCTTAAAGTAGGTCAAAATTTAATTTTTTTTAAAATACTCCCTTGGATACCTTCAGGGCCCGATTTAGAAAATTCTGGACTATAGGCACAAATTGAGAAGGGGGCCCCCTAACACTGATGTGGGCATAAAATTTCCAAAATTGACACACAAAAAAAAATAATGCGAAAGTACCATTTTACCAAGAATTGGCTATTTGAAGCGTAGATGCCTAGAACATTATCATATAACAAAAAGCAATAGAACATATTAACTTCACCATTATAACACCAATACAATGCAACCAGAAAAACTTATTAATCCCTTATATACACTATAACATATATATGATGAACTATACATATAACTGTAGATATGATGAACCAATCAATCAAATGTGAAAGGAAATTAAAAAAAAAAATCGTTTTAAGAAAAGGTAAAATAAAAAAAATTTTGAATTGGGAATTTTTTCTTTTAAAATAAAAATTTTGGGGGGCCCCTAGGCCCGGGCCTACTGGGCCTAATGGAAAATCAGGGCCTGGATACCTTGTAGAAATTTTGTAGGGAGACAATATACTCTAAATACAAGATTTTTTTTTCTTTTTAATCTTAAAATCTCGAAAATAAGCATGTAAATACATCAAGATAAACACATAAAAATACAAAAATAGTAAAAAAATAATGTACATAAAAATTTGAAACAAGATAATTTCAAAGTCTACACAAGAATAAAAGAAAAATAAATAAATAAAAATAACAATAGTATCACAGGTAAGTTTTTAGGACATAAATTAAAATTTAAAGTATTTTCAAAGTATAAAAATCAATTTATGAAATTAAGAACATAATTTAAATATTTTAGTAAAAGGTACAAAATTAACAAAAAACAAAAATTCTGAATCTTTATTTAAAAAAATAATTAGAATTCAAAAACACTAACCAGGGAGAAATGGTGTACCAGAAGCACTCTGGCCCAGAGTAAGACCTATAATCTAGTTATGAATAACCAAGGGTAAGCTTTTCTCGTTTGGATTGTATTCCTTGAAAAGAAGGAAAATAAAAGTGTTTATGAAAATAATTTAAATATTTTTTCATTCACTGAATGTGTAATTCGTAATCTGAAGCTAAATTCAAATTTCTTTGCTGAAAACATCTAAATGATCATTAAAGTTGAATTATTTGAAACTGAAAAAACCAAATGACTTTTCCAAGATATAATCACTAACCTTTTGTGATGTAAGAGCGAAGATCAGCTGGATCAGGTTTGCAGCCTATAAAGCCATTAAACTGAATAATAAAAACATTTGTTATAAAGATTACAACCCAATTGTTACAGAGCATAAACAGAGGAACCATGTATATAATCACCAAATTTGAGGCCATTAAAAATCCAGAACTTTTCTGTAAATTTGTTTGGTTTTTTTTATATAAATCCTTTCTTAAAATATATTAAAATTGTTTAAACATCTAAGGCTTGTAGAAGTTAACAAATCACCATTTACGTGTGTTAAATTTTTAAAAGTATAATCAAAATACAGTATTAATTTTATGCGAAACTTACAGATAAACCAATTAAAGTTTTCACATAAATTATGAAGTGTTACCAAATTCTTTGAGTTTTTGCAACTTTGCACCATGAGCAATAATTTGCAGTATCTTTCTTCTATCACTCTTCTGTCACAGAACTTTTTATTTATGATTGCATTTGAAATCTTTTTTCTTTTTTTATATAATGCTATTTGTTTCTATATTCGTAAAATTTTTGATGGCAATATTTAATAAATAACATTCATCCACATCTTTCATTACAAAGATAATAACAACAGCATAAAATGCAATATTCTTAAGTATTCATGTGCATTATAATAGGCTCGTTTAAAGTTTTGAATCAATGTATTTCAAAGAGGATGATTTAAAAATAATACTTAATATTTAAAACTGAAATTCTTATTAAAGCGGAAATAAATTATTGAAATGTACACAATTATTAGTATATTATATATAAAAATGTCTAGTTTTCTCTGTACTGTGTATTCTAAAGACATTTTTGATTGAAACAATTCGAGATTTACAAAATCTGTATTAACATATATTTATAACAGCCGTGATATGATTTCTGAAAAAAAAAATTATTGTAAAAATTGTACTTTTCTCAGTTTAGAACTAGATTATAATTCTTTCATTTCTTACCCTCATATTCTTTATACTGAATAGATTGTTTCGTACTGTCAAAATTTATAACTGCTTTCTTGCTGTTCATGTCTTGGGTAATTTTTTAATATACAGTGATTTCCGCTTGTAAGAATCACGTTTGTTATTACTGTTTTTGATTGTTATAGCCGAAATTTAGGTTTTTGGAAAGGAACACACACACCGATATATACATATATTAGATAATTTTCCATAAAATGCTCTTTAATTTACGTTAATTATCTTTTAGTAAAATTATTTTTATAATTTTAAAAATACAACTTAATTTCTAGACCTATAAGTAGATACACATGATTATAGTATGAGAAGAAAAAAATCCAATATTCATTACAACATACCTGCTTAACAGCTTAACATTTCAACTACAGGAAGGGTGCAAGAAAAAGTTTTCTATGGTAGTTTGACGTAATGATGTTTTCAGGAGGCTGTTTATACCTCTTTCAATACCAATAGTCTCAGACCAAGATTCACCTTCTAGCTTACGTTTCAAGGTTTGATAAAGTGCTGAAACTAATAATGTCACGTTTTTCTAAGTGATAGTGGACACTTCCCCGAAGATTTATGTGTTTCAGGGTCCAGGAAGCCTAACCAGGATGTGGGAGGAGGGAAAAAAGAGTCCCTGTCTTTGTTTGTCAGTGGAGAAAAGTGAAATTGGATCCGCACGGTTAGGATGCCCCTGGGTCAAGCTAATAGGACAGTGTTTAGCTAAAGCGTTTATTAAAGGGAAACTATTATGTTATGTCTAACAAAGAAAGGGATGCATTTTATGACTGTATTCCATCCCATCTTATCACTCTTTCTTTTAAAAAGAATAAAGAAAGTACTTCGTACGTTTTGAGGGTTTAAGTGGCTTTTTTTTGAAAATTGAAAGGAAAGCGAAGAGTGTAAACTGATTCTTAAAACCGGTGGATTAATTCTTTAAAGCGAAAATTTTAACATGGAAATAATACATTTGTTTTTGTTTTTGCGATATTGATTCTTATAAACGGTTGATTCTTATAACCACTGATCACTATAAGCGATGGTTACTGTATATGTGTATATAGTTACTGCCCTTAAGATCAGTGTTAATCAAATTGATGTTTGTTGTTTTAGGATTTATGCATCCTACCCAACCACCTCATAGGGGTATAAAAATATTTATTGAATAGTGACTAACTCTGGTAAAAGTGTCAGAAATACAGTGTTGAAAATTATTCTTCTCTTTATTTTCCTAAGTGCCCCAGAAATGTGTTGTATAATTATGTTTTGATGGAATATGCATGAAATGAATTATATTTCTAGATGAAAAAAAGTTAAAACCATGATTATAAGATTATATTAAACCTTTTATGTAAAAGATAACTTTGCCCCAAACATGAAAATATAGATTGGTAAGTTTTCATTTTGCGTAAGGGAAAGTTGTATATACGTTCTGTACAAGTTCTTTTATGAAATTAGTTTGAAAAAATTTTCTGAATAGAAGTGAATCATTTATGAGAAGATTTTTCTTTCTTTTGCATTTCATGTTGAATTTTCTTACTGACTATCCGTTTTGTTAAGGCTGTTGTTTAGTAACCCTATTGGATTTGCTCACCTCAATGTTAATCTATGGAGGAAATTTTTCCACTATTTACAGCTACATAAATGCTAATAATCAAATAAAAATTGTATTTTCAGAAAGCTTAAAGTTTTCTTCACCTTGTAACAGTATTCAATTTATAAATTTCGTTCACCAAAGGAATTTATGAGCGTCTAAAACACACTATACCAATATTTTCCCCTGAGTAACTTAAAATTGAAAATATTTGCTTTAAAAAAGTGTAAAAAAAGATTCTCTATTACGTAGTAAAATTTTTAAAAAGAAGTCTTTAAATCCAAGTCAGCAATCCTTAAACACATTTTCTTCATAGGTCAACATAAAGGTGAGTAAATCCAATAGGGTAAGTACACTGCAGCCTTAACAGATAGTTACATACAACTTTGTTTTAAACATAATGTATACTATAAATCTGATAAATAAATGAATTGAAGTTTTTATGTGAATTCTACATTTTAATATTTAAAAATTTGGAAATTTCTACATTAACTTAAAATATATTCAGATAACTGTATGACAGTTAATATACTTTATACTGTATAATGTGACATCCGAGTTATTGTTATGCAAGCCTTTGATCAGGACTGACCTAATCATTTTGAAACGTAATTGCAGAAATTTCAGCGGAGTCCTTCAAAATTCTAATATATATTAAGTGATAAATTTTAATGTGAAGTTTGAAATACTAAAATTAGGAAGGTGGTCATATTTCTTTTTTTTATGTACAATTTTTATAAGAAAAGAAAAACTAAAAAGCAGCTAGACTACATATATTTTATTCACAGGTCAAAATCATTTACAGTCAAATTTTCCTAGATTTTTTATCAGAGAGATCATTTATGAATTGATGAAATTTTAATTTCCTTGTTTCTACGTGGTCTATCTACAGTACTACAAGGCTTTGAGTCTCTCTTGCGATATTGTTGACCTCAGGTGTGTTTTAAAGCTTCCTTTTCTTCCATGGTAACATGAATTGTTAAAAATATCCTTAAAGGTATGAATACATATGAAAAACTAGTGGCTGTCATTTGTAGTATTGTAGAATTTTTATAGGGTTTCCGAAAGATGATAAAGTTTAGGTTTTAATGCTTCCATTTCTTGGAATATTTTATGCACTTCATTTGGTCATTATTCTGAATCACTTTTACATCTGTCAAGGCAATTTCTCTTACCGATGCACGATTTCGATGTTCGTTCCGTGGCATTGCCTGGAAATAATTTCTCTAGCCTTTGTAAAGTAGTTGTTAAAAACAATGCACCTCTGACATTTCTTTCCAGTTACTTATTGATTTATCAGCATACTCAAAATTTAATATCTTTTCTCATTTCTGTAGACATGCTTCTCCCTAAAATTCTGGAGTGATTTCTGGATAAGTCGCAAGCTTTGTCGTTCCGACCAAAAGTTGTTCGATAGCAGAGTGGCTTTATTTTGTCATGCATTCTACAAGGTGCCGCCATTAATTTTGCAGGAATGATCTAATAACTCTAGAAAATATTACAGGAAATACATACCCATTTAATATGTTTCGAAGTAACTCCCACCTGCCGTACTACACTTCTGTGCTGGGCTGTATAATTTTCTGAAACAACTTTGAAATGCCTCTTTCGGAATGCTCTTTAATGTGGACGTCTACGTTTTCTTCATGGCTTCGACATCCACAAGTCTTGTTTCCTTCAGCAAATTGGCCCAGCATGAAGTCGTGGAAATGCATCATCCTCCATACTCTACGTACTTAGCACCGGCAGACTCTTTCTTCTTTCCAAAACTAAAATATTTTTCTGAAGGGAAGAAGATTTGAGGATGAAAACGGTGATGTCCACTTTAATGAGCATTCCGAAAGAGGCATTTCAAAGTTGTTTCCGAATATTATGCAGCCTAGCACAGAAGTGCATTACGGCAGGTGGGAGTTACTTCGAAACATATTAAATGGGTATGTATTTCATGTAATATTTTCTGGAGTTATTAGATCAATGCTGGAAATTCATGGCCGCCCCTTGTAGTAAGCTTTTAAATAAGGGATCTGCATACTACGGTCCGCGAGCGCAACCAATCCGACCCGCCATAGTTTATTTTGATTACATTGTAAAATTTACAATGAGTAAATTATACAAAATAATAAGTAGATGCTTTTATTTAAGGACGAATTAAGAAACACGATAGCTGACATACATAATGAAATCGAACATTTTAACGGTAATTAATGATATTAGATTTATCTTAAAAACTTACAATAATTGACATACATGGATAATTTACATGATGAAATAAGTCCAAAAGATAATCCGTCCTTCCCGAAGGTATACGGATGATTTTGAGAGACGACAAATTTCGCAATGGCAATCAGCTTGACTAGGACTATACAATAAGAAATAAATACATGCGATCCATACAATACAAAATAAATGCATGCTATGATAAACAATTATATAAACCGAAACAAATAAACAACAAAATCATCAATGACCCAAAAAGGGGTAATGAAAGTCCATAAGGTCTTTCATCACAGCGAAAATGACTTTTCTACAATAGTAGTCATTATAGAATTTATGCGGTGACCATTCAGTAATTTCCCTCGGTAAACTCGATCACAAATATCTCCATGTTACACAATTAAATAAACCGTGCTCTATTGTCTGGACCTCTCGGCACGCACAGATGTCACTCTTCCCCAGGGCTTTTTTATCGCAGGGCCCCCTGATGCTAGAAAACCCCCTTGGTGTATGCACCTAGTACTTCTAATAGTATGTATTTTTATAAATGTCCGTAAGGGGGGGGTCCAAATAGCATCTACCCAGGGGCCCCCAGCGTTCATAATCGTGTCCTGCTCTTCCGAAAAAATCTTTGATATGAGCCCACGCTTCCATGTTGAGTGATAGCTTGATTAATATAGAAATTCGATATCAATCTTTCTAAGGAAACCTGAGGTTAGATTTTATAAACCGACCACCCCAATTCACTATCGGTCCACCTTTTTTGCCGGACTTTCATTCCATATGCCTTAATCTTTGCCTTTACTTGTTGCCTGGTCATTTTGTAGGTACCTTCAATTGTGTCCAGTTCCGTGGCTTCTTTAGCCGCAGTGTCAACTTCCTCATTCTGTCTAATCCCGATATGTGCTTTTATATAGTGGAAATGCACGACCACACCATTATTTTTGATCTTGTGTTTCAATTCCTGAATAGACTCACCCTTATATACTAAGGACCCAAGCGCCTGCAAAGCACTCCTCGAATCGCTAAAGATATCAATTTCAGTTAGGTCCTTTTCCCTAGCATCGTCTATTGCCATAGAAATGGCCGTAACCTCAACACTGTATGATTTTGCATTATCAGGGTTTCTTCTCCGTTTAGTGTCGATCTTCTGACTCTCATGATACGTAATAAAGGCCGATCCAACTTTTCCGTTAATCTTGGAACCATCCGTATAATATGTTTTCTTCGCAATGGATTCTAGTCTATAAGACCAATTAAAGCTTATTATATCCATTATTTTCTTGAGATCCCTGGATTTTACTTCACAAGTTTGGCTACTGAAGGATTCATTCCCCAACCAAATCTCGTCACCCTCATTATAGATCTTATACCACAACTTATCCATTTTCGCTTTTAAATCAAGGGGTAAACACCACGCCAATTTCCCTAGAGCCTCTGTCGATACGGTGCGATAGCATTTTGTTATCATTAGCAGGAACGGCTTTTGCATCTTCGTTACTTGGTGTTCATCAAAGTCTTATCATCATACCAGGCCTGAGCTCCATCTAACAAATCCCAAAAAAACCCTTGGTGTATGCACCTAGTACTTCTAATAGTATGCATTTTTATAAATGTCCGTGAGGGGGGGGGGAAATAGCATCTGCCCAGGGGCCCCCCAGCGTTCATAATCGTGCCCTGCTCTTCCGAAAAAATCTTTGATATGAGCCCACGCTTCCATGTTGAGTGATATCTTGATTAATATAGAAATTCGATATGAATCTTTCTAAGGAAACCTGAGGGTATATTTTATAAACCGGCCTCCCCAATTGACTATCAGCCCACCTTTCTTGCCGGACTTTCATTCCATATGCCTTAATCTTTGCCTTTACTTGTTGCCTGGTCATTTTGTAGGTACCTTCAATTGTGTCCAGTTCCGTGGCTTCTTTAGCCGCAGTGTCAACTTCCTCATTCTGTTCCTCATCCAAGTTTTTTCCAGTAGTTCGTTGATGATTAGCAGCCATAATAATGGTACCAACGAAGACCCTTGCGGCACGCCTATATTATAGTTCCATTTAGTATTGTTTTTCATCCTTACAAGTCTCTTTATTTAAGTAATTCATTATCATGTCTTGGAACTGTTTGTCCACTTTAACACTCCTCATTACTTCCTTAATTCTACTCAGTCGCACCATATTAAACGCATTTTTTATATCAAAGGTTATCAGACAAGTATGGTACTTGTCTGCTTTATTCTTTTTAATTATTTTAATCATTTCAGTTAAAGCCTCAGTTACGCTACGATTTCTCCTGAAACCGTATTGAGCATCCGATAGTATTTTATTGATTTCTAGATATTCTATTAATCTGTTTGCCAAAATTTTGGTCAAAAACTTTACCGATTATGGGCAATAAACAAATAGGGCGATATGAGGTAGGATAAGTTAGGTCCATGCCTTCTTTTTGGAAGAATACCACAATCGTTCTTTTCCAGTGACTAGGGAATTCTCTTATTTCCCAGCATTTGTTGTATGGATAGATACCTCTCAACGATGTTATGAATCAACATCGATGAGAGGTATATTGTCTCAACAAGATACCTCTCATCGATGTTATGAATCTCTTGTACTAAGGGTGATGCCATCGTACCCAGCGGCTTTACTTGGATCCATATCCTGTAGCATTTTCTGAACTTCTATTTGTTCAATCTGCTGTGCGTTGTCCCCCTCTGCATAATCTTGCATGATGACTACATCTTCCCTCTGAAAGTGCTGAGCCGTTAATAAATAATCGACTTCGTCTTCATTATATTTTATATCTCCGTTTTGGTCTCTTATACCCACGGCTTTTACCGACCTATCATTTCTGTCTTTTATAATAGAGTATGCCCCGAGTAAAAGGTTCTTTACTGTGACCTTATCTAAAAACTCCCGAAATTTCGTTCTCTTGGCTTTTAACATTTCTTTGCTATATTTAGCCCTTTCTGCTTTAAATAATTCGTATTCTTTTCTCTTGCCCGGGTCTCTTTCCTTCTGAAAACGCCTCCTCAACGCTCTCACCTTGCTTCTAATGACCGTGAGTTGAGGGTTCCTTAACATTATAGTTATGATTAATTGTTGAGGGTTCCTTAACATTATAATTATAAGGAATAAAACATTATAATTATGATTAATGAGATTTATGTAGCTGTAACTTTCCACTAAGAATTGTCTGCAGTTGTGGATCAAGTTTACTAGTGCAATTTAACGCAGCAACTTCAAAAGCTCATCAATTTGGATCTCTAAATATTTTTTGTATATTTCATTTTGGAGAATGTTTTTTTCAAACTGTAAAAAGTTTAAGTAGTGCCGAAAGCGGAAAAACAGCCATGGGAAAATTCATGCAAGTGATGAAACTGTGTGAGTGGAAGACTTATAAAATTCCAGCAATGGTGACTTTAAATATTATTCTTTAAAAATATCGCTACACTGGAAATCAATCACTTCCACTTGAAGTTCTAGGGCAAGGGTTTCTATATGGGAGTTAAAAGGATTTTGAAAAATCTTGATATCGTTCGCAATTGCATCAAAATCTGAAAAACGAGACTCAAAATTTATTTTTAAAGCACCCATATCTTCCGGAAATGGAATCTCAGTTTGCTGACTGAATGCTTGGCATGTATTAAAATGCGTGAAACACTACTGTAGCTTTGCCACGTCCTGCACTTAACTTCTCAACTCTGCACCCTGCGTCATAGATATCTCACTCGCCGGCCAGTCCCGAAACGAAAATTTGCGCGTAATTCAAAACTACAGTATACTAGCTGAAGTACCCGGCGTTGCCCGGGATTTTAAGAATGTTTGTTAACCAAAATCAATTTAAAAACTAAACATAGTATAAATAACTGATACTATTAGATCAGGGAGGGTTAAAGAAATCCCTGTGGCTCAATTAAAGTGAGACAAGAATATAAAACGAACATAAATCTATTAAAAACATAAGAATTTAAATTAACTATACAACCTGTGACAACAGTTGTCAACGCCGTACTGGCGGTAGGTTTACGATGACACTTATCTATATATATAAAACGCGTAGGTATGCGGCACAAAAATCGACGATATTTCTACAATCCGAATGGCAACGGCTGCAACTACCGGATGTAAACATTAGCGGCTGTCCGCCTGTGGCACGACGATAGCACGTAATTTGGTACAATTTAATTGCTGTATTTTACTCATGAATAATTTTAATTTATACACGAAATAATTTTAATTTATTCAGTTAATATGATTAAGTGGAGATATCTGAATTGCGAACAATAATACATACAGAGAGAAATGTAATCTATACTATATTTTAGTATTTGCTGAATTTTCACTCCATTTTATAAGTGAAAATTTTCCCCAACAATTTCTTATTTGATGTAATGATAAAGTGTAGATATCTTAGTTTTGAAAAATAGTACATGCAGTGAGAGATATAATTTTTAAAATCATTGGTGTTGGGTTTCTCAGACTTATCTTTAACTCTGTTCTGGAGTAATGGAAATTCACATTTTTTAATCATGATGTTTTAGAATCAGCCTTATAGTGAATTTATCAATGATTATAAATTTTTTGTCTGAGTTTTCACTACCCCTTAACAACGTATATTTATGATGACAGGTAATGGTAACATTCCTTACATATGTTACTTCCAATTGAGTTGTTTTGCAAAAGAAAATATAAATCTAAAAGCGACCATGCTGGTCGCGCAGCGGCTAGTACTATGAGATGCAAGAAATAATATACAACAGTTAAATAGACAGTTACTAAATAACGTAAAACTGACGGTACTAAATAAATACGTAATACATGTAATTGTGACGACACTGGTTAGTTTGGTTAAGTACACTGCTCAAAACAATTACGGGAGCACATGGTTTTAACGAAATTACGCAAATACTTACACCGATCAATAACATAAAATAAATAATCCATAATTTAAAGCCTAGCAGGAAACAGAAGAAGAAAACTTCATATGCAAATCAAAGTTCATGACGTAAAAAACCAGAAAAAGAACATAAGTGCGAAAATCGGGATGTTGCAGAAACGTCTGTTTCACTGCCTTAACTGTGAAATTCGATTGCTCAGTTATTCTTTTTGAGAAAAGGTGACTTGAAAATGTCTCAACAACGTGATTTACCGGAATCCATGGCATGGAGTATTATAGGCAGATTTGAATCCGGGCAAACATAAACTAGTGTCGCGAACACTGTTGGCGTCGCCAGAAGTGTCGTTGCAAGGCTGTGGAATCGATTCCAAGAAACAGGGAATGTTAGACGTTGACCAGGGCAAGGTCGGCCACGGGCCACTACAGCATCTGATGACCGGTATATACTGTTAACAGCTCGTCGAAACAGAACAGACAATGCTACTCAGCTGCAAAGACAGTTGCTCTTGGCAACAGGACGAAGGGTGTCCAGCCAAACAGTACGTAATAGGCTTCATCAGGGAGGTCTCTATGCACGTAGGCCAATGGTCTGCATTCCGTTGACCTCACGCCACCGTGCGGCCCGAAGAAGATGGGCTGCTGAACATCGAGATTGGGAGTAACATGATTGGAGCCAAGTTCTGTTTACAGATGAGTCCTGATTCAGTCTGGAGTGTGACACCCGACATGTTTTGGTATGGAGGGACAGGGGAACTCGAAATAACACCACATTCGTTCGTGAAAGGTCACAATACAGACAAGCTGGTTTTATGGTATGGGGTGGAATCAGCATAGGTGGACGTACGGACCTGCTTATCATTCGGAATGGTACTTTGACGGCCCGAAGGTATGCAGACGAGATACTGAGACCTCATGTCATACCTTACGCTGCAACCATTGGAGATACCGGTTAGTGATACCTGCTAGTAAACTTAAAAGTTAATGCTTAACAAAGAATTTTAGTTATTTCTTAAACATTTTAGGTAACAAGTTACATCTTAAATCACCCTTCTTCAATTATATGGGTTTAAATCTACATTACCAGATTATATTTTACCCCCATTTTCAGCTATATGGCCATATCACTCACCACATTCACACAACACAGTGTAGATTTATATATATCATCAATACTTGAATACTTAAATTTAAATATACGTACATATACAAAAAAAATTCATGTCACAATATATATATATATATATATATATATATATATATATATATACACTCATGGACAAAAAAATTAGCGCACCAAGAAATAATTGCGGGATCGTAACGAAACTTGCATTGAAGGTACATGTCGGGGAGATATGCAAATGATTAAAAATGCAGCGTGATTGCGCATTACGTATAGCCGGTAGAGGGCGTTGAACATCGTACTCTGTGGAGTATTGGACCCCCCTCTAGCGCGAATGCACGATGCGATACGATCGGGCATTGAGTCATACAAGTTCTGTATGATGTCTTGAGACGTTTCGTTCCATATTTGCTGTAACCTTGCCTCTAGTTCGTTCAAACTCGTGGGATGCCCAACTCGTCGTCCCAAATGATCCCAGATATGCTCGATTGGAGACAAATCTGGGGATCGGGCAGGCCAAGGAAGGGTAGTAACAGTGCGGAGACAGTCTTGTGACACCCTTGCCGTATGAGGCCGAGCATTGTCTTGTTGAAAAATGGCTCCTGGGAGCCGTTGCATGAGTGGCAACACATGTGGTTGCAGGATTTCTTGAACATACCGCTGGGCTGTCATGGTGCCACGGAACAATACTAGGGGTGACCGTGTATTGTAGGCAATGGCACCCCATACCATCACAGCAGCTGTGGGAGCGATGTGTCGCTGTACAGCAAAGGCAGGATTGAAGCGTTCACCACGGGCTCTCCACACACGAACACGATTGTCATCACTGCCGAGATTGAATCTGGATTCGTCGCTAAAGACGACCTGGTTCCATTCCGCTCCAGTCCAGTTTCCTCGTGCGCGGCAAAACTCCAAACGGAGGCGTCGATGGGTGGGCGTCAAGGGCAGCACACGTAACGGGCGCCGCGATACCAACTGTCCTTCAGCCAGGCGCCTTCGTATGGATCGAGAAGACACAGAGGCCCCTAGTGAAGGTGCTACCTGTGCCTGGATGGCGGCCGATGAAGCAGTTGGCTGTACGCGGCATTTCTTATGATGTGGCGGTCTTCTCGACGACTGGTATGTCGAGGGCGTCTTGAGCCTGGTCTTCGTGTACATGACATCTCTCGGGTCCACTGGTCCCAACACCTCCTCACAACAGAATCAGAGCGGCCTAATTGACGAGCTACTCGCCTAGCTGACCACCCAGCTTCCATCATCCCGACAATTCTCCTCCTCTCAAACTGCGACAACTGCTTATATTGTCTTCGAACACGGCGTAATGGCATGTCTATCTCAGCTCTTCCTTTGTAAATGATTCAGCACACTCAAACAAGCTTTGGTTACCTGTTTTATACTCCACAGACTACGATGTTCAACGCCCTCTACCGGCTATACGTAATGCGCAATCACGCTGCATTTCTAATCATTTGCATATCTCCCCGACATGTACCTTCATTGCAAGTTTCGTTACGATCCCGCAATTATTTCTTGGTGCGCTAATTTTTTTGTCCATGAGTGTGTGTGTATATATATATATATACAGGGCTAGATTTGAGGCGGAACGCGCCGGAACGGCGTTTCGGTACCTCTCTTTATCAATAATTTGGAATAACCCCCCCCCCCACACACACACACACACCCACACGACTGAAGGTTACCGTTCCGGCACCTCTATTTTTCGAAATCTAGCACTGTATATATATATATATATATATATATATATATATATATATATATATATATATATACAGTGATTTCCGCTTATAAGAATCACGTTTGATTTTACTGTTTTTGATTCTTATAAGCGGTTGATTCTTATAGCCGAAACTTAGGTTTTTGGACAGGCACACACACAGCTATATATACATATATTAGAAAATTTACCATAAAAATACTCTTTAATTTACGTTAATTATCTTTTATTAAAATTATTTTTTATAATTATAAAAATACAACTTAATTTTTAGACCTGTAAGTAGATACACATGATTATAGTAAGAGAAGAAAAAATCCAATATTTGTTACAACATTTCAACTTCAGGAAGGGAGCAAGAAAATGTTTTCTATGGTAGTTTGACGTAATGAAGTTTTCAGGAAGCTGTTTATACCTCTTTCAATACCAATAGTCTCAGATGAAGATTCACCTTCTAGCTTATGTTTCACGGTTTGATAATGTGCTGAATCTACTAATGTCACGTTTGCCTAAGTGATAGTGGACACTTCGCCAAAGATTTATGTGTTTTAGGATCCAGGAAACCGCAACCAGGATGTGGGAGGTGGAAAAAAAGAGTCCCTATTTTTGTGTGTCAGTGGAGAAAAGTGAAATCGGACCCGGACGGGTAAAGATGCCCCCGGGTCAAGCTAATAGGACAGAGTTGTGTTAAAGCGTTTAAGGAGAAACTATTATGTTATGTCTAACAAAGAAAGGGATGAATTTTATGACTATATTTCATCCCATCTTATCAATCCTTCTTAAGAAAAAAAGAACTTCGTACCTTTTGAGGGTTTAATAGGCTTTTTTTGAAAAATGAAAGGAAAGCGAAGAGTGTAAACTGATTCTTAAAACCGGTGGATTGATTCTTTAAAGCGAAAACTTTAACATGGAAATAATACATTTGTTTTTGTTTTTGCGATATTGATTCTTATAAACGGTTGATTCTTTTAACCACTGATCACTATAAGCGGTGGTTACTGTATATATATATATATATATATATATATACATACATATATATATTCAACATTTCATACATTACAAAAGTATGCTCATTTAAATTATATTTACAAAAGTCAATTGATATTTTAATTCATTCACATAAACTTAAGCGGGCATATAGAAGTTTCCAAATTCAAAATGGGGCTCACAAACTTCAAAGAAATAACATCTCCCGTGACATGGGACGTTCCATAGTTCAACACTGAAGAAAGATTTTCTCGTGGTTACTCTGGCAAATTACAGTTTCGCTCTAACCGAGTCGGTTTTAAGATCTGCTCGAACCACTTAAAAACCCATCCCCAGCATCGAGACTACTTCACGTGGGGAACTTTACACTTACAATTCATGTGACAAATCAAAATTCAATTTAAACAAATAACAATTGTGTTTACAAAAACTTTTTGTTATATTTTTTTTATTTACAGCACAAAAATTTGCCAGTCTTGCACAAAGCAAGCTATGGACTTTCATACTTTGCCAATTCCACAAAAAAATAAGAATTGGACTTTAACTAAACATATGGTTTCTAAAAGTCTCAATTTTTAGTTTACTTAAAGGTTTTGTAAAACCGTCAGCTAAATTACTTTTAGTATTTATATGCTGAAGTTTATATATCTTTTCAAATACTAAGTTCTTTAAGAATAAATATTTAATATGAATATGTTTAGTTCTTGAGTTTTCTATGGGGGAATAAGAAAAATCTATAGCGGCTCTGTTATAACAAAATAGGGTATAATCATTTACATTATTTGGGAATATCTTTAGATTTTTACATTCTTCAGTAATCCTGATCAGCCATAGGACTTCTTTAGCCGATTCTGTTAAAGCAATGTACTCAGATTCTATAGTGGATAAAGCGACACATTCTTGCTTTGCCGTTCTCCAAATAATAGGCACTCGATCAACAAAAGAATAAAACCACTTATCGAAATATGGTCGTCTCTATTAGTTGCAAAATTTGCATCACTGTAACACTTAATATTTATTTGGGATACATTTGATAGTTCTATTTTAAAGTTTTTTGTATTAACAACGTATTCTAATAGTTTTAGCAAAGTTTCCCAATGAGCTATTCCAGGATTAGACTGGAACTGTGATAGTATGTTGACTGCATAACTAATGTCAGGTCTGGTTCGGCCTGCTATAAATTCTAAGCAACCTAACAAATTTCGATGAGGGATTTTTGTCATTCTAATTCTTTCATCCTCACCATTAGGACACTGGTCTTTAGACAAAATTGTTCCTGCATCTATAGGTAGTGAAGTTATGGGAAACAAACTTTTAATATTTTTGCCCTATTTCTTCAATATACCTAGTCTGGGATAAGAATAGTTTATTATCGGTTTCTTGAAACCATACCCCTAAAAGTTTCTTAGTTTTCCCCATTACTTTTAAGTCAAACTGTGTTTTTAAAGTTTCTCCTGCATTTTTAACAAGTTCATCAGTTTTACCAAATATTATAATATCATCTACATTTAATAATTATACAACATTATTTAATGTATAAACACAATTTACCCATTCTAACTTATAAAAATTTAATTTTTCAAGAACTTCATGAATTTGTAGAAACCATGACCTTCCAGATTGATGGAATGCCGTACACATCTTAATCAGTTTATAAACATAACTTAATTTAGATTTTATTTCAAAGCCTTCCGGTTGGCACACATAAATTTCTTCAGTTAAAGGAGCGTAAAGGTAAGCACTTTTAATATCAAATTGGCAGTGCTTCCACTTAAGTTTACATACTAAGATACAAAAAAAAAAAAAAAATATCTAATAACTGCAAAGTTCACAACTGGACTGAAAACTAAATCATAGTCCATACCTTTTAACTGTCTGAAACCTTGAGCCACGAGACGTGCTTTATATCTCACAATCTGGTTTTGGTCATCTTTCTTGACGGTGAAGACCCAACAAGACCCTAGTACTCTCGCTTTTTCTGGATTTTGTACTAGACGCCATACACCACGTTGATCGAAAGTGTCCAGTTCTTCCTGCATAGCACTTAGCCAGAGTTTAAAATCCGGCATTTTTTTTTCCGCTTCCTTAAAATTTCGGGGTATGGCTTCGTCCGCTAGTCAGAATTTCTACTGTTCTTTCTGTCGGAACTTTTTCTTCCCGCCTTTATTGACTTCGGGGACTTCAGGATTTTCGAATTCCATACCAGTTCGTACTTCGCCTGAATATGAATTCCTCCCACTGAAATTAAATACTTCGGGTTTAAGCTCGATACCTTTCGCCTCACAGTATTTTTCGGCGTCATTATTCGATCGTAGTCGAACTTTTTCACCTTCAACACGGTAGTAAATGTCTGTACGGGATCCACCTTTCCTTGGAACTGCTTCCCTCTTCCTAAACATTTCAGTCTTAGGCTTTGGGGTGGCTTCCGAGGAAATTTCTACTTCCGGTTCTACATCTGTTCCGGTTTCTGAGTCTTCATAAACAGTACGTTGATACTCCTGCCAACATGGGCCCAGCATTGCCCCACTGCTTTCAATACATTCTTCAAAACTTTAATTTATAGTTTTTATTATTTTATGCTCTTCGGGTAGCCATATTCGGTAACCTTTTGTTTTCAGTGCATAGCCAACCAAGATACCTTTCTTCGTTTTCATGTCGAATTTAGATCTTAATTGCTTTGGTGTTCCTACATATGCTTTACATCCGAATGAACTTAAATTTTTTATTGAAGGTCATCTTCCACTATATAATTCGAGCGGAGTTTTGGTTTGGTTTCCTCGGCATACGTGGTTGAATGTATAGGTAAAGCATAATAATGCCTCATTCCAGAATCCCTTAAAAAGTCCGCTGTCGTGCAACATAGCTTTTACGGCATCGATAGCTGTATAGTTGAAACGCTCAGCTGCACAATTCTTCTGTGGTGTATAAAGGTTTGTTCTTTCGTGTCGAATTCTTTGTTCTTCGAAGAATTTTTCAAATTCTTTATGGATAAATTCTAAACCGTTGTCTGTTCGAACACTTATTATTTTTCCCCCAGTAAATCTTTCAGCTCTTTTCTGAAAACTTAGGAAAGAATTAAAAACTTCGGTTTTCTACTTCATTGGGAATACCACTACCTTCTTCGAGAAGTCATCGATTATAGATAAGAAATACCGATGCCCAGCTGGAGTTCTAGCTGGTAAAGGTCCACATACATCCATGTGGATTGATTCCAAAGGTGTCGTAGATCTGGTATTACCCTTTGCTTTAGAACTTTTCCTGCGGGTTTTAGCTATTCTACACTAGTGTAAGAAATTAAGAGAATTTGCAGACTTGGTCGATTATCTCTAGAACTACTGTGCCGATTTTAATGAAATTTCATATGTACATACATTGATGCAATACAAAACAAATAACCATTCAATAATTGTAATACACACGCATGATCGTGCGTAACACTCGTTGGAGTCTGAAGGTATGAAACAGCGGTTGCAGAATAAACAAAAAAATGGGTTAATAGGGGGTATGGTCCCCTCTTACAGATATACAGGTCTCGCAGCGTGATTTCATACTTGAAATAAGGCAGTTTATCATTTCCTGTGGCAATTAGTCCCACTCGTTCAGCAACGCTGTTTTCATTCCCTGGATGGTTCTCGGAGGGGGGTTGCTAGTTGCAATTGCCCTCCCCAGAGCGTCCGAGACATGCACTATAGGGTTAAGGTCTGGAGATCTGGCTGGCCAATCCATCCGGCGAATATCCTCACTCTCTAGAAATTCGTCGACCAGAAGAGCTCTGTGTGGTCTCGCGTTATCGTCCATGAAAATTAACTCATGTCCAACTGCACCCCTGAAAAGGCGAACATCCCTATACCAAGACCTCATCCCTATACCTCACACCAGTCACAGTGCCTCTTTCAAAGACATGGAGAGGTGTGCCGCCATCCAACATGATGCCTGCCCAGCCCATTAAACGTCCTCCGACACAATGGTCGATTTCGCGGACATTGGAGGGTAGGTAGCGGGTATCTGGTTCTCTCCATATGAACGTACGGCGAAAATCCGTGTTTAGGGTGAAGCGGGAATTATCAGTGAAGAGAACGGTCGCCCATTGATCCATATTCCAATCTCTATGGTCTCTGCACCATGATAAACGGATTCTCCTGTTCGTAGAAGTGAGCGGGACGCAAACAGCAGGTCTTCTTGCAAACAACCCTCTCTCATGAAGTCTTTTGGAAACAGTTACCCTTGTTACACGAGTTCCTATGGCAGTATACAAGTCACGAGAGAGCTGAGAAGCTGTAGCACTCCTGTTACGCCTCGCTATAATCGACAAATGGCGCTCTTCTCTGGCCGTCGTGGCTCTTGGACGACCTTGCCCAGGCTTTCTCTCTATGGATCCGGTATCCTGGAACTGTTTCCATAAGTTACACACGACGCTGGGCTTTAAATTGAACTCTCTACAAATTTGGACTTGAGATTGGCCTGCTTCTAGCCTCCCCACAATTCTCCACCTCATTCCATCATGTAAACGTTGGTGGTTACTCATTTTTACTGTTACAATTAGAAATTAACCCATTGCTGCAAAATAACACCATCTATTAACCCATTTTTTTGTTTATTCTGCAACTGCTGTTTCATACCTTCCGACTCCAACGAATGTTACGCACGATCATGCGTGTGTATTACAATTATTGAACGGTTATTTGTTTTTTATTGTATCAATGTATGTACAGATCAAATTTCATTAAAATCGGTACAGTAGTTCTAGAGATAATCGACCACCAAGTCTGCAAATTCTCTTAATTTCTTACACCAGTGTACATTATTCACATCGAACTTTATTTGTTTTTAAGTTCGGCATTCCTCGTACACTTTCATTTTTACAGGTTTTGATAATATAATCGGGATTTATATGACAGAATCTTCTATGCCACAGTTGTAGATTATCTTCTTCTGAAACGATTAAGCTTTCAGGTTTTTTATATTGCTTCGATCTGTAGTCTGGGTCGCAGTAGAATAAACCATTTCTTCTTTCTGCTACGAATAGTTCACGTCCGGCTTTATGATATACGGTCAGTTTTCCATTTTTACAAACAAATGACCCTCCTCCTTTATCAATTGCTGGACCAGCTAATAAATTTCTTCTCAATTTCGGAGAGTAGAGGACATTTTGAAGGTGTATGTTTTCTACTACCTCGCATGATATATCACTCAGTGCTACTGTCATACTAACCCCCTTGAGAGGTTTAAGTAAGGTAAATAACTCTTTCTGACCACAAAAATGTGTGGTTGCTGTTGTATCAATTACCCATGTTCTGTCATCTTGCATTTCAGCATTGCTATAATACGTTTCCATGATGAAACTTGTGTTATTATGTTCTCGGTTGTTCACGGCATTTTCCGACCTTATTCGATTTATTTTCACCTTGCATTTAGCAATTACATGGCCTGATTTTCCACATCGGAAACAGTTAATATTTGATATTCTTAAATTCTTGCCCTTTTTATTCCCCTTATTTGCCCCCTTTACTTAAGTTTCCTTTTTCTGTGTAATTACACATGCTGCTTGATCAGCTAAAGATAATTTGAGTCGGGCTTCTTCTGCCAACAACTCCTCTAATACACTTTGAAACTTAAACTTTCCGTCTTCCCAACGGTAAATACTCTGAACTATCCCTTGAAACTCAGCCGGAAGGTATCTAATAAGTTGGAAACTCTGGAACCATTCAGCTATCGGCTTTCCTGCGTCGTGAAGTTGTTTAACGATTTTCTTTAACCTCGCCGCATATAAACCTATAGCCTCTGCTGGTTCGATCCTATAGTTGGAAAATTCATCGGTTAATTGTATTATTCTGGCTCTAGAATCCGGCCTAAAATATTCCTGTAATTTCTGCCATGCCTGGGTTGGATCGTCAAGTTCACTTATAAGGGGTCTCAATTCTTCAATGCTTAAATAAATGGCACTAAATGCCCTATCCTTCCTAGCATAAGTCTTTTATAATTTTCGGGGACGCATCTTTTTCTGGTTTTACTTCCGTCCCTTTAGTGATTCCCCATCCGTTCCGATCCATAAGGACAACTCGGATGTCATCACACCATGTTGAATAATTATCATGGCTTAACTTTCTTATGGTTAAATTTTACATTTTACTAAACAAATTTGTAAAAATATATACGAATGGATCCGTCATCGAAAAACTGTATTTAAAAAATCTTCAAACTTTCTCAGTGCCTTTAAACATACATTAAAATTAGAGGTTAAAAGGGTAAAAAAAAATTTCCTCCAATACGGGCCCATAACCTTGATACTATTAGATCATGGAGGGTTAAAGAAATCCCCTTGTCTCAATTAAAGTGAGGCAGTTTGATAAAGTGAGACAAGTATATAAAACGAACATAAATTTATTAAAAACATAAGAATTTAAATTAACTATACAACCTGCGATAACAGTTATCAACGCCGTACTGGCGGTGGGTATACGATGACACTTATACTAACTCTCAATGAGATGCAAGAAATAATATACAACAGTTAAATAGACAGTTACTAAATAACGTAAAACTGACGTTACTAAATAAATACGTAATGCATGCAATTGTGACGACACTGGGTAGTTTGGTTAAGTACATTTCAGATTAAATGACAAATCATTGGAGTTAACTCCGGTGATTTAGCCTAAATCTAACAATGACATAAGGAAAAAAGCATGCGAAATGTTATACGCATGAATAAAATGAAAACTCAATATAAAAATATATAAATTTATAATAAACTCCTGAGTATTCAGCTAGATTTAGGGCCTGTTCACATAGGAGTCCGTTGCGTAACGTTAAAGGAAAGATGACGTTGAGACGAAAATAGACCAATCATAGGCGTTGAAAATTTCATTGCTAATCGTTTGGAGGTTTGTCATTCGTTAAATATATTTCAATACTTTAACGCTCCGCAACGGACTGCTATGTGAACAGGCCCTTAGCCTTTCATCATTGGAACAAAAAAGTTCTGAAATTTTAGGTTTAGTAGAATTTTCTAATAGAAACATGAAATGACTCCAGCATTGCCTCTTAAAAAAAAAATAAAGTGTTTGAGAGAGGGTTGCAAACCATTCAACTCCTCTCCACATTAAACTTCTATAAACATCCTCTACATATTAACTTCCTTTTCTTTCCATAATAAACTCCTCAGAATTTAGGTAGATTCAGCTTTTCATCATTGTACCACTGAAACCTTTAAAGTAAAAATTTTAAACTGTGTTTTTGCCTTGAGAACTGTACATGTTGGAAGGAACCGAAAAAAAAGTTTGTTTACCAAAATCCATTAAAAAACTAAACACAGTATAAATAACATAGAAAATAAGTATGTGAGATGTATACACATCAATAATATGAAAACCCAATATAAAAATATATAAATTCATAATAAACTCCTCAGAATTCGGCTGGGTTCAGTATTTCTTCGTAAAACACCTGAAATAAAAGCTGAAATTGCAGGTTAATTGCAGAAATTTGCCTTGCCGGGAATCGAACCTGGGCTAAAATATTAGAAAACACACGGTCTTCCGACTGAGCTACGATAATGCAGAATTATGAAGAGTAAAGTAAAACATATTTGCACTGAGATTACTGGAAAGTTTTTGTGGGTTGGTATATTATATACATTTGGGAGGAGTTTTAGGTTAGAAATAAGTTAGCAAGATGAAAGAGAAGTCGTTAGCTCTTCAATAGACACAAAAATATAGGCGAGTGATTGCAGTAGCGATAAGATAGGAAGATCGCGTGACACTTAGCGGTTTTGATTCGAATTTTCTATCGCGTGTCGAAAGTGTCAATATGCCGTTGGATCTATAGGCGTAGCGTGCTTCTAACTTCTGGGGAGGCACGAATTGAATTCAGTTAGGTCCCTCCTCTGAGCGTTGAGTACCGTACGGTCCTTAAAGTATGAAATATGATTTTTTTTTAAATTGAATAACAATGGATTTGATCTTTGAGTAGTATTCAAAAGTTATAAAGTGAAAAAGTAAAAATAGCATCGACTTTTTGTTATTGATCATATCATTGTAAAAACCGATGGCTAAAGACATAATCAGAATCTTCAGTCTCATTGTTTGAAAAAATAGAAAAAAACCAACTTTCTTAAAAGTTTTCTACAATTTTCCGATTTTAATTGAACTTCTATCAGCGTTTTAATTTATTTCGTTAAGTTGGTGGGGGGCACGTGCCCCCCCCCCCTAAGATATTAAGGAGCTCCGCATGATAGCTATATATATTTATTTTGTTTAGAATTTTTATTACGGAATTTATACTATTGTCGATTCTAATGCATTATATACAGAACATGTCTAAAATGATATAAAGGGGAAAACATAACATCTAAGTTTATGTATATATAATTTCCTAGCAAAAGCTTTTATATTTTGCTATTTATTTCACGTGAAAAGTACGAAGCATGCGGGATGGTATAGTGTTGGTATGTGTATCTCATGCAATTTCTTTCTCCTCTCTTTGCAGGTGCTCGGTACAATTGTTAAATGCAAAACTAAAATTGTGTGTTGTCCACAAATTTCGCGGATTGTTAGCAGTTATAGTTTTCTGATCATCGTGTGAAGAAACGTCGGCATGTCAGAAGAGCAAATGTCACGTATTTCCAGTGTGAAAGAACCTTCCAATGAAAGCCATATCTCCGAGCAGAATCCGATTCAAGCCGAAGATGAATGCACTCCAGGCGACACTTGTAGAATTATTCACAATATAAAAAGTTCCAGTGCTCAGATTCACTCTCGCAAAGAAGAAATTTTCAAATGTAATTTATCCGAAGGAACATTTTCACATTTGGCTGCCTTACATATGCATCATTCGTACCACATTACTAATGATAATCTCTCTGTCCGTAAGGAAAATCCATTCTCCTGCACTGTATGCAATAAAAGGTTTTCTAAACAGGATGACGTAAAAAGACATCTCCGCACCCATACAGGAGAAAAAGCTTTCGCATGCAATATATGCGAAAAAAAATTTTCTCAACAGGGTAATTTGGTAAATCATCTCCGCATCCACACAGGAGAAAAACCTTTCGCATGCACTGTATGTGAGAAAAGATTTTTTCAACAGGGTACTTTAAAATTACATCTCCGCACCCACACAGGAGAGAAACCTTTCGCATGCACAGTATGTGAGAAAAGATTCTCTGTACAGGGTGATTTAAAAAAACATTTCCGCACCCATACAGGAGAGAAACCTTTCTCATGCACTGTATGTCAAAAAAGATTTTCTCGACAGGGTGATTTAAAAATACATCTCCGCACACATACAGGAGAAAAACCTTTCGCATGCAATATATGCGAAAAAAATTTTTCTAAACATTGTAATTTGGTAAATCATCTCCGCACTCACACAGGAGAGAAACCTTTCGGATTAACTGTATGCGAGAAAACATTTTCGGAACAGGGTGATTTGATGAAACATATCCGCACTCATACAGGAAAGAAACCTTTCTCATGCACTGTATGTCAAAAAAGATTTTCTCGACAGGGTGATTTAAAAATACATCTCCGCACCCACACAGGAGAGAAACCTTACGTATGCACGGTATGTCAGAAAAGATTTCATGTACATGGTGCTTTAATAACACATTTCCGTACCCATACCGGAGAGAAACCTTTCGCATGCACTTTATGTAATATACGGTTTTCTACACAGAGTAGCGTAAAAAGACATCTCCGTACCCATACAGGAGAGAAACCGATCGCATGCACGGTATGTGAGAAAAGATTTTCTGTACAGGGTGATTTAAAAACACATCTCCGTACCCATACAGGAGAGAAACCTTTCGCATGTACTGTATGCGAGAAAAGGTTTTCTCGACAGGAGCATTTAAAAACACATTTCCGTACCCATACAGGAGAGAAACCTTTCGCGTGCACTGTATGTGAGAAAAGATTTTCTCGACAGTGTACTTTAAAAGTACATCTCCGCACCCACACAGGAGAGAAACCTTTCGTATGCACGGTATGTCAGGAAGGATTTTCTACACATGATCAATTAAAAATACACCTCCACACCCACACAGGAGAAAAACCTTTCTCATGCACTGTTTGCGAAAAAAGATTTTCTCGACAGACTGATGTAAAAAGACATCTCCGCACCCACACGCGAGAGAAACCTTTCGGATGCACTGTATGTGAGAAGAGATTTTCTCAACAGGGTAATTTGGCACATCATCTCGGCATCCATACAGGAGATAAACCTTTCGCATGCACTGTATGTGAGAAAAGATTTTCTCGACAGGGTAATTTAAAAGTACATCTCCGCACCCACACAGGAGAGAAACCTTTCGCATGCACAGTATGTGAGAAAAGATTTTCTATACATGATAAATTAAAAAGACACCTCCTCACCCACACAGGAGAAAAATCTTTCTCATGCACTGTTTGCGAAAAAAGATTTTCTCGACAGACTGATGTAAAAAGACATCTCCGCACCCACACGTGAGAGAAACCTTTCGGATGCACTGTATGTGAGAAAAGATTTTCTCTACAGGGTAATTTAAAAGTACATCTCCGCACCCACACAGGAGAGAAACCTTTCGCATGCACTGTATGTCAGGAAAGATTTTCTATACGGGGTAGTTTAAAAAGACACCTCCTTACCCATACATGAGAGATACCTTTCTCATACATTCGAGAAAAGATTTTCTGAACAGCGGAATTTGAAAACGCATCTCCTTACCCATGGAGGACTTTTGACTTGCACTATATATCAGAAAACGTTTTCTGTACTCGATCATTTAAAAAAAACAAGCTCGTATGCACAAAACAGAGAAATATTCCGTCCTCACTGTGTGTGAGAAAAGTTTTTATTTCCAGTGTGCTTTGAAAACACATCTCCGTTGCCATACACAAAAGAAACGTTCGATTGCACTTTAGGTTTATGGCTTGAGAACATTTGAAAAAGTCATCTGCCTACCCATTCAGGGATTTACCACCTCTCTACTATGTTATAAAACGGGATATTTTGGATCAAAGAAATATATTTAACCCACTCTAGAGAAGCAGACCTTGAAAATCCAACTCAACTCCGGTTCCCCCCTCTCTCTCTCTCTTTTTCTTTTGAGAGAGAGAGAGAGAAGGAAGCCATCGGACGTATGTATGTTTTGGAATTATGACATTATTTCTAGTTTTGACACCTTTTTTTAAGGGCATGAACGCGATATCGGTAATGATCTACGATAGTCGATGGGATACTTGACGTACCAAAGTGACTGGAGTCAATAGGAAAAAAAATTAGTATTATAAGTATTTTTAGCACTGTATAATGTTTTTGAAAGAAATATTGAGAGTCAATTATACCTGTTTACATTAGAGAAATGAATGTCATGAAATCTCACTTATGAAACACTTGTTGTTTTTTCCCGCTTAATATGAAATTATAAATTGTAAGATTTAACTGTTTTTTCTATGTCTCCTGTGATCTGTAAATGAGAAACTTTAAATAAACATTTTATATTTTTCTATGGAGCCAATTAATTTTCACTTATCATTTTTTTTGTTATATTAAATTGATTTTTTTAGCTTTCATTATTTTACTAAAATTTATTTTTTTGTAATGTACAGCCAAAGTAATATTTGATACGTGGATCATTTTATATTTATAAAAAAACTTAAATGAATGTTTTTGAAACAACCCATACAAACAAAATGTGAAGAGGTGGATATTCTGTGTAAAAATATATAAATGTAAATATAAAAAAGTTATACATGAGTTAACAAGTTGAGAAATCACTAATAGAATTTTAATCTCTCAATTTGTGTAGCGTTTAAATATTTATGTTTGTTTTACCTCACATATATTTAGAAAACTCTTAAGGTACGATTTCCCTGTTTAAAATTCTCTCACATCGCTCGCATGGTAGAGTGTAAACAAAAACGTTGGGATTTTAAAGTTTAGAACAGATTTTGACTAGATGGATGTTCTACTGCATCTTCCCCAATCAACCCAGTTAGAAACAGGTTTTCACGCTCTTTATCGAAAACTTAAATAAAACATTTGGTCAGGTAAATAACTGGGAATATTCGTGACGGATCAAATACCTGTAAAAGCAAATGCAATTTGCACATGGGTAAAGCGCATTATGCCCGCATCTTTGTGAAAAAGTGTAAGTTGGTGAATTTGAGGAGGTTTGGACAAATAGTGTGCGTGACGTGTTACATTTCAATGCTAAATAGTAAAATCTTGTTGGCATCCACCCTCCACCCCTTGGGATCAAACCACAGGAAAAGTTGATATTTTTCAGTAATAATTAAACTTAAGGCTGCTGTGTACTAACCCTATTGGACTCGGAACACCTTAGTATTAGCTTATGGTGAAAATTTTTCTACGATTGACACCTACATAAATGCTGATAATCCAATAAAAATGGTATTTTCAGATAGCCTGAACTTTTCTGCACCTTTCAACAGGATTCATTTTATAAATTTAAAGGAATTTATGAGCGTTTGAAACACAGTATACCAGATTTTTTTTCCCCAGAATGATTTAAATTTTAAAATATTTGCATTTAAAAAAAACGAAAAATGCCCCAAAGTGTAAAACTTCTGTCTCTATTACGGAGAGCAATATTAATAATAAATAAATAAATCTTTCAATCCAAGTCGATAATCCTTGGAGAAATTTCCTCCGTAGGTTAACATTGAAGTGAGCGAATCCGATGGGATTAGTACATAGCAGATTTACGTAAACTGTTGCGAGAAAAGAAAATCCAGTTATGTTCTTAAACGCTGAATTGTTAATATTACTAACATTTTACGTGCTAGAAAACTTTTATTCAGCTTTTGAAATTTTTAGAATTATTATAATTCTGAATGGGTTCTTTTTTTTTAAAGGAAAAAAAAATTCAATTTTTTAAAAGAAAAGTTTTAGTCTATATGCTTTGGAATCTTTAAATATATATATAACTGTTGACAATTTCCTTTGATTTCTTTCAAAATGTATTGGATAGGTTCTTCAAACTGATATCTAAACTCTTACACCTAGCGTCTGGGGAAATGAATACCATCATTGAAGACGCACTAGTTTAATACATCATATAGTGACGAACATATAAAACTATTTACAAATCGATATGCGCACACACAAAGAATTAAGAATCATCCTCTCACATAGTCGTCTTCTCAGAAACACGTCCACACTTGACTTTAGTTTGTTTTGATAAAATTCAGGTAGTCTCTTCTAACAAAACTTTGGCGGGTTATTAACGCAGGATTACTTATCGTTGCTTACCTATTTTGTATGTACGTATCTACACTGCTCAAAAAAATTAGGGGAGCAAGCAAAGAAGTTAAGAAAACCGTGCGAGACAGCCACGTATTGGCATAAAATGGATAGTACACGCGTATCAGTGCGCAATACAAGAAAAAGACGTAAAAAATTTGAATTAAGCTTTAATTCTTTGAAAATATGGAAAAAAACATGAAAAGATGATTTAGGGCTACAATTTGGTTACATGTAAACGATAAAAAAAGTATTGTTTAGAAATGATGCAAGATTTTTAATATGGCGTGTGTTCTCCTCGAACAGCTGCACACCTGTTTTCCATGGATGCGATGGTGTTATCGATAAGACTTTGGGGAATACTGATCCACTCCTCAAGAAGTGCAATCTCCAAGTCTCGGAGAGTAAAAGGAGGCCTTGTTCTCGCAGCAATGCGTCGTCCGAGCATGTCCCATACATGCTCGATTGGATTCAGGTCAGGAGAGCACGCTGGCCATTCTATACACTGTATTGTTTCAGCTTCAAGCATGTTCTCCACAAGACGAGCTGTATGCGGTCTGGCATTATCATGCTGGAAAACAAAGAAACTCCAATGGTTGCAGCGTAAGGTATGACATGAGGTCTCAGTATCTCGTCTGCATACCTTCGGGCCGTCAAAGTACCATTCCGAATGATATGCAGGTCCGTACGTCCACCTATGCTGATTCCACCCCATACCATAAAACTAGCTCGTCTATATTGTGACCTTTCACGAACGAATGTGGGGTTATTTCGAGTGCCCCTGTCCCTCCATACCAAAACACGTCGGGTGACACACTCCAGACTGAATCGGGACTCGTCTGTAAACAGCACTTGGCTCCAATCATGTTGCTCCCAATCTCGATGTTCAGCAGCCCATCTTCTTCGTTCCTCACGGTGGCGTGAGGTCAACGGAATGCAAACCATTGGCCTACGTGCATAGATACTTCCCTGATGAAGCCTATTACGTACTGTTTGGCTGAACACTCTTCGTCCTGTTGCCAAGAGCAATTGTCTTTGCAGCTGAGTAGCATTGTCTGTTCTGTTTCGACGATCTGTTAACAGTATATACCGGTCATCAGTTGCTGTAGTGGCGCTTGGCCGTCCTTTCCCTGGTCGACGTCTAACATTCCCTGTTTCTTGGAATCGATTCCACAGCCTTGCAAGGACACTTCTGGCGACTCCAACGGCAATAACTGAGCAATCGAATTTCACAGTTAAGGCAGTAAAAGAGACGTTTCTGCAACATCCCGATTTCCGCCCTTATGTTCTTTTTCTGGTTTTTGACGTCATGAACTTTGATCTGCATATGAAGTTTTCTTCTATTTCCTGCTAGGCTTTAAATTATGGATGATTTATTTTATGTTATTTATCGGTGTAAGTATTTGCGCAATTTCGATAAAACCATGTGCTCCCCTAATTATTTGAGCAGTGTATATATATGTATGTCACGGTTAAAAAGTGACACTGTATGGAGTAAAAGAGTAATGAATAAAGCTTTAAAAGATAACGGAAGATGAAACGAACAGGGGAGAAAGAATAGACCGTAAAAGAGGTTAAGACAGGATATTGATGCAAACAGGAAATGGGTAATCGAAGGAAAACCAAGTTCAAAAGAAGCAGGCAGTTGAAACCAATTTCGGGATGGACCACACATCGCGAAAGGAGTTGCATGTGAATGAATAATGATGGAAGGGCACGGTTTAACAAACATCGAAGGAAGATGTGCGAATGAATGTAACAAATGAACAAAAGGGGCAAGGAATGTAACGATGACTTAGCCGAGATAATAAGAAAGCGAAGACTTATTCAAATGACAGCGTAAAAAGATCAAAGATAGTCACGAGAAGAGTAATAATATTGAGATGATGAGGCACGCCTTCAGCAGGGCGGGATAGAAGATTCCAGAAGAAATAATTGTCCAATCGAAAAGAAATAGGAGGAGTTTAGTTACGGAAGGAAAAGACAAAAGAAGCAAAATAAAGATTAGGTAAGGAGAATTTTTTGGCTAGAAAAGATGAACTGAAAATCCAGAAACAGCTCAGTACGAGATCTACGAGACCTCATGATAGCCCAGCTCAGAGGAATGATACATTGACCGTACCGATCGTGGAAGGAGGCGAGTTCCCGACAACTGACCGCACGACATAGAATGAGAACCATCTCCCAAGGGACCTTGTGAATTGTCACCCAGATAGCAGCAGCCCGCCGACCACCCAGCCTGAACTTCAGCCGATTGAACGATTTGATTCAAGACGCGTGCCGATATTTACAAGTGAGCTTTGATGAAGTTCAGTCAACGCCACCTCCATTATGTGTAACAGTGATAACAAGTGAAAAACGTCAGTGAAGGTACGTGTGGCAGTTCAATATTGATCCCACAATTCAGTGTTTGCCCGATTACCTCTCATCCATAGTTAATTAAATAATACGAGAGTTAAGTGACTAGTGCCAAGTCGAATTATAAAAATATGTATTTAGTATAATACCTCATTGATAAAAGCAATGATGATGAATAAGTTACCCATGTCTAATTGAGGAAAATGAAATTCAATGTATATTTAAAAGTATAATGACTAAGTAAGGTATTTAATATAGCAAATGTGATGTGTATTGTTATGAATTAGTTATGTGTTTTGCTTTAATAAATCTATCCATTATAAGTTCAATCAGATGATTTATATTATTTTAAAACACAACGCAATCAAAAATATGAGATTAATTGCTCAAGCAAACAGGTAGTATTTGAATGATTTCTATATTGGCAACGCACCCAAAATTAACTACCTTGACCATAACCGTTTTACGAACACGAGTAAACCAGTATAATTATTGCGGTATTTTCCCCTACAATTAAAAACCAGAATAATGTACGTATGTAGGTATATACATATATGTATGTCAAAGTTTTCATGCATCTTGGTACTTTTCTGTTTAACTTGTCCAAGCGATAGATTGGTTTGGCGCGCTGCCAAAATTATAACTCGCGAGTACGGGCGGACGGACAGTTTTAGCGTCTGAAATTTTCTCTTCCGCAGGACCGTTATGGAGGAAAGTAATCCTACGTTTAAAAAAGAAAAAAAATAATGATAAAAGTTTTTGCATTCAGAAATCCCAGTTGTTTGTTTCTTCAGTTGTTAGAGAACAACAATGAAATTTGATGTGAACATGTTCTGATGATGTGGAATTTGAAGAATTCCCTGTGAAATATGGTTAAAAAATTCAGGTAACTCTACAAACAATTTTATCAAACTTACTATGCAGTAAATGGATATCGCACTCTAACAAATAAGGCAACTGTAACTGTGCCACAACTCTGTGCCATTTTTGCTGTCTCAGTTGACCTTCGACAGAACTATTACTTATGATGGCTTAAAACAGGTTTCTACCGATATATATTTTACGGTAAATGGTTTTTAACATACAATTTTAACACACAATTACAATGAAAAGCTATATTTATTTACAGATTTAACATACAAATATTACAATCAACTTCCAGGACCGCTTGAGTCACTATCTTCTCGTTTTGGTGAAAGCTTATAGTAGATCCTTTTGATTTTCTTTCCATCTGTAAGAAAAATTAATAAAAATTTAAATACAGAAAATCTATTATTATTAATACAAGTAACTCTATTACATAGAGCAAGAATTTAGGCCTTTCTTTGACATCATTTGCCCTAGTATGCAAATTATCTGTAAATTAAAAATTACATTTTTTTAAACGAAATGCAGTGGTACATCGGCACTCGTCGTTAATTAGTTCTAGATGGCACGACGAGTAAATTTTTCCCATTAGTAGTGATGTAAATTAGATTAATTTGTTCCTGAAAACCATAAATTTCTCATTTTATCTCTCTGGGCAATTTATAAATTGACTGGTTTATTTAAAATTTTTATTTAAATACAAAATCTTTAAACTAGACAGACAGATAATTTATAACAATAATAAAATAAAATGAAATAAAATTTATCTTCACTGAGCCTGAAATGAAAGAAGTTGATGGCGTAATGGTATAGTGGCGAAGTAGACGCGAAGTGTTATTCTTGGAAGGGGGTCTCCTTCCAGTAAAACATCAGGCATTTGCAGAGGGAATAGGGAAGCAATTTTTTCACATTCGAATGCGACGAGTATCGAGGTATGACTGTACCTACTTTGCATTTAAATTTTTACTAGAATCAGATTTATTTTTATATTTAAATGCAAATTCTCTTTGAATTTGTATATCAGTACAGAAAAAAGGTATTCTTATTCACACAAGAAACTACAAAAATTATGCCTCCAATCTTAATATAAAAAAAAAATAATTGCCATTGTGTCAGAGAAGACACTTTGGATACGCCTTGCCTTAGGATCTTTCAGCTAGACACGGTATTTTCGTAGGTATGCGACAGAAAATCCACGATATTTCTACACTCCGAATGGCAACGGCTGCAACTGCCAGATGTAAACATTAGCGGCCGTCCGCAATAAGGCGAAACGTTGCAACGTCACTGGCTACGTCAGTTTTCGTCTGCTATAGATGACGTCATTATCGGGTGGCAGAAAACAGAAGCAGTTCCTATGCGTTTGCATGTGTTTTTGGACGATACCTTCATTTTCTGTTAAATAATTTAAGTTTATTTATAAATTTCCTCATATTAGTTGTATTTAACAGGTATTTTAGCACTTTTTTTCAATATTTCGCAAGGGTTAAGAGAATATAATCATTCTTTCGTTGAGAATGATTATTATTATGTTGAGACATGTATAGATATCAGGATAAGTTACTTCAGGCCAGCGTCTTGTACCGTAACTTCAGTCTTCCTCTGTCAATAAATACAGGTCACATACTGAATAAACCTTTCCGGGCTGTACCTGAATGTTTAATTTAGCGATATACCTTTGTTTAGATACCGTATCTAAAGACTTTGCGTAATTTGAGAGCATTTTATTCAACAAGCTGTAAGAATGCTTATTGAACGCCATGTTAAATTATGCAATTTTTTGCCACTCCTCGCCAAACAAGAAGTAAAATCTGCAAGAGTTGAGATGTGACATGCTGCGATGCATTGCCCTATTTGCAACTGTGTGTCAACATGGATTTACGCACTGAAATCAGGAATGCTCGAAAGCCAGCTGCACGATCAAGTGAAAATTGGGGACAGTCAAGAAAGAAAGCGAAGAAATAATTCATTAAGAGAGAGCATAAATGATCGCGAGGTTAGGCTTAACCGTCACCGGCATAGCAACCGAGAGCAACTAATAGATAATTTTGTACACTTTTCTCAGTACATGCTGAATTTTTACTCCATTTTATAAGTGAAGAAATTTTCCCAATAATTTATTATTTGATATAATTAAGTGTAGATATCTGAATTGTGAACAATAGTACATACAGAGAGTGATGTAATCCACACTATATTTTAGTACTTGCTGAATTTTTACTCCATTTTTTTCAGTGAAAAAAATTTCCCCCAACAATTCCTTATTTGATGTAATGATAAAGTGTAGGATATCTTAATTTTGAAAAATAGTACATACAGAGAGGGGCGTAATTTTTAAAATCATTGGTGTTGGGTTTCTCAGTCTTAACTTTAACTCTGTTCTGAAGTAATGGAAGTAATGGAATTTTGCCATGCGACGTCTGTAGGGTGGCGACTCTGACAACACCATCTTCGCCAGGATGCACTTCTAATATTCTGGCTAACTTCCAGTGGCAGGCTGGGCTGTCAGCCTGGTCCAGGAGTACCAGCTGTCCTGGCTCAAGCAGCTGTGTTCCAGTCGTCCACTTCTTACGACTGAGTAAATTTTGGAGATAGGACCGCCTCCACTGCCGCCAGAAACTGGCTTTCAATGTCTGCAACAGATGCCATCTAGAATGAGAGCTAAGACAACAGTTAGTATTTGTAGGTTCGGGTAATTCCAACAAAGGAATACCGATAAGAAAATGCCCCGGAGTAAGAGCCGACAGATCGTTTGGATCTGTTGAGAGAGCCCATAAAGGACGCAAATTAATACACGCCTCGATTTGGCAAAGTACAGTGGCCATTTCCTCAAAGTTCAGAATGGCTCCGTTTAAAGATTTGGATAGATGCCGTTTCATCAATTTTATGGAGGCCTCCCAAAGCCCACCAAAGTTCGGGGCATAAGGGGGGTTGAAATGCCAATTAATCTGGCGTGAAGAACAGAAGTCCTGGATTTCAGCATCTTGGGTGATTCTCACCAGAGCTTTGAGGTATGCAGCAGCACCTACAAAATTTTTGCCATTGTCTGACCATATATCAGTTGGAATACCTCTCCGTGCAATAAATCGTCGGAGAGTAAGGAGAAAGGCATTGGTTGAGAGATCGGATACTAATTCGAGATGAACTGCCTTACTACACATACATATGAATAAACACATGTAGGACTTGAACTGTGTAGATTTTCTTTTATGCTGGCATTTTGTCGCGATTGGTCCAGCAAAATCCACCCCTACCTTTTTGAATGGTCGACACGGGGTGATTCGGGAACTTGGTAAGTTTCCCATGACTTGATGAATAGGCTTGGCGACCAATTTGAAACATCGAACACATGTTCTAAGTTCCTTTTTAACTGCAGATCGGCCGTCAGGAATCCAGAACTGCTGCCGAATGAGGGACAAAACAAGTTCCGGACCTGCATCTCAAACTGGATTCGTGGAAATGTCGAATGACGGCTTCAGTCACTGGATGTTTCTTAGGGAGCAGCATAGGATATTTTTTGTGGAAGGCTAAAGAGGGATGCTGACTTAGCCGACCTCCAACCCTCAGAATGTCCTTTTGATCAAGGAATGGTTGGAGAGAAAGAATTTTGCTTTTTTTGTTTACGGACTTATGGTTTCTTAAGGCCTCAATTTCTTCTGCCAATTCTGTCTTTAGTATGAGCTTTACAATCGTTTCAATAGAAGCCCGTAGTTCAATGGCTTTCAATGGCCCACGAGTCTTAGAGGTACGTGTATTGTTCACAAACCTAAAAATCCAAGCCACTACTCTTAGTAACTTGGTGTACGACGAAAATTTGCTCAGGATGTCACTCTTAATCTCGATCTTAGGAGTGTAAGGTTGTTCTTCCTCGGGGGAATGTGCCGAAGGATTTTGAAGGATGGTGGCATAGGCAGAACAAGGAGAATCTCGGTTTTCGGTTAACCACGCAGGTCCTTGCCACCACATCTGATTTGATTTGAGCTGTTCCGGAAAAATACCACGGGTGGCCAAATCAGCCTGTTTCGCCACTCCGGGTGTGTGAAACCATTGCTCCTTTTTAGTTAGGTTGAGGATTTTCTGAACCCGATGTTGGACAAATGGGTTTCCATTAGTGGGAGGATTTTTGATCCAACTTAAGGTGATAGTGGAGTCTGTCCACAAAACTGTAGTGTCTATTTTCCCTCGCACAGCGGATTGCACTATGGTCACAAGTTCCGCTAACAGAAGTGCTGCGGATAGTTCGAGTCTTGGCAGCGTAACTGATTGCAGGGGTGCAACTCTTGTCTTAGCTGCTACAATAGAGACTTTAATATCTGGAGAGAATACTCGTAAGTAGCATACTGCGGCATATGCCTTGGGGGAGGCGTCGCAAAAACCGTGGAGCTCCACCAAGGACGATTGATCTATGTATAAGCACCTAGATATCTGCATTTCTTGAAAATGCATAATTTGGGAATCGAATTTGCTCCAGGTGTCTAAAATGTCTGAAGGAAGCTTTTCGTCCCATTTCAGATTCAGTTTCCACACCTCTTGCATAAGAATTTTGAGGATAATGGTGGAAGGGGCGAGGAGACCCAATGGGTCAAATATCCGAGCAATTGTGGATAATAATTGCCGTTTGGTTGCGACCCTGGTGTCCTTTGACACTCTCACTTGAAGGACATCTGTATTCAGATTCCACTCCAGCCCTAATATTCTTTGAGCAGACTCATGTTGAAAGTTATGTGTTATGGGACTACACTTTTGAGACTCTGGGAGAAAATCAATGGCTTCATTATTATTAGAACACCATTTACGAAGGTTAAATCCCCCTGCAAAAAATAGATTTCGTAAGTCTGAGATGAGAGTTTTAGGCCCGTATGCCGATCAAACACTTACGAGAGCAAAGCTCTCGCAAAGCCCCTCCCTTCCGCAGAGGGGTCGCAATCGCGATGCAGATCAAACAGCGAGACCTTTTTCTCTCGTAAATACGAACGTCACGTGATCAAAACTTGCGGCTAGTAGGGAGCTCTCGTAAGACTCGTCTTTTCTCTCGCAAAGCCGGAATAGTCATTCGCTTTGCGAAGGAGAAGGATGTTATCCCTTTCTTTAAGCAGGGAATGGATATTACAAGATACGGATAATCCACTTGAGATGGAAGATGAAGTTTTTATTACAAAAATTTAGACTGTGCAAACATGAATTTATGTGTTTATTACATTTTTTCTACAACATCTTCAGCATTTATGAGCTCTAAAAGCTTTTTATTTCTGACTAACAACTATTTTTGTCTTCCATTATTTTAATTAATGTTTCTAAATTTTGATTAATTTTTAGCAGAATTCCTTGCCGGGATGTTGTTTCGATTTCTTGCACCATAGTTTTTTGGGTTTGAAGAGCCTCAGCTTCAAATTTGCTGCTTCTCTTTTTCTTTTTAATGCTAGATGCTTCCTGCCACGTACTGTTGAACTGTCTAGAAAATAATAAAAAATACATAGTAAATGAGATAGCACATGGAACAGAGCTATTATGTCATACATAAAAATCAACATATGTTATTTCATAGAAGTTATTGTCACAGATTATATAGTAAAACTGCAAATAATTATGAAGAAGAGTTCTATGCAGGCATTTACATAAAACTATGTATGTTACGTAAAACATACAATTGTTTAATTTCTATAAAGTATGGTACTAAAAAAATTTTAATTATCTCCAACAATTTCAGTCTGAAATTTATATTTTAAAACTTGTTACAAAAATTTGATTTAAATTTATCAAAATCCAAATAACTTACTTGATGATTGAGCAATATGTCAAGACTTTGTTTCTGCTGTTTTAGTGGTAGTTACAATCTTAGGTATTGTAATTCACTTTGAATAACAACAACTTTCTGGGGGAGGGGGGGAATTAATTAGTATAAATAGCAAATAATTTTACTTTAAATTTATTTAAAATATTCAAATTTTCCAAAAGCATTATGAAACAAACATTCATTTTGTTAGTTACAATAGCTATTTTTTTCTCTGGGATTTTTCTTAGCTTTATGATTATTAAATACATAGTTGCATTTAACAATCACAAAGCTAAACATAATTCTGATATATGACTGAGCATTGGCAGTAATCTTTTGAAGCACAATTATTAAATTTATATTTGCTATTTAAGTGTACAATGTCATGGTCTCAATCCCCACCCTCAAATATTAATAATGCGGTGATCTTTACCTGGTAACAAAGCCTCCTGCAACAAAATATTTTGATCTTTGTTTAATGATTAACTAACAGCATTTTTAAAAATTTATAATAAGATTTATAAACAAAAATAGAAATATGATATTCTTGTACACAAATGCCAGAAAAGTCTAACAGAACATTTTTAGTACTTAATTGTCCCTTAAATAAGCATTAGGACATTTTAAAATTTTGCTTTAATTAAATTTATTTATGATAAATATCTTGCAATGTAAAAATATGATATATTATAAATAGCATTGAAAATGATTAAAAGAAATTCTAAAAAACAGGTAATTAAATACAAAATTAATAGTTTACTTACCATCCATTTTTTTTCTGTTTTAAAACAGCCTACAAGTAAAAAAATAATAATAAAATATTAGGATATTGCTAAAGTCAAATTACATTTTTTTCTTTTCAAATACAACTGAAATTACTTACCAATGCAGATGAATAGAATGACTCATCAGTGATGCCTTCACTGCACTTTTTTCTCGATCTCCTCTAATGAAAAATTTGATGTGACAATTTTATCTACAAAATGTAAAAGAAACAGCCACGTTGATCGAAGTCAAAGCGCGGGTTTTTTCCAATACTGTATACTTTTTCTTGAACCCCAACGCAAGGAAGCAATTAAAATGCCGTGTTTGAGGCAGTTCAGTCGGACGGTTTCGCTAAATTGACCGTCGAATCCCCCCCGCAGTTTAGGGTTCGCGAGGGACCCCAGCTCCCGCAAAAGGGAGGAGAAAAAGGGCGTGGCTTGACCATATAAGGTTTCCTTACACATCTTGACGTCATCATTTGCGGAAGCGCAAATTGTTTGATCAGCATAGCTAAAAAGAGTGCTCACCCCCTACTCTCGCAACAACCCCCCGTTTGCGAAGCGAGACACACAAAGCTCCAGCGTTTGTTCTGCATACGGGCCTTAGCATCTTCGATACTGTCGGCACCCCCTAAGAAATCGTCAACATAAAAGTGGGTTTTCGCGATGTTAGCTGCATGCGGGAAATTGTCCTTTTCATCATGGCATAATTGTTGGAGGGTGCGCAAGGCCAGAAAAGGGGCACATGACGTGCCATACGTCACCGTATTGAGCTTGAATTCTTTCAATGGGTCAGCCACATTATTTCTCCAAAATATACGTTGGAGGTGGGTATTTTCCTCGGTTACGAGAATTTGCCTATACATTTTCTCTAGATCGGCCGACAAGGCAATCTGGTACGACCGAAATTGTATTAGGTTGGAGAAGATACTTGTTTGCAATTTAGGGCCTGTAAATAGTATAGAATTTAAAGATTTGTTATTCGTTGATTTGGCTGACACATTGAAGACGACTCTGACTTTAGTCGTACTACTGTTGTCATTTATTACCGCGTGATGTGGAAGATAAAAATTGGGTTCAAAACGTTTTTCCTCTTCAGTTAAAACTTGCATATGGGCAAGTTGCTGATATTCGTCCATAAATTCTGAATATGATTCTTTCAATTGTTTATTTTTATTTAGCTTTTGTTCTAGTATTAGAAATAATTTAGATGCATGGTTTGCACTATTTCCTAATTCATAGTCTGGTTTGACTGGCAGTTTGACAACGTACCGCCCGTCTTCATTTCTTTTAACAGTCTCTCTATAGATTATTTCTGCCGGATCCTCAATGTCCGGTATACGATGATGTTGAGGCACTGATTCCAGAGCCCAGAATCATTGAAGTTGTTCATTTAAACTAAGATTGTATAGAGAATAGTTTTCTGGATTTTTGGAAGTTGTGTCAATAGGACCGCTTAAAATGTGGCCCAGTGTCGTGGGAATGGCAGCTGGTTCCCCACGTTCACCCTGAATGGCTGGACCCTGTATTATGCTTGCAAAGATATCTGCCCCTACTAGCAGGTCAACTGGGCGTTTTTTATGGAATTCAGGATCAGCCAGAAGCACATTTTCTGTGTGTGGCCAACTTTCCCTATCCAGCCTAAAATTAGGGAGAGGAGTAGTCACCCGATTAACTACCAAAGCCCTAACAGTACTAAAATCATTCGAAAAATGAGGAGAAATTTTAAATTCCGCGACATGCAAAGAAGTCTCTGCGGACATTCCATTGATTCCTATCAACTAGTGTTTCGGGCCAATCAAGGCTAAATTCAACCGCTCGGCACACTGTTTAGAAATTAACGAATTCTGTGAAGCATTATCGATCAGCGCTCTACACCTAATTCCCTGACCTTTCGGGGATTTTACTTTAATAAGGGCTGTCGATAATAAAACATCATTGTGAACAGGTGACTGACATTGCGAATTATTTGAAACTGATTCCTGATGAATCTCCCTCGAAATATTTGCATTATCCTCCGTATACTTATGTAATAAAGTGTGATGCTTCTTATCGCAGTTTTTACAAAAAATGTTAATTCTACATTTGTCTAAAAGATGATTCGAACGTAAGCAGTTGGGGCATAGCTTGTTTTCCTTGACGTAATTCCACCTCTCATTAACATTCATACGATTAAAATTACAACATTTGAATAACTGATGATTTTGAGAACAAAAAATGCATTTTACTTCCTTTACACTGATTGAATTGGTAACTATCATTTTTCTTTCTCCGAACGTCGGTTGATTTGGTTTTTTAACAAACGCATGTTTTGTTTCCGATTTTAAGTCTTGCATTGCCCTAGCTTCTCTTTCAATGAAAGATCAAAAAGTTTTCAAATCCGGGATCGAATCACCTTCTAGGCTACGTTCCCAATTTTGTTTGACTGATGAATCACATTTAGCAAGCATAAAATTAATAAATATCAAATCACTCAAAGAATTTGATTCTAGACCCAACGTGTCTAAGTTGCGAATAGCTTCGTTACAAACGTCAATCAACTCTAAAAGGCCTTTAGGGCTATCTACTTTATTAACCCTATGCAAAAAAACTTTGTTTATTTGCGAAACCGCGAGTAAGCGTTTATTTTCATAACGATTCTTTAGTATATTCCAGCAGTGTTCTAAATTTTTACTCTGTAAAGCGAATCCTCGAATTAGTTTCGCCGCATTCCCGCGAACCGAACTTTGCAAATATTGCAATTTTTCAACGTTAGAAAGACTTTCATTTTTCAGAATGGTAGAACTAAATAATTCCTTAAAACTAATCCAATTTTCCCCAAAGAACAAGGGAATTTCTATGATTGGCAGGCGGACCGCATTTGATTTCGATTCCGAATGCACCTTTTTTGACTCCGAATTGTCCACCTCCTCAACAATCTTTTCAGTTTTACTCTCTAAATCCACCGATAAATCTGCAAGGATATCCTGATAACTCATAAATATATCGAAACTATCTTCATTATCATTCAACGATAAATTCTGGAATGAGTTTTCTAACTTCTGTTCTAACCCTTTCACTTTCGATTTTAAAACCGTAACTCGTGCGTGCTCGCAAGACTCACAATCCTCGATTTTCTTTTTTACATGATCAATTTCACGACAGACCTGTTCAAAATGAGTTAAATTCTTTGACAGTTTAGGGGACATACTTAAATTCTATAATAAACAACCGAAAATTCTAAAAATAGCGTGAATTTTGCATACAGTCTAATAATGTCAGAATAATCAACAGTAACAAAACAATAGCAAACATACCACTACTATATCAAATACTATATTAAATATAATAAATATATGAGATTTTGAATACGTTTCTAAACAACAGAATGCATAAAATGCACCAACGAATAAATGACTTAAAAGAATTGACTAATTAATTAATTACTAAAATTGCTAATTAGACTCATTACACGATAGGTGCACTCCTGCCTCGACGGACCAATCCTGGGGAGAATTAAGCTTCCCCTTTGCGAATAAAGAATGGGTTTAAACGAATGACTATATGCAATATGTACTTAAAGAATAGAAACGATTGGGTAACTTACCCATCTCCCTTGGCTGGACACGAGATTAATTAGACACATGAACACTAAGAAATAGGCCCATGATCCTGAACACCACATTTAATTAGAATTGAATTACACCTGATTTAAAGGTTTACATCAAATCAAGAAAAACTTGACAAATGGGAATAAATGAATTAATACGAATGCGCATGAAGCTTATCCGTGGTCACACCCCGCAATACAACAGTCCGACTGACTACGACGCAATTAACCGTTCGGGTTTTGATCACATGATCTCCGAACAACGAGAGATGGTCCTGGTAGATGAATTGGCGCCTGCGATTCCGCCGCTGACGGTTTTCGACCACCCCTTAACAACGTATATTTATGATGACAGGTAATGGTAACATTCCTTACATATGTTACTTTCAATTGAGTTGTTTTGCAAAAGGAAATATAAAACTAAAAGCGACCATGCTGGTTGCGCAGCGGCTAGTTTTCAAGAAAAACACTAGGAAGGAAAGAACCCCTGTTGCGTCTTCGGACGTACTGACTCAAAGGCAGTCACGAGAGAGAATGCCGGGAGGTTGCGCTAAGAATGAACTTCGACATCAAACTTGTCGTGATCGCGACAGAGATGTAACCAATTGTCAAAATAACCACGTTCCTTTTTTCTTCCCAGTAATCTTTTCGATCTGTTATGATCTATTAGAACAGCGGTTCTCAACCTGGGGGACGCGCCCCCCTGGGGGGCGAACAGAAATTTCAGGGGAGGCGTGAGTTTAAAAAAAGCAAAATAAGAAGTAAAACTAACTGCAATTTACTGTACTCAATTTTGCACTCAGAATGTAACCGTAACATATTTTCGACATACGAACACGAACACAGTAATTGTCGTACACGATAATTTTTGTAATTGCAAAAACACGATAATTGTCGTATGTCTGGACGTTGAAAGTGACCTGAGGTGTGCTTTGTTATAGTTACAACCTTATATTCAAAAACTTCTCAAGGACAAACAGTGCCAGCACTCTCATTAATGCTGTGAAAGTGACTGGTATTACATGCCAACCTCACCTAGATCCTAGATTACCTCAAATATATTTGATCTGTATTTAATTCTTTAATTTCATATGTTCTAATATTAATATGTTCCAAATTAAGATATGAGTAGCACTATTAAATTTTGTGTATGAAATTATCTATTCTATATTTTCATTTAATAACCAGATTCAGTTTCAAATTCCGATTGTATTACTTGTATTGACCACATATGGTGGTGATGGTGGGAGGGGGGGGCGTGACCTCACATCAGTGTTCAAAGGGGGGCACAGAGCCTAAAAGGTTGAGAACCCCTATATTAGAAGATTGCCACCTGATTACCTCGGTATCGTTCGACTTATAGATCGCTGGCCTGACTATGAGTTTACTGTAGAAAAAAAATTGCCGAAGAGCTTGTCCGAGAAGAGAACAGACTCCGTCAACTTGACGGAGTTTTGCATAATAAATAATGCACAGTATCTCTTCTAAATATGTACGAAGTTTCATTTCTTCAATCAATGTATATTATGAAATATTCCGAAAAATGTGGCTGTTCCTTAGCAATTGTCAAGCAGTGTATGTTTCAAAAACTCTTACTGTATATTAAATCTAATGTTATAAGTCAAAAATTTAAATGGAGGGAAGGGGACGCAAAATGGTGCTTTGGCCTAGGGCATAAATATATGTAAATCCGTCCCTGACCACGACCCCAGTTCCAGTGTCAACGCGTTCTAGTCGACGGGTTCGGTTTAACCCCCGCTACTTGTAACCCTCAGTACCTACGGTACTCGGGGGGCGTAATTTGAAATCGTAAGGATCACAGCGCATCGCAGTTCCCCTTTTCGCCGCTAGAGGGATAGCGCTCAACGTTTGGCGACGCCCTACGCGTTGGCGACGAATCGACGCTCTTCTGGTAACCCAGCCGGCCGCTCAATTTTAAATTACTTGGTTTCGTTTACGGCGCGCGTTTTTTTTTTTTTTTTTACATACAACAGTACTTAAATTGCATCGCCGCCATGTCGTTCAAAATATCGAACTGTAGTTTAGAACGTTTAAAAAACGATTTTTGTCTAGTTCTTGATGAAAAATCATCCTGCAAAGACAGAATTGTGTACAGATCAACAATGTCTACGCCTGATGAGATTGAGAACTTTGTCCTAGCCGTCAGTGAAAAAAAAAATACATGCTTCGTTATATATTGCGAAAATGCCAATCCACAAAGGTACGTGTTCATATTAATTTGACCAATTTATTTTTTTCTATTTCACTTTGTATGTTTTATCTAAACATTTCTCTCTTTCTGTTTAGAATTGTTTACCAAAAATGTTGGATCTGTCATCACTCATACAAAAAAAAATCGAAGGTTAATTCCCAAAAGAAGGTACAGATGTAGTATACGCAACGAACGCCAAGGGGCTATTTTTCGCCAAATCTGATGGTTGTTTGGCGGTTTTTATATTCTGGCAGGGAGGATTTTAAGATCGGATGGTATTTTTTAAAATTTTTTTGCGATAAGCTTTGTTTTACTGACCGCTACAGCCAGCGGAAGCTTTTTTTTACTGTACAACAGCCAGCGGTATGTAGCGAAGCCAGCGGTTGGGGATTTTCTGTAATGTTTTTGGACGGATGCGTAACGGAGCGTAGCGGAGTGAAGCAAGGGTATCTGAGCGAAGCGAAGATCCCGTGTGCACCTACGAGTTTCATAAAGCCAGCAGTAAGTTTGTTTTCCAATTTATTGTTTACATTTCGCAGTTTAAGCCTAACAGGTCGCCGAACGGGATTTTGGCGCCAAATTGGCGATGGCCCGTTGCGTATACTACATTTGTTCCCAAAAGAATGCCTTTTGCAAAGCCCAAATTAATGTTTTGGTCAAAAAAGTAAATCGTGGAACCGTGAGAAACGATTCCTTTTTGAAATTAAAACCACCCCTTCCTTGTGTCATTAAAATTGACAGAATGCATTCTCATTATTTGGATACAGCTGATTCTTTAAGGATGTTGCCAGTGAGAAAACAAGTAGGTGTTTTTTCTCAAAATTCTAAAGAATGAAAATTTAAGAAAAGTTTTTTTTTGTTCTATATTTAAGCTTATGTTAATTTAGATTATCCATATAAAAGTATAATGAAATAACAATTTAAAGTAAGACATTTCTGTAATCTATTAAAAATTTTTACACTATAAAACTTTTTTAAATAAGATGTATGTTTTACATTCTAGTTGAGATTTTACTTCACTTATTAAAAATACACGCTTACTTAATTTCCCACAAAATAAACATTATTTGAAAATAGCTTGAATACTTTTGCAGTGTTATTTTAGAAAGTTCATTTTTAGAAACATTTTGTTTTTAAAAACACATTTATATATCTTGTATAAATTTTTGATTTTCAAATTAGAATATATAATTATTTTGTTGTTCAAACTGTTAATTTTATTATTATTTTTATTTAAAAAAAGATTTTTCATTGAATTTCTTTTTAAAAGGAAAATAATAGTTTATTGAACAAATATCTAAATTTTTATTGTAGGTCCAGATGGAATTTTCTGAATATTTTAAAGATGGCTTAACACCGAGTGAGGCCAAAAGATTTCATGAAAGCAAATTAATGATATCGGAATAATTTGACTATACAATGCTGGCAAATTCCTCAATTAACCTAACAAAAAATCAGTGTTATTATCTGCACAACAAATGGCGGAATGAAAATTTTGGACCTGTCATTGACCCCCTAGATAAATTTAAGGAAAAATCAAATTTGTATGAAAAAGAAGGTAAGAAAATGTTAAATAATTGTTATAGTTTGCTCAGATACTTATAATGCTCTGCTGTTTGCAGATGAAATAATTTTCTTCATTTTATAGGTGCGATTGTGCAAGTTGACCCTGGAAGTATTAACCGTCCATGGTCCATACTAATAGCATCATCAGTTATGCAAAAAACCCACTCTCTTGCTTCAAGTGGCGAAATAATTTTTCTAGATTCCACTTCAAATTGCGAAAGCTCCAAATCAGTTCTAACAGTATTTGTGACAGTAACCAAAATAGGAGCTATTCCACTTGCTGTCCTTTTCCATCAAGATCAAACAACAGCCAGTTATTTGAATGCTTTTAAACTGTTTAAAGAAACATTTCCATTCTGTTTTGGAGGAAAAGAAGTATATTGTTCTAAGTTCTTAATTTGTTCATTAAATTTTATAAATGTTTCCTTTAAATTATAGTACAATGAAGGGTATAAAAGAAGTATTTGAAACTTGGAATATTGATTATGTATTGACAAAATTACTCTTCTGTATGTTTAATGTGCTTTTTTGTTGTTTTCTTTTACTTATATTTCTATTAGGAAATACTAATTGTATTAGTTTTATGGTGGTTTACTTCAAAACTTAAACTAAAACAAATATGGATAACAAAAATCAACAAACAACACTGCCATCTACACACTGCATTGATCAGTTAAAGTACTTATAATGACAAGTGTTTAAGAATATTTTAGCATGTAAATCAGGATTTTGAAGAAATGTTAAAGAATTTTATTAAAAATTTTATAAATGTAACTAACTTTTAAACTAATAATCATTAACTTGAACATTCTGTGTATTTTCAAAAGCAATTATAATAGAAAATGCACAAAAAGATGTTTTTTGTTACCTTAGAACAAGACTTTAATCAGGAATTGAGTAGGCCAAGTGCATGCAAACAATGCAATCCAGTAGTATGCTAATCGAGTAATATGCTAAAGTTCTAGGATGAGCAAGATGAAGAGTAAGACTTATTGAAATAATTCTTTTAGTATATATCATAATATACAAATAATGTATAGATCATTATTAATAATATTCCTCATATACCTGTAATAATATATTGAACTTATATTTTTAAAAAAATCTCTAGAATTTCTTAAAGTTCTAATGAAAACAAAACATTTAAGATTCTATTAGATGTCTGCTCATTTAATTCCGAAAATTTGTCCTCTAATTTGGTCAAAAACTTCTGAAAGTGTAATGTGCATACCAATATATGTAGAATGATTTGCTTTGTTCAAAGAGGTACAATAACAATGTCAATTTAAGTGTATATCTGTGCAACACTATATTTCCTTAATATTATTGTTTTTTTAAATGTCATTGAAAGATACAAGAACATATTTCATTATATTTTATTTTATAATTTAAAATATAACTTTTTATCTTGTAGTCACCCACTGTATTTATGACAGACAATGCAGCTGCAGAAAAAAGTGCAGAAAAAAGTGAAATCAATTTGGCCATCGTCTAAACCAGCGGTTCTCAACCTGGGGGGCGTAGAAGAATTTCAAGGGAGGCGTGATTAAAAAAGTAAAATAAAAAGTAAAACTAACTGTAATTTACTGTACTCAATTCTGAGGTCACAATGTAATCATAACATATTTTCGACATACGAACACGAATACGATAATTGTCGTAATTGTAAAAACACTATAATTGTTGCACGTCTGGAGTGACCTGAGGTGTGCTTTGTAACAGTTCAATCTAATATTCAAAAACCTGTCAAGGACAAACATTGTGAGCCCTCATTAATGTTGTGAAAGTGACTTTTATTACATTCCAACCTCATCTAGATCCTTGATTACCTCAAATATATTTTATCTGTATTTAATTCTTTGATTTCATATGTTCTAATAATGATATGGTCCAAATTAAGATATGTGAAGTAATATTAAAATTTTTTTATGAAATTATCAATTCTATATTTTCATTTAATAACCGGCTTCAGTTTCAAATCCCGATTGTACTACATGCATTGACCACATATGGTGGTAGTGGTGGTGGTGGGGGAGGGGGAGGCGTGACCTCACATCACTGTTCAAAGGGGGGTGCAGAGCCTGAAAGGTTGAGAACCCCTGGTCTAAACAACTATTGTGTCATTTCCATGTTGGACAGTCAGAATGGCGCTGGCTTTTGTCATCATCGAGTGATGTTCCAAAGGATAAAAGGACAGAAATGATGCAATTATTTAAATCGGTAATATTTTTATATAAAAGATTTAATATTTTATTTAAAAGAAATATATTTTATACTTCCAGTACAGAAAGCTATAATTTTTATCCTTGCCTGATGAGCTCTAACAGTAAAATGTGTAGCAAGATATAACTACCTCTGCATTAAAGCAGACAAAGAGATTAGACAATATAGCGTGGTGGCCATTGGCCACTAAACCCAAATAACTTATTCACCACATTGAACATTTTAGTGGTGAAGAAACTAGTCATTCTATATTGTTGGAAACAAAATTATTTCATCTTTTCTTATAACATGTTTACTAATTACATACAATTTTTCTTTGATAAAAAGTTTTTGTGATTAGATTAGTATAACTTTGCATTACATTGTATTATTTTTTATATTTCTACAAAAAAGTAGTATTAAAGATAATTGACATTTTCATTTAAGAATAAGGATCACAAATATCTTCACAATCTTAAGATTACACTCTAAGGATTCTTAATCTCCATTTAAACAAAGCTAATTCACTGTAAAAATTAGATAATTATAACAAGAGTCTATATTTATCAGATTGTTGAAAGTAAAGTAAGACTCATGAGAATTTGTAAATATATTTTATTGCAAATGTTGCATAATTAAAATAATCTATTTAATAGAAATTTACATCAGTCCATCTGTCTGCCTTGTTTTTTTCCTCATTCTAAGTTATTAAATACTGCAATAATTACTTTTATCATCACCCACTGCAATCTTACAATCACCATTAGGGACCTGGAGATTGCTAAACTAGAGCTTTACTCTGCATTAAATTTATGTATTATTATCTTTTGATAAAAAATATTTGTACAGTAAAATGTATAAATTAAATACATACTCAAGAAAGGGTTTATTTTTATAAAATATAAATATGATTGACAAATTTTTATTAAAAGGGAGTTAATCATTATTTATTATTACATATATAAATGTGTTGTTACCTAATGAAAAACTGACAATTTTTTTTTTTTAAATTTAAATACATTTGCAAAAGGCATACTTGTTTATTAAAACATTACTATTTTCCCACCCTAGGTTATGTATGCTGCTTCAGTAACAGATCTCGATAATGCAGTGGCAGCATTATACTCAGGCAGTGTGTTATACCCTGCATTTGCAAAGCGGTTTGCAAATTTTTATAAAAGAAAAGAAGAATGAAAGAAAAGAAGATATAATGATTTTATGAAAGAAAAGAAGATATAATATACCGTAATCACAACACTAACAATTTTCTGTGAAGCTACAATGAGAATTATTAAAGACATTATATTGTGCCGCACAAAGGCATTTAACATTGTTGCTTTGGCAGATTTTTGTGTGTATGTTTGGAACCAGTATTTAGTTACACGGTTACTCGAACATGCACATAATCGTGTCCGCACACATACTTTATTATACTCATCAATGTGCAAAAAATTTAAAGACTGCACAATCACTGATTAAAAAAATTAGATGAAATAACTTACAGCCTTCCTTCTGTAAAAGGAGATGTAAGTTATTTAGTAAATACTTTGGTTGGTTTTTGTACCTGTTATTCAGGTAGAACTGGTGCATTCTGTAAGCATCAATGTTTTTTGTACCATAATTTTAAAATCAATTTTCCAAATGCACCAGTTCTTAGTTGTGATGACAGGTACGAACTAGCTATTTTAGCCCTTGGGGATAAATGTCCACCAAAGAATTATAACAAACAAATTAAAATCAATTAAAACTACAGGGCAAGCTAATGAAGCTTTAATTTTTATGGGATTGGCACTTTCATCTCATAAAAGGAAAGGAGGTAAAATCAAAGTGCAACCAACTTTTATTGCACGGCGGGGAAACTTTGTAACTAAAGGTTCCCGCCGCATACCAGCTGATCGTCCTGTAAAAAGTAATGTGCGAAGGACTAAAGCTAAATGAAATTTAGCTTTAAGCATATTAAATAATCGGCCTACTGCCAAAAGTCATGGTTCTGGGCATTAAATACTCTATAACCATGAAAAAAAGAATAAATAAATAAAAGATACTGTTAAATGAAATCTTAGTGTTCTGTCTTATTCAACACTTATATGTTAAGAAATTAAAATAAGCATGAATGTTGTATATCATGTTATAAATACGCATAAAAAAATATCAGAGAACAAAATGGTCAGTGTAGTGAACAAATTTTTTCATTACAATTCACGAAACTATGTTGATTCAAAATATTTAAAAACACTTCATCAATAATAGTGTTAAAATTCCAAAAATATTGGACAAAATTGAATTTATATATAAATATTTTTTCCTTAAAAATAAAAAACAGGGATACAGTAAAAGAATGTACGCAGAAAAAAGGATATTTCTTACAAATATTGAATGAATGTTACTTTTTAATTTCCTCAATAAAATTTCACTTTTTTTTAAAACTATCTGATGGCGTTACTTTTCATTTCCTCAATAAAATTTCACCTTTTTTTAAAACTATCTGATGCGATTGCATGTATGAAAGTGCAATATGAGAACATTTTAAATAATAGCTAATTGCTTAAGAAATTGCTTGAAATAATGTTTGGAATCTCTTGTGAAAAAGCTAAATAAAACTGACAGTATCAAAGAACAAAATGGTCAAAGCAGTGAAATTTTTTTTTTATTACAATTCATGAAACTGTGTTGATTCAGAATATTTAAAAACACTTCATCGATAATAGTGCCAAAATTCCAAAAATATTGGACAAAATTGAATTTATATATAAATATTTTTGCCTTAAAAAAAACAGCGACACAGTAAAAGAATGTACGCAGAAAAAAAGATATTTCTTACAAATATTGAATGAATGTTACTTTTTATTTCCTCAATAAAATTTCACCTTTTTTTTAAACTATCTGATGCGATTGCATGCATGAAAGTGCAATATGAGAACATTTTAAATAATAGCTAATTGCTTAAGAAATTGCTTGAAATCATGTTTGGAATCTCTTGTGAAAAAGCTAAATAAAATTGACAGCATCAAACGTACATTATTTATTTTCAAACGTAAGTGCAGCATCCACTCATATTTCTTTGGTAAATGCAGTTAAGTGAAAGCCACCCTAATAAAAAAATAGAGATATGAAAACGAGTGGGAAAAAGAATAGAGATAGCATTAAAAAAAATTAAAAACATATTAATCACATAGTATACATATTTTGAAATAAACAGCTTAAAATTATTAAACAACGTAAATCGAAAAAGCCAATATGTAAACATCCCATTTTCACAACTCCAAATATTGTGTTAGTATTTAAAGTCTTTACAATTTAGCTTGCAAATGACAAAAATAAAATGAAATTAAACTTATTTATAATTCTATTTCAGTTTATTGCTGTTATTTCTTGTTGACCGTAGTATAAAATGCTATGCTGAATTCGATTCGTCGCCAAACGTTGAGAGCAATCCCTCTAGCGGCGAAAAGGGGAACTGCGATGCGCTGTGATCCTTACGATTTCAAATTACGCACTCGGGGGGGCAATATCGTGGCAACCCAACTCGCAGACAGCTCCGACATCGCGTTCTGCGCATCTGGTTCGCGCAGGAGTGGGGATTGCCGCGGACATTGGAACACCGATCTTCACTTCACACTCTCCGTACTAGCGTGGTACGCACGCTTCTCCGCTCCGAATTCACCGCGATGAACTACGAGCCGGGTTTTCCTAATGGTTATTGTAAATTTATGTCATGTGTCAAGTTTTAAATAAAAGAAAAATTTAATAAGTTCTAATTGCTGCTTATACCTTTTGATGTCCGTAATATGGGAATAATAGTTCCCATAGCCATTTGCCACCAAATGTGACAAACAAAGAAGCACTATCTGCAGTGGACACTTTGAGGAGATATGTTGAAAGTTAGCCAAATATGTCAGAGGACACATTTAAAGCCATTGTCCACTTAGAAAATGTAATAGATAAAATTTCATACTCTTCTCTGAAGCAAACAACAATTGAATCTTTTTTCAAATCATTTTTTTAATAGTGTTTATTAAAATTAAAAAAGAATTACTTTTTAAAAAGGTATGTGAAAAAGCTTTATTCCTCTGTTTTACTATACGCCATCGGAGTGAGGCGGCCATCTTGGAGACCTTTAGAGAACAAAACTAAGAAACCCTACGGAGATTAACATGGCCACTATTTTGCGGAGACTTTTATTCGAAATCTATTCATACTTGGCGGAATTCCTACTATGTAAACCTTTAAATATTGAAGATCTATGATTTTTTGAAAAGATTACGCCTGGAAATGCCGTTTTTAACGGGAAAAACAATAAGTATTATTCAGTTTCGAATGCAGCTATGCCAAAATCTGCCAAGAAGGCGATATCCGTATTCAAATAGAACATTATGATAACCCTTGTATGGTAACCTTGTATATCAAGACTAAACGAAAAAGATGCCAAATGCCAAATAATTTTGGCATTGTTAGGAAAGTTAAGTTTTCTTGTGAGAGTGACGAGCTATGTGTCTACGTAAGATATTGGTATTTTTCTGTGCGAAAATTTCAACTTAATCAAACGAGAGGATTGATATGCTCTTAAGCCTTCTCAATTACAGACGTTCTATTATGACTTGCCTGGATTAATATATGCTTGTGTTCATGCATCAATGAAAAATTAAAACTTACCATATTGTGTTTAATTTTGTTGCTGATTCTTTTTTCTCAAATCTTGGTTTGCATTTTTAAAAACTCAACATGCTCTGCTAGAGATCTGTAAGTATTTAGAGATATTTATAAATTTGACTTTTTTGATTTGAAGCATTTTAAATTCTCCCACTCACGATAACTTTCGAAGAACTTTTCGGAAGGTTTTCGAAATCAATAAATAATCATCGTTTAAGTGCGAAATGTGACGTTTATATACTATAGGTCATAATTAAAAAAAATTAAAATGCTTTATTGCATAAAACGAAATTGTTTGTTTTTATTAACTGCTTATGCAATTTGTCTCTCATACCTAGATTATTCAGTTTTTACCCCTAGATACGATTTCCTGTGGTAGTTAGATGAGGTTATAAATTGTTATTGATAAAATTTCACCCATGACTCACTCAGTTACTCTTGTCTACAAAGAATTACAATATATTTATAAATTAATTATGAACACAAATCAGAAAAGGAGAATTTTATACAGAAAACAGAATTACTTTAGACTATCTTACAATATGAAATGTATAAATACACAGGATTAAGTATCAAATTTACTACTGATCGCAGAAAAATAAATTTTAATTTTTACAAATTTATATTGGAGGTCTGAAATAAGTGAGATGGAATTTGAGAGAAATAAAATGATAGCAAATAATCTGTTAATACCCATGATTAAAATTGTAAATAATATAAGTTTTAAATAATATAAATTTAATGGTTAATTTTAAAATATATTTTATTCATGTAGTCGTCAGAAATATATGACACTGACTGAAAATGATTTTTTATAAACATAGATTTTCAAAGGTAATTGCAGTATGTTAAAAATCCAGAACTGTTTAGAAATTTTAAGCATTTTAATGAAGTTCTTAACTTTTTAGATATCAGATGGAAGTCAATTCAAACTTTTAAAAATTGGATCATTAATTATCGATATAAAAGTTAAAAAGTTAATTTCATACACAACACAGAATTACCAGAATATAGTAAAGAAATATTGATACAGTTCAGCCCACTTTTTTCTTTACAACAAAACATTCAATGGGAAATGGAAAAATTAGTTGCTATGCTTCTACTAATTCTGATGACTGCAGTCAACAGCAAAACAGAACTTATTTAAATAAAGTGTGAGGTAACAAATTCAGTTTTGTACTGAACGTAAACTAGTTTTACGATAAATTGTATTTAGTTTTTGTGGAAATATAAAATACTTTTGAAACAAATACTTTGGTTGTACGATAATACATCTAGATATACGTTGCATAAAAAATGAAAAATACATTATTAAAATGAAATACTTTCGATAATCGCGACGGGAGAATTCTAATTCAGAAACATAAATAACCCATGAAAATTATAGCTTCCGCCCGTTCATTGCCTAGTGATATATTGATCGACAAAACAGAGATAAATTTGAGATGTACCAAAGCATACGCACTTGGCGACAAACAGCCAACTTTGTGCCAAATGTTTGCGCACAAAGCGTAAAACAGTTTATTTCCAAAGAAACCTTTCAATTTTTTTTAAATATTGCGTTTGGAACAAGGTTAATTGTATTTTTAAAATTAAGTTGAAGTTCTTCGGTATACATTTCAAAAGGTTTCACGAGTTTAAAAATATTGGCTTTGAAGCAAAAAATCGTCGAAATTTTTCTCTATAGGCGTTAACACGGGAACAGTTAGTTCTGATCTCCAAATCTGAAAATGGCGTCGCACTCCGATGGCGTATTGATAACATGCGATTTTCGATAATTCGAATTTTTGATATTTCGAATTTTTTTGTCTCTCCCTTCAGTTCGAGATATCGAGGTTTGATTGTATTACTAAAATTTTACGTGCTAGAAAACTTTTCTTTAGCGTTTGAAAGTCGTAGAATTATTATAATGCTGAATGGGTTCATATTTTTTAAAGAAAAAAAATTTTTAGAAGAAAAATTTTTTCAATCTTTTAAAAGAAAAGTTTTAGTCGATATGCTTTGAAATCTTTTAATATATATAATAACTGTTGACAATTTCCTTTGCTTTCTTTCAAAATGTATTGGATATGTCCTTCAAACTGATATCCATATTCTTACACCTAGCGTGTGTGGGGGGGGGGGGGGGGGGGGGGGGGGATGGGAAATGCAAAATTTTGCTCTAAATTATTTCTTTAAATTGTGATGTCAGTAATATCGGTAAATTTTTACAAGTTATGTTGAGCTGCAAAAATACACTTAACATGTAAAATTGCATTGTAAATTCAGTAAGGCTACATCCCTGCAATAAGAAATGGCATTCTGTTTACAGGAGATAAAAAATAGAACAATATCTGATGTGCCGATTCGTTGAAATCAATTTGCAAGATTGTTTTCAAATCACGCGCATTCAATTATATTCCATTGATGGAAGTTACATAACAAATTTGAAAAATTTAGGCATGCAAACTTTTTTTTTCAGCTACTAGAAATAATTGAAAAAAAAAATATATCAGGACGTTTCTTTGCAGATGTTCACAATGAGAACCTCTGAATGAATTTAAATTTTTTAATGGGGTGTATGATTTACAAAAAAAAAAATTTTTTTTTTTTTAATTAAAATTACAGTTTTGTATTTTCTAAAATTTTGTTAGAAAATTTGCTGTATAAATCCAGTAGTTACATATAGGTACATACGTAGAAATGCCAAATTTTAATTAATAGTAATTACCAACCTCATTCATTCATCAATAGCTCGACAGTCCTGGTTGGACCCTGCCTTTCTCAAGAAGACGGAACCAGTTCTTCCTTCTGTTCACCACAGCTTTCCAGTCTTTGACATTGATTGAGACAAAGTCACTTTGGAGGTAGTCCGCCCACCCTCAGTCTGGGTCTGCCTCTTCTCCTGACTCCTGTTGGCTTCGCCAGAAAGATTCTTTTAGTCGTTCGGTCATCATTCATTCTTAAAATGTGTCCGGCCCATTTCATGTACTGGATTTTATGATATTTCAGAATGCCCGATTCTCTGAAAAACCTATAAATTTCAGAGTTAGTTCTCCTTCTCCAAACTCCATTATGACAGAAGCCACCATCGGAGGATCTTCCTCTCAAAAATTGCGAGGGTTGTCTCATCAGCCTGGGACAAGGTCCACGTTTCAGATGCATACGTGAGGACTGTCGTGATTAAACTTTTGTATATCAACAACTTGGTGTTCCTTTTAATTACCAACCTAACCCATCAAAATTGCGAAAAATGGTAAAATCCCATCTCTCTTATTGAAAAATGGTTGCGTCCACCTATATGTACATTCCATTTGGTACGATGTATAGATACTGGAAAAGACAAAATTTACTACGTAGAAACGGGAGTAATTAAGATTGTATTATAAAACTTTTTTATAACATCTGTAGATTTTATCAATGATGAATTTTTAATTTTTATTCCGAAATTATTTTTCTACGACTAAAATTTTCGGTGTAGTTAATATTGAAATGCAATTTTTTTTTTCCCCTGTATAAAATCGTAAACAGTAAAGGCAGCACAAAATTTCTTTAGTTAAATCTTTGGTGGATCCCTCCGATTTTCAGGGTGGGGGGGGGGGGGTATGGTATATCCCCTGTGCAGCAGAGGGACCGAGGGCCCTGCCCCAGAAATTTTTTTAAATATACAGTGTTTGAAAACTCCTTTTTTGGCTATTTTAAGTACCTCAAAAGCACCTTAAAATATTATTTTAAACCTAGAAATTTACATTCTCTATGAATGTTACATGAAAACCATGACATTTTATTCAAACACGATCCATTTCGATTTTTATTTTAATTAATAAACATCTTGGTACAGTTTTATAACATACTAGCAGAATTATCCGGCGTTGCCCTGGATTTTAAGAATGTTTACTAACTAAAATCAATTTAAAAACTAAACACAATATAAATAACATAGAAAACAAAAAGCATGTAAAATGTTATACTCATCTCAGAATTTAGGCAGATTCAGCCTTTGAGCGTTGTTTTACTAAAAGCTGAAAAGTAAAAATGCCAAATTGTCGGATATTTGTTCACCAAAATCAATTTTAAAACTAAACACAGTATGAATAACATAGAAAAAAATCTTTGAAATGTTATACACATAAATAAAAAGAAAAAACAATATAAAAAATATGAATTTATAATAACCTCCTCAGAATTCAGGTAGATTTAGCCTTTCATCATTCGTGTAAAAAAGGCTGAAACGTAAAACATAAAATCTATACATAAAAGTAAAAATGTCAAATAGTCGAATGTTTGTTAACCAAAATCAATGTAAAATCTAAAGACAGTATCAATAACATAGAGTAAATAACAGTATTAAAAACATCCCAACATTATCCTATTAACCCTAAAAAAGAAAACATTTGTTTAGTATGTGTAAAATAACGAATGATTTTGATAATATCTTTCGTTTTTAATGTTTTCTCTTAAATTTACCCATTTTTTGTCTCTCTTATCAAAATGTAGAATTTTATATAAATTTTTTTGGTGGTGGGAGGCTGTTTTTTTTTAGTCCGCGAACATACACCGATACATATTTCAACTACCACCGAAAGAACTTGTTTTTCTACCTCCGGTCGATAGATGGCGGCAGCGAAATTCACTTTCTCTAACTGTGCAAATGTTTTTTCGACATCAATGAGCGTTCTTCATGGTATTGCATTCAATTTTTTATAATCTTAGTAATTAAAAGTTAAAAATGATGCCTTTGGCGACAAACTTTCGCAGCTGTTAGTCTAATTGAAATATCACTGCTCTAGATGCTGGAAAAATAAAGAACTATTCCAGTAAGTTTAAGTTTCAGGTAATTTTTACTGTATAGTATGACAAAACTGTTTTGTTAAGATGTTAAAAATTATATACATGATTTCTGCATTTTACGCTATTTTTTTTATGAGTGAAGCTAAATTCTATTACAATACATTAACTGTTAAAACTGTTGGTTAATAACTGCATGTTCAGGCATGGTATATGGTTTTAGTTGGTCGTTACTTTCTAGTTGACATTGGCCTGCTATTGAAATATACGCTCGGTATTGCAAATCTTCACTGACTTCGGTCGTTAGAGAAAATAAACAAGGTGTTCTTACCTCAAATATAGTCAGCTCTCGATCTGCATCTTGATTCTAGTCTCGGGAGGGGTGAAAATATCCTGTAACTGTATTATCCATCATGCTGTTCGCTAATTAATTCAGACTAGAGCATAGAAACTACTCGTTGCTTTTATAATTATTATATTTAACACATATATTACATAAACAATTACACTTAACTACTTAACATCTATTTTAACATTACAGCACAACGGATATCGGTGTTTACTCATCACAGAGTTCGTTCTTTTCTGCTTAGTCTCTGCTGGGTGGCGCTAGAGGTCAGGATCGCCTGTTGCCAGTTGTAACATTCTCCCACCTTGAGGCCCGACGGTCTTGGAGGGGCTCAATGTAGTTAGATTCAGTCTCTTAAGGGGTCTCACCATACGTCCAACTCTGGATACGACCGGTGACCTACCACTTGAGAGCACTGGTTGATTTCCTTTCTCCGGTTTGATGTTCTGGATACCTACAGTTTCTGGTGGAACGGTTCCTTCATCTGACGTGGTATTCTCAACAACTACTGGCTCTTGCAGAACCCTACTTTCACTGGCGGGAATTTCAAGTGGATAGAGTCGCTGTACGGGTCTAAGAAAAACTCCAGACTGAGTCTTCACCCTGGCTATTCTGACAACCTTATCTTTACCAGGAAAGATCTCAATCACTCTTGCTAAAGGCCAGTGAATACGATTTTTCTTTGCGTCTTCTAGAAGAACAACATCTCCAATAGCTAATTGTTTGTCATTCCGTTCTTTTACCGTTCGTTGACGTAACTGCCCTAAATATTCATTGCGGAATCTCTTGCGCAATTCATCTCTCAATCTTTGTCGATATTTAGCCCTCCTATTCAGTTCATTGCCATCCACTGCATCAATGTCAGGAATTCCTGAAGAAGGCAAGTCATGCAAGAACATTGAAGGGGACAAAGGGGCTGGATCTCTTACATATTCTGACACGTATGAAATGGGTCTAGAATTGATTATCTGTTGACAGTCGCATAAGATAATATTTAACTCTTCATAGTTTAATGACGCTCGACCCAAAATTCGTCTTAAAAGTTGTTTTACCATTCGTATCAGTCTCTCCCACCATCCGCCCCACCATGCGGCAGATGGGGGATTGAACTTCCATCGAATCTTCTGGGTAGTGGCGACAGATAAGACAGCATCCCAATCAATATTACACAATGCCCTATCTGTACCAATAAAGTTAGTCCCATTATCTGAATATATGATGAATGGTTTTCCTCTTCTAGCGATAAACCGTCTCAAAGACAGTATAAAGGCTTCAGTTGACAAGGAGGTCACAAGCTCGATGTGTACGGCTCGGAAAACGGCGCACGTAAACAATACAATCCATGATTTTGTGTTTCCTTTCAAATAAAGTGGGCCTGCCAAGTCCACACCCACGACTTCAAATACGGATGCATCCCGAACTCTATCTTCCGGGGGAATTCCAGGTTCAGTTTCGGATTTCTGTGCATTGAACCGCTGACACTTTACACATTTTTGGGTGACTTTTCGAATGGTTTTTCTCGACTTCAATATCCAATATTTCTCTCTCAAATTGGCCATTAGTATCGAGACACCTGCATGCTGCAGTTCTATATGTTTCTCAAAAATTAATGAATGTACAACTGCGTGATTAGAAGGCAAGATAACAGGGAATCGGAAATGTTCTATATCTTTTCGGTATATTATGTTAGTCTTTGCTCGTAAAATACCATCTTGATCTACTATTGGCCTTAAAGCACGAATAGAATTATCTTCTTGCCCAGTAAAGGAATCCTTCTGAATCAGGCGACACAATGACCTTTCAGCTCTTTCAGTTTCTGCTACCGAGAGATTCGCAGTGTTCCGTTCTGAACTCCTTGCGTTATAACAAAATCTGAAAATCCAAGCTATCAACCTGACTATCTTCTGGAAAGATGAGAAATATCGGTAAAACCAGTCTGAATCTGAATTTTTCTCTTTGTTCTGAGAAGTCAAAATAGTTTTTCGTTTCTCTTGATGCAAAAGATCTTCATCAGGTTGTTCGTCTGTTTGGGGCCATTCGGTTTCAGTAAGGTAAAGCCATGGAGGTCCCTCCCACCATCTGGACTTCGACAGTTGAGCTGCAGAACAACCCCTTGATGGAAGGTCCGCAGGGTTAAGATGACCTGGAATGTGTCTCCAGGTAGATGGATTTGTTAGCGTTCGTATCTCTTGAACTCTATTATGTACAAACGTTCCCCATGAGTGTTCTCTCTTAATCCACCCCAAAGCTGTAGAAGAATCACTCCAAAGAACAGTAGCAATATTGGATAACTTCAAATCAGATAAAACTGTTGATGCAAGTCTCACACCAATCAAACAGGACAAAAGTTCCAAACGTGGAATTGATATCGGTTTCAGGGGAGCTAGACGACTCCTGGAGTTAACTAACTGAACCCTGATACCTGCAGTAGTTGAAATTCTTAAAAAGGCGCAAGTTGCATAAGCACGTTTACTTGCGTCACAAAATACATGAAGGGTGATTTCGTTTTCTTTATCATAGCTTATATTCAACCATCGAGGCACACGTAACTGAGAAAGCAAAAATAATTGATTAAACCAAGTTTTAAACTGTTTGTTCAAAGGTGTTGGTAGTTCGTCATCCCATTTTATTTTTAGTAGCCAAGTTTCTTGAAGGATAATTTTTGCTACAAGTATGACGGGCACAGTAAATCCAATAGGATCAAAAATTCTTTGTATTAAGGACAGAGCCTTTCTTTTAGTCACAGGTTCATCATCGATCAGCATTTGTTCTATCTTTAATGATAGAGTGTCGGTTTCAAGATCCCACAACAATCCTAAGATATGTACAGCTTCCATTTCCGTTTCATTTATCATAGCATTTGGCACGTTAAATCGCCAACATCTCAAATTGAAATGTCCTGAAGACAAAATCAAATTAGATTCTTCAATGAATTTTTCAGTTTCTTCTATCGAATTTAGACTGATCAGGGAGTTATCTACATAAAATGAGTTTCTCAAAAGTTCTGCGGTCTCAGACAAATTATCTGGAACTTGGTTCAAATGGTAATCAAGCGTTGCCGCCAATAGGAAGGGACTAGAAGTCAGTCCAAAAACTACCCGCTTGTGACGATATATTTTCAAGTTATTTTCGGCATCGAACCACAGAAACCGTAAAAAATCTCGATCGGTCTCCCTAATGCTTATTTGGAGAAATGCTTTTTCGATGTCGGAAGAAACTGCAATCCGATATTTTCGGAAACGATTTAAAATTCTGGGTAAAATTTCAATTAAATTGGGACCTTTAGTGAGACAATCATTCAATGAAGGAGAGTTTTTTAACCGTGCCGAAGCGTTGAACACAGGGCGTATTTTTGTTGTTTGGCTTGTTTCCTTAATTATAGGCCGATGAGGCAAATAATGTGTTCCATGTTCCTTTTCATCGGTTATACATACTATTATGTCATTAGATTCCCAATAACTAAAAACTTCGTGATAGTCTTCCCTTTTATTCGAACTAAGAAGTTTCTTATCAGTCTTACGAAGACATTTTTCAGCTAAGTCTCGATTACTGGGTAACATGGAGTTATCTAAAATCCAGGGTAGTGATACCTCATATCGACCATCTTTATTGCGTTTCACTGTGTCTACGAAATACTTTCTTGCTTCCTCTTCTAATAAACTCTTATTTTTGTTTTCTTCGTTATCCAAAATTCCCAATGTGTCTAAGCGCCAGAGGTCGGCCAGTTTGGCGTCGGACACATGTAGAGATAAAGTCAGTCCAGACAAGGAATTTTTCGTCTCAGTGTTGCCAGAGGTCATTTTGCCCATTAATGTCCATCCCAGTTTAGTCTTCAAAGCTACCAATCCTCCCCATGGCAGTTGTTCAATTTGACTAGTAAATAAACTACCCGCAATGTCTGCTCCTAGCAGCAAATGAATCTCTTGGGGATCCTCTTGGTACAATCGAGATGTTTCTTTTTCAAAAATGTCACTGACATAAATTCCCCTATTTCTCAGTTCTCTAATCCAATACATATTTTTGACTTTAGGAATTACAGAACAAATTTTCTTTTCATCCAACACGTCAACTTCACAAGTGTGGGATTCATCTATGCTGCTTAATCTTATACGATAGCGGTTATGCTTTTCCGAAACTTCTAATCCGCCAAATAACCCATGGGTGACAATTTCTTCTTTTAAACTTTTTAATTGCAACCTTTCAACGACATTTTTACTTATGTAGGAATTTTGACTCCCCGTGTCAATTATACATCGAATAAAACCTTTTTTACCATCTTTTCCATGAATACCTACAATCAAAGTTTGTAAATACACTTCCGTATAGTCAGATTGATTGGTCAGTACACTATTCCCGGCACTGCTATCACTTTTATTTTCTGTTTTTTCCAAAGAAACATTATTAACATTATCATGTTTAGAAAAATTACACATAATCGAAAGATGTTTATATCCACATATTCTGCAAATCGTTTTCGCTTTGCAATCAAGCGCGATATGTTTTATGTGCAAACATCTAAAACAGGCTCCTTTCTTTTTCAAAATGGACTTTTTCTCATCCAAGGACAAGCTATGTGCGAATTCGCAATCTCGACTGTTGTGTGAGTCATCATTACAGAACACACAAATCTGTTTATTTTCTATATTCCGCGCTGCTTCGGTTTTACTAAATAAATCAGCAGTTGTAGCACATTCCCTTTTTGCCATCGGATGATGTTTACCCTTTCCGGCCGACATATGTGGGTCATGGGGGAAGAAAGGCCGGCGACTAGTAGGAGGGGGTAAAAACGTTTGCCGGGGGAAATCACCTCTTTTCTGTTGAGTAAATGTCGCTTTAGTACGTTCAAGAGAAGTTAATTCAAGAGAAGAAATTCATTAAGTCATTTACTTTGAAATTGTCAGTTGCACCTTCCGTTCTGTTAAATGCGAGCACTAAATCTTGCGGTAGTAACTTCAAAAGCATAGGGCATAATAAGGAACCATAAGTATCAGACACAACTCCTAATGCGTCTAAACTTCTAATTTGTGTCTGACATCTATCAAATAAATTTCTGAATCCTTTAACATCACTCGAATGTTTCAGAGGAGGGATGTTTAATAAATTGCCTATGTGGGCGTCTATTAAGATGGATTTTCGCCCGAATCGCTCTTCTAACAGTTTAATAACTGAATCGTAATTCTCTGGTGAAAGCGAAAATCCTTCTACAATGCTAGCAGCAGTTCCCCCCAAATATGCTTTCAGATAGTTAAACTTATCAATTTTATTCAGTGACTCATTATTATTAATCGCCGATTGAAATGAATTCCAAAAATTAAGCCACTGACTACTATCTCCGTAAAATTTAGGAATCGAAAGTTTCGGCAGCTTCACCGTAGTCGTTTCTTTTGGACTTTCGATTTGGTGCGGAACTGCTGAGTTATCGTCATGTTTACGCGGTGGTGGGGCATTTGCCGATATGCGTTTCTTCACCCTAAACTTCCATAGCGTTACTTTTTCACTATACTCTTCTATACTATCGAATTCTTTCTCATATTCTTTTGGTTTCAAAAGTCGTTCGAGATCGGTGTCAGTACCCTTTAGTGTTTCTGCTTTCTCGTTAAGTAGTTCTAAAGTTTCTTCTAACTCCTCAACGTTAACTTCTGAATTTGCAATTTCAGCCTCTATTTTCTGACAACATTTGGTAATGGCGGTTCTTAACTTAGTTCTTTTTGTTTTTAATACGTTTATTGTATCTTCCGTCATTTCTTCTAACTTTCAATATAAACCGAAACAAAAACAGTACTTAAAACAATTTCTAAATAGCTACTCTGAGACAAATAATTCTATTTCAAGTTTCAGAAATTTCCACTCCCGTCCCGGCAGGGATGCCGAATTGTTGCAAATCTTCACTGACTTCGGTCGTTAGAGAAAATAAACAAGGTGTTCTTACCTCAAATATAGTCAGCTCTCGATCTGCATCTTGATTCTAGTCTCGGGAGGGGTGAAAATATCCTGTAACTGTATTATCCATCATGCTGTTCGCTAATTAATTCAGACTAGAGCATAGAAACTACTCGTTGCTTTTATAATTATTATATTTAACACATATATTACATAAACAATTACACTTAACTACTTAACATCTATTTTAACATTACAGCACAACGGATATCGGTGTTTACTCATCACAGAGTTCGTTCTTTTCTGCTTAGTCTCGGCAGTGTCTAAGCAACCGGCCAGTGGCCGGTTCCGTAGTTACGGAGACTAGGTAACCGGCTGGCTGCGCATGCGCTTTAGCCAATCACTGATCGCAGCGCCACCATTTAGACGAGCGGCTTCCGTGCGTAACGGCTCTCTGAAATTTGCACAAATGCGCATGCTCAGGAACTTTGACTTTATTTTCGAGCAGAAAACGGTGAATGCCAAGTTATCGCTGGTTTGTCATATTTGGCGATTTCTCGCCTTTTTTTCCTCAAACATCAAGTTATAGGGTACCTATATTATGTGGTTTATCGCTTCATTTCCCCAAGCTTTTACATCAAATATTTGTTTATGTTATCTCGCGGTCCTTCTTACCGAGCTAGAAGTGTAGTATAGTCCTTGTCAATTGGTTAGTATCGTTAGAAAATGTCCGTGAACTATATACGACTTAGTTTCTTAGTTTGTTTAAAATGTAAATAGAAGAATGGACGTGACATGATGCAAATTTTAACGTAACGATAAAGAGATAGTTCAATTGAAAGATGGACAATATTTTTGCTAATATTCTGATTAAAATTTTGTCGTTATAGATTTAAATATGTATAACCCTTTGAAGATACCAAAATATTTATCGTAAAACCTAAGTATTTATCATAAAAATTAATAAAAAATTATAGTTTTTTCAAAATGTAATGTGCATAGTTATAAAAATTGTACTTTATATATATTTGTCAATTATAAAATGAGACACTTATTTTATCTGACGATTATAGGAGGATTAATAAGTTATAGGAATAATAAGGATTAGTAAGTTATTTAAATTAGTCATATCAAGACGGAAAATATGAAAATTATTACCAACTTTTATATGATATTCATTCATTAATTTCATTAATAGAACTCAACATATTACAAGCTAGAAATAGGCAAAAACTATTGAAACTTTATAAGAGAAAGTCAGTGTGAAAACGGTGTTTCAAGAGTTATTATTATTATTTATTTTTTTTTTAAACTGAAAACTAATTTGGAAGATAAATAATATGATTTTTAAAGATAAAAAAAATATAATTTTTCTGATGAAGAAAAAAAAAGTCTGTTTATCCTTTACTTTTAAGTCATTTTTCATTTTTATGGCCAAATCATCCCAATAAAAGAAAAAAATTTATGCTGCTTTCTTTTCCAGCATCACCAATAAGTAATGAATATAGACATTCCTGATGAGAATATCTAAAAATAGGCAGTCTAGCTATCTCAATAATAAGATATTAAAAATGCTTTCTCCCAAGTCTGTTGTAGCATAAACATTCAAGTCAAATAAAGATAAAAATTACAATTTACAAAGTAGATATAAATTTTTATAAAACTGTTGATAGCCCAAAAAACACTCAGTAAATACTGTTTTACTTTTATAATAGCAGCATTCAACAAGTATTCATCTGGCTTTTATGTTAGGGGATACTTTTTATCGATTTAAATGAAGTACAAAACAAACTTTTAACCAATGGGATGATTGATATAAACACTTTTATAGGGGCCAATCTCGTATCTTAAAATTTTTATTACCTTGTTTACTTAACTTTTCCCTTTTTTAAAATTTCAACTATCTTAAACTTTTTAAAAATATTTTATTTAACTTGTTGACTCTCAATTAATTCTTTCAGTCATTATTTTTAAATCATCTTTAAATTTTTAATTGCCTTTTTACACTTTTTCTTAACATTAATTTTTTATTATTGAGCACATGTACCTTGATATATATACCTTTACGACTTAAAATGTTTAGGTGTGATAAGGAATTAGGAAAAAAATAAACGTGTAGAAGTAAAAGAAAAATGTTTGTGATATGAAAATGAATCATGATTTGCAATCTAGCTTCCTTTGACAAAAACAAATATTGAGAACTGTTGTTGTTTCTAAGGTCCCTGGGGCTGATGGTTCCAGTCTCATGTACTTATGAAAACAAAGCGTGAAACAGAAACGTAAAAACAAAACAATTTTTATTTACAAATGATTACAAAATCAGGTTTAATAATATCACAAAACAAAAAATTACAGATTTTAGAGAAAATTATAATTTTATTTCTCATGATGAAATTCAATATGCTCATTCGGTTTTGAAATCCTGCATAATTTATACTGCAATGTCTTACTTTAATTTCAAAGAAATTTGCAAACCTGTGCCAATAGTAGTAGTTTCAGATTATTTATAACATCAAAAATATGCTGTTGCTATATTTAATGATGCCATGATTAAAAATAAAAAATTAAAAGCTGACTATACAAAGCTATTAATTTCTAAACTAATATATCAATCTGATGGAACAGGCCAGTATTTTAAATGAAAATATTCTATTTGTATAGCACTGATATGGGTGATATGGAGTGGCATTTTTATGCCAATAGATGGAATGAGAGTCATCTTGAAAAGGCGAGTAAAAGAAGCCACACTTTCTAGAAAAATAGATCCTCATTCTGAAAGAGTTATCTGCCCAGGTGTAACCATGCTTTATATTGCAGTAAGCTCTGTAGATACTGAAAAAAAAACCCCGAATAAATTATGCTCCCCATCAGGAAAGGAAATTTTTTCAATTTCTGAAACAAGACTACATTTCTTAAAAAAGTTAAATCTTATGAACTCAAAGCAGCAAATATTTCTTTAAATCAAAATTTTTTTTTATAAAATTAACCCGATTAATGGAAATGTTGAAGTAGAGGAGGTAATTGAGGATAATTCTGAAAACTTTTAATGCAGAGTTTAATGTTGGCAATAGGGTATTAGTACCATTTAAAGGAAAAATTAGTATTAAAAATTTTGCTTAATTATTATTAATTATATTAAATTAGTATTAGTATTAATTATATTCTGATTTAATAAAATAAATTTCTGATTTAATAAAATTAAAGTTTAAAATATGTGTGGTCATCACCAGAGTTTAAAACGGTTGCCTCTCCACTTGATGATATCAGAGACTGCAAACAGGACTGTTTTTCAGCATCTGATGGCTTACCAGTGTTACATTTTTATAATCATTTTTCTTCTTCGTACTATAAAAACGTGCTTGTGGAATAATTCTTTTATTCGGAGGTTCAGATCTGGCTTCCTCAGTCTCCTCAAATCTAAAAGTTTTCTCACCCGATTTTTTAAAAAATTTAATGCAGTTATCAAAATTTTTTTCTAAATATCGCCTCTCATCATCATTTAAATTCTCACCTAACATTAATTTCCCATCAATAATTTCTTTTACAGTTGTCCACTTTTCTTTTAACAAGTTATTTTTAGACGAAGATGTGGAAGCACAATCGGATGATGCTATAAGCATCATTTCCTCTACCTCAACCTCAGATTTTTTCACCCTCTTCCTTATTGGCTCCAAGCAATTTTATCCCTGCACATGCATGGATATGCTTACAAATATTATATTTTATAAGGTTATCCAAACATGTGCAAGTAAATTCATGGATGCAAATATTGCATTCCGCACACATTAGTTTGCAATTAGACATGCATGCTTTGTTTTCATGCATTACTATATAGTAGTCATCTCTTCGAGATGACTTTATGGCCCACGTATCCTCATCAATTTTATTTACGTGATCATCCAAAATATAGCTGCTTTTGAGGTGACTTTCAAGAATTTTTTGAGTTTTACCGGTGGGTACATTTTTAACAAGTTTGTTAAGTCTTTCGAAGACTTTATCCCTGCAAAATTTTAACAAAGAATTAATAGTTTTATCTACGTTTAACTTTTTTACCATCTAGGTAATGATATTTTATTGTTTTATGCATTGATTCTAAATACATATTTGTATTGATACCAAGATAGTGCCTGTAGCAAAAAGCCCACAACTGTGGTCTACTAAAATAAATTTTTTTATAATATTCACCAAATTCTTGAGTATCAACATCATCTGAAAGCTGCTGAACAAAACTTTCTTGCATGGTGTGAAAATCTTCTTTACTCGCCTCCTCCATTAAAACGCGCATAGTTTTATAAACCAATATTCTTTTCTCCCTCCCTGTTATTTTCCCTAAATTTCTACGCCAGCTGTTATCCACATGCCATGTACATAACAGCTGGTGTTCTGCTGGCAACATTACCTTTTTCCAAGCTTTATAATATGATGGAGCATCGTCCGACATGAACACCTTGGTGTTTATAACACCAACCATCTTCTTTATAGCCTCAAAAAATACTGATTACAGGAGGATGATTTACAGGAGGGTTCCGGGCACGCAATATTTTTTCGGTCGATGTCAAATGGCTCAGCATTATGAAATTGACGAATATGCCTATACATGTTCTTACTCTGCTTGAACTGCTTGTTGCAAAAACGGCATTTTGATCCTGAGGAACTATCCGTATTCATCATGAAAAAATGCTAACGCAACGGAAATATGAAAGTAGTAAAACTAAATAATGCTACCAAAAAAATGATGTCGAGCTTATGCAGCGCCTACCGTTGTCACTAGATAATGGCAGGGTAGTTTTAGATTGAAGCGACCTCTAATTACATTTAGCTAACGGGACCAGTTTTTCAAAAGAGCAATTTCCGAAATTTTTCCCAATTACCAGCGGTTTTTTTTTTTCCCATTTGTCAAATGTAAACGATTTCCATTTTCTTCCAGAAAACCATCAATGTAAGACCCCCCGCTGAACCAATATCCTGCACCAGATGCGGTTTTTAAGAAATTTTCGCTCTTGCAATTGCCGTTCGTCCGTTTTAAGTTCCGAACAATTTTTATAGCCGGAAAAATACTTCCAATAATGCAGCTATTTTATTTTCACAGCAACATTAAACAAGTATTTATCTGGCTGATAAGGGTGCTGAAATGGAATTCTAAGCATGATGAATGGTATAAAATATTAATAATAAACTATGCAACAGTCAAGTTTTTACAAAAAAAAATATATATAATGTGTAGTTCTAAAAACACTAAATATAGAAAACAACGTAGACAATTTCACACTGTTCATGAATCAGGGTGTCTACTACTTTTGAGAAAGTCAATTTCATGACTTTTCATGACCCTAAAAATAAAATTTCATGACCATTGAAGTACATACTAATGTTGAATAAAATTAGTCTGGGTCCCTACGTTTTTGCTTTTATAACCGGTGGCGGAGGTAGGGCCGTAGCCAGGATTTAGTTTCGAAGAACCGGTGGCGGAGGTAGGGCCGTAGCCAGGATTTAGTTTCGAAGGGGGGGGGGGGTTCAAAGTAGACTGAGCCCCCCTGATATTTCCCGATTTTTTTAACTAAAAATAATATAAAATTTACTAAAATTGCACAATATTTAATATTAATATCTAATAATATTAAAAAATTATAAAATTTATTATTATATAATCTAAACGTCCATGCACAATCTTGTGTAATACGTTTCAGTAAATGTATAAAACAATTTGGAGCAAAAATATTGAAATTAAGACAGTAAATAAAAATTTTACATTTAAAAATGTACTTTAATTTAAATGTTAAAATGCAATACATTTAACTCCAGCCCGTCGAAATAAAATTGTGTTTTTCCGCTGTCCAACTTCTTTTCTCTCTTGTTAGCATTGTGCACCACTTGTTCGTGTTAATTTTAATGCTTTACCTACAGTGGTCCCAACCTCCGGGTCGCGGACAGGTACCGGTCCGTGGCTCAAATGGTACCGGGCCGCAAGCTTAGGGCCACAAGCTCAGGGTTCTCATTGATTTAGCGTTCTAGTGAGTTACAATGTTAAATCACTTTATATACACAATGTTAAATCACTTTATATACATTTTTTGGTGTAACTGTATTTTATTTTGAAGGCATGTTTAGGTACAATTAAATTGAAATTATTAAATCAAAACAATCTTAAATATATGCAATAAACATCCCCCCCCCCCCCCTCAGCGGGCCGTGGCGATAAAAAGGTTGGGGAGCACTGCTTTACCGTATGTCTACTTCCGCAGTGTGTTTCTTATCTCCTCGTATTTCCGTCGCCCAAGGGGTAGCCCCGAATGACGACGTATACTCTCCTTTCTGTGAAGGAGAGAAAAAGCGTTCGTTCCTGCAGTGGGGAAGAATACAATGCATTACCCCGCGGGAACTCTTATCTCTCTTCCGATGCGGCGTCACAAAGCAGGCAAAAATTGATCTTCGTGTTTTTGTACCAGTTAGGAGCATAATTTCTATTCTACATTATATCGCTAAAAAAAAATTTTAAAATTGAAAAAAAAAAACGTGACCTTTCTTTTCAATTTCGCTACTTTCCGTGACCGTTTTTCCATTTCGTGACTTTTCGTTACTTTTCATGTGAGTAGACACCCTGTGAATTATATCATAAAATAAATGGTATAATAAAGAACAATAATGAAAATGAAATTCATAAAGCTTTGCTGTACAAAGGAATCTACAGAATCACTTACATTAAAAAAGCATGTTTCTGAATATGACTGGCTTTACTCATCTCTTTATAAATTTCATGCAATATGATGTTCAGCCAATATGTAGTAATGCATACAGACAACAAAATATCCGCAATTAGGCAGCATTAATCGAACCCCCAAATTGAATCACTTGACACTCAAAATCACAGTTTACTTGGATTGAAATTTTTTTTTTACTTTTAACTTGCAAAAAATCTCCAAAAAATCAGTATATCTTCAAATGATCTATTTATGATAAAAAAGTTTAAATTAAAAGTATAAAAAATTAAAGGAAAAGAATAAAAAATTAGATTTATTACTTACTCCATGGTAGGCGCGTGAACGTGCTAAACCATAGTTTTAATTCACGTGAACTCCAAAACATCGTATGCTGGCGATAACACACCAAGTTGGCCTCTAACTCGTAACTATATATATATATATATATATATATATATATATATATATATATATATATACACACACACACACACATATATATATATATGTGTGTGTGTGTATACATATATATATATACACATATATATATATTGTGGTCGTAGTTAAGTGGTAGTGGTCGAGTGTGGTTCGGTAGTCAGTTCGACGGTTAGTCGGTGAGCAGTCGTGGGATGCGAGTTAGTGACAGCGAGCATTCATGCGCCAGTTAAACGCACCCTCGATGCGCTCAGTGTTAGGAAGAGAAGGCAAGACTGTTTACAACGCGCTTGGTGAAGCACGCCAGCGGGCAGCCAGTCAACAAGTCCTCTGGAATGGCGATCCTATCCAGGCAGTTCTAAAAGTCACCCAGTTACCTCATATAGCCAGACTTGCTGCAATGGCGGTTTTATAGCTAAGCACCAGCAGATTTTCCCAAGACCCTTGAAGTCGTGTCCAAGCAACTAGCACCAGAACTAGGTATCTGCATGTGTCTACCCGTATAGAAGTAACGTACACAATGCAGGTTGTACCAAACTTTAATTTTTTACTTCACCTCCGTTTAACCTTCTTTATGTGAACTTTAAAGTCAAGAAACTTTATCCTGTGTTATAAACGATACTTTCATCTTTATTTCTGAATATTGTTTGTTTGTGTTCTGCAGTGTCCGCTAATGAATAAACGTTAGCTTATTTTTAAAATTATTTTTGTTATCCTTGTATGTTACCACACCACACACTATTTCCGGCTAATATAGCTACTTTTATGAAACTTATCAGGTTATCGTCCACCTTCCACTGCGAGCAAATACGACTCTGTAACCCCAAGTCATAAGTGTAAAGCTATTGGCAGTTTTAGCTATATTACACGAGTAGGGATTCGGCATTCCTGCCAAATTCCCTAACACAATCTATATATATAAAAGAGCTTGTCTGTTTGTTTGTCCACTATAGAATCATAGACTGTTTAACCCACCGGGACCAAATTCGGCACAGTTAATGTTTAGGACCCGAGAAACTTAAATCAGGAAAAACAAAATTTGGGGCTCAATTAGTTTTTTTAAATTAATTTTTTAATGATTTTTATGCCCCTAAGTGCACCTCTTAAATGTGGATACAGCCCCTTTCACCACAACCAGTCAAATTCGATACGCAGGGGAAAAGAGGTTTGTTCTGAGGGGTGATTTGTGATTTGAGAGTTGGTCTGGGGGTGATGTGAGGGGGGGTGGTGTTTATTTTATTTTTTCACGTTTAGTGGAGTCGTGAGTCTAAAAAGGTTGAGAACCGCTGCTTTAGACAATGGCGTTCAAACTAATAGAAATTAATAAAATTTGGAAAAAAAGGAAGGAAAAAAAATTAAGTTTGTCCCATGGCCAGTTTATGGAAGTCTTCTGTTGATCTAAATATATTAATTGTTTAAGGATCATAAAATGGGAAGAAGTTTAAGAGTTCTACAGGTTTTTCCCCCTAAGTTCGCGAAACAGAGTTAACATACGATATGTATTTGATTTACTTATTCTGTGAAACCATATAAGATAAATCTTTTAGAGTTTTGGGGCTTTTTAAGCAGTGGGAGGAAAAGCTCTTTAAACAGAGAAACATAATGACACATAACTTTCATTCCGAACTATTCGTCCATTAGTTATATTAAGGCATAAGAAAATTAATGAAATTATTTTTAAAGAATGATTGCCCGGGTCGATATAAAGATATAAAATTTTTCATGCTTTCCATCAAAAAAATACTGGGTATATCATTTCAGTAGAAACGCGCTATGCACATTCTGTCTGGCCAGATAAACATGAAGAGCGGGGGGTGCAGCCCAGTATTTTTTTGATGGAATGCATGAAAAATTTTATATCTATATATCTACCCGGGCAATAATGCTAGTTATCTATATACTAATTTTCCAACTCACTATCACAAATCCTTGATATTAGGAAATTTCTAAATTTGCTATCCCTACACTCAATAATATGTAGAAAACATTCACTAATATGCAGAATACACTCAAAAATTTATCAGTTTCAACTAGATATAATTTCACAAAAAATACTTCTTAGAATTAACTTTAAATTCCAAACTGAAAATTAATACGCTAATACATACACCTTGTATTCTATAAAATTCCACAATTATAACTGCAGAAATATCCTTAGCAATATGCTAATTTTTAAATCATAATAAAATACACTTGGCAAAATACTAAACTCCAAGTTAATACCGGTTCACAAAATACCCTTAGCACTAAGCTAAAATTTTAAAAGAAAACAAAAATACACTTAATTCAGATCAATATAACAAACAATATATCTTGTGCATTTTCCATACACGCATACCCTAATAATTTGACACTTTCAGTTTCTCTCAAATCATTACATGCAGTGTAATTCTTTTCCAAAACTGAGTTTTTCCCTTAAACAAAGCAAAACCCTGGTATAACGATTCAAATAAAAATTCCTTATTCGAATACACAAGCCAGCATAACTATTACATTGTTTAATACCCAGTTAAATACTTATGTCCACTTCAATTAAGTATTTCAACCAAATCAAATTAAACAATTCTAAACAAAATTCTTCAAAACCCTGAACCTTTTGTACCCCTAGAACTTTTAATTTAATTTACGTTCGCATTAACCTTGAAACTTCATAACCTGCCTAGACAATAATTCCTACAGAATCTCTCTGGACTTACCTTAAAAGATCTCACCTCCTGATTGTAGCCTTTCCTCTGCTCCAATCTGCTGCAAGTGATGTATATTTGTCCACTAGGCTTCCCCGGCATTTCCTTGGTCATCCATGGAACGTCAACATTTTCCCCGGACTTCTTTCACGTCCACAGCGCATTCCGTCGAAATTGTAAAGGAGTGGCAGGTCCGGTGTCTTTTAATTAGACCAACGGGCATTACACTTACTGACCCTACAGACAGCCACCCTGTCCTAATAGATAAAATTACCAACACAAGTCTTATGAAAGAAAAGCTAGACAACAATCAACAGTACAAATCACTACACAGTATACACAAAAATTAAACTTATCTAAAAAAATTTACCAGAACATTCATTTTTCAAAGAATTCAGACTAATATCATGAAATTAACCCTTAAATGATTAAAACAGTCAAAGTATAATCATAATTAACCAAGTATATCAACTAAGTATATAACTAAATACATCAAAGAAATGCTAAATGACAAATATCAGTATAATTCACTACACAGTATACACAAAATTGATGACTGTGCAAGTACAGGGGTGACTTGTGATCTTATCTCCCTATACATTTGCCTGAAGAACAAAATATGTATATAATACAATGAAAAAATCTCTTACAACTCTGAATTGAAGGATATTAGAAAGCATATCAACCTGGAAAAAAAAAAAAAGCACCAACATTCAGCATACCTAGGCTATTTATCTTCAGAACCTCATGCATGTCTTGCCCTTTGCATTCCTTCTGTTTCGTGCAATATAAAGTACAAAATATACTGATTCATCTCCCATTTTCCGTTTGTAGAAAATAATAAAAACATTAATTAATAATAGTTATAAAAGTATAATTTCAAAGGCTGAAGCTTGTTTGCTAATAATACATTTTTTCCTCTACAAATATTCCTGTGCATACCTATTACCTCTACCTTATTTCACAAATGTATAGCCTGCAAACGTGAAAGGTTGAAACAAGACCAATGTCATTAGATTGCATTACAGCTAAACTCTTTATCAAGTGAACCATCAAACAGAATTCATATGAAATGATTGAATGTTTCATGCTTATATTAAAATCATATCTATGACATTTTCTTTCAAAAACATTATTTATGAATAAAAACAAACAACAATTTTATCAAATCTTTTTGAAAAAAAAAAAAGGTAAATAAAGCTTCACATTTTTTCTCTGTTACGAATTAATTAATTAACCAGCATTTACACACCACATATGTTATTACAAAAATTTGAATGTATATTTATATGGATGCAAATATATTTACTGATTACTTATGACAGTAATCAGAAAAATCTTTCAAGGACTATACAAAACTGTAACAATAAACGGAAATTTTCTACTTACATGTAATTTTGAGAAAAAGCAAATCTATATGAAAAGTTAAAAAGGGTTTAATACATTAAATTAAACATAAGGGGTTTGAGGGTAAATACATAAAATGCATTATTAAAAACAAAACTTTCTAAATTTTAAATGTATTAAAATACATAAATAGACGTTACAGAAATCTACATCTTAAAAACATTGAAACAGGATAAAAATGGCACACAGAAAAATGTAAACAACATAGATGGCGCTAACAGTGCACTGTTGTTTCTCACGCTTACAGTGCCATCTATGTTGTTTATATTTAAATAAATTCACTACAGTAAAGCTTACTGTACAGAAATACATTAAGCTTCCCATTAAACCCTGATAATTAAAAACTAACACTATACAAATAAGTAACAAAGCTTTATAAAAGATATAAATTGAATTAAACTTACAGTATTAATTGAAGAAATAGAATTGATGTGCTTTTCAAAATAGCCACAGAAACTGATTACCCGAAAGGAAAGAAAAAGTAATAACTGTAGTGTTAAACCATGAGTTAATTAAATATAAAATCTGCTCTGATATTCAGCAAAAATTTACAATTAAACCATCACCCAATATATGTAATAAAATCAGGTGCTCTATATCTATAATTGTATGTGCCCAATAACGCACATAGTAGACGAAATTAAACTACAAACTGAGTTTTCTCAATTAATAATGTGATGCAAACTCAATTTAGGCACAATTTTCAACCACAGTAAAAACAATGGTTTCATGTTTATATTAATGGATCTCTTGTTTCATAGAGATGACTATGCAGGTACAGGGGTGACCTGTGATCTATTTCCCTTTACATTTCTGTGTGAAGAAACTCCACAAATTTTGAAGGAAAAATTAAAGCCATTTATGTAGCACTTAAAAGGCTATTAATACTAAGATCTTCTTTCAAAAATGCTGTAATATTATGACTCATGTCGTACATTAGAAACTATTAGCAAAAATTGTCAGAATAGCAGTATACAAGGTGAGCCTGATAAGGTGAATCTCCCTCCTTTCGAAAATTAAAAACAACCTGACATGCTGACACATGCACATTGTGTTCTTCCCTATCTTACATAAATTTTGCACTTTGTTTTCAAAATTCTTCTGCAGGTGTCCGTTCATGCGGTAGCTCTAATGTAACAGTTGTTAGAGCATTGCATCAGGGATCAGAGAGTCAATATGAAATTTTGTTTCAATTTAACTAAAAAAATCCGTTTAGAGAAGTCAAAGGTTAAGACAACTTTATCAATGCACAGGGATTAATCCACAAAGAATTCATACCAGGACAAACAGTTAATGCTGATTTTTACTGTCATGTTTTCAAGTACCTCTTTGCACATATTCATTGTGTGCGGCCAAAATTCGTTGCTGTGGGATTATGCAAGTGGTACCTTTTGCCTGATAATGCACAGTGTAATGTAAAACGATTAATCACCAAGCATGAGATTAATGAGTTGTCTCACCTGCCATACTGGCCTGATCTTTCAGACCAGACTTTTCCAATTTCCAAGAGTAAAATCGGCACTGAAAGGACACAGATTTGCAAACACTTCAGATAACCAAGCTGCTGTTACCAGGGGACTTAAAGTTATAGTGAAGGAGGACTATTCCAGAAGTTTCTAAGACTTGTAGGAACTTTATCAGATATGCATTACATCCGGCGGGGAGTACTTTGAAAGAAAATAAGGTTGTTTTTTGCAAATATATAATACCGTAATATTTCTGTGATCAGTCACACCTTGTATGTATGATAGAATGAATAATGTTTACATTTAAATAAAATCACAAAAGTAAAGCTTAATGTACAGAAGCGCATTTTGCTTCCCATTAAACCTTGATAATAAAAAACTATGCATAACTAACAAAGCTTTATAAAAGATAATAATAGAGTTAAACGTAAACTATTAATTGAAGAAATAGACGATGTGCTTTTCAAAATAACCACAGAAACTTATTATACCAAAGGATAGGAAAAATAATATCTGTAGTGTTAAACCGTGAGTTAATTAAATATAAAACCTGTTCTGATATTCAGCAAAAATTTACAATTAAACCATCACCCAACATATGTATTAAAATCATGCGTTCTATATCTATAATTGTATGCGCCCAATAACTCGTATGTACTAGACAAAATTAAAATACGAGCTGTGTTTTCTCAATTAAAAATGCGATGCAGACTCAATTTAGGCACAATTTTCAAACTCTAGATAACATTAAAATACATAATTTTATTACGTTCTAGTGGAATATGCTAAACAGTAACCTAATATCCCAAAATCCACAGTAAAAACAATGAATAGCAATGACATTCTTACTTTACACAGCCGTCTATTACTGTTATATTGTTTATAAAACAATAAGAGATACAATTCCTTTCTCTCTATCAATCATGAGTTTAACGAATTTAAAATATTCGATTTTAATAATCGCTCAACGTAATAGTTCATCAAACTGAAAACAATCCCAGGCCTGCAGTACAAAGTGACGCCAAAAACTCTTTATATGAATACACACAACACATAATGGCGATATATTGGCAAAAAAAAATAGCCACGCCAACACGGTTGCCACAACAACTATGTTTGCCAATACTCTGCCAAGAATACGAGGGTTGCTACAGCGTAAGAGCTCTCGTAATGGCTCTTTTCGGGGAAATTTCAGAGAGCCGTTACGCACGGCAGCCGCTCGTCCATTTAGTAACTACCGCCATTTTAGGTACGAGCGTCAGATAGTACGACGTATATTGCTTGTCATTTCGTCGGGTTTACTAAAGAAAAAAAAATGCAGATTTACTCACAACACGAAATAAAGTCGATTAAGGAGCAAAAACTATTCATGTTCTTGACGTTCAGGTATGTGATGTGATTTTTTAATAAGTAATAGCAGTCTTTTTTTGTGTATTATCCATGTGGGGATTAGGCGTAGTAGGACTAAATTTGCTTGAAAAATGCGAGACTATTCGTTTGAGCCAAACAAACCGATTGTCTGTTATTCTACTGCTCATTAATAATTTTATATTTTCATTTCAGACCTGTCGTAACATTTTGCCATGGAAATACAGGCATAAGAAAGTTCGATTGGTGCAACTTCCATGCCTGATTCGGAAAAATGCTCAGGATGGAATAATTTTGAAAATACTTTATATCCGCATCCTATTGTGAGTATTGCAAGGTTAGTAAAAATTTTACGTCTTATGTCATTATATTTAAAGATATTATGATTGTCATATTTAATACCAGTCGAATAGCGACTGAGTTGAACATGAAATTTATCGTAAAATTTACGTAATTCAATTAAACTTATCGTAATTCAATAGTTTGTAAACCATTTTACTTTTTCTTAGTATATTTGTATAATTTTCGTAAGAAATGGTAGAGCTAAATCGAAAGTTTGAATGCTACCTTTGTTCATATAAATGCTTAAACTGAAATCTGTATTAATAAAGGATCATCTGTATAGCTTACTAAGGGCATTTTACAGTTATTCAAATTTGCTTTCATGTGTAAATGAATTGTCTGAAAACATTCTGCTTTGGGATTAAATGCATTCGGTAAGTTTAGAGCTAAATTTACCAATCTTTGGTGAATTTGTCACTAGTTAATCATTTTCCTTTTTCATTTCAGAATTATCGACCCATTTAGCTTTAAAAAAATCACTAAAGATGTGTCCAAATTTCACGTTCAGCTTATGCTTTTACGACGTTTTCCTGAAACTTATCTGAAGAGCTGTGGAAATATAAAGCACTGTAACGTTAGTAAAAATTTGTTTCTATGATATATTAATGTCAAATGTATTCGGTGACATCCCTGTTATATATGGTATAATTGATTCTTAAAACGTTAAGCAGTTAACTGAAAGTGCTAGACATTACAGTTATTAAGTAAAAGTATATTTCATAATTTCAATGATCATAAAATTATGATAAATGTTATCAATGATATGAATTTTATTTCCTAAATTTTGTTTTTGTTAATTTAGGATAATCATGTGCTTTTATGTTACAGCAGTTCAATATTTTAAAATTTTCCTTCCTTACAGGAAATCTATCATTTTAAAAGCCAGCTGGTAATTTTCTCTGGAGCAGAATTTATATGTAATATTCTGTTTCAAGAAAAAAACTTGCTAGCTACAATTGTATACAAGGATTGAAAGTTATAAAATGTTAAATGTAATATCTGTAAAAGGCATTGTAAAATACTATTAATGTTTTTACTTTGGATATAAGGATTTTTTCTTATGCAATGTTTTACATTTTTAAATTATTTAAATCAAATGAGGATCCAATTTTTAATTTTGTATCATATAGCTTTTTATCTAGTTTTATGTATATAAGGTAATATACTTTATTTTATTAAATTTCAATTTATTTTTCAGAATAGCCATTAGTTTTTTTTTTAAAGAATCCTGTATATTATGTCACATAATATCAGTTATTGCCATTTGAGGTAAACTGGTTATAAATAGCTTTCCAATATAAATTACTAAATAGAAATCAAGAGTTGTTTATTAAGTTTGTATATTTAAGCAAAAGAGACTATTCTAATGAAACCTTACATTAAATATTCAAAGCATATTGCTTACTTGATGTAATAAGGTTTTGCAAGTCCCTTTTTGCTCACATCACTGTTTTCACCAAATGTAACTTAATAGCTTCATTTGAATGTTAAACCCTCCTCTGTTGATTTTAATATTTTTGTATTTATTCAGAATTTCTATATTTAGAGTGCTTAAATTTAGTTTACCTTTATTCTCAAACCAAGAGTGATCACAAAGTAACCTTCACAGATAGAAGAAAGTTCCATAAATCCCTGCTTAATTTTATTATCACATTGCATTTGGGCAACTGAGTTTGAATGTATTTGCAGAACCAATGGGTGTGAGCTTTATTTGTACAGTTTAATACTGGTTATGAACAATATGCATTTTTACATTTTCTGGTGTTCTGTTTTTAATAACAGAGGACACAATATGTGAAAAGACACTATGTCTTTTACATCTCCTTTCTTACAAAGATATCTTAAAATTAGTGTTAATTGATCTATGTGTGTGTCTCATCAGATGTTGGTACAACAATTAAGAGAAAAATAACAAAGCTTTTCTAACTTCTAAAAATAAGACAAAATGAAAAAAAAATTTCCATCCCACTATCGTCGTACACTGTTTGTGACATACATTTTATGTTACCTCGAAGTCAGAGTGATTTACTCTTCTGTTTTAAAATACCGTATGTGGGGGCAAAGGTTTGCAGTTTTGAGCTTTTGGTTTTTTACGGGCCTCCATTAGATCTTATCGCCCGAAAAAGTCACTTGTATTGTAGTTGGGTATCTCCTCTACCTTCTATAAAATAATGAATTTTTTCCTGAAATGTTTAGGCACCGAATTAATTTTACCAAAACACCTGTTTGCGAACCTTTGTCCCAATCGGTGGAGCAAAGGTTTGCACTGCAAACCTTTACCCCACTCGTGGGTTTCTAACTGGATAGGCATAGAAAATCACAAATAGAGTCAGGATTGGGTTTCTTCCAGGACAGTGGAAGAAATGGAAAAAACCGAACAGAAAACAAAACAGATGCTCAAAATCAAAATTAAAATATATTAACTATACAAAGGAATTAAACTCAAAACATAATATATCAAATCTAAAGTGCATAACTTAATTAATATTAAAGATATTATTTTTTTAAATGCAATCCTTTGTATGAGCTGATACTGACAAGTTTATTTCCCTCTTCCCCATTTCATTTGCACCTTACCTTACACACCTGCAATGTTTTATTCTCTCCTATTGTTCAAGTCTGGCCCTATAAGGCTAGAAAGAATGTAGTCAGTCATAGGCACCCATTGATTGTGTCTCTGACTATGGCACACCTGTGTGCCATAATGTGTGCTGGACATGTAAAGGAGAGTAAGAACAAGTCATTTTTCTTTGAAGTTTGTTTGCATTACCAATATAACAGGAAATGAGGTGGACACACCAAATAAATTTTAAAATATTTGCAACTGCAGTGACATACCCAATGAGCTCTATGGGTATGTCGAAATGCTTTAAACTCTCTTTAAGTTCTGCAGGATTTGAAAGAATTTTTTCTTCTTTTGCATTCATCCATTCTAAGTTGAGAAACCAATTGCAGCATCATATTGCTAAAAAACTTTTGTTTTGTTATACCATGTTGCACTGTAGTATGGAAAATGAAGAAGTTGATGACATTTTTTAATACAATAATTATTGTATATTAGTTTAAATAATAAAAAATTATGCTGGTTAAATTGAAATGGATAACTTTTAATGGATTTTGTGTATTTTGGATAAAATTTCTTTTGTTCAGGTGTCTGATTTGATCTTGGCTAAAAAACTGATGTAATTATTAATTTAGCATATATAATTAATTAAATTTTTATAGGTCTAATTGAATTTACTTAAGGTTATCTATAAGAAAAATGCATTTATTGTACCTTCAAAGTTGCAACTTATATAGTAAATTCTTAAATAAAAACAGTTTCTTCCATTTTTTCCACTAGTGGAAGAAACCTATTTCTTCCAGCCGGTTTTTTCTATGGTTTTTTCTTTCCACTTTGGAAGAAACTTGCCAACCCTGAATAGAGTTGTCTAAATAATTTTATTTCACATTTTGTAATCTTTCGAAGGGTATAGAAAGTCACATAAGGTCATAGAATATCACAAATAGAGTTGTCTAAATAATTTTATTTCACATTTTGTAATCTTTGTAAGGGTGTTATACATATAGAAAATCACAAATTGAAGGGGGTTAATCTCAATAATTTTTTTCTTAAACTAAAGAACTTCCAATTCAAATATCAACTATTAACACTATCGTTATATCATATCTTAGTCTTTTAAAACCGTAAAAAATTAAGCAAATTAATGTAGGCAATAAATTGACTTAGTACACTTGACTAGATGCATTAATCCTATTTACTGATTGATTTTTGATTCTGTGAATAAAATATTATTAAATTTCACTTATCTTATTATTATTCAAACTCCGAAAAAGAAAAAAAAAATATTTTAGCGTAGGTAAAGAAACAGGGTGTCTAGCAGTACTGGCTTGTAAAATCCCCCCCCCCCTCTCTTTTTCCTTTGCTATCTAGGTAGCAAATTATCCGAAACTCGTTATTTAATGAGGGAGAGCTAATTTCCCTGACCAGACCTTCCAAGCCTATAATGTCTTGTAACAACATTTAATTATTTTATCTTGTAAAATAAGTCTTTGTTCAGAACTGTTTTATTTTTTGTGTTGTACTATTTTATTTTAGTTTTAATTTATGGATTTTCAAGCATTTTATAAAAAAAAAAATTATAATTAAAAACAAACAGTTTTATCAAAAACCTTAATTTATTTTCAAATTACAAAAATGTGAATGCCCATTAATAATTGCCAAGTGAAATTTGAAGTTTCCTTTAAGCATTGAAAACTTAGTCAACTATTTCTATTGAATTTTTTAATTCCAGGTAAAAAGGGTTGTAAATGAAAGTTGGATGACTGGAACAATGGAAACAAACTTGACTTTAAAATAATAGTAGAACAGCTTTCTCCAATATATATTGGCTACTAGCTGAAAACCCGCGCTTCGCTACGGAGTACATTCAAATTAAATACAACGGTCAACGTATGCAATTTATGCCAAAAAGAAATATATATATTTATAATAAATGCGATGATCAATGTATACAATTGATGTAAAATATATATCTATCTATATATATATATATTTATAAAAAAATCGTAAGGGATATGCATTTTTTTTGGATAATATCCAATCGTCTGCTGCATTAGAAAGAGAAAAAAAATTTTTTTTTGTCTATTTAGTTGTTACGCACGTGACGATAAATTTATTGAAAGTACCAGAAAAAGAAATCACGTGATCAGCATTTAATAAATTAATTCTAAAAATTAATCTTTAAAAATTCACCAAAAATCAGGAAATGGAGGTAAAAATTCGAAAAAAAATTTCATTTTGAAGGAATTTTTATGATCTTTCTCTTGATATAAATTTATAACCCTCAATGTATTATTTAAAATGCAAACGTAAAAAAAGTTTAAAAAACAGCTTAAAAATTTAATTTAAAAAATCTAAGAAGAATTTTTGAAAAATCTTTCTTAGTGCACCCCTACACTATTAGAAGAATCGCCATGCAAAATTTCAGCCCTTTAGGTCCAGCGGTTTGGTCTGTGCGTTTGTATGTCAGTCAGTCAGTCAGTCAGTCAGTGAATGAATGAGTTCAGTTACGGAACTGTTTTATATATATAGATAATAAAAATAAAATAAATTAAAAAACGAAAAAGGATTTCGGAACGTTTCCCCTCTGCCGCACATACGAGTATTAGAGCATTTTATTCTCGTTTATTTTGTAGTAATTTTCGTTTATTTGAAAATTTATAAGGAAAAGGTTGAATAAAATGTCTCGCATTTGTAGGTCAAAATGCTAAATTCCCGTATAATTCGCGCATTTTTCGCGACGACAAAATCTCCCATATAATTCCCGCACGGTAGACGCCATGTTTCAAGATGAATGTTTGCCGTAAACTGAAACCACGAACTAAAAGACGTTGTGAATAAGGATTCCTAATGACAAGAGGACATGAAACAAATGTTACTAGTATGAGGGGCAAAAGGTTTGCACTGAAAACCTTTACCCCATGACTCCTGCAAACCTTTACCCCATTTCTTGCTGCTTCAGTTTTGGCATAATGGACGCCATTGTATTTGAGTTAATCCAAAACTCAAGGTAGGATTTGAAAGGTTATTTACCACCCTAGCATGCGAAAATAGACATAAAACAGTTCGTGAGTTTGAGTGATGTTCAAAATTACTCAAAAATAGCAAAAATTACATTAAAATGACTAATGAATGAGCAGTAGGCTACATCATGGATGGTAGTGGGTTGCAGGACTTATTGAGCATTGCCTATGCTCGGGCATCAATTGAGAAACTGATGACGGACCATGCATATTCGAGAACTGACAGGGCTCACATGATGTGCCACTTGGCAATTGCAAAGATCGTTCTTTCGAAGATTGAGATTTCAGATGAAGAGCGAGATGCCACCAGTGACGTAGACTGTTCTCTTTTTGAATCAGATACAGCCTGTACAAAGTATTGTGCAGATATTTACTCAGAAATTAGAAGAGCTGGAAAATAAAGGACCTACAGCAAAACTACAGAGACTGTTCGCACATTTATTAGGACGATTTTGGTAAGCGGTAATAAAAAATCGTTTCTGCAAAAGAAATAATTGCAATTGTACTACGTTTTTAAAAGTCAAATTATCCTCTGCGGCTTGAAAGTTTTGTTTTATTCAAATGGCGTTTTTTAACACAGCAGTGGTTCGAAGGCTCCATTTATGCTCTTTCCGAAGAGAAATATGCATAACTCCGTTATCCCAAAAACGATGTGAGAGTCATGGTTTTGTGATATCTAAAGCGTCGATAAGTAATATCGTCAACACGAAAGGAAAAAAACGTCAAATTGGAGCCTCAAGTGGGACAAAAATTCCAAACCAAGTATCCAAGGAAAAAACGGACATCTTCGACTATTGCAAGGTACATTGTTCAATGTTTAATGAAAATCCCCTGTCAAGGACAGTTGCAAAATCATTAAAATGCTCGGTGTCCACTGTAAAAAACTGATTAAAACGTTGATTTAATCTTAAGACAGCGAAAAAACGCAAGGCAGCGTCTTCTTCCAATCATATCGCTGAACGCAGGACACGCTGCAGAATTCTATATGAGAAACACTTATCCAAAGAAAAATGGAAAACAATTGTCGCAATAGATGAATCATGGGTGTATTTAAATGATTGCAACAAAAAAGAGCCATTTATTATCATACAAGGGAGAAACAAATTTAAGTACATGGTTCAGAGAATCGAAAGAAAGTTTTTTCTAAGGGATTCATGATTGTTGCTGGTTTTTCTTATAATGGCATGTTAAAAATAAAGATGAGTGGAAAAATGTCAAGATTAACTCCAAATACATTCAGGAACATACTTTATCGCCAAATTTTTCTGAATGAAATACCATCGCTTTACCCACAGTGCGACTCCTCTGTGAGGACTCCATCAGGACAAAGCTAGCAGTCACACATCAAAATTCCACTGTAAATTTCTAAAGAAATGGAACTCAAAAATGGTATCACGGCCACACCCTTCACTGATTATCCCTACTAAATCTCCCCGATGCTATAACCTATGGACTCTGTGCTTTCGGACTTTTAAAATCTGCATTATCCAAACGTCGTCCCAAAACCCTTACAGGACTCTGGAAAGCTGTTCAGGAGGAATGGGATAGAATACCTCTTCTGACACTTCAAAAGGCATTATTATCCTGGAAATTGCGGTGTCGAAAGATAGTTCAGAATAAGGGATGTCAAATAGAACATTTAAAACACAAGAATTTTATGTAATTTAGTTTTGTGAATACAATATACATCGTCTAAAAAATGTGTGAACAGCCTCTGTATATGTGCAATATTTTCGAATGGTAACGTTGATAAAGCAATTATCCAAGCAGAGAGAAGTGTAGACTGGAAGCTTCATCTACTTTGCGTGGAAAGAATACTGCCTTACTTCCATGCAAGTCGCCATTTTATTTGTATGCAAAGTCTGTAACACTGTACAGTGTGTAAAAAAAGTATTCGATTGAGGGTACCCTTCTCAAAAAGTTCCCATTAAGAAAATAATTTGTGTTTTTTTTCCGTATATATATACCTCGACTATTTGTGATTAAAAAAAGTAATTTTCCTTGGTGCTGTGAAAGGTTATATAAATTAAAAAAAATGAAGAAATATCAGATCTGTAATTCTATTTTACCCCTCACGCAAAAAAAAAAAAAAAAAAAAAAAAAAAAAAAAAAAAATTGACGGTGCAAATTTTTTCCTATTACAGTATTAACAACCCCCATTAAGCTTTTATCACATTGTTCTATTTATTTTTTTTAACATAACACGGTCTTTATGAATGATGTGACACATTTTGTTAAGCCGACCCGTTAAATATCGAGTTAGTCGCTGATTTCGAGAAAGGAGTGTTGTTTCGATGATCTGCACTATTTTGGACGCGGTGTCAAGCCGAGTGAATCAATTTTGTTCACAGGTGTGGTGCATTACATATTTTCTTTTACACAAACTTTGGCATTTTATATAAACACTTTTCTTAACATTCCTTTACACTTATTTTTTTTCTTCATTTAACGTTAATCTTTACATGATCCTTTAAATATTTAATCTGTAAGACGTCTGTAATACCTTCTATATAAATACTATCCTGCTGGTTCATCGCATCGCTGCACATATTTTATGGGCGAAAAATCTGTCGGCATATTTTCTTTTCCACAAACTTTGGCATTTTATACAAACACTTTTCTTGACATGTTAGCATCAGTCCTTTACGAAATCATTTCTTCTACAAAAGACATTTTCTATAACTTACTAATATTTCAAACGTATCTCATTCCGATCTCCAACTGTGATGTTTGAAATTCAGCCTACCAGTATGACATAATATAATATTTGCTTAATTCCTGCACCTGCGATTGTTTGCATGCGTGATATATATATTTTGTATTATTCATACTTTACAATAACTGAAGATGGCAACTTCTGTATTTTTTTTTAGTCAATATGATGGAATACGTTTTTTTAGGACAAGGAACCAGTTATGTACAATTTAACTTTGCTGGGATCGCCGAGTAGGGCATCTCTTGTGATAAATATTTTGTTTTCTAATTCTCAATAAATGTTTATGTTGTTCAACACCTGAAGTCTATAATACAAAAAACAAACGTCACACCAACTTTCTTTTAATGAGTGGAATCCGTCTTATTTAAACTTTTATTATTTAACCCCCCTCACCTTCTTTATTATAGTAGAGGCCATTTTAGAAAACCAGGTATAGTATTAAATATCTCATTGACGTTTTAAAAACTTCCCTCCAGGACTAATATTTTTCCTTCTTTAATTTGGTATCTGTGTTACTCTCTTTAATATTACCTTTGGCGCAGCGTTTTTTTTTTATATATCTACCGGGACCAAATTTTGTTTTTCTCAAGAGGGACGATCATTCAACTATTTTTAGACATGTGACTTATTTGCCACTTTTATATAAAAACAGGGTCAAACAAAATTCAACGCAAAAGGGACTTGCGGGAAGATTGTTCTGAAATTATTTATATCCTGTTTGCCAAAAAAATAAAAAGTTATCGGTCAACTGAAATAAATAAAGTATTCAATGAAGATTACAAAAAAAAATTTATCACCCCATTCTTTTCACAACCAAAATTAGAATCTGGGATGTCACATGAAAAAAAAAAAAAAAAAACTTTCCAATAAATGCCTGGATTCCATTTTATTACTCTTCCTTTGGAATAAATTTAAAAAAAAGGCATCAGATATTGTGTGAACTGACATTACCACGAGAAGAAATCTATAGAAAATGTGTCGACATACGGGAACTTTTTAAATGAATAAAGTGGCGGGGTGCAAAATAAGTATCCTTTCGAAAGGCGGTTAAAAAAGCCACTACAATAAATAACTGTACGAAATATTGATATATATATATATATACAGTCGAACCTCCATATATCGAACTTCCCCATATCGAAATTTTCTATATATCGAACTCTTAGCAAATCCCCATGTTCATTGCATAGAAAAACTGTTTCTATATATCGAAAAAATCTCTATCTATCGAAATTTTTTTTCAAGACATATTGGGAGACTTTATTCCACTTTAGAATAAAATCTCCCAATTTTTGGCGTTTGAAACAATCCGTCGTGGACTTCAATTCGAGGAAAATGTCCCCGATGAAGTGTTTAGTAGACTGAATAAATGCGAGCATTTCTTTGATGAACTTTCCGCAAAACTGGCTGTTCAGCAAGATATTCGCAGTTTTTTTTTAAAGAATGTAACTGTGATCACTGTAACCACTGTCTGGATTACAGTTTTTTAAGAGGTATATAGTACTCAATAAATCTTTCATATTAATTCATTTTTTAGTTATTAACTTTCATTTAATGTGATTCGCATATAAATTAGAAATTGAGTTTCGTATACGAAATTAGCTTTAATTTTAATGTTTTAGGAGAATTATGATAAAACTAACATCAATTCTATATATCGAATTTTTTTCCTGCCTTTCGCTACTTCGATATATGGAGGTTCGACTGTATATATATGTAATAAATTAAATATTATGAACTCCATTATAGCATTTAAAATCCCTTTCCTAAATCCAATCCCCAGTAACATTACTTTATCGCATTAAAACCCATAACAACTGAACTTCCCATAAAGTGCATGCCTACACGTGTCTGGCGTGGGTTCACATCGCGAGCCCCGATTTTTCTGCTGACCGTACAAAATAACAGGCGTCGCGTCGAGTCTCGCGCGTAATCTTCGCTTCCGAGCATCTGAAATAAATGGACGTACTTTTATCACTCTTCGACCCGACTGCTTCAAAATTTTAATTCCTTTCAGGCTGAGTCTAGCTCCAGCCATGAGCTAGTTTTCCTTTTCAGGTTATATTTAAAGAGCGTATGTAATGGATATACACTGCTGGCCACTGTAAATGCAACACCCTGAAGGAAACATGCAAATAACATGAAATTTACAACATGCATTAGCGGAGGTGAGATATGCAAATGATTAGAATTTCAGCGCAAACGCACATCACGCGCGCCTGTGGCGCCACTTCAAAGCGCTATTTAAGGCTTGGAGATTTCGACGATTTCAAGTTCGGCAATTGTGTTTTTCTTGTGGTTTTTAAAAAAAATCCGATCAATTGTGCCTCGTCGAAAACAGCGATCATCTTCTGATCAAGTATCCGAGTTCGACAGAGGAAGGATAGTGGCCTACCGAGATTGTGGATTATCTTTCAGGGAAATCGGTAGTCGTGTTGGACGAAACCAAATAACTGTAATGCGGATATGTGATCGTTGGATGCAGGAGGGTACGACGGACCGGCGTGTTCGATCGCATCCACCTCAGCGCACCACTTCACGTGATGACAGGCAAATTGTGCGCATGGCAGTGACGGATCGCTCAGTCACATCACGAACCATAGCACAGCACATGCAGTCTGTAACGCATCATCCAGTGTCTGCGCGTACCATTCGACGCCGTTTACAGCAGAGTGGTCTGTCCGCAAGACGTCCATTGCTTTGTCTACCCTTGACGCAGAACCACAGATGTCTCCGCCGCCAATGGTGCGATGACAGAAGGATGTGGACGGCAGAATGGAATGAAATTGTCTTTACTGACGAGTCACGCTTCTGTCTGCAACACCACGATGGTCGCATTCGAGTCTGGAGATACCGTGAAGAGAGGATGCTGAACAGCTGCGTTATGCACCGCTACACTGGTCCTGCACCGGGTATTATGGTATGGGGCGGTATTGGATATCACTCTCGCACACCTCTAGTACGCATTGCCGGTACATTAAACAGCCAGCGCTACATCTCCGAGGTGTTGGAGCGAGTTGTCCTTCCTTACCTTCAGGGCTTGCCCACAGCCATATTTCAACAGGATAATGCGCGACCACACGTGGCACGCATTGTCCAACGGTTCTTCGTCAATCGCCAGATTGAATTGCTTCCTTGGCCGCCTCGCTCTCCGGATCTTTCGCCGATAGAAAACATGTGGTCCATGGTTGCTCTACGATTGACCCAGATTCCATCCCCAGCTGCCACAGCAGATCAACTTTGGCAACGTATGGAAGCTTCTTGGTCTGCTGTACCCCAAGAACTCATCCAAAGTATCTTTGAATCAATGCCGAGGCGTGTGGCAGCGGTGATCTCCAACAATGGCGGCTACGCTGGCTACTGATTTTGGCAGGAAGTCTATAAATTGAATCATTTGATACTTGGTCAACATGTTATCTACAAAATAAATTTTGTTGTGATATCTCTTGTCTTTCTTGGTGTTGCAATTTGGGTGGCCAGCAGTGTGTATATATATATATATATATATATATATATATATATATATATATATATATATATATATATATATATATATATATACTCTGGTTATCAAATATTAAGGAAAAGTAACAAGAATAGCGATTACTCAAAAAGTTACACGTAGAATTTAATGAAACTTATACAACACATAGGTAGGTATAAAATAGCATAAAAAGAAATCGCAGACAATTATGGTGTTATAGAAACTAGCATATGTATACAATGAACAAACGGGATGTGGTAGAGGAAAGTACCTTGGCGTATGATCCCCCCGACAGCGATGCTGTCAATTATGCGGTAGGAGAGCCATTAAAGCATTTGGAAGTGCGGCTGAGAACGTACATACTCGATAGGTCCATGCGCTGAACCTGCTCAAGATCCACGATGCGAGCCCTCTCGCGTCCCGAAAGCGCACATCATGGATGCCATCTCTATAGGTGTCACGGGGACCCCAAACACTACCTGATCAGTATGCATGGATGAAACGAGTCTAAATCAAAATACGCCTACTATCGCTTTGGAGATCTATACGTGCCCACTTATGGCGTGAGCCTCGCAAAAAGACCATCAACCTTCCGGAGCTTGCAGCGATCGTGACAAATATCGTCGTGGCTGAACCTCCTGGTTGTTGCCAAAGTCGGACTCACATCTGCCTCCCCCATTTCAGTTCTTCGGAGGTCATTGTTACAATTTGGCTTTGCCAGCCTCGCAGCGACAATTGCCGCCTTGCTCTGAGATTTTCACTTTTATGCTTCTTGCAAATGACGTATTCCAACTGCAGCGCCACTATTTTGCATAAAGTTCAGCACCTTTTACTTAAAACATATTCAAATTTTAAGTGAGTGAGGACTTTGGTTTCACTACCCTTTTCACAGTTCACTAATTTTTTTTCGGCGATTTTTTTTTTCGCAGTGGTCATGAACTGATTTCCCATCCCACTATAATGAATGCCATAATTATAGCTTTCGCATCGCCAGATCCACTTTTTTAGGGCCGGATACTTTTGGCCAGCATTTGGTCCAACCTTCCTTGGTTGAACACAAAAATATACCTAACATTAAAAATAGTTGGTGAGCAAGCATAATGTATAGTCAACACACGTATTTATTTCATTATACATTTTATTTGAAATTAAAATGATAACTAAAGGAGTCATAAAATTAATGTGATATTGCAAAAATTAAAGCTTCAATTTCTGGGTCATCCGCTATGTTGGTTGTGTGCTTGAAAATAGTAGTTGTTCACAGATGCTTCCAAACATTTGTGACAGTGAGGGAGTACATCAAAGAGACTTGATTGAATTCTCTGGATGTCAGATTCTATTTGAAAATTTGCTAGCATTATATCTATATTGATCGAGTAGCAAAACAATTGTTTATTTTTTCCTGAAATCAATTTTTAAATTTTTGACGTTAGAATTATGCTCGAAATGCAAGAAAAAAAATTTTTAACATTTAATTGGGCTTGGAACGCGTTTATGGTTTGACTGGTTTTTACACCGGGTTTCATTTAAATGGGCATCCATCGAGTTCTGGCACGGGTCATAACAATTTGATTTCATCAAGTAGGTTTCATCAAGTAGGTCCTAACTGAATTCGATTCGTGCCCCCCTCCCCCATTAAAAGTTAGAAGCACGCTACTCCTATGAGGGGAGGCGGGAAAAGACAGTCGGTGCTAAATATAGTAAAGCCTTTATTAATATAGTAAAGCATTTAGTAAATAAATATAGTAATTAAATATAGTAAAGCATTTAGAACCATGTTCTATTAAACTTCTCAAAAACTGCCTACATTGCGAAACACGGAACTGAAATGAATGTTTTGTGCTTAAAGAAGTTTATGTATGCCTTAAAACTTTAAAATGTGGTGCATTTGATGCTGTAATTCAGTTTAGTGATGGTATGAAGTAGTCAAGTATTTCTGACGTATTCCAGTATTTCTCCTTAAATCCCGGTATTTCGTAGAACTGAAAAGACTATTGTGCGGGTCGGTACAACTTAGGAAGGGTCGTTGCTTTTTGAAGTCAGCCCAAATGTAACTACTAACGATCTTTGCCTTGTAGTGATAACTTATTTCATTTAATTTATAAGTGCATTTCATTCATTTACTGTATAATAGATGGCACCACCATTCAGTGTCATTTTATGTTGCACGACACCGATAGGTGGCGTGGCAGTATTGTATCCCGAGAATTCTCTCGATGCTCGCACACTTCGCTTGCTACTGTATAAACGAGAGGTGATGTTCGGAGATGAATAATATTATTTGTTAAGTTTTAAAATCTGTTTCATCAATTTTGTCAAATTCAGGCAACAAACAAGATAATAATGGTGACCCGGCAATACGCCCAAATAAATAACTGAAGCCTGGATTTATTTTCGCCTATATCGAAAGACAATATTTTCGCTGACCACGTGCTCACCAGTTTTCAACTATGACGCAAGAAGTCGGAGCAGTGAAAATACCAGTCTACAATTTCGCTGATCCGGCACTATGGTTCCTGATGTGCGAAGCCACATTCGAATTAGGCACTCCGAAAGCTATATCGGAAAGCAAGACAAAGTTCAATTACATAGCATCGAATTTACCACCGGAAGCAGCTACCGTGGTACGGGACGTTATCGTCAACCCCGACACGACCGACCCTTACGTGTGTTGAAAAGGGAGCTGATAAGAAGAAGCGGTGAGTCATCCCATCAAGAAATCCGGAAACTTCTCGTCGGTGAACAGCTGGGAGATCGCAGACCTAGCGAACTGCTACGCGTCATGCGGCGGCGCGCCGAATCTTACAACGTGCCGGAGGAATTAATGATGGAACTTTTTCTACAACATTTGCCGACGCCCGTACAGTCAATCATCGCAGCAGTAACACCGTTAAGCCTAGAAAAGGCAGCGGACATCGCTGACAGAGTAATGGAAGTGACACCTATGCCGGTAAGTGCTTGTTCTGTTTCCTCAGTTCATTCCATTGAAGACCGATTGCTTGAGGAAATCAAAAAAATTAATACGCGGATAGATGAAATTTCGTTGCGTAGAGGTCGCAGTTCTCATCGCAACAGTGCGTCGCGTGCTCGTAGTAAATCACGATCCAAAACTTTCGCTAACTGTTGGTATCACCATAAGTTTGGCCATAATGCCAAGAAATGCGTTCCCCCGTGCAATTTTGAAAAAAACGACGACGGCCGGGTGTAGCGGCGACTACCACCTTGCCATTAAACTCTCGTCGCCTGTTCGTGCGCGATCGGCGTACCAATGTTAATTTTTTGATTGACACAGGAAGTGATGTTTCCATCATCCCTGCTTCAAGGTTACAAAAAAGAAACGCATTACAAATGACACTTTCGGCAGCTAACACCTCGCCAATTCAGGTCTATACAACTCAAACCCTTTCTTTAGATATTGGTCTTAGGAAAATTTTCAAATGGACATTTTTAGTTGGGAATGTATCCAACCCAATAATTGGTGCTGATTTTTATATATTTTAATCT
>OU015490.1:47342998-47514858 GCA_907164885.2 Dolomedes plantarius
CCTAGCCACAGCCCTTAGTCTCTGCTGGGTGGCGCTAGAGGTCAGGATCGCCTGTTGCCAGTTGTAACACTCGGCGATTTCAAGAGATTGCTAGAAGTTGCCAATATGATTTCTCAGATAATTTTATTCAAAATTTTTAACCAAAATTTATAAATATATCATTAAACACGCCAGATATAACGTGTTTAGCAACTTTTCTGGTCATAAATTATTCAAATGTTGTTGAACTGTTAATAATTGCGGTAAAATATCAAACATTCGAGGAGTTCCATATGCTGCTCTGTCCGGCGAAAAGTTGTTAAATTCCACCAACTAGAGTTCTCTTAATCAGAAATTTAGGTAAATACCATTTCACACTGTTTTAAAACCTTTAGCCCAACAATTAACACTTTGTATGAAAATTCAAAAATAAGTAGCTAATAAACAACATTGGAACAATTTAATTTTTAAAAAATGTTGAGTACAGCATTTATCAGGAATAAATAATTAAATCAGCCCTACTATTTGCAAATTGTTCGAAATGTATCAATAGCTTTTTTTAAAGTAGGTCAAAATTTAATTTTTTTTTAAATACTCCCTTGGATACCTTGTAGAAATTTTGTAGGGAGACAATATACTCTAAATACAAGATTTTTTTTCTTTTTAATCTTAAAATCTAGAAAATAAGCATGTAAATACATCAAGATAGACACATAAAAATACAAAATTAGTAAAAAAAATAATGTACATAAAAATTTGAAACAAGATAATTTCAAAGTCTACACAAGAATAAAAGAAAAATAAATAAATAAAAATAACAATAGTTTTAGTATGGTATATCCCCTGTGCAGCAGAGGGACCGAGGGCCCTGCCCCAGAAATTTTTTTAAATATACAGTGTTTGAAAACTCCTTTTTTGGCTATTTTAAGTACCTCAAAAGCACCTTAAAATATTATTTTAAACCTAGAAATTTACATTCTCTATGAATGTTACATGAAAACCATGACATTTTATTCAAACACGATCCATTTCGATTTTTATTTTAATTAATAAACATCTTGGTACAGTTTTATAACATACTAGCAGAATTATCCGGCGTTGCCCTGGATTTTAAGAATGTTTACTAACTAAAATCAATTTAAAAACTAAACACAATATAAATAACATAGAAAACAAAAAGCATGTAAAATGTTATACTCATCTCAGAATTTAGGCAGATTCAGCCTTTGAGCGTTGTTTTACTAAAAGCTGAAAAGTAAAAATGCCAAATTGTCGGATATTTGTTCACCAAAATCAATTTTAAAACTAAACACAGTATGAATAACATAGAAAAAAATCTTTGAAATGTTATACACATAAATAAAAAGAAAAAACAATATAAAAAATATGAATTTATAATAACCTCCTCAGAATTCAGGTAGATTTAGCCTTTCATCATTCGTGTAAAAAAGGCTGAAACGTAAAACATAAAATCTATACATAAAAGTAAAATTGTCAAATAGTCGAATGTTTGTTAACCAAAATCAATGTAAAATCTAAAGACAGTATCAATAACATAGAGTAAATAACAGTATTAAAAACATCCCAACTTTATCCTATTAACCCTAAAAAAGAAAACATTTGTTTAGTATGTGTAAAATAACGAATGATTTTGATAATATCTTTCGTTTTGAATGTTTTCTCTTAAATTTACCCATTTTTTTGTCTCTCTTATCAAAATGTAGAATTTTATATAAATTTTTTTGGTGGTGGGAGGCTGTTTTTTTTTAGTAGGCGAACATACACCGATACATATTTCAACTACCACCGAAAGAACTTGTTTTTCTACCTCCGGTCGATAGATGGCGGCAGCGAAATTCACTTTCTGTAACTGTGCAAATGTTTTTTCGACATCAATGAGCGTTCTTCATGGTATTGCATTCAATTTTTTATAATCTTAGTAATTAAAAGTTAAAAATTATGCCTTTGGCGACAAACTTTCGCAGCTGTTAGTCTAATTGAAATATCATTGCTCTAGATGCTGGAAAAATAAAGAACTATTCCAGTAAGTTTAAGTTTCAGGTAATTTTTACTGTATAGTATGACAAAACTGTTTTGTTAAGATGTTAAAAATTATATACATGATTTCTGCATTTTACGCTATTTTTTTTTATGAGTGAAGCTAAATTCTATTACAATACATTAACTGTTAAACTGTTGGTTAATAACTGCATGTTCAGGCATGGTATATGGTTTTAGTTGGTCGTTACTTTCTAGTTGACATTGTCCTGCTATTGAAATATACGCTCGGCGATTTCAAGAGATTGCTAGAAGTTGCCAATATGATTTCTCAGATAATTTTATTCAAAATTTTTAACCAAAATTTATAAACATATCATTAAACACGCCAGATATAACGTGTTTAGCAACTTTTCTGGTCATAAATTATACAAATGTTGTTGAACTGTTAATAATTGCGGTAAAATATCAAACATTCGAGGAGTTCCATATGCTGTTCTGTCCGGCGAAAAGTTGTTAAAATCCACCAACTAGAGTTCTCTTAATCAGAAATTTAGGTAAATACCATTTCACACTGTTTTAAAACCTTTAGCCCAACAATTAACACTTTGTATGAAAATTCAAAAATAAGTAGCTAATAAACAACATTGGAACAATTTAATTTTTAAAAAATGTTGAGTACAGCATTTATCAGGAATAAATAATTAAATCAGCCCTATTATTTGCAAATTGTTCGAAATGTATCAATAGCTTTTTTTAAAGTAGGTCAAAATTTAATTTTTTTTTAAATACTCCCTTGGATACCTTGTAGAAATTTTGTAGGGAGACAATATACTCTAAATACAAGATTTTTTTTTCTTTTTAATCTTAAAATCTAGAAAATAAGCATGTAAATACATCAAGATAGACACATAAAAATACAAAATTAGTAAAAAAAATAATGTACATAAAAATTTGAAACAAGATAATTTCAAAGTCTACACAAGAATAAAAGAAAAATAAATAAATAAAAATACCAATAGTATCACCGGTAAGTTTTTAGGACATAAATTAAAATTTAAAGTATTTTCAAAGTATAAAAATCAATTTATGAAATTAAGAACATAATTTAAATATTTTAGTAAAAGGTACAAAATTAACAAAAAACAAAAATTCTGAATCTTTATTTAAAAAAATAATTAGAATTCTAAAACACTAACCAGGGAGAAATTGTGTACCAGAGGCACTCTGGCCCAGATAAGACCTATAATTTAGTTATGAATAACCAAGGGTAAGCTTTTATCTTTTGGATTGTATTCCTTGAAAAGAAGGAAAATAAAAATGTTATGAAAAGAATTTAAATATTTTTTCATCCACTGAATGTGTAATTCGTAATCTGAAGCTAAATTCAAATTTCTTTGCTGAAAACATCTAAATGATCATTAAAGTTGAATTATTTGAAACTGAAAAAACCAAATGACTTTTCCAAGATATAATCACTAACCTTTTGTGATGTAAGAGCGAAGATCAGCTGGATCAGGTTTGCAGCCTATAAAGCCATTAAACTGAATAATAAAAACATTTGTTATAAAGATTACAACCTAATTGTTGCAGAGCCTAAACAGAGCAACCATGTATATAATCACCAAATTTGAGGCCATTAGAAATCCAGAACTTTTCCGTAAATTTTTTTTTTTTTTTTTTTTAATATAATTCCTTTCTTAAAATATATTAAAATTGTTTAAACATCTAAGGCTTCTAGAAGTTAAGAAATCACCATTTATGTGTGTTAAATTTTTAAAAGTATAATCAAAATACACTGTTAATTTTATGCGAAACTTACAGATAAACCAATTAAAGTTTTCACATAAATTATGAAATGTTACCAAATTCTGTGAGTTTTTGCAACTTAGCACCATGAGCAGTAATTTGCAGTAGCTTTCTTCTATCACTGTTCTGTCACAGAACTTTTTATTTATGATTGCATTTGAAATCTTTTTTCTTTTTTTATATAATGCTATTTGTTTCTATATTCGTTCAGTGTTAAAATTTTTGATGGCAAGATTTAATAAATAACATTCATCCACATCTTTCATTACAAAGATAACAGCAACAGCATAAAATGCAATATTCTTAAGTATTCATATGCATTATAATAGGCTCGTTTAAAGTTTTAAATCAATGTATTTCAAAGAGGATGATTTAAAAGTAATACTTAATATTTAAAACTGAAATTCTTATTAAAGCAGAAATAAATTATTGAAATGTACAGAATTATTTGTATATTATATATAAAAATGTCTAGTTTTCTCTGTACTGTGTATTCTAAAGACTTTTTTGTTTGAAACAATTCAAGATTTACAAAATCTGTATTAACATATATTTATAACAGCCGTGATATGATTTCTGAAAAAAAAAAATTATTGTAAAAATTGTACTTTTCTCAGTTAAGAACTAGATTATAATTCTTTGATTTCTTACCTTCATATTCTTTATACTGAATAGATTGTTTCGTACTGTCAAAATTTATAACTGCTTTCTTGCTGTTCATGTCTTGGGTAATTTTTTAATATACAGTGATTTCCGCTTATAAGAATTACGTTTGTTATCACTGTTTTTGATTCTTATAGCCAAAATTTAGGTTTTTGGACAGGAACACACACACACCTATATATACATATATTAGATAATTTACCATAAAATACTCTTTAATTATCACGTTAATTATCTTTTAGTAAAATTATTTTTATAAGTTTAAATATACAACTTAATTTCTAGACCTTTAAGTAGATACACATGATTATAGTAAGAGAAGAAAAAAATCCAATATTCATTACAACATACCTGCTTAACAGCTTAACATTTCAACTACAGGAAGGGTCGAAGAAAAAGTTTTCTATGGTAGTTTGATGTAATGAAGTTTTCAGGTGGCTGTTTATACCTCTTTCAATACCAATAGATGCCCCTGGGTCAAGCTAATAGGACAGTGTTTAGCTAAAGCGTTTATTAAAGGGAAACTATTATGTTATGTCTAACAAAGAAAGGGATGCATTTTACGACTGTATTCCATCCCATCTTATCACTCTTTCTTTTAAACAGAATAAAGAAAGAACTTCGTACGTTTTGAGGTTTTTTTTGGAAAAATGAAAGGAAAGCAAAGAGTGTAAACTGATTCTTAAAACCGGTGAATTGATTCTTTAAAGTGAAAATTTTAACATGGAAATAATACATTTGTTTTTGTTTTTGCGATATTGATTCTTATACACGGTTGATTCTTATAATCACTGATCACTATAATCGGTGGTTACTGTATATAGTTTCTGCCCTTAAGATCAGTGTTAATCAAAATGATGTTTGTTGTTTTAGGATTTATGTATCCTACCCAACCACCTCCTAGGGATAAAAAAAATATTTATTAAATAGTGAGTAACTCTGGTAAAAGTGTCAGAAATACAGTGTTGAAAATTATTATTCTCTTTATTTTCCTAAGTGCCCCAGAAATGTGTTGTATAATTTTGCTTTGATGGAATATGCATGAAATGAATTATATTTCTAGATGAAAAAAAGTTAAAACCATCATTATAGGATTATATTAAACCTTTTATGTAAAAGATAACTTTGCCCCAAACATAAAAATATACATTGGTAAGTTTTCATTTTGCATATGGGAAAGTTGTATATACGTTCTGTGCAAGTTCTTTTATGAAAATAGTTTGAAAAAATTTTCTGAATAGAAGTGAATCATTTATGAGAAGATTTTTCTTTCTTTTGCATTTCATGTTGAATTCTCTTACTGACTATCCGTTTTGTTAAGGCTGTTGTTTAGTAACCCTATTGGATTTGCTCACCTCAATGTTAATCTATGGAGGAAATTTTTCCACTATTTGCAGCTACATAAATGCTAATAATCAAACAAAAATTGTATTTTCAGAAAGCCTAAAGTTTTCTTCACCTTGTAACAGTATTCAATTTATAAATTTCGTTCACCAAAGGAATTTATGAGCGTTTAAAACACACTATACCAATATTTTCCCCTGAATAACTTAAAATTTAATATATTTGCTTTAAAAAAGTGTAAAAAAAAATTATCTATTACGTAGTACAATTTTTAAAAAGAAGTCTTTAAATCCAAGTCAGCAATCCTTAAACACATTTTCTCCATAGGTTAACATAAAGGTGAGTAAATCCAATAGGGTAAGTACACAGCAGCCTTAACAGATAGTTACATACAACTTTGTTTTAAACATAATGTATACAGAGGCTGTTCACACATTTTTTAGACGATGTATATTGTTTTCACAAAACTAAATTACATAAAATTCTTGTGTTTTAAATGTTCTATTTGACATCCCTTATTCTGAACTATCTTTCGACACCGGAATTTCCAGGATAATAATGCCTTTTGAAGTATCAGAAGAGGTATTCTATCCCATTCCTCCTGAACAGCTTTCCAGAGTCCTGTAAGGGTTTTGGGACGACGTTTGGATAATGCAGATTTTAAAAGTCCGAAAGCACAAAAATCCATAGGTGATATATCGGGAGATTTAGTAGGGATATCAGTGAAGGGTATGGCCTTGATACCAGTTTTTTGTTCCATTTCTTTTAGGAAATTTACAGTGGATTTTGATGTGTGACTGCTAGCTTTGTCCTGATGGAGTCTCACAGATTAAAGCACTGTGGGTAAAGCGATGGTCTTTCATTCAGAAAAATTGGCGATAAAATATGTTCCTGATAGTATTTGGAGTTAATCTTGACATTTTTTCCCACTCTCTTTATTTTTAACTTGCCATTATAAAAGAAAGCCAGCAACAAACATGAATCCCTTAGAAAAACTTTCTTTCGATTCTCTGAACCATGTACTTAAATTTTTTTCTCCCCTTTTATGATAATAAATGGCTCTTTTTGTGTTGCAATCATTTAAATACACCCATGATTCATCTATTGTGACAATTGTTTTCCATTTTTCTTTGGAGAAGTGTTTCTCATATAGAATTCTTCAGCGTGTCCTGCGTTCAGCGATATGATTTAGAAGAAGACGATGCACATTGCGTTTTTTCGCTTTCTTAAGATTTAAATCAACGTTTATCATTTTGTTTACAGTGGACACCGAGCATTTTAATGATTTTGCAACTGTCCTTTGACTAGGGGGATTTTCTTTTAACATTAAACAACGTACCTTTGCAATAGTCGAAGATGTCCTTTTTTTCCTTGGATACTTGTTTTTAATTTTTGTCCCACTTCAGGCTCCAATTTGACGTTTTTTTCCTTTCTTGTTGACGATATTACCTATCGACGCTTTAGATATCACAAAACCACGACTCTCACATCGTTTTTGGATTACGGAGTATGCATATTTCTCTTTGGAAAGAGCATAAATGTAGCCTTCGACCCACTGCTTTGTTAAAAACGCCATTTTGAATAAAAACAAAACTTTCAAGCCGCAGACGATAATTTTGACTTTTAAAAACATAGTACAATTGCAATTATTTCTTTTGCAGCAAACGATTTTTTATTACCGCTTACCAAAATCGTCTAAAAAATGTGCGAACAGCCTCTGTATAAATCTGATAAATAAATAAATTGAAGATTTTATGTGAATTCTACATTTTAATATTTAAAAATTTGGAAATTTCTACATTAACTTAAAATATATTCAGGTAAAAGTATGACAGTTAATATACTTTATACTGTATACAGAGCCTGACTAAGGCAGGGGCACACGGGGCAGTTGCCCCGGGCCCCCACATCAGAGGGGGGCCCCCAAATCGAATAGAAAGTTTAGTAATAAGTATTAAGTTCTTCATTACTGAAGTAGTGAAGCAGAGGGGGGCCCCCAAAGAAGTTTTTGCCCCGGGCCCCAATTAGGCTAAGTCGGGCCCTGACTGTATAATGTGACATCCGAGTTATTGTCATGCAAGCCTTTGATCAGGACTGACCTAAATCATTTTGGAGCGTAATTGCAGAAATTTCAGCCGAGTCCTTCAAAATTCTAATGAATAAAATATTTAAGTGATAAAATTTAATGTGAAGTTTGAAATACTAAAATTAGGAAGGTGGTCATATTTCTTTTTTTTTATGTACAATTTTTATAAGAAAAGAAAAACTAAAAAGCAGCTAGACTACATATATTTTATTCACAGGTCAAAATCATTTACAGTCAAATTTTCCTAGATTTTTTATCAGAGAGATCATTTATGAATTGATGAAATTTTAATTTCCTTGTTTCTACGTGGTCTATCTACAGTACTGCAAGGCTTTGAGTCTCTCTTGCGATATTGTTGATCTCAGGTGTGTTTTAAAGCTTCTTTTTCTTCCATGGTAACATGAATTGTTAAAAATATCCTTAAAGGTATGAATACATATGAAAAACTAGTAGCTGTCATTTGTAGTATTGTAGAATTTTTATAGGGTTTCCGAAAGATTAGGTTTTAATGCTTCCATTTCTTGGAATATTTTATGCACTTCATATGGTCATTATTCTGAATCACTTTTACATCTGTCAAGGCAATTTCTCTTACCGATGCACGATTTCGATGTTTGTTCCGTGGCATTGCCTGGAAATAATTTCTCTAGCCTTTGTAAAGTAGTTGTTAAAAACAATGCACCTCTGACATTTCTTTCCAGTTACTTATTGGTTCATCAGCATACTCAAAATTTAATATCTTTTCTCATTTCTGTAGACATGCTTATCCCTAAAATTCTGGAGTGATTTCTGGACAAGTCGCAAGCTTTGTCGTTCCGACCAAAAGTTGTTCGATAGCAGAGTGGTTTTATTTTGTCATGCATTCTACAAGGTGCCGCCATTAATTTTGCAGGAGTGATCTAATAACTCTAGAAAATATTACAGGAAATACATACCCATTTAATATGTTTCGAAGTAACTCCCACCTGCCGTACTACACTTCTGTGCTGGGCTGTATAATTTTCTGAAACAACTTTGAAATGCCTCTTTCGGAACGCTCTTTAATGTGGACGTCTACATTTTCTTCATGGCTTCGACACCCACAAGTCTTGTTTCCTTCAGCAAATTGGCCCAGCATGAGGTCGTGGAGATGCAGCATCCTCCATACTCTACGAACTTAGCACCGGCAGACTCTTTCTTGTTTCCAAAACTAAAATATTTTTCTGAAGTGAACAAGATTTGAGGATGAAAACGGTGATGTCCATATTAAAGAGCATTCCGAAAGAGGAATTTTCAAAGTTGTTTCCGAAACTTATACAGCCGAGCACAGAGTGCATACGGCAGGTGGGAGCCTGCCATAATTTATTTTGATTACATTGTAAAATTTACAATGAGTAAATTATACAAAATATTAAGTAGATGCTTTTATTTAAGGACCAATTAAGAAACACGATAGCTGACATACATAATGAAATCGAACATTTTAACAGTAATTAATGATATTAGATTTATCTTAAAAACTTTCAATAATTGACATACATGGATAATTTACATGACGAAATAAGTCCAAAAGATAATCCGTCCTTCCCGAAGGTATACGGATGATTTTGAGAGACGACAAATTTCCAATGGCAATCAGCTTGACTAGGACTATACAATAAGAAATAAATACATGCGTTCCATGCAATACAAAATAAATGCATGCTATGATAAACAATTATATAAACCGAAACAAACAAACAACAAAATTATCAATGACCCAAAAAGGGGTAATGAAAGTCCATAAGGTCTTTCATCACAGCGAAAATGAATTTTCTACAATAGTAGTCATTATAGAATTTATGTGGTGACCATTCAGTAATTTCCCTCGGTAAACTCGATCACAAATGTCTCCATGTTACACAATTAAATAAACCGTGCTCTATTGTCTGGACCTCTCGGCACGCACCGATGTCACTCTTCCCCAGGGCTTTTTTATCGCAGGGTCCCCTTATGCTAGGGTGCCCGAAAACCCCCTTGGTGTATGCACCTAGTACTTCTAATAGTATGCATTTTTATAAATGTCCGTGAGGGGGGGGGGGCCCAAATAGCATCTGTCCAGGAGCCCCCAGCGTTCATAATCGTGCCCTGCTCTTCCCAAAAAATCTTTGATATGAGCCCACGCTTCCATGTTGAGTGATAGCTTGATTAATATAGAAATTCGATATCAATCTTTCTAAGGAAACCTGAGGTTAGATTTTATAAACCGATCTCCCCAATTCACTATCGGCCCACCTTTCTTGCCGGACTTTCATTCCATATGCCTTAATCTTTGCCTTTACTTGTTGCCTGGTCATTTTGTAGGTACCTTCAATTGTGTCCAGTTCCGTGGCTTCTTTAGCCGCAGTGTCAACTTCCTCATTCTGTCTAATCCCGATATGTGCTTTTATACAGTGGAAATGCACGACTACACCATTATTTTTGATCTTGTGTTTCAATTCCTCAATAGACTCACCCTTATATACTAAGGACCCAAGCGCCTGCAAAGCACTCCTCGAATCGCTAAAGATATCAATTTCAGTTAGGTCCTTTTCCCTAGCATCGTCTATTGCCATAGAAATGGCCGTAACCTCAACACTGTATGATTTTGCGTTATCAGGGTTTCTTCTCCGTTTAGTGTCGATCTTCTGACTCTCATGATACGTAATAAAGGCCGATCCAACTTTTCCGTTAATCTTGGAACCATCCGTATAATGTTTTCTTCGCAACGGGTTCTAGTCTATAAGACCAATTAAAGCTTATTATATCCATTATTTTCCTGAGATCCCTGGATTTTACTTCACAAGTTTGGCTACTGAAAGATTCATTCCCCAGCCAAATCTCGTCACCCTCATTATAGATCTTATACCACAACTTATCCATTTTCGCTTTTAAATCAAGGGGTAAACACCCCGCCAATTTCCCTAGAGCCTGTGTCGATACGGTGCGATAGCATTTTGTTATCATTAGCAGGAACGGCCTTTGCATCTTCGTTACTTGGTGTTCATCAAAGTCTTATCATCATACCAGGCCTGAGCTCCATCTAACAAAATCTTTTCCACAACCCTTAAATATAGCTCTTTAATATATTCGCCCTTAAGGCCCCAAGTCCTTTTATAAATTCTGTTAATACCATAAATGAACTTCTGGGTTTTTCCTCTTGTGATTGTTATATGTTTAATAAAATACAACTCTTCATCGATATACACACCCAGATATTTCAATACGTCGTTGTATCTAATATTTTTAATCTTTAATTTTATAGTCGGTTTCCTCGTAACCTCGCCTTTAAACTGTATGATGATATAATTTGATTTTTCTACACTAAAATCCATCATATTTTTCTGTGCCCATCCTGCACAATCTTCCAAAACGTTTGCCAGCTCGGTAAATCTGTAAATTACTCGACTTCTTATAATGATGACAACATCATCAGCAAAGGCTTGGATTTTAATCCCCTCTTCCCAAGTTTTTTCCAGTAGTTCGTTGATGATTAGAAGCCATAATAATGGTACCAACGAAGATCCTTGCGGCACGCTTATATTATAGTTCCATTTAGTATTGTTTTTCATCCTTACAAGTCTCTTTATTTAAGTAATTCATTATCATGTCTTCGAACTGTTTGGTCCACTTTAACACTCCTCATTACTTCCTTAATTCTACTCAGTCGCACCATATTAAACGCATTTTTTATATCAAAGGTTATCAGACAAGTATGGTACTTGTTTGCTTTATTCTTTTTAATTATTTTAATCATTTCAGTTAAAGCCTCAGTTACGCTACGATTTCTCCTGACACTGTATTGAGTATCCTATAGTATTTTATTGATTTCTAGATATTCTATTAATCTGTTTGCCAAAATTTTGGTCAAAAACTTTACCGATTATGGACAATGAACAAATAGGGCGATATGACGTAGGATAAGTTAGGTCCATGCATTCTTTTTGGAAGAATACCACAATCGTTCTTTTCCAGTGACTAGGGAATTCTCTTATTTCCCAGCATTTGTTGTATAAATCAACAAGATACCTCACATCGATGTTATGAATCTCTTGTACTAAGGGTGATGCCATCGTACCCAGGTGCTTTACTTGGATCCATATCCTGTATCATTTTCTTAACTTCTGTTTCTTCAATCTGCTGTGCGTTGTCCCCCTTTGCATAATCTTGCGTGATGACTACATCTTCCCTCTAAAAGTGCTGAGCCGTTAATAAATAATCGACTTCGTCTTCATTATATTTTATATCTCCGTTTTCGTCTCTTATACCCACGGCTTTTACCGACCTATCATTTCTGTCTTTTATAATAGAGTATGCCCCGCCAAAAAGGTTCTTTAGTGTGACCTTATCCAAAAACTCCCGATATTTCGTTCTCTTTTCTTTTAACATTTCTTTGCTATATTTAGCCCTTTCTGCTTTAAATAATTCGTATTCTTTCCTCTTGCCCGGGTCTCTTTCCTTCTGAAAACGCCTCCTCAACTCTCTCACCTTGCTTCTAATGACCGTGAGTTGGGGGTTCCTTAACATTATAGTTATGATTAATTGTTGAGGGTTCCTTAGCATTATAATTATAAGGAATAAAACATTATAATTATGATTAATGAGATTTATGTAGCTGTAACATTCCACTGACAATTGTTTGCAGTTGTAGATCAAGTTTACTAGTGCAAATTAACGCAGCGACTTCAAAAGTTCATCAATTTGGATCTCTAAATATTTTTTGTATATTTCATTTTGGAGAATGTTTTTTTCAAACAGTCAAAAGTTTAAGTAGTGCCGAAAGCGGGAAAACAGCCATGGGAAAATTCATGCAAATGATGAAACGGTGTGAGTGGAAGACTTATAAAATTCCAGCAATGGTGACTTTAAATATTATTCTTTAAAAATATCGCTACACTGGATATCAATCACTTGAAGTTCTAGGGTAAGGGTTTCTATATCGGAGTTAAAACGATCTTGAAAAATCTTGATATCGTTCGCAATTACATCAAAATCTGAAAAACGAGACTCAAAATTTATTTTTAAAGCACCCATATCTTCCGGAAATGGAATCTCAGTTTGCTGATTGAATGCTTGGCATGTATTAAAATGCGTGAAACACTACTGTAGCTTTGCCACGTCCTGCACTTAACTTCTCAACTCTGCACCCTGCGTCATAGATATCTCACTCGCCGGCTAGTCTCGAAACGAAAATTTGCGCGTAATTCAAAACTACAGTATATTATCTGAAGTACCCGGCGTTGCCCGGGATTTTAAGAATGTTTGTTAACCAAAATCAATTTAAAAACTAAACATAGTATAAATAACTGATACTAATAGATCATGGAGGGTTAAAGAAATTCCTGTGGCTCAATTAAAGTGAGGCAGTTTGATAAAGTGAGACAAGAATATAAAACGAACATAAATCTATTAAAAACATAAGAATTTAAATTAACTATACAACCTGTGACAACAGTTGTCGACGCCGTACTGGCGGTAGGTTTACGATGACACTTATACTATGAGATGCAAGAAATAATATACAACAGTTAAATAGACAGTTACAAAATAACGTAAAACTGACGTTACTAAATAAATACCTAATACATATAATTGTGACGACACTGGTTAGTTTGGTTAAGTAAACTGCTCAAAACAATTAGGGGAGCACATGGTTTTAACGAAATTACGCAAATACTTACACCGATAAAGTAACTTAAAATAAATCATCCATAATTTAAAGCCTAGCAGGAAACAGAAGAAGAAAACTTCATATGCAAATCAAAGTTCATGACGTAAAAAAAAACAGAAAAAGAACATAAGGGCGGAAATCGGGATGTTGCCGAAACGTCTGTTTCACTGCCTTAACTGTGAAATTGGATTGCTCATATATTCTTTTTGAGAAAAGGTGACTTGAAAATGTCTCAACAACGTGATTTACCGGAATCCATGGCATGGCGTATTATAGGCAGACTTGAATCCGGGCAAACACAACGTAGTGTCGCCGACACTGTTAGAGTCGCCAGAAGTGTCGTTGCAAGGCTGTGGAATCGATTCCAAGAAACAGGGAATGTTAGACGTTGACCAGGGCAAGGTCGGCCACGCGCCACTACCGTAACTGATGACCGGTATATACTGTTAACAGCTCGTCGAAACAGAACAGACAATGCTACTCAGCTGCAAAGACAGTTGCTCTTGGCAACAGGACGAAGGGTGTCCAGCCAAACAGTACGTAATAGGCTTCATCAGGGAGGTCTCTATGCACGTAGGCCAATGGTCTGCATTCCGTTGACATCACGCCACCGTGCGGCCCGAAGAAGATGGGCTGCTGAACATCGAGATTGGGAGCAATATGATTGGAGCCAAGTTCTGTTTACAGATGAGTCCCGATTCAGTCTGGAGTGTGACACCCGACATGTTTGGTATGGAGGGACAGGGGAACTCGAAATAACACCACATTCGTTCGTGAAAGGTCACAATACAGACAAGCTGGTTTAATGGTATTTGGTGGAATCAGCATAGGTGGACGTACGGTCCTGCATATCATTCGGAATGGTACTTTGACGGCCCGAAGGTATGCAGACGAGATACTGAGACCTCATGTCATACCTTACACTACAACCGTTGGAGATACCGATTAGTGATACCTGCAAGTAAACTTAAAAGTTAATGCTTAACAAAGAATTTTAGTTATATCTTAAACATTTTAGGTAAGAAGTTACATCTTAAATCACACTTCTGCAATTATATGTATTTAAATCTACATTACCAGATTATATTTTACCCCCATTTTCAGCGATATGGCCATATCACCACATTCACACAACACAGTGTAGATTTATATATATCATCAATACATGAATACTATACGTACATATACAAAAAAAAACATGTCACAATATATATATATATATATATATATATATATATATATATATACATTGCTAGATTTGAGGCGGAACGCGCCGGAACGGCGTTTCGATACCTCTCTTTATCAATAATTTGGAATAACCCCCCACTCCGGAAGGTTACCGTTCCGGCACCTCTATTTCTAGAAATCTAGCACTGTGTAGATATATATATATATATATATATATATATATATATATATATTCAACATTTCATACATTACAAAAGTATGCTCATTTAAATTATATTTACAAAAGTCAATTGATATTTTAATTCCTTCACATAAACTTAAGCGGGCATATAGGAGTTTTCAAATTCAAAATGGGGCTCACAAACTTCAAAGAAATAACATCTCGCGTGACATGGGACGTTCCATAGTTCAACACTGAAGAAAGATTTTCTCGTGGTTACTCTGGCAAATTACAGTTTCGCTGTATCCGAGTCGGTTTTAAGAGCTGCTCGAACCACTTAAAAACACATCCCCAGCATCGAGACTACTTCACGTGGGGAACTTTACACTTACAATTCATGTGACAAATCAAAATTCAATTTAAACAAATAACAATTGTGTTTACAAAAAGTTTTTGTTATATTTTTTTTTATCTACAGCACAAAAATTTGCCAGTCTTGCACAAAGCAAGCTATGGACTTTCATACTTTGCCAATTCCACAAAAAAGTAAGAATTGGACTTTAACTAAACATATGATTTCTAAAAGTCTCAATTTTTAGTTTACTTAAAGGTTTTGTAAAACCGTCAGCTAAATTACTTTTAGTATTTATATACTGAAGTTTATATATCTTTTCAAATACTAAGTTCTTTAAGAATAAATATTTAATATGAATATGTATAGTTCTTGAGTTTTCTATGGGGGAATAAGAAAAATCTATAGCGGCTGCGTTATCACAAAATAGTGTATAATCATTTACATTATTTGGGAATATCTTTAGATTTTTACATTCTTCAGTAATCCTGATCAGCCATAGGACTTCTTTAGCCGATTCTGTTAAAGCAATGTACTCAGATTCCATAGTGGATAAACTCACACATTTTTGCTTTGCCGTTCTCCAAATAATAGGCACTTATGGAAATATGGTCGTCTCTATTAGCTGCAAAATTTGCATCGCTGTAACACTTAATATTTATTTGGGATATATTTAATAGTTCTATTTTAAAGTTTTTTGTATTAATAACGTATCCTAATAGTTTTAGCAAAGCTTCCCAATGAGCTATTTCAGGATAGACTGGAACTGTGATAGTATGTTGACTGCATAACTAATGTCAGGTCTGGTTCGGCCTGCTAAAAATTTTAAGCAACCTAACAAATTTCGATGAGGGATTTTTGCCATTCTAATTCTTTTATCCTCACCATTAGGACACTGGTCTTTAGACAAAATTGTTCCTACAGCTATAGGTAGTGAAGTTATGGGAAACTTAAACTTTTTATATTTTTGCTTAATTTCGATTTTATTTCAAAGCCTTCCGGTTGGCACACAAATTCGTTCAGTTAAAGGAGCGTAAAGGTAAGCACTGTTAATATTAATTTCGCAGTGCTTCCACTTAAGTTTACATAGTAAGATACAAAATATATATATATATATAATAACTGCAAAGTACACAACTGGACTGAAAACTAAATCATAGTCCATACCTTTTAACTGTCTGAAACCTTGAACCACGAGACGTGCTTTATATCTTACAATCTAGATTTGGTCATCTTTCTTGACGGTGAAGACCCAACAAGACCCTAGTACTCTCGCTTTTTCTGGATTTTGTACTAGACGCCATACACCACGTTGATCGAAAGTGTCCAGTTCTTCCTGCATAGCACTTAGCCAGAGTTTAAAATCCGGCATTTTTTTCCCGCTTTCTTAAAATTTCGTGGTATGGCTTCGTCCGCTAGTCAGAATTTTTGCTGTTCTTTCTGTCGGAACTTTTTCTTCCAGCATTTGTTGACTTCGGGGACTTAAGGATTTTCGAATTCCATACCAGTTCGTACTTCGCCTGAATATGAATTCTTCCCGCTGAAATTAAATACTTCGGGTTTAAACTCTATACCTTTCGCCTCACAGTATATTTCGGCGTCATTATTCAATCGTAGTCGAACTTTTTCACCTTCAACACGGTAGTAAATGTCTGTACGGGATCCACCTTTCCTTGGAACTGCTCCCCTCTTCCAAACCATTTCAGTTTTAGGCTTTTTGGTGGCTTCCGAGGAAATTTCTACTTTCGGTTCTACATCTTGTCCAGGCTTTGGGGTGGCTTCCGAGGAAATTTTTACTTCCGGTTCTACATCTGTTCCGGATTCTGAGTCTTCATCAACAGTACGTTGATACTCCTGCCAACATGGGCCCAGCATTGCCTCACTGCTTTCAATACATTCTTCAAAACTTTAATTTATAGTTTCTATTATTTTATGCTCTTCGGGTAGCCATATTCGGTAACCTTTTGTTTTCAGTGCATAGCCAACCAAGATACCTTTCTTCGTTCTCATGTCGAATTTAGATCTTAATTGCTTTGGTGTTCCTACATATGCTTTACATCCGAATGTTCTTAAATTTTTTTATTGAAGGTCGTCTTCGACTATATAATTCGAACGGTGTTTTGGTTTGGTTTCCTCGGCATACGTGGTTGAATGTATAGGTAATGCATAATAATGCCTCATTGCAGAATCCCTTAGAAAGTCCGCTGTCGTGCAACAAAGCTTGTACGGCATTGATAGTTCTATAGTTGAAACGCTCAGCTACACCATTCTGCTCTGGTGTATAAAGGTTTGTTCTTTCGTGTCGAATTCCTTGTTCTTCGAAGAATTTTTCAAATTCTTTATGGATAAATTCTAAACCGTTGTCTGTTCGAACACTTATTATTTTTCCTCCAGTAAATCTTTCAGCTCTTTTCTGAAAACTTAGGAAAGAATTAAAAACTTCGGTTTTCGACTTCATTGGGAATACCACTACCTTCTTCGAGAAGTCATCGATTATAGATAAGAAATACCGATGCCCAGCTGGAGTTCTAGCTGGTAAAGGTCCACATCCATGTGGATTAATTCCAAAGGTTTCGTAGATCTAGTATTACCCTTTGCTTTAAAACTTTTCCTGCGGGTTTTAGCTATTCTAGACTGGTGTAAGAAATTAAGAGAATTTGCAGGCTTGGTCGATTATCTCTAGAACTACTGTACCGATTTTAATAAAATTTCATATGTACATACATTGATACAATACAAAACAAATAACCATTCAATAATTGTAATACACACGCATGATCGTGCGTAACACTCGTTGGAGTCTGAAGGTATGAAACAGCTGTTGCAGAATAAACAAAAAAATGGGTTAATAGGGGGTATGGTCCCCTCTTACAGATATACAGGTCTCGCAGCGTGATTTCATACTTGAAATAAGGCAGTTTATCATTTCCTGTGGCAATTGGTCCCACTCGTTCAGCAACGCTGTTTCCATTCCCTGGATGGTTCTCGGTGGGGGGTTGCGAGTTGCAGTTGCCCTCCCCAGAGCGTCCCAGACATGCTCTATAGGGTTAAGGTCTGGAGACCTGGCTGGCCAATCCATCCGGCGAATATCCTCACTCTCTAGAAATTCGTCGACCAGAAGAGCTCTGTGTGGCCTCGCGTTATCTTCCATTAAAATGAATTCAGGTCCAACTGCACCCCTGTAAAGGGTCCCTGGTTCTCTCCATATGAACGTACGGAGAGAATCCGTGTTTAGGCTGAACCGGAATTCATCAGTGAAGAGAACGGTCGCCCATTGATCCACACTCCAATCTCTATGCTCTCTGCACCATGATAAACGGATTCTCCTGTTCGTAGAATTGAGCGGGACGCAAACAGCACGTCTTGCAAACAACCCTCTCTCATGAAGTCTTTTGGAAACAGTTACCCTTGATACACGGGTTCCTATGGCTGCGTACAAGTCACGAGAGAGCTGAGAAGCTGTAGCACTCCTGTTACGCCTCGCTATAATCGACAAATGGCGATCTTCTCTGGCCGTCGTGGCTGTTGGACGACCTTGCCCAGGCTTTCTCTCTATGGATCCGGTATCCTGGAACTGTTTTCATAAGTTACACACGTCGCTGGGCGTTAAATTGAACTCTCTATGAATTTGGACTTGAGATTGGCCTGCTTCTAGCCTCCCCACAATTCTCCACCTCATTCCATCATCTAAACGTTGGTGGTTACTCATTTTTACTGTTACAATTTGAAATTATCCGAATGCTGCAAAATAACACCATCTATCAACCCATTTTTTTTGTTTATTTTGCAACTGCTGTTTCATACCTTCCGACTCCAACGAGCGTTACGCACTATCATTCGTGTGTATTACAATTATTGAACGGTTATTTGTTTTGTATTGTATCAATGTATGTACATATCAAATTTCATTACAATCGGTACAGTATTTCCAGAGATAATCGACCAAGTCTGCAAATTTTCTTAATTTCTTACACCAGTGTACAATATTCACATCCAACTTTATTTGTTTTTAAGTTCGGCATTCCTCGTACACTTTCATTTTTACAGGTTTTGATAATATAATAGGGATTTATATGACAGAATCTCCTATGCCACAGTTGTAGATTATGTTCTTCTGAAACGATTAAACTTTCAGGTTTCATATATTGCTTCGATCTGTAGTCTGGGTCGCAGTAGTATAAACCATTTCTTCTTTCTGCTACGAATAGTTCACGTCCGTCTTTATGATATACGGTTAGTTTTCCATTTTTACAAACAAATGACCCTCCTCCTTTATCAATTGCTGGACCAGCTATTAAATTTCTTCTCAATTTCGGAGAGTAGAGGACATTTTGAAGGTGTATATTTTCTATTTTATCCTTAGTATGAAAAACTAAACCCACTGTACCTTTCCCTTCTACCTCGCATAATATATCACTCAGTGCTACTGTCATACTAACCCCCTTCAGAGGTTTAAGTGAGGTAAATAACTCTTTCTTACCACAAAAATGTGTGGTTGCTGTTGTATCAATTACCCATATTCTGTCATCTTGCATTTCAGCATTGCTATAATACGTTTTCATGATGAAACTTGTGTTATTATGTTCTCGGTTGTTCACGGCATTTTCCGACCTTATTCGATTTATTTTCACCTTGCAGTTAGCAATTACATGGCCTGATTTTCCTCATCGGAAACAGTTAATATTTGATTTTCTTAAATTCTTGCCCTTTTTATTCCCCTTATTTGCCCCCTTTACATAAGTTTCCCTTTTCTGTGTAATTACACATGCTGCTCGATCAGCTAAAGATAATTTGAGTCGGGCTTCTTCTGCCAACAACTCCTCTAATACACTTTGAAACTTAAACTTTCCGTCTTCCCAACGGTAAATACTCTGAACTATCCATTGAAACTCAGCCGGAAGGTATCTAATAAGTTGGAAACTCTGGAACCATTCAGCTATCGGCTTTCCTGCGTCGTCAAGTTGTTTAACGATTTTCTTTAACCTCGCCGCATATAAACCAATAGCCTCTGCTGGTTCGATCCTACAGTTGAAAAATTCATCGGTTAATAGTATTCTGGCTCTAGAATCCGGCCTAAAATATTCCTGTAATTTCTGCCATGCCTGGGTTGGTTCGTCAAGTTCACTTATAAGGGGTCTCAGTTCTTCTTCAATGCTTAAATAAATGGCACTAAATGCCCTATCCTTCCTAGCATCAAAGTCTTTTATAATTTTCGTGGAGGCATCTTTTTCTGGTTTTACTTCCGTCCCTTTAGTGATTCCCCATCCGTTCCGATCCATAAGGACAACTCGGATGTCATCACACCATGTTGAATAATTATCATGGAATAACTTTCTTATAGTTAAATTTTACATTTTACTAAACAAATTTGTAAAAATATATACGAATAGGCCCGCCGTCGAAAAACTCTATTAAAAAAAATCTTCAAAGTTTCACACTGCCTTTAAACATACATTAAAATTAGAGGTTAAAAGGGTAAAAAAAATTTCCTCCAATACGGGCCCATAACCTTGATACTATTAGATCATGGAGGGTTAAAGAAATCCCCTTGTCTCAATAAAGTGAGGCAGTTTGATAAAGTGAGACAAGAATATAGTACGAACATAAATTTATTAAAAACATAAGAATTTAAATTAACTATACAACCTGCGATAACAGTTGTCAACGCCGTAGGGGTGGTAGGTATATGATGACACTTATACTAACTCTCAGTGAGATGCAAGAAATAATATACAACAGTTAAATAGACAGTTACTAAATAACGTGAAACTGACGTTACTAAATAAATACGTAATGCATGCAATTGTGACGACACTGGTTAGTTTAGTTAAGTACATTTCAGATTGAATGACAAATCATTGGAGTTAACTCCGATTATTTACCCTAAATCTAACAGAGACATAAGGAAAAAACGCATGCGAAATGTTATTCGCATGAATAAAATGAAAACTCAATATAAAAATATATAAATTTACAATAAACTCCTGAGTATTCAGCTAGATTTGGGGCCTGTTCACATAGGAGTCCGTTGTGTAACGTTAAGGGAAAGATGACGTTGAGACGAAAATAAACCAATCATAGGCGTTGAAAATTTCATTGCTAATCGTTTGGAAATTTGTCTTTGGTTAAATATATTACAATACTTTAACGCTCCGCTACGAACTCCTATGTGAACAGGCCCTTAGCCTTTCATCGTTGGAACAAAAAAGGGCTGAAATTTTAGGTTTAGTAGAATTTTCTAATAGAAACATGAAATGACTCCAGCATTGCCTCTTATAAAAAAATAAAAATAAAGTGTTTGAGAAAGGGTTGCAAACCATTCAACTCCTCTCCACATTAAACTTCTATAAACATCGTCTACATATTAACTTCCTTTTCTTTCCATAATAAACTCCTCAGAATTTAGGTAGATTCAGCTTTTCATCATTGTACCACTGAAACCTTAAAAGTAAAAATTTTAAACTGTGTTTTTGCCTTGAGAACTGTACATGATGGAAGGAATCGAAAAAAAAAGTTTGTTTACCAAACTCCATTAAAAAACTAAACACAGTATAAATAACATAGAAAAAAAATTTGTGAGATGCATACACATCAATAATATGAAAACCCAATATAAAAATATATAAATTTATAATAAACTCTCATAATTCAGCTGGATTCAGCCTTTCTTCGTAAAAAACTTGAAATAAAAGCTGAAATTACAGATTTAGCAGAATTTTGCCTTGCCGGGAATCGAATCCGGGCTAAAAGCTTAGAAAATACACGGTCTTCCGACTGAGCTACGATAATACAGAAATTTGAAGAGTAAAGTAAAACATATATGCACTGAGATTACTGGAAAGTTCTTGTGGGTTGGTATATTGTATACACGTGGGAGGAGTTTTAGGTTAGAAATAAGTTAGCAAGATGAAAGAGAAGTCGTTAGCTCTTCAATAGACGCAAAAATATAGGCGAGTGATTGCAGTAGCGATTATATAAGAACATCGTGTGTCACTTAGCGGGGTTGATTAGAAAGTTCTATCGCGTGTCGAAAGTGTCAATATGCCGTTGGATCTGTAGGCGTTGGGGTGGCACGAATTGAATTCAGTTAGGGCCCTCCTCTGAGCATAGAGTGCCGTACGGTCATTAAAGTATGAAATATGATTTTTTAAAAATTGAATAATAATGGAATTGATCTTTGAGTAGTATTCAAAAGTTATAAGGTGAAAAAATAAATATAGCATCAAATTTTTGTTATTGATCATATTGTAAAAAACTATGGCTAAAGACATAATCAGAATCTTCAGTCTCATTGTTTGAAAAATTTGAAAAAAACCAACTTTCTTAAAAGTTTTCTGCAATTTTCTGATTTTAATTGAAATTCTATTAGCGTTTTAATTTATTTCGTTAAGTTGGGGGAAGATACGTCTCCCCCCTAAGTTATTAAGGAGCTCCGCATAATAGCTATATATATTTATTTTGTTTAGAATTTATATTACGGAATTTATACTATTGTCGATTCTAATGCATTATATACAGAACATTCAGATTAAAATGTGAAGAAGACCGTAGTGAAAAATATTTGTACCTGCCAAGCTGCAATCCTAACAAGTACTCCTCTCTTTGCAGGTGCTCGGTACAATTGTTAAATGCAAAACTAAAATTGTCTGTGGTGTCCACAAATTTCGCGGATTGTTGGCAAATATAGTTTTCTGATCATCGTGTGAAGAAACGTCGGCATGTCAGAAGAGCAAATGCCATATATTTCCAGTGTGAAAGTACCTTCCAATGAAAGCCATATCTCCGAGCAGAATCCTATTGAAGCCGAAGATGAATGCACTCCAGGTGACACTTGTAGAAATTTTCACAATATAAAAAGTTCCAGTGCACAGATTCACTCTCGCAAAGAAGAAATTTTGAAATGTAATTTATCCGAAGGAACATTTTCACATTTGGATGCCTTACATACACATCAATCGTGCCACATTGCTGATGATCCTCTCTGTGTCCGTAAAGAAAAACCATTCGCCTGCACAGTATGTAATAAAAGGTTTTCTAAACAGAGTTACGTAAAAACACATCTCCGCACTCATACAGGAGAAAAACCTTTCGCATGCAATATATGCGAAAAAAAATTTTCTGCACAGGGTAATTTGATTAATCATCTCCGCATCCACACAGGAGAAAAACCTTTCGCATGCACTGTATGTGAGAAAAGATTTTCTCAACAGGGTAATTTAAAATTACATCTCCGCGCCCACACAGGAGAGAAACCTTTCGCATGCACTGTTTGTCAGGAAAGATTTTCTGTTCAGGGTGATTTAAAAACACATTTCCGTACCCATACAGGAGAGAAACCTTTCACATGCACTGTATGTAATATACGGTTTTCTACACAGAGTAACGTAAAAAGACATCTCCGTACCCATACAGGAGAGAAACCAATCGCATGCACAGTATGTGAGAAAAGATTTTCTGTACAGAGTGACTTAAAAACGCATCTCCGCACCCATACAGGAGAGAAACCTTTCTCATGCACTGTTTGTCAGAAAAGATTTTCTCGACAGGGTGATTTAAAAATACATCTCCGCACCCACACAGGAGAGAAACCTTACGAATGCACGGTATGTCAGAAAAGATGTTCTCGACAGGGTGATTTAAAATCACATCTCCGCACACATACAGGAGAAAAACCTTTCGCTTGCAATATATGCGAAAAAAATTTTTCTGAACAGGGTAATTTGAGAATTCATCTCCGCATTCACACAGGAGAGAAGCCTTTCGGATGCACTGAATGCGAGAAAAGATTTTCGGAACAGAGTGATTTGATGAAACATATCCGCACTCATACAGGAGAGAAACCTTTCGCATGCACTGTATGTGAGAAGAGATTTTCTATGCATGGTAGTTTGGTACAACATCTCCGCATCCATACAGGAGATAAACCTTTCGCATGCACTGTATGTGAGAAGAGATTTTCTATACAGGGTCATTTAAAAATCCATCTCCGTACCCATACAGGAGAGAAACCTTTCGCATGTACTGTATGTGAGAAAAGGTTTTCTCGACGGGGGCATTTAAAAACACATTTCCGTACCCATACAGGAGAGAAACCTTTCGCGTGCACTGTATGTGAAAAAACATTTTCTCTACGGCAGCATTTAAAAGAACATTTCCGCACCCACACAGGAGAGAAACCTTTCGTATGCACGGTATGTCAGAAAGGCTTTTCTATACATGATCAATTAAAAAGACATCTCCACACCCACACAGGAGAAAAACCTTTCTCATGCACTGTTTGCGAGAAAAGATTTTTTCGACAGGTTGAAGTAAAAAGACATCTCCGCACCCACACGCGAGAGAAACCTTTCGGATGCACTGTATGTGAGAAGAGATTTTCTCTACAGGGTAATTTAAAAGTACATCTCCGCACTCATACAGGAGAGAAACCTTTCGCATGCACTGTATGTCAGGAAAGTTTTTCTATACGGGGTAGTTTAAAAAGACACCTCCTTACCCATACATGAGAGATACCTTTCTCATACATTCGAGAAAAGATTTTCTGAACAGCGGAATTTGAAAACACATCTCCTTATCCATGGAGGAGAGACTTTTGACCTGCACTATATATGAGAAAACGTTTTCTAAACTCGATCATTTAAAAAAGACATGTTCGGATGCACAAAACAGAGAAATATCCCGTCCTCACTGTGTGTGAGAAAATATTTTATGTCCAGTGTGCTTTGAAAACACATCTCCGTAACCATACATAAAAGAAACTTTCGATTGCACTTTAGGTTTATGGCTTGAGGACATTTGAAAAAGTCATCTCCCTACCCATTCAGGGATTTACCACCTCTCTACTATGTTATAAAATGGGATTTTTTGGATCAAAGAAATATATTTAACCCACTCTAGAGAAGCAGGCCTTGAAAATCCAACTCAACTCCGGTTCCTCCCTCTCCTTTTTTTCTTTTGAGAGAGAGAGAGAAGGAAGCTATCGGACGTACGTATATTTTGGAATTATGACATTATTTCTAGTTTTGACACCTTTTTTAAAGTGCATGAACGCGATATCGGTAATGATCTACGATACTCGACGGGATACTTGACGTACCAAAGTGACTGGGGTGAATAGGAAAAGAATATTAGCATTATAAGTATTTTTAGCACTGTATAATGTTTTTGAAAGAAATATTGAGAGTCAATTATACCTGTTTACATTAAAGGAAAGAATGTCATGAAATCTCACTTATGAAACACTTGTGGTTTTTTTTTCTCCTTAATATGAAATTATAAATTGTAATATTTAACTGTTTTTTCTATGTCTGCTGTAATCTGTAAATGAGAAACTTTAAATAAACATTTTATGTCTTTCTATGGAGCCAATTAATTTTCACTTATCAATTTTTTTGTTATATTAAATTGATTTTTTTAGCTTTCATTATTTTACTAAAATTTATTTTTTTGTAATGTACAGCCAAAGTAATATTTGATACGTGGATCATTTTATATTTATAAAAAAACTTAAATGAATGTTTTTGAAACAACCCATATAAACAAAATGTGAAGAGGTGGATATTCTGTGTAAAAATAAATAAATATAAATATAAAAAATTATACATGAGTTAACAAGTTGAGAAATCACAAATAGAACTTTAATCTCTCAATTTGTGAAGAGTTGAGAGAATACATAAATGCTGATAATCCAATAAAAATGGTATTTTCAGATAGCCTGAACTTTTCTGCACCTTGCAACAGGACTCATTTTATAAATTTAAAGGAATTTATGAGCGTTTGAAACACAGTATACCAGTTTTTTTTCCCAGAATGATTTAAATTTTAAAATATTTGCATTTAAAAGACGAAAAATGCCCCAAGGTGTAGAACTTCTGTTTCTTTTACGTTTCTATTACATTAATAATAAATAAATAAATAAATAAATCTTTCAATCCAAGTCGATAATCCTTGGAGAAATTTCCTCCGTAGGTTAACATTGAAGTGAGCGAATCCGATGGGGTTAGTACATAGCAGATTTACGTAAACTGTTGCGAGAAAAGAAAATCCAGTTATGTTCTTAAACGCTGAACTGTTAATATTACTAACATTTTACGTGCTAGAAAACTTTTCTTCAGCTTTTGAAAGTCTTAGAATTAATATAATGCTGAATGGGTTCTTTTTTTTCAAAGATAAAAAAACTTTAGAAGAAAAAAATTTCAAGTTTTTAAAAGAAAAGTTTTAATGCTATTTCAAGTTTTTAAAAGAAAAGTTTTAATGCTTTGGAATCTTTAAATGTATATAATAACTGCTGACAATTTCCTTTCATTTCTTTCAAAATGTATTGGATAGGTTTTTCAAACTGATATCTATACTCTTACACCTAGCGTCTGGGGAAATGAATACCATCATTGAAGACGCACTAGTTTAATACATCATATAGTCTCGAACATATAAAACTATTTACAAATCGATATGCGCACACACAAAGAATTAAGAATCATCCTCTCAGATAGTCGTCTTCTCAGAACCATGTCTACCCCTGCTATGTCGTTTTCCATGGACCTCCACGCCCTCTCGTGACCTCCAAAGGCGTCTTCGTCGCAGGCGGTCTTCCTCACAATTTAGCTTTAGTTTGTTTTGAAAAAATTCAGGTAGTCTCTTCTAACGAAACTTTGGCGGGTTATTAACGCAGGATTACTTATCGTTGCTTACCTCTTTTGTATGTATGTATGTATCTACACTGCTCCAAAAAATTAGGGGAGCAAGCAAAGAAGTTAAGAAAACCGTGCGAGACAGCCACGTATTGGCAGAAAATGGATAGTACACGCGTATCAATGCACAATACAGAAAAAAGACGTAAAAAATTTGTAATTAAGCTTTAATTCTTTGAAAATATGGCAAAAACATGAAAAGATGATTTAGGGCAACAATTTGGTTACATGTAAACTACAAAAAAAAGTATTGTTTAGAAATGATGCCAGATTTTTAATATGGCGATTGGTCTCCTCGAACAGCTAAGACTGCTGCACATCTGTTTTCAATGGATGCGATGATGTTATCGACAAGACTTTGGGGAATACTGTTCCACTCCTCAAGAAGTTCAATCTCCAAGTCTCGGAGAGTAAAAGGAGGCCTTGGTCTCGCAGCTATGCGTCGTCCAAGCATGTCCCAAACATGCTCGATTGGATTCAGGTCAGGAGAGCACGCTGGCCATTCTATACACTGTATTGTTTCAGCTTCAAGCATGTTCTCCACAAGACGAGCTGTATGCGGTTTGGCATTATCATGCTGGAAAACAAAGGAATCTCCAATGGTTGCAGCGTAAGGTATGACATGAGGTCTCAGTATCTCGTCTGCATACCTTCGGGCCGTCAAAGTACCATTCCGAATGATATGCAGGTCCGTACGTCCACCTATGCTGATTCCACCCCATACCATGAAACCAGCTCGTCTGTATTGTGACCTTTCACGAACGAATGTGGAGTTATTTCGAGTGCCCCTTTCCCTCCATACCAAAACACGTCGGGTTTCACACTCCAGACTGAATCGGGACTCGTCTGTAAACAGCACTTGGCTCCAATCATGTTGCTCCCAATTTCGATGTTCAGCAGCCCGTCTTCTTCGGGCCGCACGGTGGCGTGATGTCAACGGAATGCAGACCATTGGCCTACGTGCATAGAGACCTCCCTGATGAAGCCTATTACGTACTGTTTGGCTGAACACTCTTCGTCCTGTTGCCAAGAGCAATTGTCTTTGCAGCTGAGTAGCATTGTCTGTTCTGTTTCGACGATCTGTTAACAGTATATACCGGTCATCAGTTGCTGTAGTGGCGCGTGGCCGACCTTTCCCTGGTCGACGTCTAACATTCCCTGTTTCTTGGAATCGATTCCACAGCCTTGGAAGGACACTTCTGGCGACTCCAACAGCAACAACTGAGCAATCGAATTTCACAGTTAAGGCAGTAAAACAGACGTTTCTGCAACATCCCGATTTCCGCCCTTATGTTCTTTTTCTGGTTTTTGACGTCATGAACTTTGATCTGCATATGAAGTTTTCTTCTTCTATTTCCTGCCGGGCTTTAAATTATGGATGATTTATTTTATGTTACCTATCGGTGTAAGTATTTGCGCAATTTCGATAAAACCATGTGCTCCCCTAATTATTTGAGCAGTGTATATATATGTATGTCACGGTTAAAAAGTGACACTGTATGGAGTAAAAGAGTAATGAATAAAGCTTTAAAGATAACGGAAGATGAAACGAACAGGGGAGAAAGAATAGACCGTAAAAGAGGTTAAGACAGGATATTGATGAAAACAGGAAATGGGTAATCGAAGGAAAACCAAGTTCAAAAGAAGCAGGCAGTTGAAACCAATTTCGGGATGGACTACACATCGCGAAAGGAGTTGCAGATGTGAATGAATAATGATGGAAGGGCACGGTTTAACAAACATCGAAGGAAGATGTGCGAATGAATGTAACAAATGAACAAAAGGGGCAAGGAATGTAACGATGACTTAACCGAGATAATAAGAAAGCGAAGACTTATTCAGATGACAGCGTAAAAAGATCAAAGGTAGTCACGAGAAGAGTAAATATATTGAGATGATGAGGCACGCCTTCAGCAGGGCGGGATAGAAGATTCCAGAAGAAATAATTGTCCAATCGAAAAAAAATAGGAGGAGTTTAGTTACGGAAGGAAAAGACAAAAGAAGCAAGATAAAGATCAGGTAAGGAGATTTTTTTGGCTAGAAAAGATGAACTGAGAATCCAGATACAGCTAAATACGAGATCTACGAGACCTGATGATAGCCCAGCTCAGAGGAATGATAGATTTACCGCACCGATCGTGGAAGGAGGCGAGTTCCCGACAACTGACCGCACGACATAGAATGAGAACCATCTCCCAAGGGACCTTGTGAATTGTCACCCAGATAGCAGCAGCCCGCCGACCACCCAGCCTGAACTTCAGCCGATTGATGAACGATTTGATTCAAGACGCGTGCCGATATTTACAAGTGAGCTTTGATGAAGTTCAGTCAACGCCACCTCCATTATGTGTAACAGTGATAACAAATGAAAAACGTCAGTGAAGGTACGTGTGGCAGTTCATTATTGATCCCACAATTCAGTGTTTGCCCGATTACCTCTCATCCATAGTTAATTAAATAATACCAGAGTTAAGTGACTAGTGCCAAGTCGAATTATAAAAATATGTATTTAGTATAATACCTCATTGATAAAAGCAATGATGATGAATAAGTTACCCATGTCTAATTGAGGAAAATGAAATTCAATGTATATTTAAAAGTATAATGACTAAGTAAGGTATTTAATATAGCAAATGTGATGTGTATTGTTATGAATTATTTATGTGTTTTGCTTTAATAAATCTATCCATTATAAGTTCAATCAGATGATTTATATTATTTTAAAACACAACGCAATCAAAAATATGAGATTAATTGCTCAAGCAAACAGGTAGTATTTGAATGATTTCTATATTGGCAACGCACCCAAAATTAACTACCTTGACCATAATCGTTTTACGAACACGAGTAAACCATTATAATTATTGCGGTATTTTCCCCTACAATTAAAAACCAGAATAATGTACGTATGTAGGTATATACATATATGTATGTCAAAGTTTTGACGCATCTTGGTACTTTTCTGTTTTACTTGTCCAAGCGATAGACTGGGTATGGCGCGCTGCAAAAATTATAACTCGCGAGGACGGGCGGACGGACAGTTTTAGCGTCTGAAATTTTCTCTTCCGCAGGACCGTTATAGAGAAAAGTAATCCTACGTTTAAAAAAGAAAAGAAAATAATGATAAAAGTTTTTGCATTCCGCAATCCCAGTTGTTTGTTTCTTCAGTTGTTAGACAACAACAATTAAATTTGATGTGAACATGTTCTGATGATGTGGAATTTGAAGAATTCCCTGTGAAATATGGTTAAAAAATTCAGGTAACTCTACAAACAATTTTATGAAACTTACTATGCAGTAAACGGATATCGCACTCTAACAAATAAGGACACTGTAACTGTGCCACAACTCTGTGCCATTTTTGCTGTCTGAGTTGACCTTCGACAGAACTATTACTTACGATATCTTAAAACAGCTTTATAAACTCAGAATTTTAGAATTCTACCGATATATATTTTACGGTAAATGGTTTTTGTCATACAATTTTAACACACAATTACAATGAAAAACTATATTTATTTACAGATTTAACATACAAATATTACAATCAACTTCCAGAACTGCTTGAGTCACTATCTTCTCGTTTTGGTGAAAGCTTATAGTAGATCCTTTTGATTTTCTTTCCATCTGTAAGAAAAATTAACAAAAATTTAAATACAGAAAATTTATTATTATTAATACAAGTAACTCTATTACATAGAACAAGAATTTAGGCCTTTCTTTGACATCATTTGCCTTAGTATGCAAATTATCTGTAAATTAAAAATTACATTTTTTTAAAACGAAATGCAGTGGTACATCGGCACTCGTCGTTAATTAGTTCTAGATGGCACGACGAGTAAATTTTTCCCATTAATAGTGATGTAAATTAGATTAATTTGTTCCTGAAAACCATAAATTTCTCATTTTATCTCTCTGGGCAATTTATAAATTGACGGGTTTATTTAAAATTTTTATTTAAATACAAAATCTTTAAACTAGACATAAAGATATTTTATAACAATAATAAAATAAAATGAAATAAAATTTATCTTCACTGAGACTGAAATGAAAGAAGTTGATGGCGTAATGGGATAGTGGCGAAATAGACGAGAAGTGTTATTGCTTGGAAGGGGGTCTCCTTCCAGTAAAACATCAGGCACTTGCAGAGGGAATAGGGAAGCAATTTTTTCACATTGGAATGCGACGAGTATCGAGGTATGACTGTACCTAGTTTCCATTTAAATTTTTACTAGAATCAGATTTATTTTTATATTTAAATTCAAATTCTCTTTGAATTTGTACATCAGTACAGTACAGAAAAAAAGGTATTCTTATTCACTCAAGAATCTACAAAAATTATGCCTCCAATCTTAATATAAAAAAAAATAATTGCCATTGTGTCAGAGATGACACTTTGGATACGCCTTGCCTTAGTATCTTTCAGCTAGACACGGTATTTTCGTAGGTATGTGACACAAAAATCCACGATATTTCTACACTCCGAATGGCAACGGCTGCAACTACCAGATGTAAACATTGGCGGCCGTCCGCAATTTGCAACTGTGTGTCAACATGGATTTACGCACTGAAATCAGGAATGCTCGAAAGCCAGCTGCACGATCAAGTGAATATTGGGGACAGTCCAGAAAGAAAGCGAAGAAGAAATAATTCATTAAGAGAGAGCATAAATGATCGCGAGGTTAGGCTAAACTGTCACCGGCATAGCAACCGAGAGCAACTAATAGATAATTTTGTACACTTTTCTCGGTACATGCTGAATTTTTACTCCATTTTATAAGTGAAGAAATTTTCCTAATAATTTATTATTTGATATAATTAAGTGTAGATATCTGAATTGTGAACAATACAGTAGTACATACAGAGAGTGATGTAATCCACACTATATTTTAGTACTTGCTGAATTTTTACTCCATTTTTTTCAGTGAAAAAAATTTCCCCCAACAATTCCTTATTTGATGTAATGATAAAGTGTAGGATATCTTAATTTTGAAAAATAGTACATACAGAGAGGGGCGTAATTTTTAAAATCATTGGTGTTGGGTTTCTCAGTCTTAACTTTAACTCTGTTCTGAAGTAATGGAAATTCATATTTTTTAATCACGATGTTTTAGAATCAGCCTTATAGAGAATACCCCTTAACAACGTATATTTATGATGTCAGGTAATGGTAACATTCCTTACATATGTTACTTTCAATTGAGTTGTTTTGCAAAAGGAAATATAAAACTAAAAGCGACCATGCTGGTTGCGCAGCGGCTAGTTTTCAAGAAAAACACTAGGAAGGAAAGAACCCCTGTTGCGTCTTCGGACGTACTGACTCAAAGGCAGTCACGAGAGAGAATGCCGGGAGGTTGCGCTAAAAATGAACTTCGACATCAAACTTGTCGTGATCGCGACAGAGATGTAACCAATTGTCAAAATAACCACGTTCCTTTTTTCTTCCCAGAAATCTTTTCGATCTGTTATGATCTATTAGAACAGCGGTTCTCAACCTGGGGGGCGTAGAAGAATTTCAAGAAAGGCGTGAGTTAAAAAGAAAGTAAAATAAAAAGTAAATCTAACTGTCACTTATTGTACTCAATTTTGCGGTCACAATGTAACCGTAACGTATTTTCTACATACGAACACGAACACAATAATTGTTGTACACGATAGTTGTCGTAATTGTAAAAATACGATAATTTTCGCACGTCTGGATGTTGAAAGTGACCTGAGGTGTGCATTGTCACAGTTACAACCTAATATTCAAAAACTTGTCAAGGACAAATAGTGCCAGCCCCCTCATTAATGTTGCGAAAGTGACTGGTATTACATGCCAACCTCACCTAGATCCTTGATTACCTCAAATATATTTGATCTGTATTTAATTCTTTGATTTCATATGTTCTAATAATAATATGTTCCAAATTAAGATATGAGTAGTAATAAATTTTGTGTATGAAATTATCTATTCTATATTTTCATTTAATAACCAACTTCAGTTTCAAATTCCGATTGTACTATACTTGTATTGACCACATATGGTGGTGGTGGTGGGGAGGCGTAACCTCGCATCAGTGTTCAAAGGGGGGGGGAGTAGAGCCTGAAAGGTGGAGAACCCCTGTATTAGAAGATTGCCACCTGATTACCTCGGTATCGTTCAACTTATAGATCGCTGGCCTGACTATGAATTTACTTTAGAAAAAAAAATTGCCGAAGATCGTGTCCGAGAAGAGAACAGATTCCGTTAACTTGACGGAATTCCGTCACATGCCATCTGGTGTGGCATGTGACAGTTTCTCGTTCTTTAAGGAAAACACAAATATATCTAACACCCCTACTTGTTTTCTGAAAAAGAAACAGTCTCTAAATATAGATTACTTCGGTGACGTTTAAAATCAGGACGTGGCAATGGCTTCGTCAGGATGTCAGCTGTCATATCTTTGCTTTGGCAATATTCTAAATCAATAGTACCAGCTTCCTTAAGTTGTCTTAAATGATGAAATTTTAGATCAGTGTGTTTTGTTCTTAAATGATGTTTATCAGATTGTGAAAGCTTGGTGCACAACTGGTTATCTTCAAAAATTGTTATTGGTAAAGCTTGTGGTAAGGCCAGATCTTTGGTTAGATTGATTAGCCATATAACTTCTTGCGCAGCATTAACCGCTGAAACATATTCAGCTTCTGTGGACGAGAGTGCTACACAGTTCTGACGTTTCGAGAGCCATTGTATCGGACTTTCACCGAGTTTAAATAAATTCCCACTGGTTGACTTTCTGTCTAACTTGTCGTTAGCCCAATCCGAATCACAAAAAACAGTTAAGATTGGTTCTTTATCCTTGCTAATAACTAGTTTTAAATCTTTAGTTGTTTTGAGATATCTTATTATCCGTTTCACAGCATCCCAATCTCTATCTCTTGGTTACTCAAAATGTTGACGGCTGCTGCAATATCGGGTCTTGATACTGTGGCAACGTATAACAAACCCCCTACTGCTTGCCTATACTTGGTATTGTTTGGCAGCTGATCTTCATCTCCTTCTTGTCTCAGATAATTCGGTCCATAGGAGTATTGGTTGGTTTGGCATCTTTCAGGTTAAATTTCTCGATGATTTCTTCTATCTTATTTTTCTGACTTAAAGCAAAATTTCCTTCTTTGGACCTTTTGATATTCATTCCTAAATAATAAGTTGCTTCACCAAGATCCTTCAATTCGTACTCTTTTTCCAGCTTGTTAACAATTTCTCTGATATCTCCTGTTTTTCCTGCTATGAGTAAGTCATCTACATAGACTATTATGTACTATTATATACGATAATTATGTACATAGTATTTCCATCTCTTGCCATTTTAAATAAGCATGGATCTGTTTTACTTCGTTCGAAACCACATTTTGATAATGATTCCCCAATTCTAATATGCCAGGCTCTTGCGGCCTGTTTTAACCCGTAGATTGCTTTATTTAATTGGTAGACTTTCTGTTCTTTACCCGCTTCAATGTAACCTTCTGGTTGTGACATGTAAACATGTTCTTCTAAATTCCCGTGCAGGAAAGCAGTTTTTATATCGATATGCTTTACGTTTAGATTTTTGTATGCATCATTAGCTAAGAATGCTCGTATTGTCGTATATGTGTCGTATATGAGCTTTGAATGTCCATCTGCATCCAATAACCTTTTTTTCTGGAGGTGATGTCACTAATTCCAAAGTCTGGTTCTTACGAAGGGACTTCATCTCTTATTTTGTTGCATCTATCCATTTTTGTTTTTCATATCGATTTTCCATTTCCTCGACGTCGTTCCAGCCTTTTTGTTCGTTAATTCTTCCCGGGTTTGCATAAAAGGCAAATCTCTTAGGAGGTATTCCTTTTGTTTCTCTTTCTGATCTTCTAGGTTGATTGCTTTGTATCTGCGAATTACTTTCGTTTTCGATTTCATTTTTGTGCTCTTCTTCTTCATGTTTGAATTCTAACTCAACTAGCTGTTTTGTTTCTTCTTCCTGGTTCCAATTTATTTTTCCTTCTTTACAAGCATATGGAAGAGAATTTTCAATGAACTTCACTGTTCTGCTTATCACCACATTATTAACACCTGTATAAATTCTATAAAACTTACATGGTACATATAAAACATCGCGCAATCGTACATCATTAATATTTCCATTAGAAATCAAAGTTCGAAAAAGTACATCTCCTATTACCTGAGAATGAAATAAAACTTATGTGGTAACCGAGCTTCTAGGATCATGCATCTAGTCATTTCAGTTAAAGTTCTATTTTTTCGTTCTGCCACCCCATTTTGGGAAGGACAGTAAGGCACAGTCAATTGATGGTGTATTCCCTGTTCGGTTAAGTAATTTTCCATTGTTTAACAAACCAATCAACCTAGAAGGAAAAATAAATGATTCTCTATACGAGGTCATTTTAGAAGAACCCGAAACCGAAACCTCTGCTTTTGCACATCACTGCAAAAATAAAAACTGTATAGATCTTCTGTTATCATAGCCCAAAAAAATAACTTCAACGGCTTTATCGTCAAGTTTTGAGCGTTTCTGTTTTTGTATATAAGCGTAAACTCTACATCCAAAAACTTTAATATGGGATAAATCTGGTTTGCAATTCGTCCAGATTTCGTAAGGTGTTTTCTTATTTAATTTGGTTGGGAGCCGGTTCTGCAAGTAAGTTGCTGTGCAGATGGCTTCACCCCAAAATTTATGTGGTAACCGAGCTTCTAGGATCATGCATCTAGTCATTTCAGTTAAAGTTCTATTTTTTCGTTCTGCCACACCATTTTGGGAAGGACAGTAAGGCACAGTCAATTGATGGTGTATTCCCTGTTCGGTTAAGTAATTTTCCATCTCATTGCTAACATATTCGACCCGTTGTCAGTTCTAAGGGTTTGTATTTTTCTTCCAAATTTGTTCTTCGTCATTGCAATGTATTCCTTCAATTTTGAGAATACTTCGTTTTTCTTAGAGATCAAGTAAATTATAGTGAACCTGCTATAATCGTCAATGAGAGTAAGAAAATAGGATTTCCCGCCAATCGAATTTTGAAATGGACCGCAAACATCAGATTGTCCGAGTTCTTGAGGTTTATGCGCTCTGTACGTAGTTGTTTTGTGGTATGGTTCATCAATTAGTTTTGCTTTTATGAAATTTTCACACACGGTTTCATGATTGCAATTATCTATTTTTATACCGTTTGCCAAATTTTCGGAAATTAATTGTGTAATTGAACTGTAATTTTTTATGTCCTAGGCGTTTCTGCCAAAGATCTATACAGTTTTAATTTTTGCAGTGATGTGCAAAAGCAGAGGTTTCGGTTTCGGGTTCTTCTAAAATGACCTCGTATAGAGAATAATTTATTTTCCCTTCTAAGTAGGTTTTCCCCCCTTGCTGTATTTTGCATTTATTTTTCTCAAAAATTACACTGCATCCGTTTTCCGCAGCTTTTCTAACAGAAATCAAATTTGTTTCTATTTCTGGTACATATAAAACATCGCGCAATCGTACATCATTAATATTTTCATTAGAAATCAAAGTTCGAAAAAATACATCTCCTATTACCTGAGATTTAAAAGTGTTTCCATTTGCAACGATCACCGAATTTTGGTTCTGATGTTTTAATTCTACGAAATACAGAGGCTGTTCGCACATTTTTTAGACGATTTTGGTAAGCGGTAATAAAAAATCGTTTGCTGCAAAAGAAATAATTGCAATTGTAATGTTCGGTGTCCACTGTAAACAAAATGATAAAGGTTGATTTAAATCTTAAGAAAGCGAAAAAACGCAATGTGCATCGTCTTCTTCCAAATCATATCGCTGAACGCAGGACACGCTGCAGAATTCTATATGAGAAACACTTATAAAAAGAAAAATGGAAAACAATTGTCTCAATAGATGAATCATGGGTGTATTTAAATGATTGCAACAAAAAAAGAGCCATTTATTATCATAAAAGGGGAGAAAAAAATTTAAGTACATGGTTCAAAGAATCGAAAGAAAGTTTTTCTAAGGGATCCATGATTGTTGCTGGTTTTTCTTATAATGGCAAGTTAAAAATAAAGAGAGTGGAAAAAATGTCAAGATTAACTCAAAATACTATCAGGAACATATTTTATCGCCATTTTTTCTGAATGAAATACCATCGCTTTACCCACAGTGCCATCAATCTGTGAGACTCCATCAGGACAAAGCTAGCAGTCACACATCAAAATCCACTGTAAATTTCCTAAAAGAAATGGAACAAAAACTGGTATCAAGGCCATACCCTTCACTGATATCCCTACTAAATCTCCCGATGTATCACCTATGGATTTTGTGCTTTCGGAGTTTTAAAACCCGCATTATCCAAACGTCGTCCCAAAACCCTTACAGGACTCTGGAAAGTTGTTCAGGAGGAATGGGATAGAATAGAATACCTCTTCTGACACTTCAAAAGGCATTATTATCCTGGAAATTTCGGTGTCGAAAGATAGTTCAGTATAAGGGATGTCAAATAGAACATTTAAAACACAAGAATTTTATGTAATTTAGTTTTGTGAATACAATATACATCGTCTAAAAAATGTGTGAACAGCCTCTGTATTCCTTATCGTGAAATATGTGACAGCTACTTCCTGAGTCAATGATGACCTTCTACTTTATTTTCTTTTTATTCGTAATGAAGGAGTAGGAATGTGCGTATTCAGCTATACCGCTAATAGCTTTCGTTTCAGTCTCAAAACAAATCGACGCGTTAGGGTTGATTTATACAGGCACGTAAAGGAAACGTAACGGGAACGGGCCGAGCCCGGGCGCCGGATGCATGTGTTTATACAGAGACGGGAGTAGAAAGTGGCGGGAACATGTTTCATTAGTTGTGAAAGATATGTAACGTCATGGCGCGGTTTCATTTTTCAGTTAAAGATTTAGCCATTATCACACTTTTGTTAGAGGAGAGCCAGGGCCGTGCTTAGGGGTGGACAAACTGGGTAACCGCCCAGGTCCACCATTTTTATTTTCATAGCAACACTTTTCTATATGTTACGGGTTTTTTAAGAAATCCCTCAGTTTTCGCGGTTTCTATAATTCAACTTATAAAAATATATATCTTTCGATTTTTTCTAAAGAATTGCAGAAAAAATCTTAATTGACAAACTACCCTTTTGGTTCGAAAAATTTCTCGGTTAAAAAAACATGATTTATTTTCAATTCAGTTATAATAAACCCTTGATTATCAATCATTTTTTTTCAATATCAGTTTCTACTATCTGTCAGTCACTACATACAGTCATTTGAAGAATTATAAACCGTTTTGTCGGACTTTGTTCGTTTTCACGAAATAGTTGCAAACTGAGAAAAACGTGAACATACCCTTGTGAACGAATACTAATACCATTTGGTCAAATGTTTGCTCTATTCAAAGCAAACAATAGACAAGACATTTCTCCAGGGAGTGTAACACAAATAAGTAAATGCACTCCAAACAGGGCCACCCAGAGACTTTACGGGGCCTCGGGCAAACTTCTGTTGGGGGCCCCAAGAAATCTGATTAATAGAATATTTTTTTATTTTTTTTTTTTTTGGGGGGGGGGGGAAGGCCCCTTTTTTCAGGAGATTATTTTGAATTTTGAAGTACGGTACAAGTTTCAGAATTTTCTTTCGGAGGAAATCTAATAAATAATTTTTTTTTAATTTTTTGGGGCCCCTCCGGCAGTTGGGGACCTGGGGCAAAGTGCCCCAGTTGCCCCCCCCCCCCTCTGGGCGGCCCTGGCTCCAAACCTGTTGGGAAGAAAGGGGTTTGAAGACTGAAGGAGTGAGGTAAACAAAAAATGGCTTTTACTTGTTCTCTCTATCATTATAATGGATTTTATTTCCCACTTTTCCCACAAGAATTGAAAATATTACAAAGCAGGTACAATCAGAATGCTTTGAATACGGATTGTACGCCTGTCCTCCTTGGCACTTATTTCTAATGAAAATGATCTCTCATCATCTTTGGACTTTTCACTTTTAATATACAATTTTGCTGCTCAGAATGCAAGAAAAATTGCTTTATAACCAACAAATCCATACATGTAAGTATTTGTTTTTAACAATTTATACTTTCTAAATCGTGTAAATAATTTTTCCATTGTTTCATTATTCATACAAATTGATAAAGTTTATATTTTAGTGAACCAATTGTAATTTCAAGTATAATTTTCTTCTATTGCCTTCCGAATTGTCATTTTGAACTTTCGATTCCTGCATTTTGATGGGCCAAATCGTACAAAACCTCTCACCAGCTCAATGAGTTTTCATCATCCATATTAAATATCAAACATAAATAACAGTATGTAAATTATACCTTGAATAGCCACTTTTTACTTTCTGCCATGAATGAGAGACGACCGAGCAGCTAACGACTTCCTGCTTCGAATCGTTGGCGCCGATTCTCGGCCGGGAATCCGCCGAGAATCGGACGTGTCATGGCGCAGTATAAACAGTTCCATTGAAAAACAGGGAGGAAATGATTACGACGATTCGTCGCGAGCTCGGCTCGTTCCCGTTACGTTCACTTCACGTCGCTATATAAATCGACCTTTATGCTGTTTCATTTTAGTCGTATTTTTGTTTTGAAATTTAGCGGATTACGATTTTTATTTTTCAAGTGATAACATTCTGATCTCATGTGATTCTTCTTATGACAAAAGGAACAAAATTTATTTTCGCGATTTGGTGCTGTACTTTTGGTTTGGATTTTAAACACTCTATTTGAGATATCGCTTTGACCTGTTTTAATTCTACGGTTATATTCATCGATAATTTTTCCTCTGATAAAATCTACACTCAGTTCATTTTATGGTCTTGGTTCTAGAGCAGTTATTAAATTATCATAGCTGTGAGGGAGTGAACACAAAAGTAAAGCAGAAATGTGAGATTCGTTAATGTTTTCTCCGATAGCACGTAGCTTATCAATTATTTCCATTAAATTACAAATGTGATTATTTACGTTTCCACCTTCTTCTAATTTCTTGATGTACAGAGGCTGTTCACACATTTTTTAGACGATGTATATTGTATTCACAAAACTAAATTACATAAAATTCTTGTGTTTTAAATGTTCTATTTGACATCCCTTATTCTGAACTATCTTTCGAAACCGACATTTCCAGGATAATAATGCCTTTTGAAGTGTCAGAAAAGGTATTCTATCCCATTCCTCCTGAACAGCTTTCCAGAGTCCTGTAAGGGTTTTGGGACGACGTTTGGAAAATGCGGATATTAAAAGTCCGAAAGCACAAAAATCCATAGGTGATACATCGGGAGATTTAGTAGGGATATCAGTGAAGGGTATGGCCTTGATACCAGTTTTTTGTTCCATTTCTTTTAGGAAATTTACAGTGGATTTTGATGTGTGACTGCTAGCTTTGTCCTGATGGAGTCTCACAGATTGATGGCACTGTGGGTAAAGCGATGGTATTTCATTCAGAAAAAATGGCGATAAAATATGTTCCTGATAGTATTTGGAGTTAATCTTGACATTTTTTCCTCTCTCTTTTTTTTAAACTTGCCATTATAAGAAAAACCAGCAACAATCATGAATGCCTTAGAAAAACTTTCTTTCGATTCTTTGAACCATGTACTTAAATTTTTTTCTCCCCTTTTATGATAATAAATGGCTCTTTTTTTGTTGCAATCATTTAAATACACCCATGATTCATCTATTGTGACAATTGTTTTCCATTTTTCTTTGGATAAGTGTTTCTCATATAGAATTCTGCAGCGTGTCCTGCGTTCAGCGATATGATTTGGAAGATGGCGATGCACATTGCGTTTTTTCGCTTTCTTAAGATTTAAATCAACGTTTATCATTTTGTTTACAGTGGACACCGAGCATTTTAATGATTTTGCAACTGTCCTTTGACTAGGGTTTTTTTTTTTTTAACATTAAACAACGTACCTTTGCAATAGTCGAAGATGTCCGTTTTTTCCTTGGATACTTCTTTGGAATTTTTGTCCCACTTGAGGCTCCAATTTGACGTTTTTTTCCTTTCTTGTTGACGATATTACCTATCGACGCTTTAGATATCACAAAACCATGACTCTCACATCGTTTTTGGATAACGGAGTATGCATATTTCTCTTCGGAAAGAGCATAAATGTAGCCTTCGAACCACTGCTTTGTTAAAAACACTATTTTGAATAAAAACAAAACTTTCAAGCCGCAGACGATAATTTTGACTTTTAAAAACACCTTATTCTATGTAGTACCTGGTATTACCTTAATCTATGTAGCACGTCAGCGCTATCATCACAGCAGAGCAATGAAGTTGTAGAGAATCATGATTTGGATGATAAAGAGCTGAGGCTAAGTAATTTAAGTTTAAGTTTTAATATGCATCTTTTACATTAATATCTTAAGCACGACACAAGACAACATGCGACATTGAACAAGAGTGGAATTTCTTGAATTCTGAACAAGTGGTGCCATCTGGTGTGGCATGTGACAGTTTCTCGTTCTTTAAGGAAAACAATATATCTAACATTTCTGTGCAAGGTGTTTCTTTCAAATAGAATGGACTATTATATGGAAACCGCCAGAGTGTCTGCAACCTGAATAGGTCGTCTTAGAAAAGAGACAGTTAATTTTGTCAAAGGGAACCGAAATATTCGTCGGTTCTTTTCTTCTAAATTTTTCGCTTTTATATTGTTTTTAGCTCGTTAGTTCAATTGTTTTGCACCAGCATTTTTATGTGTTCTTGTTCATTCTTCTTCTTGTTCAAACTTTTCTTTTAATTAATAACTAGTGAGTAACTTAAAATGAATGTAACACTTTTTTAAGTTTGCTTAGAAATTGCTCTATACCTTCTAAAATTCATATTTTAGATGAAAACAAAATCTGTCAATATGTAAAAATATGTTCTAAAAATAATATTCTATGTTTAAGTTAGAATTTTCTGATTGCGTTTTTAAATGGAAAAATTTAAGCTTTGAAACAATGTGGAAAAAAATCCGGGGCTATCTTCGTCTAAACTCAAATATTATTTAAAACAAGGACATAACGTTCCGTAGCAAGTTTACCTCCCAAAACCTAGGGTAATATATGTGTTAAAAAATCACCAGTTTTCATTTAAAAAAAAGTTTATATATAAATTTTTTGTTATCATATTTTAAGGTCTTTTAAAACAAAATAAGCTTTTTTAATTAAAATTAAAGCTCTGCAAATGAATTTCCAAAATGAAGCGATCTCTGTTAGAGTAAAGTAACCTTTTCTTATACTTATCTGGAGTTGTGTTTTGAGATAAATTCTTAACATATTGATATTTTGTATAATAACTGTAAAATCAAACACAATTAAAGATAAACAATTTTATCATTTTATTTTTTAAAAGCTAAACTACTGAATAAAGGTGAAACGATCAATTTTAGCTGAAATGCAAAAATGCATTTTATCTCCCTTATAAAATGAACTTTTATATTAATTACTAGGGGCTTCGCCCCTAGGCTCGCTACGCTCGCTCCTCTGATAGGGCTAATAGCGAGATACATAGAGGTGATTCTCGGGCAATGCAACAGCTTCCATCCATTTACTGTTGTCAACCTTATGCGAAGGGGAATCACTGTTAAATCATCACTGTTGAATTATCAGCTTTGAAATTCAATTAAAATATCGAAATTTTAAGATAGACTTGAAATGAGATTTATATGAATAAGAAAGCTTTCATCATCCAGATGATGTAAATATTTTCTTTGTAAGATAAAAACTCGAGGAGCATCGATATTATATCCACATAGGGGACGATATTTCTTGAAAAACTGTTTCATTTTTTGATGAAAATATTAGACTGTTTTAAAATATTTTTAAACAAATGAGGTCTAGTTTGAAAGAGAAATGTCTGTAGTCTTAGACCGTAAAAAGATCAAAATTCTACGATCCATTTTTTGGGGAGTTATCGTAATCTGAAGATGAAAAAGTCAATATTTTCCCACAAAACATAAAATTAAAAAAAATTAAAGTCCGACGAAGATAAGACGTGTTTAACTTTGTTCCCCACATTTTTCTGCATCTATTGGTATCGGTCTCGACCCCATACCCCCAGCGGTTTCGGAGAAGATAGCGTGACAAGCTTTTGACAGCGGTGGCAGCAGGGAGTTACTTTTTTTTAGAATAGAGAGATAAGGGATAATTGTGATAAATTATTATAAAAACTTAGATTTTTAGCGTTGGGTAAATGTGTTGTTGAAATATCTTTTCAAATTTCAGGTAGTGGACAGGCATCCTATCTCTCATCTACTATTTGTGATGAGTTCATCGAGCTCCTAGCTGAAAAAGTGCTAACGCATATTGTTAATGAAGCTTAAACATCAAAGTACTATTCCCTTGTTGTAGATTGAACTCCTGATATCTCGCATGTGGATCATCTGTCGTTTGTTTTGCGATATATGAAAGAAAATGGGAAACATGTTGAGAGATTTATACAATTTTTACCTAACGTTGGCCACAAAGCTCATGAAATGTTTGAAGCTGTTATTAAGACTGTCACTGATCTCCACCTTGATATCTTGAAATGTCGGGGTTAATCATATGACAATGCAGCTAATATGGCTGGTGTTTACTCAGGTCTTCAGGCTAGGATACTTGAAGTTTCTCCTCTTGCATCCTTCATACCTTGTGCAGGAAACTCTTTAAATTTAGTGGGCACACATGCTGTAGATTGCTGCATTGAAGCCACATCGTTTTTAAATTTGCTTCAAGAACTTTATAATTTTTTCTCGTCGTCTACAGCGAGGTGGGAAGCATTGAAGAAAAATAGCTCCCTTACCACAAAAAGCCTCTCCACGACACGATGGTCGGCAAGATATAATGCTTGTAGAGCATTAAAAGAAGATTGGTTTGCAGTCATAAAAGCTCTAAAATGCTTTGAAAGTGACGAAAGTCAAAAATCAGGAAAAAGAGCAGAAGCTAGAGATTTACTAACGAAGTTGCAAATGCTCGAAACAGTATTCATGGCACAGTTTTGGGGAACGGTGCTGATTAGACTTCACCAAGTCAATAAGTATGTACAAAACGTAGAACTCTATGTTTCAAAAGTTGCCACAGTTCTTCAGTCACTCGTAAAGTTCTTGTTAGAACTGCGAGAACAATTTGATATATATGAAAACAAAGCTCTGGATATTTCTGAAAAGAAAGTTTATGAGCATGATGAAAAGCGTCAGGTTTTCAGAAAACTTCAAGCTGACGAAAAATGTGAAGGCGAAGTTAATTTAAACGGACGTGATATCATTAGAGTTAATACCTATTTCACGATTGTGGACAAACTCAAATCAGAGCTTGAAAAGAGGTCACAAGCTTATAGAGAGCTCGGTGAAAAATTTAAAGGAATTACTAAAATTTGGTCACTGACTTCTCTGAGCTTGAAGAAGAGGGAAGAAAATTTCAGGCAGTTTTTAAAGATGATTTGGAGCCTGCATTATGTGATGAACTGCAATATCTAAAATCTCAAATAACTGAGTGCAGCATTGGGTCGAAAAGTCCCTTAGCAATTTGCAAGTGGCTACGTGAAAGAGGATTACAACCAGTTTATCCAAATGTTGATATCGTATTGAGAATGTTTGTATGCACACCTGCCACAAATGCCTCTACAGAAAGATCTTTTTCTGCACTAAAATGAATCAAAGATCATTTAAGATCTTTGCTGGAACAAGACAAACTAAATGCCTTGGCACTTCTTTGCATTGAAGCAGATTTAACAAGATCTGTTCACTTCAATGAAGCTATTGAAGAATTTTTATGGGCGAAAGCACGAAAGAAAAAATTTTAATTGTAATTTTTAGATAAATTAGAAGAAATTATGTAGAAAATTTTTATTAAAAATATGTTTATAGAGTTTCTAAGCTCACTTCTACCCAGACTTGGGAGTATATAATTTGAAGTGGCACTCTATTTGAATTTGAAACAAACACAGTTTATACATGAAACAATGTTTATTGAATTCGTTGCACATATATAATCGGCTTTTACAGCAATAAGCATACGTACTACTTGTACGGAATATATATAATACAGCTTTCAAGAACAATATATTTTTCGATACTCACGAACAGTAAGTCAAACCAGCAATTCTGCCACGTAAACTTCGGGCCCCCTAAGCACTAGCTCAGGATAGTACTGGAGCTGCATACCTCGTAGCTCCCTATCGCTTATCTATCAACTTTAACAACCTTCTTCAACCCTAACGACCTTCTTTCATTAATGACGCTGCATGGTATTTATACTAAGCGCGTATGCCGAAATTAGCATATCCCAAGCAGCTTCTTTAATTCATTCATTCAAAAGTTCGATTCTTGTGAATCGAATCTTGTGTATACCTTACATGTTATTCAAATGTTTATTCAGTATATACACTACTTGACAATTGCTAAGGAACAACTGGTTTTTAAAACTAGCGTTTCCGACAGCAGACTAATCACAGTAAAATGAAATGCAGAGGGCGTAATAGGACAGGACCTGTTATCTGTATAAAAGGCAGTGCACGAAAACTCTTTATTCATTCGAAAGTTCATGTAGTTAGGTGTTTGACGAAAATAGTGCCGTAGGTTGTTGGAAGTTATTTCTGTGAAAGTCAGTGTGGTGTGGCCATAATTAAGTGCAAAATGTCTGCAAGACAACATTTTAGTGCGTACGATGATGGACGAGCAGTTGGACGGCTCGAAGCAGGACAAAGTGTCACTACTGTGGCCAGAGTAATGGGAGTGACAAAAAGTGTCATATTTCGATTTAAAAAGGCCGCCGAAGGTGGAAATCATATGCGAAAGCATGCCGGTGGTCGTGGAAGGAACACCACACCTCAAGAGGATCGATGTGTATCCCTAGTGGTGAAACGGAACAGCCATCTCACTCCTAGCCAGATAGTTGCAGACCTTGCAACCGCTACCGGTACAAATTTATCAGCCAGAACCATTTCTAGGCGATTAAATCAGGTTGGTTTGTATGCTCGGAAGCCTGTTCAATGCATCCACTTCAACCACGCCATCGTCGAGAAAGATTACGTTGGTGTAAGGAACATATTGATTGGGGTCAGCAAGAGTGGTCCAGAGTGATGTTCTCTGACGAATCCTGTTTCACTGTGACAAGTGATTCTAGTCACCAGTTAGTATGGAGAGAGAGGGGAACACGTTATGCACCACAGAATGGTCAGGGACGTCATCGGTATGGCCAAGGCGTGATGGTGTGGGCAGGCATTATGCACAATGGTAAAACACCGCTTCACATCTTTGAGCGAGGTACCGTTACATCGCAGCGGTACTGCAGAGAGATTATTCTGGATCATGTTCGTCTTTTTAGGGGTGCGGTAGGTCCAGATGTTCTGTTTATGGACGACAATGCGCGCCCACACAGGACCGCTGAAGTATCGAACACACTAGAAAGTGAAAATATTGAACATATGACATGGCTTGCTAACTCTCCTGACCTAAATCTTATAGAGCATGCTTGGGATGCTCTTGGCAGACCCATTTCTCAAAGAACTTGCCCTCCCCTAACCATGCAAGAACTGAAAATCGCCTTGAGCGAGGAGTGGGAAATATCCCCCAAGGACTCCTCAATACTTTAGTAGACAGCATGAAAAATAGATCCAAAATGTGCACTAGTGTCCGAGGATGTCACACACCTTACTAAGTTACTTATAACTGTTCCATTCTAGCAGGAAGAGCCATTTTTCGTGGCTGTTTGGAAATGCTCCAAAGAGCACCTTTTTTGTTTTTCGTTTTCTTAATTTTAAATGTGGCGTAATCTGTACCATTTTGCATCATAAAAAATGCACAGTTTCTCTTCTAAATATGTACGAAGTTTCATTTCTTCAATCAATGTATATTATGAAATATTCCGAAAAATGTGGCTGTTCCTTAGCAATTGTCAAGCAGTGTATGTTTCAAAAACTCTTACTGTATATTAAATCTAATGTTATAAGTCAAAAATTTAAATGGAGGGAAGGGGGCACAAAATGGTGCTTTGGCCTAGGGCATAAAAATATGTAAATCCGTCCCTGATCACGACCCCAGTTCCAGTGTCAACGCGTTCTGGTCGACGGGTTCGGTTTAACCCCCGCTACTTGTAACCCTCAGTACCTACGGTACTTGGGGAGCAATATTGTGGCAACCCAGCTCGCAGACAGCTCCGACGTCGCGTTCTGCGCATCTGGTTCGCGCAGAAGTGGGGATTGCCGCGGACATTGGAACACCGTTCTTCCCTTCACATTCTCCGTACTAGCGTGGTACACACGCTTCTCTGCTCCGAATTCACCGCGATGAACTACGAGCCGGGTTTTCGTAACGGTTATTGTAAATTTATGTCATGTGTCAAGTTTTAAATAATAGAACATTTTAATAAGTTCTAATTGCTGCTTATACCATCTGATGTCCGTAATATGGGAATAATAGTTCCCATAGCCATTTGCCACCAAATGCGACAAACAAAGAAGCACTATCTGCAGTGGACACTTTGAGGAGATATGTTGAAAGTTAGCCAAATATGTCAGAGGACACATTTAAAGCCATTGTCCACTTAGAAAGTGTAATAGATAAAATTTAATACTCTTCTCTGAAGCAAACAACAATTGAATCTTTTTTCAAATAATTTTGTAAATAGTGTTTATTAAAATTAAAAAAGGATTACTTTTTTAAAAGGTATGTGAAAATGCTTTATTCCTCTGTTCTACTATACGCCATCGGAGTGAGGCGGCCATCTTGGAGACCTTTGGAGAACAAAACTAAGAACCCTACAGAGATTAACATGGCCACTATTTTGCGGAGACTTTTATTCGAAATCTATTCACACTTGGCGGAATTCCTACTATGTAAACCTTTAAATATTGAAGATCTATCATTTTTTGAAAAGATTACGCCTGGAAATGCCGTTTTTAACGAGAAAAACAATAAATATTATTCTGTTTAGAATGCAGCTATGCAAAAATCTGCCAAGAAGGCGATATCCGTATTCAAATAGAACATTATGATAACCCTTGTATGGTAACCTTGTATATCAAGACTGTAGGAAAAAGATGCCAAATGCCAAATAATTTTGGGATTGATAGGAAAGTTTTTTCTTGTGAGAGTGACAAGCTATGTGTCTACGTAAGATATTGGTATTTTTTTGTACGACTTAATCAAACGAGAGGATTGATATGCTCGTAAGCCTTCTCAATTACAGACGTTCTATTACGACTTGCCTGGATTAATACAGTTGGTTCTCTGTTTAACGAAGCTCTATTTAACGACGATCTCTATTTAAAGACGATATTTCCCGGTCCCGGTCCCTCCGACGTAAAAAAATTCTATTTTAACGACGATTTTTTCTTACATGATAAACATTTTATCTACTGGAGGGTTACTTTCTGTGGGGGAGTTTGGTTTAAAAAACAGACCCGGAATTTCCTTTATGTTTGTTGCAATCATAGACTTGTTGCAGTGGAAAAAACCGGGGGAGGGGGGGGGGATTACTGTTTTTCGGAAGATCGAACATTCTTCCCTGGTGGATCGAATTTCTTAGTGCGGGTGTGGAATCACTCTATTGTACCTACCATGTTGTCATGTGATTTACGAACTGTCCAAAAGCACCCCTCTCTCACTCCTTCTGGGAAGCACGTGTTCATGTTTAGAGAATTGAGGCAGTGAAAGGCAAAGTGGTGTAAGTCACATTTTCAACTTTTTTATTTGAGGGCAAATATGCAATCTCCGTGTTCAATTTATAGTGGAATTGCAAATAATTATTGTTTGCAATATTATAGTAATTATTATGAATAATAATTTGTTCAATTTATAGTGGAATTTTTGTAGTTTTTGCAGTAAAACGCTTTTGACTTACACCACTTTACTTACTGACTTACACCACTTTGCTTTGCACCGCCTCAATTCATGGTTGGGTGTAGGAGCTCATTCCAGTACGAATACGAAGTGAGCAGAGCAAAATGGCATCAAAGCGAAAGCATCTTACGCTACACGAAAAAGGGAAAATTATTGAAAACTGGAAAGAAAGTGTTGGAATAACAAAAGTCCAATTCGCAAGACAATTTCAGCTACCCGAGTCTACTCTCAAAGGCATTTTAGCAAGCAAAGAGAAAATTCTTAAAGAAGCACAAAAATTTGGTTTGAGATCCAAATCCAAACGGCAGAAAATTCAATGTGGCCGATCAGAAGAGTTTGAGAAGGCAGTCCTGCAATGGTTTCATCAAGCAAGAGCATCTAACATTCCAATTTCCGGAGTGATATTTAAAGAAAATGCTATTATTCTGGCAGAAAAGTTTGGAATGCAAAATTTTCAGGCTTCGGCTGGTTGGCTAACAAAGTTCAAAGAAAGATACGGGCTTGTATTTAAAAGCATATCTGGCGAAAGTGGCTCCGTAGATGAAAAAATAGTGGATGATTGGAAAGTAGTGCTGAAGGGGAAATTAGATGGATATGATGAGAAGAACATATTCACTGCAGATGAGATGGGCCAATTCTACAATATGGTGCCTAATAAAACCTTAACGTACATGGGCGAAAAGTGTTTTGTTGGAAAACACAGTAAGGAACGATTGACTGTTTTACTGTGCACTAATTCGAATGGATCTGAGAAATTTCCACCACTAGTTATAGGCAAATCAAAGCAACCAAGGTGTTGTAAGAATATCACGAGGAAACCTTGTTAGTACCGCAATAACAATAAAGCGTGGATGACATCACAAATTTTTATTGACTAGATTAGAAAATTTGATGCAAAAATGCATCGAGAAAAGTGAAAAGTTTTACTTTTAATCGACTGATGCACTGCACATACACCAAATATCCCTGGACTTACAAATTTGACTATCCATTTCTTACCAGCTAATTGCACTAGTAAGTTGTAGCCATTAGACCTGGGTACAATTCGTAGTGTGAAAGCATACTACAGAAAGTCTTTAATTAGGAAATTAATAAACAATTCGGCTGACAGTATAAAAATTAGAAAATTTACAATCTTGGAAGCAATGCACATGATAACATCAGCATGGAAAGAAGTTTCTTCATCCACGATAAAAAACTGCTTTCGCGTTGCTGGAATTCACAAATAACTTGTAGTGGAACTGCAAAGTACGGATGTAGAAATCAACGAAGATGACATTACCCCTGAAGAATGGAGAAGTCTTGTTGAAGATGAGGATGTTTCAATTCAAGATGTCTACAATTGTGATAAATAAGTTTTAACAGATTTCAGAAATGTAGAACAAATTTATTAAGATATTGTAAACGAAAACACAGTGTCAGACGAAGAAGGTGAAGTTGAAGACACGGAAAACGAGACACTGCCACCGTCTTACACAGATGCAATTTCTGCTCTAGATGTTCTCCGACGCTATATTACATCGAAAATGGGAAGGTGACTCATTTAACATTTTAGAAAATCTGGAAAAGAGAATAAAGAAAACAAGGTGAATGAAGCAATCAACACTTTTTGAATTTTTTAAAACGTAATTTATTGTATTGTTTGTACTCTTTTTTTTTCAATGTAATTTAAAATAATTTTTTGTTAATAAAATAATGATGATAATAAAAATAACATTTTTAAACACTCCAATATATTAAGAAATATATTGACAGTCCTAAACCTTTAAAGTGTGAAGGGAAATGTTAATTTCACAAATTCTGTTTAAGGACGATCTCTACTTAAGGACGATTGTTCACGGTCCTTTGAAAGTCGTTAAACAGAGAACCAACTGTATATGCTTGTGTTCATGAATCAATGAAAAATTAAAACTTACCATATTGTGTTTAATTCTGTTGCCGATTCTTTTTTCTCAAATCTTGGTTTGCATTTTTAAAAACTCAACATGCTCTGCTAGAGATCTGTAAGTATTTAGACATATTTATAAATTTGACTTTTCTGATTTGAAGCATTTTAAATTCTCCCACTCTTGATAACTTTCGAAGAACTTTCCTGAAGGTTTTCGAAATCAATAAATAATCATCGTTTCATTAAGTGCGAAATGTGACGTTTATATACTATAGGTCATAATTTAAAAAAATTAAAATGCTTTATTGCATAAAACGAAATTGTTTGTTTTTATTAACTGCTTATGCAATTTGTCTCTCATACCTCTAGTTTTACACTTTTGCAATAGATTGAATTAATATTTGTTTTTAAGTGTTAAGTCTTGTTGTCTGATGAATTAAAAATGTATATATACATATTGAGATAATCCACAGGATTCTTGAAATCTAACTATCAAGATATAAATGTATCGTTTATAATATTTTTGTCTTCGCTATCATGAAAATTCTTTAATTGTAAAATTTTAGTATTTCTTCAGTTTAATATTGGAGAATTTCATGTGGGATATTTTATCAATAAAGCACACTCATTATACAGAAGTAATTTATTCAGTTTTTACCCCTAGATACTATTTCCTGTGGTAGTTAGATGAGTTTATAAATTGTTCATGATAAAATTTCACCCATGACTTACTCAGTTACTCTTGTCTACAAAGAATTACAATATATTTATAAATTAATTATGAACAGAAATTACTTTAGACTTAAAACAGAATTACTTTAGACTATCTTACAATATGATATGTTCTAATACACAGGATTAAGTATCAAATTTACTACTGATCGCAGAAAAATAAATTTTAATTTTTACAAATTTATATTGGAGGTCTGAAATAAGTGAGATGGAAAATAATCTGTTAATACCAATGTTTAAAATTGTAAATTATATAAGTTTTAAATAATAGAAATTTAATGGTTAATTTTAAAATATATTTTATTCATGTAGTCGTCAGAAATATATGACACTGACTGAAAATGATTTGTTATATACATAGATTTTCAAAGGTAATTGCCGTATGTTAAAAATCCATAACTGTTTAGAAATTTTAAGCATTTTGATGAAGTTCTTAACTTTTTAGATATCAGATGAAAGTCAATTCAAACTTTTAAAAATTGGATCATTAATTATCGATATAAAAGTTAAAAAGTTAATTTCATACACAACACAGAATTACCAGAATATAGTAAAGAAATATTGATACAGTTCAGCCCACTTTTTTCTTTACAACAAAACATTCAATGGGAAATGGAAAAATTAGTTGCTATGCTTCTACTAATTCTGATGACTGCAGTCAACAGCAAAACAGAACTTATTTAAATAAAGTGTGAGGTAACAAATTCAGTTTTGTACTGAACGTAAACTAGTTTTACGATAAATTGTATTTAGTTTTTGTGGAAATATAAAATACTTTTGAAACAAATACTTTGTTTGTACGATAATACATCTAGATACACGTTGCATAAAAAATGATAAATACATTATGATAATGAAATACTTTCGATAATCGCGACGGGAGAATTCTAATCCCGAAACATAAATAACCCATGAAAATTATAGCTACCGCCCGTTCATTGCCTAGTGATATATTGATCGCCAAAACAGAGATAAATTTGAGATGTACCAAAGCATTCGCACTTGGCGACAAACAGCCAACTTTGTGCCAAATGTTTGCGCACAAAGCGTAAAACAGTCGATTTCCAAAGAAACCTTTCAATTTTCTTTAAATATTGCGTTTGGAACAAGGTTAATTGAATTTTTAAAATTAAGTTGACGTTCTTTGGTTTACATTTCAAGAGGTTTCATAAGTTTAAAAATATTGGCTTTGAAGCAAAAAATCGTCGAAATTTTCCTCTATGGACGTTAACACGGGAACAGTTAGTTCTGGTCTCCAAAGCTGAAAATGGCATCGCACTCTGATGGCGTATTGATAACATGCGATTTTCGATAATTCGAATTTTTGATATTTCGAACTTTTTTGTCTCTCCCTTCAAGTTCGAGATATCGAGATTTGATTGTATTACTAAAACTTTACGTGCTTGAAAACTTTTCTTTAGCTTTTGAAAGTCGTAGAATTATTATAATGCTGAATGGGTTCATTTTTTTCAAGAAAAAAAAATTTTAGAAGAAAAAAAATTTTCAATTATTTAAAAGAAAAGTTTTAGTCGATATGCTTTGAAATCTTTTAATATATATAATCTCTGTTGACAATTTCCTTTGCTATCTTTCAAAATGTATTGGATATGTCCTTCAAACTGATATCCATACTCTTACAAATAGCGTGTGTGTGTGTGTGTGGGGGGGGGGGGGGAATTGGCAATGCAAAATTTTGCTCTATAATATTTCTTTAAATTCTGATGTCAGTAATATCGGTAAATTTTTATAAGTTATGTTGAGATGCAAAAATACACTTAACATGTAAAATTGCATTGTAAATTCAGTAAGGCTTCATCCCTGCAATAAGAAATGGCATTCTGATTACAGGAGTTAAAAAATAGAACAATATCTGATGTGCCGATTCGTTGAAATTCTTTTGCAAGATTGTTTTCAAATCACGAGCATTCAATTATATTCCATTGATGGAAGTTACATAACAAATTTGAAAAATTTAGGCATGCAAACTTTTTTTTTCAGCCATTAGAATTAATTGAAAAGAAAATATCAGCACGTTTCTTTGTAGATGTTCACAATCAGAACCTCTGAATGAATTTAAATTTTTTAATGGGGTGTATGACTTACAAAAAAAAAAAAAAAAAAATTAAAAAAAAAAAATTAAAATTACAGTTTTGTAATTTCTAAAATTTTGTTAGAAAATTTGCTGTATAAATCCAGTAATTACATATAGGTACATACGTAGAAATTCCAAATTTTAATTAATAGTAATTACCAACCTCATTCATTCATCAATAGCTCGACAGTCCTGGTTGGACCCTGGCTTTATCAAGAAGACGGAACCAGTTCCTCCTTTTGTTCACCACAGCTTTCCAGTCTCTGACATTGATTGAGACAAAGTCACTTTGGAGGCAGTCCGCCCATCTGAGTCTGAGTGTGCCTCTTCTTCTGACTCCTGTTGGCTTCGCCAGAAAGATTCTTTTAGTCGTTCGGTCATCATTCATTCTTAAAATGTTTCCGGCCCATTTCATGCGCTGTATTTTATGATATTTCAGAATGCCCGATTCTCTGAATAACCTATAAATTTCAGAGTTAGTTCTCCATCTCCAAACTCCATTATCACAGAAGCCACCAAAAACGGATCGGAGGATCTTCCTCTCAAAAATTGCGAGGGTTCTCTCATCGGCCTGCGACAAGGTCCACGTTTCAGATGCATACGTGAGGACTGTCCTGATTAAACTTTTGTATATCAACAACTTGGTGTTCCTTTTAATTACTAACCTAACCCATCAAAATTGCGAAAAATGGTAAAATCCCATATCTCTTATTGAAAAAAGGTTGCGTCCACCTATATGTACATTCCATTTGGTACGATGTATAGATACTGGAAAAAACAAAATTTACTACGTAGACACGGGAGTAATTAAGATTGTATTATAAAACTTTTTTATAACATCTGTAGATTTTATCAATGATGAATTTTTAATTTTTATTCCGAAATTATTTTTCTACGACTAAAATTTTCGGTGTAGCTAATATTGAAATGCAAATTTTTTTCCCCTGTATAAAATCGTAAACAGTAAAGGCAGCAGAAAATTTCTTTAGTTAAATCTTTGGTGAATCAATCCGATTTTCGGGGGGGGGGGGGGGGGGTATGTTATATCCCCTGTGCAGCAGAGGGACCGAGGGGCCTGCGCCAGAAATTTTTTTAAATATACAGTGTTTGAAAACTCCTTTTTAGGCTATTTAAATACCTCAAAAGCACCTTAAAATATTATTTTAAACCTAGAAATTTACATTCTCTATGACTGTTACATGAAAACCATGACATTTTATTCAAACACGATCCATTTCGATTTTTATTTTAATTAATAAACATCTTGGTACAGTTTTATAACATACTAGCAGAATTATCCGGCGTTGCCCTGGATTTTAAGAATGTTTACTAACTAAAATCAATTTAAAAACTAAACACAATATAAATAACATAGAAAACAAAAAGCATGTAAAATGTTATACTCATCTCAGAATTTAGGCAGATTCAGCCTTTGAGCGTTGTTTTACTAAAAGCTGAAAAGTAAAAATGTCAAATTGTCGGATATTTGTTAACCAAAATCAATTTTAAAACTAAACACAGTATGAATAACATAAAAGAAATCTTTGAAATGTTATACAAATAAATAAAAAGAAAAAACAATATAAAAAATATAAATTTATGATAACCTCCTCAGATTTGAGCTAGATTTAGCCTTTCATCATTGGAGTAAAAAAGGCTGAAACGTAAAACATAAAATCTATACATAAAAGTAAAAATGTCAAATAGTCCAATGTTTGTTAACCAAAATCAATGTAAAATCTAAAGACAGTATCAATAACATAGAGTAAATAACAGTATTAAAAACATCCCAACTTTTTCCTATTAACACTAAAAAAGTAAACATTTGTTTAGTATGTGTAAAATAACGAATGATTTGATAATATCTTTCGTTTTTAATGTTTTCTCTTAAATTTACCCTTTTTTTTGTCTCTCTTATCAAAATGTAGAATTTTATATAAATTTTTTTGGCGGTGGGAGACTGTTTTTTTTTAGTCCGCGAACATACACCGTTACATATTTCAACTACCACCGAAAGGAGCTTGTTTTTCTACCTCCGATCGATAGATGGCGGCAGCGAAATTCACTTTCTCTAACTTTGCAAATGTTTTTTCGACATCAAGGAGCGTTCTTCATGGTATTGCATTCAATTTTTTATATTCTTACTAATTAAAAGTTAAAAATGATGCCTTTGGCGACAAACTTTCGCAGCTGTTAGTCTAATTGAAATATCATTGTTCTAGATGCAGGAAAAATAAAGAACTATTCCAGTAAGTTTAAGTTTCAGGTAATTTTTCCTGTATAGTATGACAAAACTGTTTTGTTAAGATGTTAAAAATTATATACATGATTTCTGCATTTTACGCTATTTTTTTTATGAGTGAAGCTAAATGCTATTACAATACATTAACTGTTAAACTGTTGATTAATAACTGCATGTTCAGTCATGGTATATGGTTTTATTGGTCGTTACTTTCTAGTTGACATTGGCCTGCTATTGAAATATACGCTCGGCGATTTCAAGAGATTGCTAGAAGTTGCCAATATGATTTCTCAGATAAATTTATTTAAAATTTTTAACCAAAATTTATAAATATGTCATTAAACATGCCAGATATAACGTGTTTAGCAACTTTTCTGGTCATAAATTATACAAATGTTGTTGAATTGTTAATAATTGAGGTAAAATATCAAACATTCGAGGACTTCCATATACTGTTCTGTCCGGCGAAACTCCACCAGCTAGAGTTCTCTTAATCAGAAATTTAGGTAAATACCATTTCACACTGTTTTAAAACCTTTAGCCCAACAATTAACACTTTGTATGAAAATTCAAAAATAAGTAGCTAATAAACAACATTGGAACAATTTAATTTTAAAAATATGTTGAGTACAGCATCTATCAGGAATAAATAATTAAATCAGCCCTATTATTTGCAAATTGTTCGAAATGTATCAATAGCTTTCTTAAAGTAGGTCAAAATTTAATTTTTTTAAAAATACTCCCTTGGATACCTTGGATACTCTAAATACAAGATTTTTTTTTTCTTTTTAATCTTAAAATCTAGAAAATAAGAATGTAAATACATCAAGATAGACACATAAAAATACAAAATTAGTAAAAAAATAATGTACATAAAAGTTTGAAACAAGATAATTTCAAAGTGTACACAAGAATAAAAAAAAAATAAATAAATAAAAATAACAATAGTATCACCGGTAAGTTTTTAGGACATAAATTAAAATTTAAAGTATTTTCAAAGTATAACAATCAATTTATGAAATTAAGAACATAATTTAAATATTTTAGTAAAAGGTACAAAATTAACAAAAAACAAAAATTCTGAATCTTTATTTAAAAAAATAATTAGAAATCTAAAACACTAACCAGGGAGAAATGGTGTACCAGAGGCACTCTGACCCAGATAAGACCTATAATTTAGTTATGAATAACCAAGGGTAAGCTTTTATCTTTTGGATTGTATTCCTTGAAAAGAAGGAAAATAAAAATGTTATGAAAAGAATTTAAATATTTTTTCATTCACTGAATGTGTAATTCGTAATCTGAAGCTAAATTCAAATTTCTTTGCTGAAAACATCTAAATGATCATTAAAGTTGAATTATTTGAAACTGAAAAAACCAAATGACTTTTCCACGATATAATCACTAACCTTTCGTGATGTAAGAGCGAAGCTCAGCTGGATCAGGTTTGCAGCCTATAAAGCCATTAAACTGAATAATAAAAACATTTGTTATAAAGATTACAACCTAATTGTTGCAGAGCCTAAACAGAGCAACCATGTATATAATCACCAAATTTGAGGCCATTAAAAATCCAGAACTTTTCCGTAAATTTGTTTGGTTTTTTTTTATATAATTCCTTTCTTAAAATATATTAAAATTGTTTAAACATCTAAGGCTTGTAGAAGTTAACAAATCACCATTTATGTGTGTTAAATTTTTAAAAGTATAATCAAAATACACTGTTAATTTTATGCGAAACTTACAGATAAACCAATTAAAGTTTTCACATAAATTATGAAGTGTTACAAAATTCTGTGAGTTTTTGCAACTTAGCACCTAAGTAATTTGCAGTAGCTTTCTTCTATCACTTTTCTAAGTAATTTGCAGTAGCTTTCTTCTATCACTGTTCTGTCACAGAACTTTTTATTTATGATTGCATTTGAAATCTTTTTTCTTTTTTTATATAATGCTATTTGTTTCTATATTCGTTCAGTGTTAAAATTTTTGATGGCAAGATTTAATAAATAACATTCATCCACATCTTTCATTACAAAGATAACAGCAACAGCGTAAAATGCAATATTCTTAAGTATTCATATGCATTATAATAGGCTCGTTTAAAGTTTTAAACCAATGTATTTCAAAGAGGATGATTTAAAAGTAATACTTAATATTTAAAACTGAAATTCTTATTACAGCAGAAATAAATTATTGAAATGTACAGAATTATTTGTATATTATATATAAAAATGTCTAGTTTTCTCTGTACTGTGTATTCTAAAGACTTTTTTGTTTGAAACAATTCAAGATTTACAAAATCTGTATTAACATATATTTATAACAGCCGTGATATGATTTCTGAAAAAAAAATTTATTATAAAAATTCTACTTTTCTCAGTTTAGAACTAGATTATAATTCTTTGATTTCTTACCTTCATATTCTTTATACTGAATAGATTGTTTCGTACTGTCAAAATTTATAACTGCTTTCTTGCTGCTCATGTCTTGGGTAATTTTTTAATATACAGTGATTTCCGCTTATAAGAATCATGTTTGTTATCACTGTTTTTGATTCTTATAGCCGAAATTTAGGTTTTTGGACAGGTACACACACACACCTATATATACATATATTAGATAATTTACCATAAAATACTCTTTAATTATCACGTTAATTATCTTTTAGTAAAATTATTTTTATAAGTTTAAATATACAACTTAATTTCTAGACCTATAAGTAGATACACATGATTATAGTAAGAGAAGAAAAAAATCCAATATTCATTACAACATACCTGCTTAACAGCTTAACATTTCAACTACAGGAAGGGTCCAAAGAAAAAGTTTTCTATGGTAGTTTGATGTAATGAAGTTTTCAGTAGGCTGTTTATACCTCTTTCAATACCAATAGATGCCCCTGGGTCAAGCTAATAGGACAGTGTTTAGCTAAAGCGTTTATTAAAGGGAAACTATTATGTTATGTCTAACAAAGAAAGGGATGCATTTTACGACAGTATTCCATCCCATCTTATCACTCTTTCTTTTAAAAAGAATAAAGAAAGTACTTTGTACGTTTTGAGGGTTTAAGTGGCTTTTTTTGGAAAAATGAAAGGAAAGCGAAGAGTGTAAACTGATTCTTAAAACCGGTGGATTGATTCTTTAAAGCGAAAATTTTAACATGGAAATAATACATTTGTTTTTGTTTTTGCGATATTGATTCTTATAAACGGTTGATTCTTATAATCACTGATCACTATAAGCGATGGTTACTGTATATAGTTACTGCCCTTAAGATCAGTGTTAATCAAATTGATGTTTGTTGTTTTAGGATTTATGTATCCTACCCAACCACCTCCTAGGGATAGAAGTGTCCCCGAAATGTGTTGTATAATTATGCTTTGATGGAATATGCATGAAATGAATTATATTTCTAGATGAAAAAATGTTAAAACCATCATTATAGGATTATATGCCCCAAACATAAAAATATAGATTGGTAAGTTTTCATTTTGCATATGGGAAAGTTGTATATACGTTCTGTGCAAGTTCTTTTATGAAAACAATTTGAAAAAATTTTCTGAATAGAAGTGAATCATTTATTAGAAGATTTTTCTTTCTTTTGCATTTCATGTTGAATTGTCTTACTGACTATCCGTTTTGTTAAGGCTGTTGTTTAGTAACCCTATTGGATTTGCTCACCTCAATGTTAATCTATGGAGAAAATTTTTCCACTATTTGCAGCTACATAAATGCTAATAATCAAATAAATTGTATTTTCAGAAAGCCTAAAGTTTTCTTCACCTTGTAACAGTATTCAATTTATAAATTTCGTTCACCAAAGGAATTTATGAGCGTTTAAAACACACTATACCAATATTTTCCCCTGAATAACTTAAAATTTAAAATATTTGCTTTAAAAAAGTGTAAAAAAAAAAATTCTCTATTACGTAGTACAATTTTTAAAAAGAAGTCTTTAAATCCAAGTCAGCAATCCTTAAACACATTTTCTCCATAGGTTAACATAAAGGTGAGTAAATCCAATAGGGTAAGTACACAGCAGCCTTAACAGATAGTTACATACAACTTGTTTTTAAACATAATGTATACAGAGGCTGTTCACACATTTTTTAGACGATGTATATTGTATTCACAAAACTAAATTACATAAAATTCTTGTGTTTTAAATGTTCTATTTGACATCCCTTATTCTGAACTATCTTTCGACACCGCAATTTCCAGGATAGTAATGCCTTTTGAAGTGTCAGAAAAGGTATTCTATCCCATTCCTCCTGAACAGCTTTCCAGAGTCCTGTAAGGGTTTTGGGACGACGTTTGGATAATGCAGATTTAAAAAGTCCGAAAGCACAAAAATCTATAGGTGATACATCGGGAGATTTAGTAGGGATATCAGTGAAGGGTATGGCCTTGATACCAGTTTTTTGTTCCATTTCTTTTAGGAAATTTGCAGTGGATTTTGATGTGTGACTGCTAGCTTTGTCCTGATGGAGTCTCACAGATTGATGGCACTGTGGGTAAAGCGATGGTATTTCATTCAGAAAAATTGGCGATAAAATATGTTCCTGATAGTATTTGGAGTTAATCTTGACATTTTTTCCCACTCTCTTTATTTTTAACTTGCCATTATAAAAGAAAGCCAGCAACAATCATGAATCCCTTAGAAAAACTTTCTTTCGATTCTCTGAACCATGTACTTAAATTTTTTTCTCCCCTTTTATGATAATAAATGGCTCTTTCTGTGTTGCAATCATTTAATTACACCCATGATTCATCTATTGTGACAATTGTTTTCCATTTTTCTTTGGATAAGTGTTTCTGATATAGAATTCTGCAGTGTGTCCTGCGTTCAGCGATATGATTTAGAAGAAGACGATGCACATTGCGTTTTTTCGCTTTCTTAAGATTTAAATCAACGTTTATCATTTTGTTTACAGTGGACACCGAGCATTTTAATGATTTTGCAACTATCCTTCGACTAGGGGGATTTTCTTTTAACATTAAACAACGTACCTTTGCAATAGTCGAAGATGTCCGTTTTTTCCTTGGATACTTGTTTGGAATTTTTGTCCCACTTGAGGCTCCAATTTGACGTTTTTTTCCTTTCTTGTTGACGATATTACCTATCGACGCTTTAGATATCACAAAACCATGACTCTCACATCGTTTTTGGATAACGGAGTATGCATATTTATCTTCGGAAAGAGCATAAATGTAGCCTTCGACCCACTGCTTTGTTAAAAACGCCATTTTGAATAAAAACAAAGCTTTCAAGCCGCAGACGATAATTTTGACTTTTAAAAACATAGTACAATTGCAATTATTTCTTTTGCAGCAAACGATTTTTTATTACCGCTTACCAAAATCGTCTAAAAAATGTGCGAACAGCCTCTGTATAAATCTGATAAATAAATGAATGGAAGATTTTATGTGAATTCTACATTTTAATATTTAAAAATTTGGAAATTTCTACATTAACTTAAAATATATTCAGGTAACAGTATAACAGTTAATTACTTTATACTGTATAATGTGACATCCGAGTTATTGTCATGCAAGCCTTTGATCAGGACTGACCTAAATCATTTTGGAGCGTAATTGCAGAAATTTCAGCGGAGTCCTTCAAAATTCTAATATATATTAAGTGATAAAATTTAATGTGAAGTTTGAAATACTAAAATTAGGAAGGTGGTCATATTTTTTTTTTTTTTTTTATGTACAATTTTTATAAGAAAAGAAAAACTAAAAAGCAGCTAGACTACATATATTTTATTCACAGGTCAAAATCATTTACAGTCAAATTTTCCTAGATTTTTTATCAGAGAGATCATTTATGAATTGATGAAATTTTAATTTCCTCGTTTCTACGTGGTCTATCTACAGTACTGCAAGGCTTTGAGTCTCTCTTGCGATATTGTTGATCTCAGGTGTGTTTTAAAGCTTCTTTTTCTTCCATGGTAACATGAATTGTTAAAAATATCCTTAAAGGTATGAATACATATGAAAAACTAGTAGCTGTCATTTGTAGTATTGTAAAATTTTTATAGGGTTTCCGAAAGATGATAAAGTTTAGGTTTTAATGCTTCCATTTCTTGGAATATTTTATGCACTTCATTTGGTCATTATTCTGAATTACTTTTACATCTGTAAAAGCAATTTCTCTTACCGATGCAGGATTTCGATGTTCGTTCCGTGGCATTGCCTGGAAATAATTTCTCTAGGCTTTGTAAAGTTGTTGTTAAAAACAATGCACCTCTGACATTTCTTTCCAGTTACTTATTGGTTCATCAGCATACTCAAAATTTAATATCCTTTCTCATTTCTGTAGACGTGCTTATCCCTAAAATTCTGGAGTTTTTTCTGGATAAGTCGCAAGCTTTGTCGTTCCGACCAAAATTTGTTCGATAGCAGAGTGGCTTTATTTTGTCATGCATTCTACAAGGTGCCGCCATTAATTTTGCAGGACTGATCTAATAACTCTAGAAAATATTACAGGAAATACATACCCATTTAATATGTTTCGAAGTAACTCCCACCTGCCGTACTACACTTCTGTGCTGGGCTGTATAATTTTGTGAAACAACTTTGAAATGCCTCTTTCGGAATGCTCTTTAATGTGGACGTCTACGTTTTCTTCATGGCTTCGACACCCACAAGTCTTGTTTCCTTCAGCAAATTGGCCCAGCATGAAGTCGTGGAGATGCAGCATCCTCCATACTCTACGAACTTAGCACCGGCAGACTCTTTCTTGTTTACAAAACTAAAATATTTTTCTGAAGGGAACAAGATTTGAGGATGAAAACGGTGATGTCCATATTAAAGAGCATTCCGAAAGAGGAATTTTCAAAGTTGTTTCCGAAACTTATACAGCCGAGCACAGAGTGCATACGGCAGGTGGGAGCCTGCCATAATTTATTTTGATTACATTGTAAAATTTACAATGAGTAAATTATACAAAATAATAAGTAGATGCTTTTATTTAAGGACCAATTAAGAAACACGATAGCTGACATACATAATGAAATCGAACATTTTAACAGTAATTAATGATATTAGATTTATCTTAAAAACTTTCAATAATTGACATACATGGATATTTTACATGACGAAATAAGTCCGAAAGATAATCCGTCCTTCCCGAAGGTATACGGATGATTTTGAGAGACGACAAATTTCCAATGGCAATCAGCTTGACTAGGACTATACAATAAGAAATAAATACATGCGTTCCATACAATACAAAATAAATGCATGCTATGATAAACAATTATATAAACCGAAACAAACAAACAACAAAATTAGCAATGACCCAAAAAGGGGTAATGAAAGTCCATAAGGTCTTTCATTACAGCCAAAAAGAAATTTCTACAATAGTAGTCATTATAGAATTTATGTGGTGACCATTCAGTAATTTCCCTCGGTAAACTCGATCACAAATATCTCCATGTTACACAATTAAATAAACCGTGCTCTATTGTCTGGACCTCTCGGCACGCACAGATGTCACTCTTCCCCAGGGCTTTTTTATCGCAGGGCCCCCTGATGCTAGAAAACCCCCTTGGTGTATGCACCTAGTACTTCTAATAGTATGTATTTGTATAAATGTCCGTAAGGGGGGGGGGGCAAATAGCATCTGCCCATGGGCCCCCATCGTTCATAATCGTGCCCTGCTCTTCCCAAAAAATCTTTGATATGAGCCCACGCTTCCATGTTGAGTGATAGCTTGATTAATATAGAAATTCGATATCAATCTTTCTAAGGAAACCTGAGGGTAGATTTTATAAACCGGCCTCCCCAATTCACTATCGGCCCACCTTTCTTGCCGGACTTTCATTCCATATGCCTTAATCTTTGCCTTTACTTGTTGCCTGGTCATTTTGTAGGTACCTTCAATTGTGTCCAGTTCCGTGGCTTCTTTAGCCGCAGTGTCAACTTCCTCATTCTGTCTGATCCCGATATGTGCTTTTATCCAGTGGAAATGCACGACCACACCATTATTTTTGATCTTGTGTTTCAATTCCTCAATAGACTAACCCTTATATACTAAGGACCCAAGCAGTGGCGGACCAGGGGGGGGGGGGGGTCGGTCCGTCCCGGGCCCCACTTACTAAGGGGGCCCCACGACAGGGGACTTTTTAAAAATTGAATGATAACTTTACTACAAAAAATTACATTTTTAATTTTAAAAAAAAATCAGATAAGAACGTTATTGTTTTTATAAAATATTACACTTGCATATTTTAGCGACTTCCAACATTTCACGTGCCCCCCCCCCCCCAACTTAACTTGAAATAAATTAAAACGTTAATAGAAGTTCAGTTAAAACCATAAAATTGTAGAAAACTTTTAAGAAAGTTGGGTTTTTTGCCGCCTTTTCAAACTGTGAAACTGAAGATTCCGATTATGTCTTTAGCCTTAACATAGATTTTAACAATGATATGATCCATAGCATAAATTCGATGCTATATTTTTTTTCTGATTTTATTAATATTTTATTTATTTTCCTCATTGTATAACTAACTTTTCAAACATCAATTCTATTTTTATTCAATTTCAAAAAATCCCAATATTTCATATTTTAAGGGCCGTCCGGTAGTCAAAGCGCTGAGGAGGGCCCTAACTGAATTCAATTCGTGCCCCCCCCCCCCAAAAAAAAAAAAAAAAAAAAAAGTTAGAAGCACGCAACGCCTATGGTGCTGAGAGATGCCATAGAGCTGACGCTGAATTGCTGAGAATCGCCCGAGAATTTTGTACGTAACCGTATTTATCCTAGAAGTGCAATAAACTCATGAAAATCATTAAATAGGCTGATAGTCTTTATTTTAGGCAAAGTCCTTATAGATCAGGGCCTGATTTTCCATTAGGCCCGACAGGACCGGGCCTAGGGGCCCCCGAATGTTAGGGGCCCCAAAAAACTTTTATTTTAAAAGAAAAAAAAAGAAAATTTCCAATTCAGTTTTTTTTTTATTTTACCTTTTTCAATATCAATTTTTTTATATATCCTTTCAAATTTGATTGATTGGTTCATCATATGTATAGTTATATGAATAGCTCATATGTATGTTATAGTGCATATAAGGGATTAATAAGTTTTTCTGGTTGCATTGTATTGGTGTTTTAATTTAATGAAGAAGTTAATATGTTGTATTCCTTTTTGTTATTTGATAATGCTCTAGGCTTCTACGCTTCAAATAGCCAATTCTCGGTAAAATGATACTTTCACAATGATTCATGATTATTTTTTGTGTGTGTCAATTTTGGAAATTTTACGCCCACATCACTGTTAGGGGGCCCCCATCACCCCATCCAGAGTTGTGCCTAAAGTCAAGAATTTTCTAAATCGGGCCCTGTTATAGATTGGTTAGTTTTCTGGTGTCAGAAGTCCTGATTTAAGCATTAGGTTCAGGAAAGACTGACGGATGACGACGATGAGCCTGGAAATTACAGGTAAGCGGATTCTTTGTGTCAGATTCTGTCTTTGGCGTAAAAATTTGAATAATGTTTTGTGTTTTGGAAAATTGATCGATGCAATGGAGAAGATGTGCGACGAGTCTGAAAACCTAGATACAAGAGGATCAGCTCAGATTATAATGGCAAATGTTTGCGATTTTAAGTTTATAGCGTTTCTACGCCTGTGGTCAGACATTTGGAGGAAATCAACCACACTCAACACTAACCGCAAATTCAGGGGATTTCCTCGGACAAGGCTTTCAATAAACTAAGAGCATTGGAACTTTTTATTAAGGAAAGCAGAGAATCTTTAGTTAGTGATGCTTTGGACTTCGCTTCCCAGAAATGTGAAGAAATGGGAATTGCTATTGAAAAGAGAGGCAGAAAAAGATCGAAAAAGATGATGCCGGGTGAAAAAGCTAAAGATGAGGGTTTATCTTTACAAGAAGAACTAAGGAGATCCATGTTCCAATGTGTAGATAGGTTGTATTTGGAACTCCAAACAAGAACAAAATCCATGGAGAACATTCATAACAAATTTGAAATCTTGCAGTCGGTTAATTTGAATAAAGCTCCAGATGAGCAATTGCCAGAACTTATTTCTCGTCTAACTGAAAGTCACGACAAATTTTCTAAGGACGAGGTTTTGCCAGAAATAAAAAGACTAAGACGTAACTGGTCGGATATCCCTTACGTCTAAGGACCTCCATCAATCGTTTCTGCATAGATTGAACCAGTTTGAATGTTTCACTAGGAGATATATTATTCCATTCCATAATGATAACCTTCAAATATTAATACAGAGAAAGTCAAAAAGTGATCAGTTCTTCAAGTTTTGCAGTTCATTGTTGGTATGGAATTTCAAGAGTCAGTACCAAACTTGTGTTTAGCACTAAAGTTGTTTTTGACGATTTGCATTTCAGTCGCAACTTGTGAAAGAAGTTTTTTGAAATTGAAAGTCATCAAAAACTATTTGCGCTCAACAATGAGCCAAATCAGACTAAATGGTCTAGCAATGTTATCCATCGAGAACAAGTTGGCTATGAAAATAAACTTTCATGAGACAGTTAGACAATTTTTTGATGCAAAAGTTAGAAAAAGACAATATTAAAAGGAGGCTTTTACCTATTTGAAATGAATACAGAATTCTTAATTTAACTTGCTTATATGGAATTTTTTAAAAATGTTTGTTTTTAATAAGTTTTCAGAACGCACCCCCCCCCCCTTTTTTTAGGAAATGTCCCTGGGTCTCATATAACATGGTTTCACACAACACGGCATTTTCTAGGTGATGTATTCTCATTCTATTTTTTTGATACTCATACTGTGAATGTGTATTGCCTTGTGAAAAGTAAAAATTTTTAAAGTTGAATTACCAATAAAGTTAACGTACGTCAAAGTGAGGTATTTCTCTGGTTTTCCTTGAAGCTACCTGAATATTATAAGTAAGTATTGGCGCAAAAATGGCTCCTTTTCTTTTTAATATGAATTTGGTCTTTAACTATTATCGCTTTTATTAATAAAACGGCTAAGCCTTTTACCATTCACCTTGGCCTGACGAAAAATTCATACACCGAAAACCAGCGCCGTACAATTGATTTTAACCTTGTACCGAACAGTAAGTTAGCGAGCTCATGGCTCAGACGGTTAGAACGTTGGTCTCGGAGCTGTGCCGTGCGGTACCGCATTGGTTCGATTGCTCGAACCCAGGCCTTGACATAAGACTTTTTTTTATTAATTTAACGCTTAAACAGTAATGATCATTGCTCACCTCGTACTGCACGAGTTCGTTCCCTTATTCTGTCAATTTTTTCTCTGCACACAGGGGCGTGCCGACGGGGGAGGGGGGGAAGCGGGACAGGACTACCCCCACAGAGCTAAAATAAATTTTTAAAATTTACAAAATAATGCAAAAATATTTCGTATAGGCCTAATAGCAATTGTGTTATTTGTTCTTTACCATTACGATCTTTATTGCGCTTACATTTTTAGCGATCTTTACTGTTACAATTTTAGCGCTATACAGTGCCAGAAACAGTATTTCTAAAGCCAAGTGCCGAGCGCTGTTTATACACTTCTACAGTACTATCCGCGAACCGCGAGAGTGAACCGAACCCTTGCCTATCAAAGTATTGAAGGCGTCTTTTTTTCAACAGGACACGTACGCACGCACTGTTTCGTCGCGTATCCGCTTTAAAAAGCACTTCTTGTTAGATTTTCATTCCAATAATGACGGGGACGTCGCTTTAAATATTTTATCCGAGTTCATAGATATATGATTTTTAAGAAGTGGCATCTAGTACTCTAGATAGCCTAAAATGGCACTATTTAACACCTAATTTTCAAAATTTTCCGGGGGGGACCCCCTTCGGCTAAGGGGTATTCCATACCCCCAGACCCCCCGGAAGACAACCCCTTCTAGTCCACCCTGATAATAGGGCGTCAGGAAAATGGACGACCCCTAGCACATGGAAACCTTCCCCCCCCCCCCCCAGAACAAAATCCTGAGCACGCCACTGTCTGCACAGGTCAATAGCCTGAGGAGACTGTCTGATTAAGGCAAAGAAAGACTAGCTGTCATTAGAAAAAGTTAAAAATTACCATTTTTTTTGGGGGGGGGGCAAAAAATAAATCCGCCCCGGGCCCCAAATGGTCTAGGTACGCCACTGGACCCAAGCGCCTGCAAAGCACTCCTCGAATCACTAAAGATATCAATTTCACTTAGGTCCTTTTCCTTAGCATCGTCTATTGCCATAGAAATGGCCGTAACCTCAACACTGTATGATGTTGCGTTATCAGGGTTTCCTCTCCGTTTAGTGTCGATCTTCTGACTCAAATGATACCTAATAAAGGCCGATCCAACTTTTCCGTTAATCTTGGAACCATCCGTATAATATGTTTTCTTCGCAATGGGTTATAGTCTATAAGACCAATTAAAGCTTATTATATCCATTATTTTCCTGAGATCCCTGGATTTTACTTCACAAGTTTGGCTGTTGAAGGATTCATTCCCCAACCAAATCTCGTCACCCTCATTATAGATCTTATAGAACAACTTATCCATTTTCGCTTTTAAATCAAGGGGTAAACACCCCGCCAATTTCCCTAGAGCCTCTGTCGATACGGTGCGATAGCATTTTGTTATTAGCAGAAACGGCCTTTGCATCTGCGTTACTTGGTGTTCATCAAAGTCTTATCATCATACCAGGCCTGAGCTCCATCTAAGAAAATCTTTTCCACAACTCTTAAATATAGCTCTTTAATATATTCGCCCTTAAGGCCCCAAGTCCTTTTATAAATTCTGTTAATACCATAAATGAACTTCTGAGTTTTTTCTCTTGTGATTGTTATATGTTTAATAAAATACAACTCGTCATCGATATACCGGGTGGCCATAATTAAACTGACAGTGCTCACAGTGTTCTGTAGCGCGATCTATTTGCGAGAATGACGCCACATTTTGTAGGAAGATTAAACAAGACGGGGGACGAAGGATTCCGCGAAAAAATAAATTAGTTCCAAAAGTCACCGCTAGGGGAATATTTGGCGCTGTGTAATAGAAAATAGAGTGTTAACAAATGCAAATCAATACGGAAATTACCTTTTATTTTGCACTCAAATGAGGTTCAATGTGGCTGCCGTTGTTGTGGACCACATATTGCATTCTGTGCACATTATGCACAACAGCAGAAAGTAACATGTCTGCAGGAATCTCCCGTACAGTCCGTGATATGTTATCCTTCAACGTAGCCAGGTCCTGGACCACTCCTTGATAGACCTTGGACTTAAGGTAACCCCATAGCCAGAAGTCGCATGGGGTAAGATCAGGCGACTGAGGTGGCCATGCAGTTGGAAAGTAGCGGCTAATGACTCTTTCTGTTGTGAGTTTCTGTCGTAGCAGCTGTTGCACCCGTACAGCAACGTGTGGAGGGGCTCCATCTTGCATGAAAATGATTTCCCCCAGGCATTGTCTTTGCTGAAGTGCCGGAATGACAAAGCTGTTCAACATGTGGCGATATTTCTCTCCGGTAACAGAACAGGTTTCCGGTCCTGTCGGGGTAATGTTCTCATAGAAGAATGGGCCTACGATAAATTCCGCTGTGAACCCACACCAAACAGTTATCTTTGGTGAATGTAAGGGAATTTCTGTGACTGCATGTGGTGATTTGTCATCCCAAATTCGGCAGTTCTGGGTATTCACAGTTCCATGCAGGTAAAAGTGGGCCTCGTCTCCCCATAAGATTTTCCACGGCCAAGCATCATCCACCTCCATTCTGGCAAGAAAGGTGAGAGCAAAAGTCAATCGCTTATCATGGTCGGGGTACAGTAACTCCTGTACACGGCTGATCTTGTACGGATAGAAGTTGATAATCTTTCGTAAGATTTTCCATACCGTACTGTAGGGCATATCCATATTCCGAGCTAATCCACGAGCGCTAGAGGTGGCAGCAATATTGTCTGGTCCTCTGCCGACAATCGCCGTGGCAACTGCTTCGATTGTATCCTGTGGTACAGGTTTTCGTCCTCTGCCTGACTGAACCTTCAGAGAACCTGTTTTCTCAAACGCCGCAACCATTGCTTTTAGCCCATTAACTGACACAGGACCGTTACCTTTACGCATTTTTTTGTGCGTTCTAAAAGCACGAAGAACGGCTGACGCGTTGCACTGGTTGAGGTAAAAGAATTTGACCAGTAACGCACGCTCGACTAAAGAAGGTTTTCGTCCTCTGCCTGACTGAACCTTCAGAGAACCTGTTTTCTCAAACGTCGCAACCATTGCTTTTAGCCCATTAACTTACACAGGACCGTTACCTTTACGCATTTTTTTGTGCGTTCTAAAAATACGAAGAGCGGCTGACGCGTTGCACTGGTTGAGATAAAAGAATTTGACCAGTAACGCACGCTCGACTAAAGAAGGAGACATTGCACATAAACTTTCAATCCGATTGATTCGAAACGTAACACATTGCCTTTTAAAACCCAAGCAGCTGGTACTGTGCCAATGGATGTAACGTGAAATTTGAATAAAGAACTTCTTCTTCTGCTCAGCGTACGTGATATTGCAGATCACGAGACTTTATCGGTGTTTATGTAGATTTTACGCTTTTTTAAAAGTGTTGCCATATTGCATTTGAACTAAATAAGAAAATGTGCATAATAAAAGGTAATTTTATTCCGTATTAATTTGCATTTGTTAACACTCTATTTTCTATTACACAGCGCCAAATATTCCCCTAGCGGTGACTTTTGGAACTAATTTATTTTTTCGCGGAATCCTTCGTCCCCCGTCTTGTTTAATCTTCCTACAAAATATGGCGTCATTCTCGCAAATAGATCGCGCTACAGAACACTGTGAGCAATGTCCGTTTAATTATGGCCACCCGGTACACACCCAGATATTTCAATGCGTCGTTGTATCTAATATTTTTAATCTTTAATTCTATAGTCGGTTTCCTCGTAAACTCGCCTTTATACAGTATGATGATATAATTTGATTTTTCTACACTAAATTCCATCATATTTTTCTGTGCCCATCCTGCACAATCTTCCAAAACGTTATTTGCCAGCTCGGTAAATCTGTAAATTACTCGACTTCTTTTAATGACGACAACATCATCAGCAAAGGCTTGAATTTTAATCCCCTCTTCCCAAGTTTTTTCCATTAGTTCGTTGATGATTAGAAGCCATAATAATGGTACCAACGAAGACCCTTGCGGCACGCCTATATTATAGTTCCATTTAGTATTGTTTTTCATCCTTACAAGTCTCTTTATTTAAGTAATTCATTATCATGTCTTGGAACTGTTTGTCCACTTTATCACTCCTCATTACTTCCTTAATTCTACTCAGTCGCACCATATTAAACGCATTTTTTATCTCAAAGGTTATCAGACAAGTATGGTACTTGTCTGCTTTATTCTTTTAATTATTTTAATCATTTCAGTTAAAGCCTCAGTTACGCTACGATTTCTCCTGAAACCGTATTGAGTATCCGATAGTATTTTATTGATTTCTAGATATTCTATTAATCTGTTTGCCAAAATTTTGGTCAAAAACTTTACCGATTATGGGGGAATAAACAAATAGGGCGATATGAGGTAGGATAAGTTAGGTCCATGCCTTCTTTTTGGAAGAATACCACAATCGTTCTTTTCCAGTGACTAGGGAATTCTCTTATTTCCCAGCATTTGTTGTATAAATCAACAAGATACCTCACATCGATGTTATGAATCTCTTGTACTAAGGGTGATGCCATCGTACCCAGGTGCTTTACTTGGATCCATATCCTGTAGCAATTTCTCAACTTCTATTTGTTCAATCTGCTGTGCGTTCTCCCCCTCTGCATAATCTTGCGTGATGACTACGTCTTCCCTCTGAAAGTGCTGAGCCGTTAATAAATAATCGACTTCGTCTTCATTATATTTTATATCTCCGTTTTGGTCTCTTATACCCACGGCTTTTACCGACCTATCATTTCTGTCTTTTATAATAGAGTATGCCCCGAGTAAAAGGTTCTTTACTGTGACCTTATCTAAAAACTCCCGAAATTTCGTTCTCTTGGCTTTTAACATTTCTTTGCTATATTTAGCCCTTTCTGCTTTAAATAATTCGTATTCTTTTGTCTTGCCCGGGTCTCTTTCCTTCTGAAAACGCCTCCTCAACGCTCTCACCTTGCTTCTAATGACCTTGAGTTGAGGGTTCCTTAACATTTTAGTTATGATTAATTGTTGAGGGTTCCTTAGTATTATAATTATAAGGAATAAAACATTATAATTATGATTAATGCGATTTATGTAGCTGTAACTTTCCACTGACAATTGTCTGCAGTTGTGGATCAAGTTTACTAGTGCAATTTAACGCAGCGACTTCAAAAGTTCATCAATTTGGATCTCTAAATATTTTTTGTATATTTCATTTTGGAGAATGTTTTTTTCAAACAGTAAAAAGTTTAAGTAGTGCCGAAAGCGGAAAAACAGCCATGGGAAAATTCATGCAAGTGATCAAACTGTGTGAGTGGAAGACTTATAAAATTCCAGCAATGGTGACTTTAAATATTATTCTTTAAAAATATCGCTACACTGGAAATCAATCACTTCCACTTGAAGTTCTAGGGCAAGGGTTTCTATATCGGAGTTAAAAGGATTTTGAAAAATCTTGATATTGTTCGCAATTGCATCAAAATCTGAAAAACGAGACTAAAAATTTACTTTTAAAGCACCCATATCTTCTGGAAATGGAATCTCAGTTTGCTGACTGAATGCTTGGCATGTATTAAAATGCGTGAAACACTACTGTAGCTTTGCCACGTCCTACACTTAACTTCTCAACTCTGCACCCTGCGTCATAGATATCTCACTCGCCGGCTAGTCCCGAAACGAAAATTTGCGCGTAATTCAAAACTACAGTATACTAGCTGAAGTACCCGGCGTTGCCCGGGATTTTAAGAATGTTTGTTAACCAAAATCAATTTAAAAACTAAACATAGTATAAATAACTGATACTATTAGATCATGGAGGGTTAAAGAAATCCCTGTGGCTCAATTAAAGTGAGACAAGAATATAAAACGAGCATAAATCTATTGAAAACATAAGAATTTAAATTAACTATACAACCTCTGACAACAGTTGTCAACGCCGTACTGGCGGTAGGTTTACGATGACACTTATACTATAAGATGCAAGAAATAATATACAACAGTTAAATAGACAGTTACAAAATAACGTAAAACTGACGTTATTACGTCAGACCCCACTACGTCAGAGGAAATTTCTACTTCCGGTCCTACGTCTGTTCCGGATTCTGAGTCATACATTGATGTACATACATTGATACAATACAAAACAAATAACCATTCAATAATTGTAATACACTCGCATGATCGTGCGTAACACTCGTTGGAGTCTGAAGGTATGAAACAGCGTGATTTCATACTTGAAATAAGGCAGTTTATCATTTCCTGTGGCAATTGGTCCCACTCGATCAGCAACGCTGTTTTAATTCCCTGGATGGTTCTCGGAGGGGGGTTGCGAGTTGCAATTGCCGTCCCCAGAGCGTCCCAGACATGCTCTATAGGGTTAAGGTCTGGAGATCTGGCTGGCCAATCCATCCGGCGAATATCTTCACTCTCTAGAAATTCGTCGACCAGAAGAGCTCTGTGTGGCCTCGCGTTATCGTCCATTAAAATGAACTCGGGTCCAACTGCACCCCTGAAAAGGTGAACATAGGGCTCCAAGACCTCATCCCTATACCTCACACCAGTCACAGTGCCTCTTTCAAAGACATGGAGAGGTGTGCATTCATCCAACATGATGCCTGCCCAGACCATTAAACCTCCTCCGCCATAATGGTCGATTTCGCGAACATTGGAGGGTAGGTAGCGGATCCCTGGTTCTCTCCATATGAACGTACGGCGAGAATCCGTGTTTAGGCTAAACCGGGACTCATCAGTGAAGAGAACGGTCGTCCATTGATCCATACTCCAATCTCTATGCTCTCTGCACCATGATAAACGGATTCTCCTGTTCGTAGAAGTGAGCGGGACGCAAACAGCAGGTCTTCTTGCAAACAACCCTCTCTCATGAAGTCTTTTGGAAACAGTTAAACTCTTCCCATAAGTTACACACGATGCTGGGCTTTAAATTGAACTCTCTACAAATTTGGACTTCAGATTGGACTGCTTTTAGTCTCCCCACAATTCTCCACCTCATTCCATCATGTAAACTTTAGTGGTTACTCACTTTTACTGTTACAATTAGAAATTAACCGATTGCTGCTAAATAACACCATCTATTAACCCATTTTTTAGTTTATTCTGGAACTGCTGCTTCATACCTTCCGACTCCAACGAATGTTACGCACAATCATGCGTGTGTATTACAATTATTGAATGGTTATTTGTTTTGTATTGTATCAATGTATGTACATATCAAATTTCATTAAAATCGGTACAGTAGTTCTAGAGATAATCGACCAAGTCTGCAAATTCTCTTAATTTCTTACACCAGTGTACAGTATTCTCAGCCAACTTTATTTGTTTTTAAGTTCGGCATTCCTCGTACACTTTCATTTTTACAGGTTTTGATAATATAATCGGTATTTATATGACAGAATCTTCTATGCACAGTTGTAGATTATCTTCTTCTGAAACGATTAAGCTTTCAGGTTTTTTATATTGCTGCGATGTGTAGTCTGGGTCGCAGTAGTATAAACCATTTCTCCTTTTTGCTACGAATAATTCACGTCCGTCTTTATGATATTCGGTTAGTTTTCCATTTTTACAAACAAATGACCCTCCTCCTTTATCAATTGCTGGACCAGCTATTAAATTTCTTCTCAATTTCGGAGAGTAGAGGACATTTTGAAGGTGTATGTTTTCTATTTTATCCTTAGTATGAAAAACTAAACCCACTGTACCTTTCCCTTCTACTTCGCATAATATATCACTCAGTGCTACTGTCATACTAACCCCCTTCAGAGGTTTAAGTGATGTAAATAACTCTTTCTGACCACAAAAATGTGTGGTTGCTGTTGTATCAATTACCCACGTTCTGTCATCTTGCATTTCAACATTGCTATAATACGTTTCCATGATGAAACTTGTGTTATTATGTTCTCGGTTGTTCACGGCATTTTCCGACCTTATTCGATTTATTTTCACCTTGCAGTTAGCAATTTCATGGCCTGATTTTCCCCATCGGAAACAGTTAATATTTGATTTTCTTAAATTCTTGCCCTTTTTATTCCCCTTATTTGCCTCCTTTACATAAGTTTCCTTTTTCTGTGTAATTACACATGCTGCTTGATCAGCTAAAGATAATTTGAGTCGGGCTTCTTCTGCCAATAACTCCTCTAATACACTTTGAAACTTAATCTTTCCGTCTTCCCAACGGTAAATACTCTGAACTATCTATTGAAACTCAGCTGGAAGGTATCTAATAAGTTGGAAACTCTGTAACCATTCAGCTATCGGCTTTCCTGCGTCGTCAAGTTGTTTAACGATTTTCTTTTACCTCGCCGCATATAAACCAATAGCCTCTGCTGGTTCGATTCTACAGTTGAAATATTCATCGGTTAATAGTATTATTCTGGCTCTAGAATCCGGCCTAAAATATTCCTGTAATTTCTGCCATGCCTGGGTTGGTTCGTCAAGTTCACTTATAAGGGGTCTCAGTTCTTCTTCAATGCTTCAATAAATGGCACTAAATGCCCTAGCCTTCCTAGCATCAAAGTCTTTTATAATTTTCAGGGAGGCATCTTTTTCTGGTTTTACTTCCGTCCCTTTAGTGATTCCCCATCAGTTCCGATCCATGAGGACAAATCGGATGTCATCACACCATGTTGAATAATTATCATGGCTTAACTTTCTTATAGTTAAATTTTACATTTTAGTAAACAAATTTTTAAAAATATATTCGAATAGGCCCGCCGTCGAAAAACTGTATTAAAAAAAATCTTCAAAGTCTCACGCTGCCTTTAAACATACATTAAAATTAGAGGTTAAAAGGGTAAAAAAAAATTTCCTCCAATACGGGCCCATAACCTTGATACTATTAGATCATGGAGGGTTAAAGAAATCCCCTTGTCTCAATTAAAGTGAGGCAGTTTGATAAAGTGAGACAAGTATATCAAACGAACATAAATTTATTAAAAACATAAGAATTTAAATTAACTATACAACCTGCGATAACAGTTGTCAACGCCGTACTGGCGGTAGGTATACGATGACACTTATACTAACTCTCAATGAGATGCAAGAAATAATATACAACAGTTAAATAGACAGTTACTAAATAACGTAAAACTGACGTTACTAAATAAATACGTAACGCATGCAATTGTGACGACACTGGTTAGTTTGGTTAAATACATTTCAGATTGAATGACAAATCATTCGAGTTAACTCCGATCATTTAGCCTAAATCTAACAATGACATAAGGGAAAAAAGCATGCGAAATGTTATACACATGAATAAAATGAGAACTCAATATAAAAATATATAAATTTATAATAAACTCCTGAGTATTCAGCTAGATTTAGGGCCTGTTCACATAGGAGTCCGTTGCGTAGCGTTAAGGGAAAGATGACGTTGAGACGTAAATAAACCAATCATAGGCGTTAAAAATTTCATTGCTAATCGTTTGGAGGTTTATCATTGGTTAAATATATTTGAATACTTTAACGCTCCGCAACGGACTCCTATGTGAACAGGCCCTTAGCCTTCCATCGTTGGAACAAAAAAGGGCTGAAATTTTAGGTTTAGCAGAATTTTCTAATAGAAAAATGAAATGACTCCAGCATTGCCTCTTAAAAAAATTAAAATAAAGTGTAAATTGAGGGTTGCAAACCATTCAACTCCTCTCCACATTAAACTTCTATAAACATCCTCTACATATTAACTTCCTTTTCTTTCCATAATAAACTCCTCAGAATTTAGGTTGATTCAGCTTTTCATCATTGTACCACTAAAAGCTTAAAAGTAAAAATTTTAAACTGTGTTTTTGCCTTGAGAACTGTACATGATGGAAGGAACCGAAAAAAAGAGTTTGTTTACCAAAATCCATTAAAAAACTAAGCACAGTATAAATAACATAGAAAAAAAGTATGTGAGATGTATACACATCAATAATACGAAAATCCAATATAAAAATATATAAATTTATAATAAACTCCTCAGAATTCAGCTGCATTCAGCCTTTCTTCGTAAAAAACCTGAAATAAAAGCTGAAATTACAGGTTTAGCAGAATTTTGCCTTGCCGGGAATCGAACCCGGGCTAAAAGCTTAGAAAACACGCGGTCTTCCGACTGAGCTACGATAATACAGAAATTTGAAGAGTAAATTAAAACATATATGCACTGAGATTACTGGAAAGTTCTTGTGGGTTGGTATATTTTATACATGTGGGAGGAGTTTTAGGTTAGAAATAAGTTAGCAACATGAAAGAGAAGTCGTTAGCTCTTCAATAGACGCAAAAATATAGGCGAGTGATTGCAGTAGCGATTAGATAACAAGATCGCGTGACACTTAGCGGGGTTGATTAGAAAGTTCTATCGCGTGTCGAAAGTGTCAATATGCCGTTGGATCTATAGGCGTTGGGGAGGCACGAATTGAATTCAGTTAGGGTTAGTGGAATTGATCTTTGAGTAGTATTCAAAAGTTATACAATGAAAAAATAAATATAGCATCGAATTTTTCTTATTGATCATATCATTGTAAAAAAACTATGGCTAAAGACATAATCAGAATCTTCAGTTTCATTGTTTGAAAATTAGAAAAATACCAACTTTCTTAAAAGTTTTCTGCAATTTTCCGATTTTAATTGAACTTCTATCAGCGTTTTAATTTATTTCGTTAAGTCGGGATGTTAATTAAGTTGGGGGAGCCACGTTCCCCCCCCTCCCAAGTTGTTTAGGAGCTACGCATGATAGCTATATATATTTATTTTGTTTAGAATATTGCGGAAATTTATACTATTATCGATTCTAATGCATTATATACAGAACATTCAGATTAAAATGTGAAGAAGAGCGCAGTGAAAAATATTTGTAGCCGCCAAGCTGCAATCCTAACAAGTATGCCTAAACATAAGCCCCATTTTCTGCATTTCCTGTAATGGTTTTTATATATTTTATTAGATTTATCGATTTTTTATTAAATCTCACGGTAACCGCGCTTTTCAATCAGTTGTTTATCTCTGGAATTTCTCGGAGCATTAAACTTAATAATTAGTGATGTAATTATTCTAAATTTCGGACGACTAAAATGATATAAAGGGGAAAACATAACATCTAAGTTTATGTATATATCATTTCCTAGAAATACTTTTATATTTTGCTATTAATTTCACGTGAAGAGTACGAAGCAAGCGGGATGGTATAGTGTTGGTATGTGGATCTCATGCAATTTCTTTCTCCTCTCTTTGCAGGTGCTCGGAACAATTGTTAAATGCAAAATTAAAATTGTCTGTGGTGTCCACACATTTCGCGGATTGTTGGCAGTTATAGTTTTCTGATCATCGTGTGAAGAAACGTCGGCATGTCAGAAGAGCAAATGTCATGTATTTCCAGTGTGAAAGGACCTTCCAATGAAAGCCATATCTCCGAGCAGAATCCTATTGAAGCCGAAGATGAATGCACTCCAGGGGACACTTGTAGAATTATTCACAATATAAAAAGTTCCAGAGCACAGATTCACTCTCGCAAAGAAGAAATTTTCAAATGTAATTTATCTGAAGGAACATTTTCACATTTGGCCGCCTTACATACGCATCATTCGTACCACATTACTGATGATGCTCTCTCTGTATGTAAAGAAAATCCATTCTCCTGCACTGTATGTAATAAAAGGTTTTCTAAACAGGGTGACGTAAAAAGACATCTCCGCACCCATACAGAAGAAAAACCTTTCGCATGCAATATATGCGAAAAAAAATTTTCTCAACAGGGTAATTTGGTAAATCATCTCCGCATCCACACAGGAGAAAAACCTTTCGCATGCACTGTATGTGAGAAAAGGTTTTCTCAACAGGGTAATTTGGTAAATCATCTCCGCACCCACACAGGAGAGAAACCTTTCTCATGCACTGTATGTCAGAAAAGATTTTCTGAACAGGGCGTTTTAAAAATACATCTCCGCAACCACACAGGAGAGAAACCTTACGTATGCACGGTATGTCAGAAAAGATTTTCTCGACGGGGTGATTTAAAATCACATCTCCGCACACATACAGGAGAAAAACCTTTCGCATGCAATATATGCGAAAAAAAATTTTCGAAACAGGGTAATTTGAAAAATCATCTCCGCACTCACACAGGAGAGAAACCTTTCGGATGCACTGTATGCGAGAAAAGATTTTGGGAACAGGGGGATTTGACGAAACATATCCGCACTCATACAGGAGAGAAACCTTTCGCATGCACTGTATGTGAGAAGAGATATTTTGTACATGGTAGTTTGGTACAACATCTCCGCATTCATACAGGAGATAAACCTTTCGCATGCACTGTATGTGAGAAGAGATTTCCTATACAGGGTTATTTAAAAATACATCTCCGTACCCATACAGGAGAGAAACCTTTCACATGTACTGTATGTGCGAAAAGGTTTTCTCGACAGCAGCATTTAAAAACACATTTCCGTACCCATACAGGAGAGAAACCTTTTGCGTGCACTGTATGTGAGAAAAGATTTTCTCTACAGGAATATTTAAAAAAACATCTCCGCGCCCACACAGGAGAGAAATCTTTCGTATGCACGGTATGCCAGAAAGGATTTTCTATACATGATCAATTAAAAAGACATCTCCAAACCCACACAGGAGAAAAACCTTTCTCATGCACTGTTTGCGAGAAAAGATTTTCTCGACAGGGTGATATAAAAAGACATCTCCGCACCCACACGCGAGAGAAACCTTTCGGATGCACTGTATGTGAGAAGAGATTTTCTCAACAGTGTCATTTGGCACAACATCTCGGCATCCATACAGGAGATAAACCTTTCGCATGCACTGTATGTGAGAAAAGATTTTCTCAACAGGGTGCTTTAAAAATACATCTCCGCACCCACACAGGAGAGAAACCTTTCGTATGCACGGTATGTCAGAAAAGATTTTTTCAACAGGGTGCTTTAAAAATACATCTCCGCAACCACACAGGAGAGAGACCTTTCGCATGCACCATATGTCGGGAAAGATTTTCTGTACGGAGTAGTTTAAAAAGACACCTCCTTACCCATACATCAGAGATACCTTTCTCATACATTCGAGAAGAGATTTTCTGAACAGCGGAATTTGAAAACGCATCTTCTTATCCATGGAGGAGAGACTTGACCTGCACTATATATGAGAAAACGTTTTCTAAACTCGATCATTTAAAAAAACATGTTCGTATGCACAAAACAGAGAAATATCCCGTCCTGTCTGTGTGTGAGAAAAGATTTTATTTCCAGTGTGCTTTGAAAACACATCTCCGTAACCATACACAAAAGAAACTTTCGATTGCACTTTAGGTTTATGGCTTGAGAACATTTGAAAAAGTCATCTGCCTACCCATTCAGGGATTTACCACCTCTCTACTATGTTATAAAACGGGATTTTTTGGATCAAAGAAATATATTTAACCCACTCTAGAGAAGCAGGCCTTGAAAATCCAACTCTTCTCCGGTTTCTCTCTCTCCCTTTTTTTTTCTTTTGAGAGAGAGAGAAGGAAGCTATCGGACGTACGTATGTTTTAGAACTATGACTTTTTTTAAGGGCATGAACGCGATATCGGTATAGTCGACGGGATACTTGACGTACCAAAGTGACTGGAGTGAATAGGAAAAAAAATTAGTATTATAAGTATTTTTAGCACTGTATAATGTTTTTGAAAGAAATATTGAGAGTCAATTATACCTGTTTACATTACAGGAAAGAATGTCATGAAATCTCACTTATGAAACACTTGTGGTTTTTTGCCCCTTAATATGAAATTATAAATTGTAAGATTTAACTGTTTTATCTATGTCTGCTGTCTCTATGTCTCTATCTGTAAATGAGAAACTTTAAATAAACATTTTATGTTTTTCTATGGAGCCAATTAATTTTCACTTATCAATTTTTTTGTTATATTAAATTGATTTTTTTAGCTTTCATTATTTTACTAAAATTTATTTTTTTGTAATGTACAGCCAAAGTAATATTTGATACGTGGATCATTTTATATTTATAAAAAAAACTTAAATGAATGTTTTTGAAACAACCCATACAAACAAAATGTGAAGAGGTGGATATTCTGTGTAAAAATAAATAAATATAAATATAAAAAAATTGTACATTGAGGTTAACAAGTTGAGAAATTACCAATAGAACTTTTATCTCTCAATTTGTGGAGAGTTTAAATATTTTTGTTTGTTTTACCTCACATATATTTAGAAAACTCTTAAGGTACGATTTCCCTGTTTAAAATTCTCTCACATCGCTCGCATGGTAGAGTGTAAACAAAAACGTTGAGATTTTAAAGTTTAGAACAGATTTTGACTAGATGGATGTTCTACTGCATCTTCCCCAATCAACCCAGTTAGAAACAGGTTTGCACGCTCTTTATCGAAAACTTAAATAAAGCATTTGGTCAGGTAAATAACTGGGAATATTCGTGACGGATCAAATACCTGTAAAAGCAAATGTAATTTTCACATGGGTAAAGCGCATTATGCCCGCATCTTTGTGAAAAAGTGTAAGTTGGCGAATTTGAGGAGGTTTGGACAAATAGTGTGCGTGACGTGTTACATTTCAATGCTAAATAGTAAAATCTTGTTGGCATCCACCCTCCACCCCTTGGGATCAAACCACAGGAAAAGTTGATATTTTCAGTAATAATTTAACTTAAGGCTGCTGTGTACTAACCCTATTGGACTCGGAACACCTTAGTATTAACTTATGGTGAAAATTTGTCTACTATTCACAGCTACATAAATGCTGATAATCCAATAAAAATGGTATTTTTAGATAGCCTGAACTTTTCTGCACCTTTCAACAGGATTCATTTTATAAATTTAAAGGAATTTATGAGCGTTTGAAACACAGTATACCAGATTTTTTTACCCAGAATGATTTAAATTTTAAAATATTTGCATTTAAAAAACAAAAAATGCCCGAAGGTGTAGAACTTCTGTTTCTATTACGTTTCTATTACATTAATAAACTTATGTCTCTATTACGGAGAACAACATTAATAATAAATAAATATATCTTTCAATCCAAGTCGATAATCCTTGGAGAAATTTCCTCCGTAGGTTAACATTGAAGTGAGCGAATCCGATGGGGTTAGTACATAGCAGATTTACGTAAACTGTCGCGAGAAAAGAAAATCCAGTTATGTTCTTAAACGCTGAATTGTTAATATTACTAACATTTTACGTGCTATAAAACTTTTATTCAGCATTTGAAAGTCTTAGAATTATTATAATGCTGAATGGGTTCTTTTTTTTAAAAAGGAAAAAAAATTTCAATTTTTTAAAACAAAAGTTTTAGTCTATATGCTTTGGAATCTTTATGTAATAACTTTTGACAATTTCCTTTGATTTCTTTCAAAATGTATTGGATAGGTTTTTCAAACTGATATCTATACTCTTACACCTAGCGTCTGGGGAAATGAATACCATCATTGAAGACGCACTAGTTTAATACATCATATAGTGACGAACATATAAAACTATTTACAAATCGATATGCGCAGACAGAAAGAATTAAGAATCATCCTCTCAGATAGTCGTCTTCTCAGAAACACGTCCACACTTGACTTTAGTTTGTTTTGATAAAATTCAGGTAGTCTCTTCTAACGAAACTTTGGCGGGTTATTAACGCAGGATTACTTATCGTTGCTTACGTCTTTTGTATGTATGTATGTATCTACACTGCTCAAAAAAATTAGGGGAGCAAGCAAAGAAGTTAAGAAAACCGTGCGAGACAGCCACGTATTGGCATAAAATGGATAGCACACGCGTATCAATGCACAATACAGAAAAAAGACGAAAAAAATTTGTAATTAAGCTTTAATTCTTTGAAAATATGGAAAAAACATGAAAAGATTATTTAGGGCAACAATTTGGTTACCTGTAAACGACAAAAAAAGTATTGTTTAGAAATGATGTCAGATTTTTAATATGGCTATTGCTCTCCTCGAACAGCTAAGACTGCTGCACATCTGTTTTCCATGGATGCGATGATGTTATCGACAAGACTTTGGGGAATACTGTTCCACTCCTCAAGAAGTGCAATCTTGAGGAGAGTAAAAGGTGGCCTTAGTCTGAGGAGAGTAAAAGGAGGCATGTCCCAAACATGCTCGATTGGATTCAGGCCAGGAGAGCACGCTGGCCATTCCATACGCTGTATTGTTTCAGCTTCAAGCATGTTCTCCACAAGACGAGCTGTATTCGGTCTGGCATTATCATGCTGGAAAACAAAGGAATTTCCAATGGTTGCAGCGTAAGGTATGACATGAAGTCTCAGTATCTCGGCTACATACCTTCGGGCCGTCAAAGTACCATTCCGAATGATATGCAAGTCCGTACGTCCACCTATGCTGATTCCACCCCATACCATAAAACCAGCTGGTCTGTATTGTGACTTTTCATGAACGAATGTGGGGTTATTTCGAGTGCCCCTTTCCCTCGTTACCAAAACACGTCGGGTGTCACACTCCAGACTGAATCGGGACTCGTCGTAAACAGCACTTGGCTCCAATCCTGTTGCTCCCAATCTCGGTGTACAGCATCCCATCTTCTTCGGGCCGCACGGTGGCGTGAGGTCAACGGAATGCAGACCATTGGCCTACGTGCATAGAGACCTCCCTGATGAAGCATATTACGAACTGTTTGGCTGGACACCCTTCGTCCTGTTGCCAAGAGCAATTGTCTTTGCAGCTGAGTAGCATTGTCTGTTCTGTTTCGACGAGCTGTTAACAGTATATACCGGTCATCAGTTGCTGTAGTGGCGCGTGGCCGACCTTTCCCTGGTCGACGTCTAACATTCCCTATTTCTTGGAATCGATTCCATAGCCTTGCAACGATACTTCTGGCGACTCGAACAACAATAACTGAGCAATCGAATTTAACAGTTAAGGCAGTGAAACAGACGTTTCTGCAACATCCCGATTTCCGCCCTTATGTTCTTTTTCTGGTTTTTGACGTCATAAACTTTGATTTGCATATGAAGTTTTCTTCTTCTATTTCCTGCTAGGGTTTAAATTATGGATGATTTATTTTATGTTACTTATCGGTGTAAGTATTTGCGTAATTTCGTTAAAACCATGTGCTCCCCTAATTGTTTAGAGCAGTGTATATATATGTATGTCACGGTTAAAAAGTGACATTGTATAGAGTAAAAGAGTAATGAATAAAGCTTAAAAAGATGATGGAAGAAGAAACGAACAGGGGAGAAAGAATAGACCGTAAAAGAGGTTAAGACAGGATATTGATGAAAACAGGAAATGGGTAATCGAAGGAAAACCAAGTTCAAAAGAAGCAGGCAGTTGAAACCAATTTCGGGATGGACCACACATCGCGAAAGGAGTTGCAAATGTCAGTGAATAATGATGGAGGGACACGGTTTAACAAACATCGAACGAAGATGTGCGAATGAATGTAACAAATGAACAAAAGGGGCAAGGGATGTAACGATGACTTAGCCGAGATAATAAGAAAGCGAAGGCTTATTCAGATGACAGGGCAAAAAGATCAAAGGTAGTCACGAGAAGAGTAATTCTAATGAGATCATGAGGCACGCCTAAAGCAGGGCGGGATAGAAGATTCTAGAAGACATAATTGTCCAATCGAAAAAAAGTAGGAGGAGTTTAGTTACGGAAGGAAAAGACATAAAAGAAGCAAGATAAAGATTAGGTAAGGAGAATCTTTTGGCTAGAAAAGATGAACTGAGAATCCAGATACAGCCAAGTACGAGATCTACGAGACGTGATGATAGCCCAGCTCAGCGAAATGATAGATTGACCGCACCGATCGTGAAAGGAGGCGAGTTCCCGACAACTGACCGCACAACATAGAATGAGAACCATCTCCCAAGGGACCTTGTGAATGTTGACCCAGATAGCAGCAGCCCGCCGACCAGCATATTACCATTCCTTGCATGAATTCACGCCGTCACATCGTTTGGCGGCTGCTGATTGGTCAATTGACTTTGCATCGGTAATTGCCATAATATTTGATCCTAAGCGCATTTTAAATGAGATAAATGCTAAAATATGTCTTAGTTGCTTTCATTTCGATAATTGCATAATATTTGATCCTAAGAGTATTTTAAATGAGATAAAATCTATTTCTTAGTTGCTTTCATTTCTATATACAGTCGAACCTCCATATATCGAACTTCCCTATATCGAAATTTTCTATATATCGAACTCTTAGCAAATCTCCATGTTCATTACATAGAAAAACTGTTTCTATATATCGAAAAAATCTCTATATATCGAAATTTTTTTCACGACATATTGGGAGATTTTATTCCACTTTAGAATAAAATCTCCCAATTTTTGGCGTTTGAAACAATACTTCGTGGACCCCTGAAAAAGTTTTTAATGGACTGAATAAATGCGAGCATTTCTTTGATGAACTTCCCTCAAAATTGGCTGTTCAGCAAGATATTCGTAGTTTTTTTTAAAAGAATGTAACTGTGATCACTGTAACCACTGTCTGGATTATTGTTTTTTTAAAGGTATATAGTACTCAATAAATCTTTCACATTAATTAATTTTTTAGTTAACTTTCATTTAATGTGATTCGTATATAAATTGGAAATGGAGATTCGTATATGAAAATTAGCTTTAATTTTAATGTTTTAGGAGAATTATGATAAAACTAAGATCAATTCTATATATCGAAATTTCTATATATCTAATTTTTTTCCGGCATTTTGCTACTTCGATATATGGAGGTTCGACTGTATTTTTTTACGCGATATTTTACAAGGAACGCGAATTTTTTTAAGTGGCGCCACCTATTAATGTAAAAGTGATTTAAAGTGACAAACTATTTGCAAAAGAAATTTTCGCCATAAATGCCTTCATATTTCTTTTTTGAGCACGAAAAATTTTAAGAAATTACTAATTTCCGTAGTAATTTCACTGTAAAATTTTAGGAGTAGATTAAAATAGAGTAAATATTACTCAAAATTGAATTTTTTCTTAAATTTAAATGTTGAATTATAAAAAAGGAAAGCTTTATTTATTTATTTTTAAATTTAAATATTGAATTTAAAAAAATTGTTTATTTTTTTAACTAAAATCTTAATTGCAAGATGCAAATTATATATTTTTTGCTGTTTTGCACACTTTAATTTTTTAACCTTACTCTTAAAAAATAAAAATTACAAATACTCTTCTAAAAATTACCAAAAATAGACTAAAAATAAAGTGATTTTATTGTACAAATGCATAAATTTTATGATGCACAAATATGTAATTTTGAACGTTACTGCGTACTACAATACTATTATTTGAAATAGATTCTATTTCGTTCAAAAATAGTGATGGAAGTTTTGATTTATGACAAACAGACATGCTTTCATAAGAATCAGCGCACCAAATACACAAATACCGATGTAAACTCATTGACCAATCAGCAGCAGCCAAACGATGTAATGGCGTGAATTCATGTAAGGAATGGTAATATGCCGCCGACCACCCAGCCTGTACCTCAGCCGAATGATGAACGATTTGATTCAAGACGCGTGCCGATATTTTCAAGTGAGCTTTGAGGAAGTTCAGTCAACGCCACCTCCATTATGTGTAACAGTGATAACAAGTGAAAAACGTCAGTGAAGGTACGTGTGGCAGTTCATTATTGATCCCACAATTCAGTGTTTGCCTGATTACCTCTCATCCATAGTTAATTAAATAATACAAGAGTTAAGTGACTAGTTCTAAGTCGAATTATAAAAATATGTATTTAGTATAATACCTCATTGATAAAAGAAATGATGATGAATAAGTTACCCATGTCTAATTGAGGAAAATGAAATTCAATTATTTAAAAGTATAATAACTAAGTAAGGTATTTAATATAGCAAATGTGATGTGTATTGTTATGAATTAGTTATGTGTTTTGCTTTAATAAATCTATCCATTATAAGTTCAATCAGATAATTTATATTATTTTAAAACACAACGCAATCAAAAATATGAGATTAATTGCTCAAGCAAACAGGTAGTATTTGAATGATTTCTATATTGGCAACGCACCCAAAATTAACTACCATGACCATAACCGTTTTACGAACACGAGTAAACCAGTATAATTATTGCGGTATTTTCCCCTACAATTAAAAACCAGAATAATGTACGTATGTAGGTATATACATATACACTGAAGTGCCACTGAATTAGGGATACCTACCTAGTAACGAGTTGGGCCTCCTCTGGCCTTGATAACGGCTGCCACACGACGAGGCATAGATTCAACAAGTTTCTGGAAACGTTCCACGGGAATGGCTTGCCAAATATTGGCTAAAGCTGTCCATAATTCAGTAAGGTTCTTTGGTGCTGTGTGATGGCCTTTCACGCCTTGTTCCAAAACATCCCAAAGATGCTCAATAGGATTTAAGTCTGGGCTTCTAGGTGGCCAATTCATGACAGAGAAGTCAGAGGAATGCTCATCCAACCAGCCAGTAGCCAACCGGGACTTGTGAGAGGTACAGTTGTCTTGCTGGAAAACTCCATTACCGTGCTGATAACAGAACAGCATAAACGGATGGAGGTGATCACCCAGCAACTCTACGTACCGAATTGTAATGAGGGAGGTTGGTACACGCACCAAAGATCCCAAACTGTGCCACGAAAAAACACCCCAGACCATGATTGAGCCTCCATGCCCTTGTACAGTTCCAGACAGGCATGCATGCAGGATCCATGGCTTCATGAGCCTGACGCCATATTCTCAGCCTCCCGTCGGCGTTAAGTAGTCGGAATCGAGACTCATCACTCCATGCTACTCGTTTCCAGTCCTCTACCCTCCAGTCTCTGTTCTCTCTTGCCCAGGCAAGACGTGCAACCCGATGGCGAGTATAGAGCAATGGTACTCTCGTAGGTCGACGGCTCCCGAAACCCATACGGTGAAGCGAGCGTTGCACAGTCCGTTTACTGACTGTACGACTGGCACCGTCATTGAACTGGGTGGAAATTTGAGCTAATGTTTGGCTTCGCTGGCTACGTACAATACGACTGAGCCGTCTCTCACCACGCACTGTCAAGGCTAATTGTCCTTTGCAGTTTGCCCGATCGCTAGTTTTTTTCCACCGTCCATGTATTCTTGGTATACTCTTGACACTATCGACCTTGAAAATCCTAGCTGTCTGACGATTTCGGAAATTGAATGGCCCATGCGTCGCGCACCTACGATTTGTCCGCGATCGAAGGCGTCTAATCAGGCAGTTTACCCATACTGGCAATTCCAACAACTAATTCAGAACAACCACAGTACGCGCTATATATGCAGTTACCACAGCGCCCTCACTTGCGCATACATGATGCGCAGCGCTACACAATTTGCATAGGCTTTGCTATCCCTAATTCAGTGGCACTTCAGTGTATGTATGTCAAAATTTTGACGCATCTTGGCACTTTTCTGTTTAACTTGTCTAAGCGATAGACTGGGTTTCGCGCGCTGCCAAAATTATAACTCGCGAGGACGGGCGGATGGACAGTTTTAGCGTCTGAAATTTTCTCTTCCGCAGGACCGTTATAGAGGAAAGTAATCCTATGTTTAAAAAAGAAAAAAAAATAATGATAAAAGTTTTTGCATTCCGCAATCCCAGTTGTTTGTTTCTTCAGTTGTTAGACAACAACAATGAAATTTGATGTGAACATGTTCTGATGATGTGGAATTTAACGAATTCCCTGTGAAATATGGTTAAAAAATTAAGGTAACTCTACAAACAATTTTATGAAACTTACTATGCAGTAAACGGATATCGCACTCCAACAAATAAGGCAACTGTAACCGTGCCACACCTGTGTGCCATTTTTGCTGTCTCAGTTGACCTTCGACAGAACAATTACTTACGATGGCTTAAAACTTTATAAACTCAGAATTTTAGAATTCTACCGATATATATTTTACGGTAAATGGTTTTTAACATACAATTTTAACACACAATTACAATGAAAAACTATATTTATTTACAGATTTAACATACAATATTACAATCAACTTCCAGGACCGCTTGCGTCACTATCTTCTCGTTTTGGTGAAAGCTTATAGTAGATCCTTTTGATTTTCTTTCCATCTGTAAGAAAAATTAATAAAAATTTAAATACAGAAAATCTATTATTATTAATACAAGTAACTCTATTACATAGAGCAAGAATTTAGGCCTTTCTTTGACATCATTTGCCCTAGTATGCAAATTAACTGTAAATTAAAAATTACATTTTTTTAAAACGAAATGCAGTGGTACATCGGCACTCGTCGTTAATTAGTTCTAGATGGCACGACGAGTAAATTTTTCCCATTAGTAGTGATGTAAATTAGATTAATTTGTTCCTGAAAACCATAAATTTCTCATTTTATCTCTCTGGGCAATTTATAAATTGACGGGTTTATTTAAAATTTTTATTTAAATACAAATTCTTTAAACTAGACAGACAGATAATTTATAACAATAATAAAATAAAATGAAATAAAATTTATCTTCACTGAGCCTGAAATGAAAGAAGTTGATGGCGTAATGGTATAGTGGCGAAGTAGACGCGAAGTGTTATTCTTGGAAGGGGGTCTCCTTCCAGTAAAACATCAGGCATTTGCAGAGGGAATAGGGAAGCAATTTTTTCACATTCGAATGCGACGAGTATCGAGGTATGACTGTACCTACTTTGCATTTAAATTTTTACTAGAATCAGATTTATTTTTATATTTAAATGCAAATTCTCTTTGAATTTGTATATCAGTACAGAAAAAAGGTATTCTTATTCACACAAGAAACTACAAAAATTATGCCTCCAATCTTAATATAAAAAAAAAATAATTGCCATTGTGTCAGAGAAGACACTTTGGATACGCCTTGCCTTAGGATCTTTCAGCTAGACACGGTATTTTCGTAGGTATGTGACACAAAAATCCACGATATTTCTACACTCCGAATGGCAACGGCTGCAACTACCAGATGTAAACATTAGCGGCCGTCCGCAATAAGGCGAAACGTTGCAACTGGCTACGTCAGTTTTCGTCTGCTATAGATGACGTCTTTATCGGGTGGCAGAAAACAGAAGCAGTTCCTATGCGTTTGCATGTGTTTTTGGACGATACCTTCATTTTCAGTTAAATAATTTAAGTTTATTTATAAATTTCCTCATATTAGTTGTATTTAACAGGTATTTTAACACTTTTTTTTAATATTTCACAAGGTTTAAGAGAATATAATCATTCTTTCGTTGAGAATGATAATTATTATGTTGAGATATGTATAGATATCAGGATAAGTTACTTCAGGCCAGCGTCTTGTATCGTAACTAGAGTCTTCCTCTGTCAATAAATACAGGTCACATACTGAATAAACCTTTCCGGGCTGTACCTGAATGTTTAATTTAGCGATATACCTATGTTTAGATACCGTATCTAAAGACTTTGCGTAATTTGAGAGCATTATATTCAACAAGCTGTAAGAATGCTCATTGAACGCCTTGTTAAATTATGCAATTTTTGCCACTCCTCGCCAAACAAGAACTAAAATCTGCAAGACTTGCGATGTGACATGCTGCGAGACATTGCCCTATTTGCAACTGTGTGTCAACATGGATTTACGCACTGAAATCAGGAATGCTCGAAAGCCAGCTGCACGATCAAGTGAAAATTGGGGACAGTCAAGAAAGAAAGCGAATAAGAAATAATTCATTAAGAGAGAGCATAAATGATCGCGATGTTCGGCTTAACCGTCACCGGCATAGCAACCGAGAGCAACTAATAGATAATTTTGTACACTTTTCTCAGTACATGCTGAATTTTTACTCCATTTTTTAAGTGAAGAAATTTTCCCAATAATTTATTATTTGATATAATTAAGTGTAGATATCTGAATTGTGAACAATAGTACATACAGAGAGTGATGTAATCCACACTATATTTTAGTACTTGCTGAATTTTTACTCCACTTTTTTCAGTGAAAAAAATTTCCCCCAACAATTCCTTATTTGATGTAATGATAAAGTGTAGGATATCTTAATTTTGAAAAATAGTACATACAGAGAGGGGCGTAATTTTTAAAATCATTGGTGTTGGGTTTCTCAGTCTTAACTTTAACTCTGTTCTGAAGTAATGGAAATTCATATTTTTTAATCACGATGTTTTAGAATCAGCCTTATAGAGAATACCCCTTAACAACGTATATTTATGATGTCAGGTAATGGTAACATTCCTTACATCTGTTACTTTCAGTTGGGTTGTTTTGCAAAAGGAAATATAAAGCTAAAAGCGACCATGCTGTTTGCGCAGCGGCTAGTTTTCAAGAAAAACACTAGGAAAGAAAGAACCCCTGTTGCGTCTTCGGACGTACTGACTCAAAGGCAGTCACGAGAGAGAATGCCGGGAGGTTGCGCTAAAAATGAACTTCGACATCAAACTTGTCGTGATCGCGACAGAGACGAAACCAATTGTCAAAATAAACGCGTTCCTTTTCTCTTCCCAGTAATCTTTTAGATCTGTTATGATCTATTAGAAGATTGCCACCTGATTACCTCGGTATCGTTCGACTTATAGATCGCTGGCCTGACTATGAGTTTACTTTAGAAAAAAAATTGCCGAAGAGCTTGTCCGAGAAGAGAACAGACTCCGTCAACTTGACGGAGTTTTGCGTAATAAATAATGCACAGTATCTCTTCTAAATATGTACGAAGTTTCATTTCTTCAATCAATGTATATTATGAAATATTCCGAAAAATGTGGCTGTTCCTTAGCAATTGTCCAGCAGTGTATGTTTCAAAAACTCTTACTGTATATTAAATCTAATGTTATAAGTCAAAAATTTAAATGGAGGGAAGGGGGCGCAAAATGGTGCTTTGGCCTAGGGCATAAATATATGTAAATCCGTCCCTGATCACGACCCCAGTTCCAGTGTCAACGCGTTCTGGTCGACGGGTTCGGTTTAACCCCCGCTACTTGTAACCCTCAGTACCTACGGTACTTGGGGGGCAATACTGTGGCAACTCAACTCGCAGACAGCTCCGACGTCGCGTTCTGCGCATCTGCTTCGCGCAGGAGTGGGGATTGCCGCGGACATTGGAACACCGATCTTCACTTCACACTCTCCGTACTGGCGTGGTACGCACGCTTCTCCGCTCCGAATTCACCGCGATGAACTACGAGTCGGGTTTTCGTAACGGTTATTGTAAATTTATGTCATGTGTCAAGTTTTAAATAAAAGAACATTTTAATAAGTTCTAATTGCTGCGTATACCTTCTGATGTCCGTAATAGGAGAATAATAGTTTCCATAGCCATTTGCCACCAAATGTGATAAACAAAGAAGCACTATCTGCAGTGGACACTTTGAGGAGATATGTTGAAAGTTAGCCAAATATGTCAGAGGACACATTTAAAGCCATTGTCCACTTAGAAAGTGTAATAGATAAAATTTCATACTCTTCTCTGAAGCAAACAACAATTGAATCTTTTTTCAAATAATTTTGTTAATAGTGTTTATTAAAATTAAAAAAGGATTACTTTTTTAAAAGGTATGTGAAAATGCTTTATTCCTCTGTTCTACTATACGCCATCTGAGTGAGCCGGCCTTCTTGGAGACCTTTGGAGAACAAAACTAAGAAACCCTACAGAGATTAACATGGCCACTATTTTGCGGAGACTTTTATTCGAAATCTATTCATACTTGGCGGAATTCCTACTATGTAAACCTTCAAATATTGAAGATCTATGATTTTTTGAAAAGATTACGCCTGGAAATGCCATTTTTAACGGGAAAAACAATAAGTATTATTCAGTTTTGAATGCAGCTATGCCAAAATCTGCCAAGAAGGCGATATCCGTATTCAAATAGAACATTATGATAACCCTTGTATGGTAACCTTGTATATCAAGACAGTACGAAAAAGATGCCAAATACCAAATAATTTTGGAATTGTTAGGAAAGTTAAGTTTTCTTGTGAGAGTGACGACCTATGTGTCTACGTAAGATATTGGTATTTTTTTGTACGAAAATTTCAACTTAATCAAACGAGAGGATTGATATGCTCTTAAGCTTTCTCAATTACAGACGTTCTATTGCGACTTGCCTGGATTAATATATGCTTGTGTTCATGCATCAATCAAAAATTAAAACTTACCATATTGTGTTTAATTCTGTGGTGGTGCTCTTTATTAATTAGCTAATTAATTACAAATCAAGGCTAGTAACTTTTGGTTTTATCTCTTTTATTAGTTGGAGGTTGCTTACTCATCATCAACATTAAGTTGAGATGAATATTCTTTAGAAAAAAAAATTAACTTTGGTTTACTTTAAACTTAAGTCTTAATCTAGGTAATTAACTTGCTCGGAAACCCTGGGCTGTGATAACTTTAAACCCAAAAGTTTGAATTTGATATTAACTTGTTTTAAACTTTTTCTTCTTTTTTTTCTCGTTCATTTTTTATCATTAAATGTGTAAAATAATTAAATATATTTAATTATGGTAGATAGCAGCTAATTTTATTAACTATCTTGCTATTGTTAATTTCCTGTATCTCTTAACATCTTAGCATTAGTGTTCTGTCAAACTCTGTTAAACTTTAATTTCGGGTCAGCCTGAATTTTAATTAAATTTCTCGCAATTATGTAATTTTAATTCGTTAATGATTAAGAAGTTCATTTGTGTGTCATAAGCGCCTTGTACTAATAAGTTTTTGGGGTGCTGTGTTTTTTTTTTCTCTCGCTGCGGTATCCTTCGTCGCGGGTATGATGTGCAAAATCCATGTTTTCTTTAAGTGAATGAGTGTATTTTATGTATTATTTAATTCACTATTTTGTTTTAAATTTGTATAACGGCCTGTTGTAATATTAGAATATCCTATGTTTTTACTTTGTAATCATTAACGTGGTAGAAATCCAGCAGTAATTTGCCGTTTTAATGTATTGTCGGCAATTTCTGGTAAATTTCTCACCGACTCAGCTTCAATCACGAATCTCCCCAATTTTGGCTACTTTTTAAGCAATTCTGTTCGTTTTGCGTTCTATTTTTAGCCCAGCTCCCTGACCCGGCCGGGGTCATCGAAGAAGGGGGTGTTGGCTGGACACCTGTTCCTGGGTCATCCTGTATCACTGCGCGGGCGTGGGTGTTTTTCCCGCCATTTTGGAAGGAACTTTTACGGAAAGGCGCTGTTGTTGAGGGTACGCGGAGTTTTTTTGGAGTGAAACTTCCCACCCTTATAGGGGGGTGCGCGGGGTTTTTACGAGGAGAGGAGTGACCGAGGGCCGTTGGAGGAAGATTTGATCTGTTAAGAAGGGGTTTGGGTCCCCGGCGTCCAGGCCTACTAAAACATGACTGCGTTATGCAGTTTCCATCGTCATAAGCAACCGTCATCTAATCTGTGATAGCCAGCCTTCAGAACGCGACGCTCAGCAACCGTCATCTAGATTTGTGTCACCGGGAGTCTGAGATAGCCAGCCTTCAGAACGCGACGCTCAGCATCCGTCATCTAGATTGTGTCACCGGGAATCTGTGATAGCCAGCCTTCAGAACGAGACGCTCAGCAACCGTCATCTAGATTTGTGTCACCGGGAGTCTGTGATAGCCAGCCTTCAGAACGCGACGCTCAGCATCCGTCATCTATATTTGTGTCATCGAGTCGGTGAGATCTTTGCCAAATTTTATCATTTTGGATCCATTCTAATCAATGAGATGAAACTTGATGTTTTAACTATTAAATTTAAGCTAGTAGGTCACAATGCTTACTCACGATTTTTTGTTAGCCGTTGAGGCTTAAGTTTAAAAGTTACATATATATAATGTTTGGGGGATAGTTAAAAATGTTGTTATCGTTTTGTTTAAAATAACTTCTCATACTCCTAATAATGAATAAATGTGTTATTTTTTTACCTGTCATTTGTGTCTGTCAATTATTTGTTTCTCCCTCACACGTATCAGAACATGACTGAACTTGGGTTGTCCTTGGACCACAACGCGATCTACTTTAATCACTATAGTTTTTTTTTTAAGTGCTCATTATGTAACTTCATAACTTGTGTAATCATTACCTTAAACTTAATAGGGGTAATTAGGTTACTACAATTCTGTTGCTGATTCTTTTTTCTCAAATTTTGGTTTGCATTTTTAAAAACTCAACATGCCCTGCTAGAGATCTGTAAGTATTTAGAGATATTTATAAATTTGACTTTTTTAATTGAAGCATTTTAAATTCTCCCACTCACGATAACTTTCGAAGAACTTTCCTGAAGGTTTCGAATCAATAAATAATCATCGTTTCATTAAGTGCGAAATGTGACGTTTATATACTACTAGCTGACCCGGCAATGCTTCGCTATTGCTAGATTTGAGTATATATGTAGATTAAATTAACATAATTGAAAGTTTGATGTCAATTATTGTATTTAGTTAAAGCACAAAGTATTACGTCGTTCCACCTCACGGCATGCGACAATCGTAGTACCTGATGATTCTATCGTTCTTCGGGCGCGATGCAATCTCACCCTCGCAAGGAATAGAGCAGGTAGTATTATTTTAGGATAAACAGAGCAACAGGAGCTAAACGCAATGTGGCGAAATTCGAGGCCCCAACGCCCATGTCACTCTCAGCCCGGGCTATCGCCCGGTTTCCAGCCGAGACTGCGTGGAAGTGGGTGACAACCGAAGCCTTGAGGGTGATACAGTGGCTCCCTGAGAGGATCCCACTCCCCACGGAGACTCACTGTCGCGCTCTCCGTTACCCAAGCACCGAGGTCCTCACTATGGTCCTGATGCCCTGGGAGCAAGCCACACCAACCCGACTCCGGCCCCTCGGCCTTGTATTTAGTTAAAAGTAGATATTTACATACATATTATAATTTTTATGTTTTGGATTACATAAGTTGTGATTACTGTTTTATTCAGTTTTTAAATCATTGCAATGCTCTTGGATATAGAATGTTTTTGGTGATTCCATTTGGCATATATACAAACAAATCCGTTGGTTTTCCTACACGGGAGCATGCAACGTATAATTGTCCATGAGAAAAACATGGATTCTCCAAATTCAATCCACATACTTGCAATGATTGACCTTGTGCTTTGTTTATCGTTATTGCAAAAGCCAGTTTAATTGGAAATTGCAATCGTTTGAAATGGAATTGCATATCTGTTGGTATCATTGGTATACGTGGTATAAGCACATCCTCTCCTTTGGATTTACCAATTAAATTGTTGCTTCAATTACATTCTTTAATAATCTTTTGACTGCCAATCTGGTACCATTGCAAAGACGGGGTGGGTCAATGTTTCTAAGAAGAATGATAGGAACACCAACCTTCAGATTAATGCTGTGTGGTGGCAATCCAGATAAATCAAGTGAATTTAAGAATTCAGTTGGATAATTTACTGCTTCATCTTGATCTATAACAGTATCTATTGATTTATAGGTAGCTGTTTCTCCTGGTAACATATGTTGAATGCTGATATAATGAAATTTACATCCACATTTTTCGCAGCTAATATTGCACGTTCACTTAACCATTGATGACTTTGTAATTTTGTTTGATATCTGGAAATACGCATTGAACCAATTCTTCCTGTGAGTGAGTGATACTGTAAAAGTCTCTTGGTAATTTAATGCAGCCTGTTGTTTCTTCAGTTGTAATTTTTCCATTTCAATATCCAATAACTGTATTGCAAAATGTTCTGCAGAAAGATCGTTTTGTAGTTTAACACGCATGTTTGTCGTCAATGAAAATTTATTAACATGTCTCCACAAATGTGATGCTTTTAAACACGCATTTAGTTCATCAGCTGGTGTTGAACGTGGAATAACAGGTAATGTCTGTCGAAAATCACCTGCTAATAATATTAGCGCACCACCGAATGGCAGTTCGTTTCCACGTAAATATTGCAATGTTCGATCCAGTGCTTCCAACGATTTTTTATGCGCCATTGTGCACTCATCCCATATTATTATCTTGCATTGCTGGAGTACTTTACTCATTCCTGATGTTTTTGAAATATTGCAAGTTGGTGTTTCACAGTTTTGTATATTTAATGGCAATTTAAGTGCTGAATGTGCTGTTCGACAACCATTGAAAAGAGTCGCCGCAATTCCAGATGATGCGATTGCCAATGCGATGTTATTTTGTGCACGTATGGTTGCCAGTACCATCGAAATAAGAAATGTTTTTCCTGTGCCGCCTGGCGCATCCAAGAAATAATTCCACCACTTTCCTCATTTGTTACTCGCATTATCGCATCATAAACGTGTTTTTGTTCTTGAAGTAGTCTTTGAATATTTAATTGTACAAATATATTTAATTCATTGATATCAAAATTTTTTCGCGTTGTAATTCAGTATGAAAATATGTCATTAGCTGGTCGATTAGGTGATGTCATTCCCAGTTGTGACAATGCTTTATTAATGATTACCAAACAATTGTTTTCTATCAAAATCAATGCTTCATTATACATTTCTGGTGTGAATTGCATGTCGCGGTTTAAATATCTTATACGAAGTCGATGCAGAATGTCTTCAGTCATAAAATCTTTATATTTTTCCCACAATTCCTTCGGATTTGATGGTGAACATGTTGATAATATGATTGCAAATAAAGCGCGTATTTGATTTGGATGAGCAGAAATTGTCGCATCAGCTAGGGAACTATCCCATTGTGCATCGTTTTCGAGTAAATTCAATTTTTGACATGCTTCTCTATATGTTGCACACAAACGACCATCAACTGTTCTTAAATTTTGGAATGATGTCGGTCCACGAACGTTCACCAACAACAAACGCAAATAATAACATTCTGCCTGATTTGGATGAACAGTATATAATCTTCCCAAAGCATCTGTTGAAAATAAATTTTGATGACCCTTCAACTTTTTTTTCCCTGTAGGCGTCGTTGGAATTCTTTTTTTGATGCATTCCAAGTGAAATATGTTGGTACGTCTGAATATAACAATGTTTTGGCAAATGTATCAGTTCGGCATAGTGAAAAAAATGCTGTCAATGTTGTTGTTGGTGGTGTCGCTGCTTTTTCAAGTGCATTTTCTGTTGTGAAGTAAACTCGTTGCCCATTTTCGAGATGAACTGCCAAATGAACAACTGTTGGGTGTCTTTCATGAATTGGAAATGATAAAATACGCCACACTGCTTCATTGCTACTAATATACCGTCCAAGTTGATACTGTTTGATTTCATCAACAGAATCCATTCTCACTTGATACTCCAAAAACAGCCATATCACTACCTTTGTTGACATATTTGCAAATGTATTGATTGATTTTACAGAATTGCAATATTCAACATTGATGTGCGCTTTGAACGTTTTGGATAATAGTGGAGAATATGGGACAACCCAACGATTATCAACTTCAATGTCTTGATTTCTGACTTTTAAAATTATTGATTTACCATTTTCATCGGTTGATCGACGACGATATTGTGGATAACCATCATTGCCGGTATAGTTTCTGGAAGCAATGCTCTTGGATAACGTTTTGTGCATTTTCTATCAGCCATACATGGTGAGTTCATGTTGTGAACACCGCATGGACCATGAATCATATTTTTTGTTACAATTTCAATTAATTCAGGATCGACAGTTGAATCAGGAATTTCTGCTGAAATCACGTTATCAATCTCGTCGGGCGTAATTTTATTGATCAACCAAATCAAAATATGGGCATGTGGTAATCCTCTTTTTTGCCATTCCACTGAATACATCCAGCAACGTGTTTCTCCGAACACATGATGTTTAACAATGAAGTTCATTAATGATTTCAATTTCTGCTTGAATACCCGTGCAGTAATGTCATGACGATTTTGTGACGATTGACCGGCAACAGATGTTCTTTGATTTCAGTCCATGCTGGATTACAGGTGAATGTAATGAACAAATCTGGACGACCGTATTGACGAACATATGACATTGCATCTTGTGCGTATTGATGCATATGACGTGGACTGCCTGTATATGTTGCCGGTAATATGGTAATTTTCCCCAATATCATTTACATTGCCGTCATTGTTTATTGCATCACGCAAATGTATGTATTCTTCAGAACGTAGTTTTTTCTGATTCATGCGATATATAACAAACGTTCAGATTCAATTTTTGCATACATGTCAACATATATTGATGAAACAATTGACGGCATTTTAAAATGTGATTTTGTTCGTTTTCACGAATCATCAGTCTATATGAATAGTAATTCATAGCACTGACCTTTTTGTTGTATCTTCACCATTGCCGGATTGATCATTTTGATGTTAAAATGGTATCCATCTTCTCCTTGCCAAACAATATTGGATACTGTAATGCGTCGTAGGAGCGGTGAGTATCTGCAACACGTTGAAGACGATTATTTCGACGATGAAGTACGATGTCGCGTGATTCAAATTGTTCTCCAACAATGACTATTGCCACTTCATCGTTTGTTGGAGCATTAAATCTTCTGGCGTGTTCTCCAACAGGTGTCTTGTCCGCTCGAATCACAATTTTATGGTCATCGGATGGCATAGTTCAATGGCCGTTTTGAACAATTTTATCAATTCGTTGTGCTCATGAAATAATTGTTGCAACGATTCAACTATTTCTCTTCTATTGCTTCGTTAATTTTACAACGTTGACTTACTTGATCACTTGAATTTCCAATAAAATATATTTGCAAAAATTTGTGGTCATCATCCATAAATGGTAACAAAGGAGCCTGCTGTATGATATATTTGTCCTTGAATCTTGAATGTTGGCATGTAATTCTCAGTTATTATAATTCGTTTGCACCAAACGAAGTCATTGAAAGCATGTGTTATAATTTCGTATGTTATTCAAAAAAATGCTTTGATTGTGTTGTAGTACCAGCGACTAATGACAACAATGGCTCAAGTGGTGTATCAATGGTGGCAATTTAACTTTACCATTCAAACAACACATCCCAGGTGCTTCATTCTTGAATTTTAATGCGTTGCAATGTGCGCAAACTTTATTCATTCTTTCAACAACCACAACTGGATGCAAGCTATATTCAATATCTGAATTATATTGGAGCGCAATACGATCAAGTTTAACCAATTGATTTAATCGATTCATTTGCATACGTAATCGACTACTGTCACTATATAATAAAGATTGTCTTAATTCCCTAATTCTTACTCGACTTGCTTCATTTCGTGCTTCGTGTTGTTGGGATGATTCAGTAGCACGTGACTGTGACATACGTATCTATTTTTGATTATTTCGTTGTGCTGTTTCTTCTTCTGTGTCATTTTGCCTTTCTTCTCGTCTTCTCTTAGCTACATTTGTGGAACGACCAATATTTTGTCGTTCGGTGGCATTTTTAACAACAGCAGAGCTACAACAGCAGAGTCGAACAGTCAGAATTCAAATTTAACCTATAAAGTCCACAACCAAGATTCAAAATTTAACCTATAAAAGTCCACAGCAAATATGACGATAAAACGTTCAAATATCTCTGACGTCGAGCTTACAGAAAGCACGTCTTAAGGGGTGTATTCCCTTCCTTCAAAAGTCAGGAGTCTCCCTCAAGCGTAGGGGCCATTGACCTTGACCCCTCCCTTCCCTCAAAGGAATGTCCTAACATGAGAGAGGGGCATGAGATTAATCTACATGAGAGGGGTGGCGTTCAAGCGTTGTTAGGTGCTGCCATCCATTACGTTTTTTTTTAAAGTAGAAGGTGCATAGATATCTGAATAGACGGCGAACGAAAAATATTTTTAACGTTCTTTCTACTGGTTAGATAGAGGATTTTAATAGCTTTAAACCTTCACGGGACAACACGGAACCAATTTGGAAAAAAACCGCGTGTAAATCGGTCCAGTAGTTTTTATTCTATAGAGAACACACATACGCACATTGGCATTATATATATAGACACACATACGCACATTGGCATTTATATATATAGATAGGTCATAATTTAAAAAAATTAAAATGCTCTATTGCATAAAACGAAATTGTTTGTTTTTATTAACTGCTTATGCAATTTGTCTCTCATACCTAGCTAGCTGGTGTTACACTTTTGAAATAGATTGAATTAATATTTGTTTTTAAGTGTTAAGTCCTGTTGGCTGATGAATTAAAAATGTATATATATATATATATATATATATATTGAGATAATCCACAGGATTCTTGAAATCTAACTATCAAGATATAAATGTATTGTTTATATTATTTTGTGTCTTCGCTATCATAAAAATTCTTTAATTGTAAAATTTAGTATTTCTTCAGTTTAATATTGGATAGTTTCATGTGGGATATTTATCAATAAAACACACTCATTATACTAAAGTATTTGATTCCGTTTTTACCCCTAGATACTATTTAATGTGGTAGTTAGATGAGGTTATAAATTTTTAATGATAAAATTTCACCCATGACTCACTCAGTTACTCTTGTCTACAAAGAATTACAATATATTTATAAATTAATTATGAACGCAAATCAGAAAAGTGAAATTTTATACAGAAAAAAGAATTACTCTAGACTATCTTACAATATGATATGTACTAATACACAGGATTAAGTATCAAATTTACTACTGATCGCAGAAAAATAAATTTTAATTTTTCCAAATTATATTGGAGGTCTGAAATAAGTGAGATGGAATTTGAGAGAAATAAAATAATAGCAAATAATCTGTTAATACCAATGATTAAAATTGTAAATATATAAGTTTTAAATAATATAAATTTAATGGTTAATTTAAAATATATTTTATTCATGTTGTCGGCAGAAATATATGACACTGACTGAAAATAATTTTTTATAAATATAGATTTTCAAAGGTAATTGCAGTATGTTAAAATCTAGACCTCTTTAGAAATTTTAAGCATTTTGATGAAGTTCTTGAATTTTTAGATATCAGATGGAAGTCAATTCAAACTTTTAAAATTTGGATCATTAATTATCGATATAAAAGTTAAAAAGTTAATTTCATACACAACACAGAATTACCAGAATATAGTAAAGAAATATTGATACAGTTCAGCCCACTTTTTTCTTTACAACAAAACATTCAATGGGAAATGGAAAAATTAGTTGCTATGCTTCTACTAATTCTGATAACTGCAGCAACAGCAAAACAGAACTTATTTAAATAACGTGTGAGGTAACAATTTCAGTTTTGTACTGAACGTAAACTAGTTTTACGATAAATTGTATTTAGTTTTTGTGGAAATATAAATACTTTTGAAACAAATACTTTGGTTGTCGATAATACATCTAGATACACGTTGCATAAAAAATTAAAAATACATTATTAAAATTAAATACTTTCGATAATCGCGACGGGAGAATTCTAATCCAGAAACATAAATAACCCATGAAAATTATAGCTTCCGCCCGTTCATTGCCTAGTGATATATTGATCGCCAAACCAGATATAAATTTGAGATGTAACAAAGCATTCGCACTTGGCGACAAACAGCCAACTTTGTGCCAAATGTTTGCGCACAAAGCGTAAAACAGTCGATTTCCAAGAAACCTTTCAATTTTCTTTAAATATTGCGTTTGGAACAAGGTTAATTGTATTTTTAAAATTAAGTTGTCGTTCTTCGGTATACATTTTAAGAGGTTTCACGAGTTTAAAAATATTGGCTTTGAAGCAAAAAATCGTCGATATTTTCCTCTATGGACGTTAACACAGGAACAGTTAGTTTTGGTCTCCAAAGCTGAAAATGGTGTCGCACTCCGATGGTGTATTAATAACATGCGATTTTCGATAATTCGAATTCTGATATTTCGAATTTTTTTGTCTCTCCCTTCAAGTTCGAGATATCGAGGTTGATTGTATTACGTAAAATTTTACGTGCTAGAAAACTTTTCTTTAGCTTATGAAAGTCGTAGAATTATTATAATGCTAAATGGGTTCATTTTTTTTAAAGACAAAAAAATTTTTAGAAGAAAAAATTTTTTCAATTTTTTAAAAGAAAAGTTTTAGTTGATATGCTTTGAAATATTTTAATATATATAATAACTGTTGACAATTTCCTTTGCTATCTTTCAAAATGTATTGGATATGTCCTTCAAACTGATATCCATACTCTTACACCTAGCTTGTGTGTGTGTGGGGGGGGGGGGGGAATTGGCAATGCAAAATTTTGCTCTATAATATTTCTTTAAATTCTGATGTCAGTAATATCGGTAAATTTTTTATAAGTTATGTTGAGCTGCAAAAATACACTTAACATGTAAAATTGCATTGTAAATTCAGTAAGGCTACATCCCTGCAATAAGAAATGGCATTCTGTTTACAGGAGATAAAAAATAGAACAATATCTGATGTGCCGATTCGTTGAAATTCTTTGCAAGATTGTTTTTCAAATCACGAGCATTCATTATATTCCATTGATGGAAGTACATAACAAATTTGAAAATTTAGGCATGCAAACTTTTTTTTTTCAGCCATTAGAATTAATTGAAAAGAAAATATCAGCCCGTTTCTTTGTAGATGTTCACAATCAGAACCTCTGAATGTATTTAAATATTTTAATGGGGTGTATGATTTACAAAAAAAAAAAAAAATTACAGTTCTGTATTTTCTAAAATTTTGTTAGAAAATCTTCTGTATAAATCCAGTAGTTACATATAGGTACATACGTAGAAATGCCAAATTTTAATTAATAGTAATTACCAACCTCATTCATTCATCAATAGCTCGACAGTCCTGGTTGGACCCTGGCTTTATCAAGAAGACGGAACCAGTTCTTCCTTCTGTTCACCACAGCTTTCCAGTCTCTGACATTGATTGAGACAAAGTCACTTTGGAGGCAGTCCGCCCATCTGAGTCTGAGTCTGCCTCTTCTTCTGACTCCTGTTGGCTTCGCCAGAAAGATTCTTTTAGTCGTTCGGTCATCATTCTTAAAATGTGTCCGGCCCATTTCATGCGCTGGATTTTATGATATTTCAGAATGCCCGATTCTCTGAATAACCTATAAATTTCAGAGTTAGTTCTCCTTCTCCAAACTCCATTATCACAGAAGCCACCAATATCGGATCGGAGGATCTTCCTCTCAAAAATTGCGAGGGTTCTCTCATCAGCCTGGGACAAGGTCCACGTTTCAGATGCATACGTGAGGACTGTCCTGATTAAACTTTTGTATATCAACAATTTGGTGTTTCTTTTAATTACCAACCTAACCCATCAAAATTTGAAAAATGGTAAAATCCCATCTCTCTTATTGAAAAATGGTTGCGTCCACCTATATGTACATTCCATTTGGTACGATGTATAGATACTGAAAAAGACAAAATTTACTACGTAGAAACCGGGGAGTAATTAAGATTGATTTATAAAACTTTTTTATAACATCTGTAGATTTTATCAATGATGAATTTTTAATTTTTATTCCGAATTTATTTTTCTACGACTAAAATTTTCGGTGTAGTTAATATTGAAATGCAATCTATTTTTTTCCTTGTATAAAATCGTAAACAGTAAAGGCAGCATAAAATTTGTTTAGTTAAATCTTTGGTGAATCCATCCGATTTTCGGGGGGGGGGGGGGGTATGGATAGTCCCATGTGCAGCAGAGGGACCGGAGGGGCCTGCGTCAGAAACTTTTTTAAATATACAGTGTTTCAAAACTCCTTTTTAGGCTATTTTAAGTACCTCAAAAGAACCTTAAAATATTATTTTAAACCTAGAAATTTACATTCTCTATGACTGTTACATGAAAACCATGACATTTTATTCAAACACGATCCATTGGATTTTATTTTAATTAATAAACATCTTGGTACAGTTTTATAACATACTAGCAGAATTATCCGGCGTTGCCCTAGATTTTAAGAATGTTTACTAACTAAAAATCAATTTAAAAAACTAAACACAATATAAATAACATAGAAAACAAAAAGCATGTAAAATGTTATACACATCTCAGAATTTAGGTAGATTCAGCCTTTTAGCATTGTTTTACTAAAAGCCGAAAAGTAAAAATGTCAAATTGTCGGATATTTGTTGAACCAAAATCAATTTAAAAACTAAACACAGTATGAATAACATAGAAAAAAAATCTTTGAAATGTTATACACATAAATAAAAAAAAAGCAATATAAAAAATATAAATTTATAATAACCTCCTCAGAATTCAGCTAGATTTAGGCTTTCACCATTGGAGTAAAAAAGGCTGAAACGTAAAACATAAAATCTATACATTTATGATAAATCATTAAAAACTGAAAAGTAAATATGTCAAATTGTCTTTGAAAAGCAAAGCTGAAAAGTAAAAATTCAAATAGTCGAATGTTTGTTACCAAAATCAATGTAAAAAGTAAAGACATATCAATAACATAGAGTAAATAACAAGTATTAAAACATCCCAACTTTTTCCTATTAACCCTAAAAAGTAAAACATTTGTTTTAGTATGTTGTAAAATGGCGAATGATTTTGATAATATCTTTCGTTTTAGATGTTTCTCTTAAATTACCCATTTTTTTTGTGTCTCCGCTTATCAAAAATGTAGAATTTTATATAAATTTTTTTGGTGGTTGGAGGCTGTTTTTTTTAGTTCGGGAACATACAACCGTTTACAATACTTCAAACTACCACCGAAATGGAGCTTTGTTTTCTACATGCGGTCGATAGATTGCGGGCAGCGAAATCATTTCTCTAACTGCACAAATGTTTGATACAGCTATGAGCGTTGCTTAATGAGACTGCTTCAATTTTTTATAATTCTTAGTAAATAAAGTTAGAATGATGGCATTTGGACAACAAACTTGCGGGTCAGCCAGGTTAGTGTGTTCAAATATCCATTGATATAGATGCTGGACAAAATAAAGAGCTATTCCGTAAGTTTAAGGTTCAGGGTAAGTTTTACGTTATAGTATGACAAAACTGTTTTGTTAAGATGTTAAAAATTATATACATGATTTCTGCATTTTACGCTTATTTTTTTTTATGAGTGAAGCTGAATGCTATTACAATACATTAACTGTTAAACTGTTGGTTAATAACTGCATGTTCGGGCACGGTATATGGTTTTAGTTGATCGTTACTTTCTGGTTGACATTGGCCTGCTATTGAAATATAAGCTCGGCGATTTCAAGAGATTTCTGAGAAATCATATCGGCAAGAATTTGCCGATATGATTTCTCAGATAATTTTATTTAAAATTTTTAACCAAAATTTATAAATATATCATTAAACATGCCAGATATAACGTGTTTAGCAACTTTTCTGGTCATAAATTATACAAATGTTGTTGAACTGTTAATAACTGCGGTAAAATATCAAACATTCGAGGAGTTCCATATGCTGTTCTGTCCGGCGAAAAGTTGTTAAACTCCACCAAGTAGAGTTCTCTTAATCAGAAATTTAGGTAAATACCATTTCACACTGTTTTAAAACCTTTAGCCCAACAATTAACACTTGTATGAAAATTAAAATTAGTGGGCTAATAAACGATATTGGAACAATTTAATTTTTTAAAAAATGTTGAGTACAGCAATTATCAGGTAATAATAATTAAATCCACCCCTATTTTTTGCAAATTGTTCGAAATGTATCAATAGCTTTCTTAAAGTAGGTCACAAATTTAATTCTTTTAAAATACTCCCTTGGCTACCTTGTAGAAATTTTGTAGGGGAGACAATATACTCTAAAAACAAGATTTTTTTTTTCTTTAATCTTAGAATCTAGAAAATAAGCATGTAATACATCAAGATAGACTCATAAAAAATACAAAAATAGTAAAAAAAATAAATAAAATACAAAAATTTGAACAAGGTAATTTCAAGTGTACTCAAGAATGAAAAAAAAAACATAACAAGTGTATCACCAGTAAATTTTTAGGACCTAAATTAAAATTTAAAGTATTTTTCAAAGTATAAAAATCAATTTATGAAAATTAAGACATAATTTAATATTTTAGTAAAAGGTACAAAATTAACAAAAAACAAAAATCTGAATCTTTATTTAAAAAAAATATTTAGAATCAAAAACACTAACCAGGGAGAAAAGGTGTACCAGAGGTACTCTGGCCCAGAAGACCTATAATTTTACTTATGAATAACCAAGGGTAAGCTTTTAATCTTTGGGATTGTATTCCTTAAAAAGAAGAAAATAAAAATATTTATGAAAAGAATTTAAATAATTTTTCATTCACTAAATGTTGTAATTCGTAATCTGAAGCTAAATTCAAATTTCTTTGCTGCAAACATCTAAATGATCATTATTAAGGTTGAATGTATTTGAAACTAAAAAAACCAAATGACTTTTCTAAGATATAATCACTAACCTTTCGTGATGTAAGAGCGAAGCTCAGCTGGATCAGGTTTGCAGCCTATAAAGCCATTAAACTGAATAGTAAAAACATTTGTTATAAAGATTAGCAACCCAATGTTACAGAGTATAAACAGAGGAACCATGATATAATCACAAAATTTGAGGCCATTAAAAATCCAGAACTTTTCCGTAAATTTTTTTTTTTATACAATTCCTTTCTTAAAATATATTAACAATTGTTTAAGCATCTAAGCTTGTAGAAATTAACAAATCACCATTTATGTGCGTTAAATTTTTAAAAGTATAATTAAAATACACTTTAATTTTATGCAAAACCTTACAGATAAACCAATTAAAGTTTTCACATAAATTATGAAGTGTTACAAAATTCTGTGAGTTTTTGCAACTTAGCACCTAAGTAATTTGCAGTAGCTTTCTTCTATCACTCTTCTGTCACTGAACTTTTATTTATGATTGCATTTGAAATCTTTTTTCTTTTTTTATATGATGCTATTTTTTTCTATATTCGTTCAGTGTTAAAATTTTTGATGGCAATATTTAATAAGTAACATTCATCCACATCTTTCATTATAAAGATAACAGCAACAGAATAAATGCAATATTAAGTATTCATGTGCATTATAAATAGGCTCGTTTAAGTTTTAAATCAATGTATTTCAAAGAGGATGATTTAAAAGTAATACTTAATATTTAAAACTGAAATCTTATTAAAGCAGAATAATTATTGAAATGTCACAATTATTAGTATATTATATATAAAATGTCTAGTTTCTCTGTACTGTGTATCTAAAGACTTTTTGTTTGAAACAATTCAAGATTTACAAAATCTGTATTAACATATATTTATAACAGCCGTGATATGATTTCTGAAAAATAAATATATTGTAAAAATTGTACTTTTGTCAGTTTAGAACTAGATTATAATTCTCTGATTTCTTACCTTTCATATTCTTTATACTGAATAGATTGTTTCATACTGTCAAAATTTATAACTGCTTTCTTGTTGTTCATGTCTTGGGTAATTTTTTAGTATATATAGTTTCTGCCCTTAAGATTAGTGTTAATCAAATTGATGTTTGTTGTTTTAGGATTTATGTATCCTACCCAACCACCTCATAGGGGTAAAAAATATTTATTGAATAGTGAGTAACTCTGGTAAAAGTGTCAGAAATACAGTGTTCAAAATTATTATTCTCTTTATTTTCCTAAGTGCCACAGAAATGGTTGTATAATTATGCTTTGATAGAATATGCATGAAATGAATTATATTTCTAGATGAAAAAAGTTAAAATCATCATTATAGGATATATTAAACCTTTTATGTAACGATAACTTTGCCCCCCAAACATGAAAATATAGATTGGTATGTTTTCATTTTGCATAAGGGAAAGTTGTATATACGTTCTGTGCAAGTTCTTTTATGAAAACAGTTTGAAAAAAATTTTGTGAATAGAAGTGAATCGTTTATGAGAAGATTTTTCTTTCTTTTGCATTTCATGTTGAATTCTCTTACTGACTATCCGTTTTGTTAAGGCTGTTGTATAGTAACCCTATTGGGTTTGCTCACCTCAATGTAATCTATGGAGGAAATTTTTCCACTTTTACAGCTACATAAATGCAAATAATGAAATAAATTGTATTTTCAGAAAGCCTAAGTTTTCTTCACCTTGTAACAGTATTCAATTTATAAATTTCGTTCACCAAAGGAATTTATGAGCGTTTAAAGCACACTATACAATATTTTTCCCCTGAATAACTTAAAATTTAAATATTTGCTTTTTAAAAGTGTAAAAAAAACTTCTCTATTACGTAGTACACTTTTTAAAAAGGGAAGTCTTTAAATCCAAGTCAGCAATCCTTAAAACACATTTTCCTCCATATGTAACATAAAGGTAGCAAGTCCAATAGGGTAAGTACCTGCAGCCTTAAGAGATAGTTACATACAACATTGTTTTAACATAATGTATATAAATCTGAAAATAAATGAATGAAGATTTATGTGAATTCTACATTTTATAATTTAAAAATTTGGAAATTTTCTACATTAACTTAAAATATATTCAGGTAAAAGTATAACGGTTAATTACTTTATACTGTACTAGCCCGGGCTTCGCCTAGCTACGCTCAAGCCATCCGTGTAACATATTTATGTACTTCGGGCCCCACAAAAGAAAAAAAAAGCCCACAAATGTATTAAATCAAAGTGAATGAATCAATCCTTTCAATTTTTCATTCCCGTCGCTGCCGACAGATAGCAGCACCACTGCAAAAGATGATTTGGTTTCTCAGCAGTGAGTGATTTTAGAATGAAAATATCTCTAAAACTATTGAATTAGCAGAATAAGTGTACGCAGAAAAAATTATCAGTTTTCGAAGCTCTTTCCACATATGTAACATTTATGTACTTTCATGAGAAAAAAAATACACCGATTTTCCTGTATATTTGTCGGCCATTTTTTTTCGAGGATCGGTGCCCGCCCGGATGAGTTACAGTCACGTGATCCGACTTCTCCTTGTCCCTTTATTAGTATAGATAATGTGACATCAGAGTTCTTGTCATGCAAGCCTTTGATCAGGGCTGACCTAAATCATTTTGGAGCGTAATTGCAGAAATTTCAGCGGAGTCCTTCAAAATTCTTATATATATTAAGTGATAAAATTTAATGTGAAGTTTGAAATGCTAAAATTAGGAAGGTGGTCATATTTCTTTTCTTATGTACAGTTTTTATAAGAAAAGAAAAACTAAAAAGCAGCTAGACTACATATATTTTATTCACAGGTCAAAATCATTTACAGTCAAATTTTCCTAGATTTTTATCAGAGAGATCATTTATGAATTGATGAAATTTTAATTTCCTTGTTTCTACGTGGTCTATCTACAGTACTGCAAGGCTTTGAGTCTCTCTTGCGATATTGTGATCTCAGGTGTGTTTTAAAGCTTCTTTTTCTTCCATGGTAACATGAATTGTTAAAATATCCTTAAAGGTATGAATACATATGAAAACTAGAGCTGTCATTTGTAGTATTGTAAAATTTTTATAGGGTTTCCGAAAGATGATAAAGTTAGGTTTTAATTGCTTCCATTTCTTGAATATTTTATGCACTTCATTTGGTCATTATGTCTGAATTACTTTTACATCTGTAAAAGCAATTTCTCTTACCGATGCACGATTTCGATGTTCGTTCCGTGGCATTCCCTGGAAATAATTTCTCTAGCCTTTGTAAAGTAGTTGTTAAAAACAATGCACCTCTGACATTTCTTTCCAGTTACTTTATGGTTCATCAGCATACTCAAAATTTAATATCCTTTCTCATTTCTGTAGACGTGCTTATCCCTAAAATTTCTTTAGTGATTTCTGGATAAGTCGCAAGCTTGTCGTTCCGACCAAAAATTTGTTCGATATAGCAGAGTGGCTTTATTGTGTTATGCATTCTACAAGGTGCCGCCATTAATTTTGCAGGACTGATCTAATAACTCTAGAAAATATTACAGGAAATACATACCCATTTAATACGTTTCGAAGTAACTCCCACCTGCCGTACTCCACTTCTGTGCTTGGATGTATAATTTTTCGGGAACAAATTTGAAATGCCTTTTTCAAATGCTCTTTAATGTGGACGTCTACGTTTTCTTGTGACTTGTCTACTGTAGAGATAAATTTGATTTTCTACACTAAAATCCATCATATTTTGCTGTGCCCATCCTGCACAATCTTCCAAAACGTTGTTTGCCAGCTCGGTTAAATCTGTAAATTACTCGACTTCTTATAAATGATACAACAATCATAAGCAAAGGCTTGAATTTTAATCCCCCTCTTTCCCAAGTTTTTTCCAGTAGTTAGTTTGATGATTAGCAGCCATTAATAATGGTGACCAACGAAGACCCTAGCGCACGCCTATATTATAGTTCCATTTAGTATTGTTTTTGCATCCTTACAACTCTTTATTTAAGTAATTCATTATCATGTCTTGGAACTGTTTGTCCACTTTAACACTCCTCATTACTTCCTTAATTCTACCTCAGTCGCACCATATTAAACGCATTTTGTATATCAAAGTTATCAGACAAGTTATGGTACTTGTCTGCTTTATTCTTTTTAATTGATTTTAATCAGTTCAGTTAAAGCCTCAGTTACGCTACGATTTCTCCTGAACCGTATTGAGCATCCGATAGTATTTTATTGATTTCTAGATATTCTATTAATCTGTTGGCCAAAATTTTGTCAAAAACTTACCGATTATGGGCAATAACAAATAGGGCGATATGATGGTAGGATAAGTTAGGTCCATGCCTCTTTTTGGAAGAATACCACAATCGTTCTTTTTCCAGTGACTAGGGAATTCTCTTATTTCCCAGCATTTGTTTGATAAATCACAAGATACATCACTCGATGTTATGATCTCTTGTACTAAGGGTGATGCCCATCGTAGCCAGGTTGCTTACTTGGATCCATACCTGTAGCATTTTCTCAACTTCTATTTGTTCAATCTGCTGTGCGTTTGTCTCCCTCTGAAAGTGCTGAGCCGGTTAATAATAATCGCGACTTCGTGCTTCATTATATTTTATATCTCCGTTTTCGTCTCTTATACCCACGGCTTTTACCGACCTATCATTTCTGTCTTTTATAATAGAGTATGCCCCGCCAAAAAGGTTCTTTACTGTGACCTTATCCAAAAACTCCCGAATTTCGTTCTCTTGGCTTTTAACATTTCTTTGCTATATTTTGCCTCTCTGCTTTAAATAATTCGTATTCTTTCCTCTTGCCCGGGTCGCCATATTACCATTCCTTACATGAATTCACGCCATTGCATCGTTGGCGGCTGACTGATTGGTCAATTGAGTTTGCATCGGGTAATTACATAATATTTGATCCTAAGCGCATTTTAAATGAGATAAATGCTAAAATATATGTCTTAGTTGCTTTCATTTCAATAATTGCATAATATTTGATACTAAGAGTATTTAAATGAGATAAATCTATTTCTTATTGCTTTCATTTTAATATATTTCTTTGCGCGATATTCTACAAGGAACGTGATTTTTTAAAGTGGCGCCACCTATAATGTAAAAGTAGTTTAAAGTGACTAACTATTTGTAAAAGAAAATTTTCGCCATAAATGCCTTCATTTTTTTTTGTGCAAGGAAAATTTTAAGAGATCACCAATTTCCGTATAATTTCACAGTAAAATTTTAGGAGTAGAATAGAATAGAGTAAATATTACTCAAAATTGAATTTTTCTTAAATTTAAATGTTGAATTAAGAACTGGAAAGATATTCGTCTTTTGTTAAATTTAAATGTTGAATTAAAAAATTAAAACTTTATTTTTAAATTTAAATATTAAATTAAAAAAAAAATTTGTTTATTTTTTAAATTAAAATCTAATTGCAAGATTCAAATTATATATTTTTGCTGTTTTGCACACTTTATTTTTTAATCTTACTCTTAAAAAATAAAAATTAAATACTCTTACTAAAAAATTACCAAACATAGACTGAAATAAGTGACTTTAGTGTACAAATGGATAATTGTATGCACAAATATGTAATTTTGAACGTTACTGCGTACTACGATACTATTAGTTGAAATAGATTCTAGTTTCATTCAAAAATAGTGATGGAAGTTTTGATTCTTGAAAACAGATATGCTTTCATAGAATCAGCGCACCAAATACACAAATACCGATGTAAACTCAATTGACCAATCAGCAGCCGCCAAACCGATGTAATGGCGTGAATTCATGTAAGGAATGGTAATATGCGCCCGGGTCTCTTTCCTTCTGAAAACGCTTCCTCGACGTTCTCACCTTGCTTCTAATGACCGTGAGTTGAGAGTTCCTTAAACATTATAATTAGAAAGAATAAAACATTATAATTAGATTAATGAAATTTATGTAGCTGTAACTTCCCACTGACAATTGTCTGCAGTTGTGGATCAAGGTTTACTAGTGCAATTAGAACGCAGCGACTTCAAAAGCTCATCAATTTGGATCTCTAAATATTTTTGTATATTTCATTTTGGAGAATGTTTTTTTCACACAGTAAAAAGTTTAAGTAGGTGCCGAAGCGGAAAAACAGCCATGGGAAAATTCATCCAAGTGATCAAACTGTGTGAGTGGAAGACTTATAAAATTCCAGCAATGGGGACTTTAAATATTATTCTTTAAAAATATCGCTACACTGGAAATCAATCACTTCCACTTGAAGTTCTAGGGCAAGGGTTTCTATATCGGAGTTAAAAGGATGTTGAAAAATCTTGATATTGTTCGCAATTGCATCAAAATCTGAAAAAACGAGGCTCAAAATTTATTTTTAAAGCCCCATATCTTTCGGAAATGGAATCTCAGTTTGCTGACTGAATGCTTGGCATGTATTAAAAATGCGTGAAACACTACTGTAGCTTTGCCACGTCCTGCACTTAAACTTCTCAACTCGTGCACCCTGCGTCATAGATATCTCACTCGCCGGCTAGTCCCGAAACGAAAATTTGGCACGTAATTCAAAACTACAGTATACTAGCTGAAGTACCCGGCGTTGCCCGGGATTTTAAGAATGTTTGTTAACCAAAATCAATTTAAAAACTAAACATAGTATAAATAACTGATACTATTAGAGCATGGAGGGTTAAAGAAACCCTGTGGCTCAATTAAAAGTGACGCAGTTTGATAAAGTGAGACAAGAATATAAAACGAACATAAATCTATTAAAAACATAATTTAAATTACTATACAACCTGTGACAACAGTTGTCAAACGCCGTACTGCGGTAGGTTTACGATGACACTTATACTATGAGATGCAAGAAATATACAACAGTTAAATAGACAGTTAAGAATAACGTAAAACTGACGTTACTAAATAAATACGTATTACATGTATTGTGACGACACTGGTTAGTTTGGTTAAGTACACTGCTCAAAAACAATTAGTGGAGCACATGGTTTTAAACGAAATTACGCAAATACTTACACCGATAAGTACATAAAATAAATCATCCATAATTTAAAGCCTAGCAGGAAACAGAAGAAGAAAAAATTCATATGCAAATGAAAGTTCATGACGTCAAAAACCAGAAAAAGAACATAAGGGGCGAAATCGGGATGTTGCAGAAACGTCTGTTTCACTGCCTTAACTGTGAAATTCGATTGCTCAGTTATTCTTTTGAGAAAAGGTGACTTGAAAATGTCTCAACAACGTGATTTACCGGAATCCATGGCATGGGCGTATTATAGGCAGACTTGAATCCGGGCAAACACAACGTAGTGTCGCGGACGCTATTTGAGTCGCCAGAAGTGTCGTTGCAAGGCTGTGGAATCGATTCCAAGAAACAGGGAATGTTAGACGTTGACCAGGGCAAGGTCGGCCACGCGCCACTACAGCAACTGATGACCGGTATATACTGTTAACAGCTCGTCGAAACAGAACAGACAATGCTACTCAGAACAATGCCACTACAATGAACAGACAATGATACTCAGCTTGTCCTGTTGCTCTTGGCAACAGGACAAAGGGTGTCCAGCCAAACAGTACGTAATAGGCTTCAACAGGGATGCCTCTATGTACGTAGGCCAATGGTCTGCATTCCGTTGACCTCACGCCACCGTGCGGTCCGAAGGAGATGGGCTGCTGAACATCGAGATTGGGAGCAACAGGATTCGAGCCAAGTGCTGTTTACAGACGAGTCCCGATTCAGTCTGGAGTGTGACACCCGAAGTGTTTTGGTATGGGGGGAAAGGGGCACTCGAAATAACCCCACATTCGTTCGTGCATATCATTCTGAATGGTATTTTGACGGCCCGAAGGTATGCAGACGAGATACTGAGACCTCATGTCATACGTTACGCTGCAACCATTGGAGATACCGGTTAGTGATACCTGCTAGTAAACTTAAAAGTTAATGCTTAACAAAGAAATTTAGTTATATCTTAAAAATTTTAGGTAACAGGTTACATCTTAAATCACCCTTTTTCAATTATATGGGTTTAAATCTACATTACCAGATTATATTTTTATATTTTACCCCCATTTTCAGCGATATGGCCATATCACTCACCACATTCACACAACACAGTGTAGATTTATATATATTATCAATACATGAATACTTAAATTTAAATTTTCGTACATATACAAAAAAAAATGCATGTCACAATATATATATATAATATATATATATATATATATATATATATATATATATATATATATATATACACAGGACTAGATTTGAGGCGGAACGCGCCGGAACGGCGTTTCGGTACGTCTCTATCAATAATTTGGATTTCCCCCCCCACACACACCCGGAAGGATACCGTTCCGGCACCTCTATTTCTAGAAATCTAGCACTGTATATATACGAGGGTTATTCGGAAACTAAGGTCCGTTTACTTATAAAACAGAAAACATTAGATTTTTTCAAAAAACTTTTTTTTAAATTCCTTATGTGTCTCTATTTTTCTACATAGTTTCCATGTTTTTTAAACACTTGTCATAACGTTCTACAAGCTTCTGTATGCTTAAGTCGTAGACGTCTGCCGCTTGTGAGGATAACCAGTCTTGAACTGCTTCTTTCACCTCGTCATCTGTGGCGAATCTCTTGCCGCCGAGAAACTCTTTTAGGTAGCGGAATAAGTGAAAATCACTCGGCGACAAGTCTGGACTGTACGGTGGGTGGTCAATCTGTTCCCATCCAAAAGATCTGAACAGATTTTGGGTGTGAATGGCAGAATGGGGTCTGGCATTGTCAAGCAGCAACAAAACTCCAGACATCAGAAGACCACGTCGCTTATTCTGTATTGCACGTCTAAGTTTAGTTAGGGTAGCGCAGTAAGCGGCTGCATTTATTGTTGTCCCTTGCTGCATAAACTCGACTAACAAGACCCCATGCCTATTAGTCCAGTCAAATTGTGTTTTTCGGAGGAAAGTTTTGGGGTAGTTTTGATTTCTTCCATTTTTTATGTTTTTTGGGGTGCTGAATCCGAATCTGAGGTTTGTTAACAAAATTTCGTGACGCAACATTGAAGAAAATGCAAAAAAAGGTAAAAATTTTCATTTTTTGGCGGTTTTTTTGCTTATAACTCGGAAACTATCAACTTTTCGTATATAATCCTATTTATCAAAATTAAAGTACATAAAATTTCCTACGAATTTCACTATTTAGGTTTTTTTTCTCCGATGGACCGTTTGGGCTCAAGCGCTATTTGAAAATTGGCGTATTTCGGCTGTCTCCACAAAAACCCACTTTTTCCATTCCAAAATTCTAATTTATTATTAATGGCTGTCAATTAGTGAATTCCTCCCAGTTCTCTGCACATACCTTATTTAGATCGTATATGTAGAGGTACATGTAATTTTTTCAAAAATAAAATAATGTTCAAGTTATTTAAAGAAGTCCGAAAATGTACAAATTAGTTGTAATTGTTACAAAAAAGTAGAAATTCCAAAGAAAAATCTTGAAAAATTATTACATTTTATTATATTGCATTACAATACATATGATCATATATTACATTATTATATGAGCCGTTGTCGTTTAGAGGGTCCTGGCTGAGGTTCTTCGAAGGCGGCGAGTCCTGGCACAGGTTCGGGTTGTTCTGTCGTCAGAGTCGGGGCTTGTTCATCTGGAAAATGAAAGAGGTGGTGAGAAAACAACAACTTGTGATCATATCTTAAGGAGAGATGAGTGATTACGAAATAGATTGTGAGATTAGACATACCTTCCGCATCATGTAAGCGTATTTCTTCAGCCTGTACCCATGACGTGAAAGGTGCTGTATCCGTTGATTGTATGTACATTAAAATCAGCATTATCGTACACCTGCTGTGAAAAGCATGGCTGGTTAACTTTCAGCGGATCGCTGCTGACAGCGGATGCTTCCAGGCGGACAGCCTCTGTGTAAGTCGAACAAATCCCAATGAGGAAACCACATCGACTAATTTCCTTGAGCCGTACTTCTTGTACAGAAAACACTGCCAACCCTACGAGGACTGGTGAAACGAATGATCTGGGCCTCACTGCTGCTACAAGACTATGAGCCAGTGCTGTGTTCTTCTTCCACATATCATGGTCCCCACGTTTTTTGTTTAGTACAACTGTTTCCATAAATGTACGGAGACTTTCAGGAATGAGTTCCTCATTTCCTTCCAAAAATTTATCAGGTGAGGGGTACTGTTCTGTCTCATAAACCTGGCTCCGGATATCCTCAACAACAATTGCAGCAGCCGTCTTAATAATCCGGAGTCCTTTCCTCTTGTTCATTTTTTAACGCCTGCTGGTACCAAGCATCATTTAAAATTTTATACCCTGTGTTTTTGAAACACACTACCAGCTTCTTGTTTGGAGAAAAGGTCATTATTATATCGCTTCCATATTTTTTGAGTAGATGAGCTTTAACTGTCTTTTTGTCAGGACGATAATCACCCTTGATTTCGTCCACCAACTCGTCTAGAGTAAACTGACATTCTCCATCACTATTCTCAAGATAAGTGTAGACATATTCCATTGCTGCTTCAAAATGATTGGCGAATGGACCCCTTTTTCTCTTCTCTTGAATTTTTGGGCGATTGTACAATTTTCTCATGCATAAACTATGATACTGACAATCAGAAACCACCAAGTCTGAGACAGGCAAAAGACGTTTGATTATGGCTTGTCCATACTCATCACCACGTTCTTCTGCCCTTTTTATGATAGTTTCCTTGACTTTCAAAATTTGAACCTGATACACAATATTACGATCGGTTTTCTTTTTCTTTGTTGTTCTATAAAGTCAGGTGTTATGACGAGGCCACACATAAAACAATGAGTTTTGAAATTGAAATGCGCTTCAGGTAGAACGTCTTTTGACTTGCTCTCTACCCTGTTCCGCCTTCTTCAAATGAGCTGCAATCATTCTTTTATTAATGTAGTTTGTACGACATCGCTCATGAACATCAACTGCAGATTTTTCACGTAGCTGAACATGCTCACCATCCTTCCTCTTCTTTCTTGACTCGATAAACGTTTTCAAACCTCTTTGCCGCACCGTTATCACCTTCTCTACGTTATTATCCAGCACTTCACAGATAAAACACACATTTGAAGCCATTTTTTACACTACGCGTAAATATAACTTTTGAATCGTGTTGTCGTTGGATTCTAACACTGAACTACTTACTTCCTTCGCACTGCCACTGGTAGGAATCGGATGGCCGGTGTTTTTATTTTTTGTTTTTTTTTTGGAGGGGGGAGGGGAGGAAACCTCGTGAACAATACGAAGGGACTTGAGACTGGGTCAACACCCCTATATCGGATATAGGGGGTGTTGATTGGGTACGCATGTACACGGTGACGTAGTTGGCCTTGAATCGTCTGTGAAGGAATCGAATGGAAGGAAAGAGGGCTTTTAAACCAAACGGGGCAGTTATAAAATCATTTAGTGAGGCTCGCCGAGAATAAATAACATGAAAAGACGTACAAGACGGAATTATATTTGCACAGAATTTAAATACAATGTGATTTTGAAAATCCTACATTGTATTGGAAGGAGGAATTAAATATAATTATATATATATATATATATATATATATATATCAATAATATATATATAATTATATATATATATATATATATATATATATATATATATATATATATATATATATATATATATATTATATATATATATATATATATATGATATATATATATATATATATATATATATATATATATATTATATATATATATATATATATATATATATATATATATATATATATATATATATATATATATATATAATTATATATATATATATATAATTATATATTATATATATATATATATATATCATTCCTTTAATGATAAGTTTTGGAGTGTAAAAAGTGAGTTTTTGCGGAGCCAGCCGAAATACGCCAATTTTCAAATAGCGCTTGAGCCCAAACGGTCCGTCGGAGAAAAAACCTAAATAGTGAAATTTGTAGGCAATTTTATGTACTTTAATTTTAATAAATAGAATTATATACGAAAAGTTGATAGTTTCCGAGTTATAAGCAAAAAACCGCCAAAAAATGAAAATTTTCACCTTTTTTTGCATTTTTTTCAATGTTGCGTCACGAAATTTTGTTAACAAACCTCAGATTCGGATTCAGCACCCCAAAAAACATATAAAATAGAAGAAATCAAAACTACCCCAAAATTTTCCCTCGAGGGCCCCTTTTGAGCACAAATTGACTGGACTATATCCCAAACACGGTTGCCATGACCTTGTGTTGAGATTGTCTGCTTGGCCTTGACTCTGACTAGTGATGTTGTGTGACGCCATTCCATTGAGTGACGTTTAGACTCTGGGGTTCTGTGAGAAACCCACGTATCGTCCCCTGTGACAATCTTGTCTAAAAATTGATCACCTTCTTTATGATATCGATCCAAAAAATCAAGAGCACAAGCCATTCTTTTCAGTTTGTGTTCCTCAGTAAGCAGACTGGGAACCCAACGTGCGCACAATCTGCGAAATTTCAACTTTTCGGAAGCGATTTTGTGCAAAGTTGTTCTACCCACATTCGGAAATTCCAATGCTAAAGTTGAAATTGTGAATAGCCGGTCTTCACGAATCTTTTCTTCTACGGCATTAACCAAATCATCTGTGATCACTGATGGTCGACCTGAACGCGGTTCATCATGAGCATTTTCCCGTCCGTCCTTGAAAGCTCTCACCCACTCACCTTGAAAGCTCTGTTCAGATCTTTTGGATGGGAACAGATTGACCATCCACCGTACAGTCCAGACATGTCGCCGAGTGATTTTCACTTATTCCGCTACCTAAAAGAGTTTCTCGGCGGCAAGAGATTCGCCACAGATGACGAGGTGAAAGAAGCAGTTCAAGACTGGTTAAACTCACAGGCGGCAGACGTCTACGACTTAAGCATACAGAAGCTTGTAGACCGTTATGACAAATGTTTAAAAAAATGTGGAAACTATGTAGAAAAATAGACACATGTAAGGAATTTAAAAAATAGTTTTTTGAAAAAAAATCTGTAATGTTTTCTGTTTTATAAGTAAACGGACCTTAGTTTCCGAATAACCCTCGTATATATATATATATATTCAACATTTCATACATTACAAGAGTATGCTCATTTAGATTATGTTTACAAAAGTCAATTGATATTTTAATTCTTTCACATGAACTTAAGCGGGCATATATGGAGTTTCCAAATTCAAAATGGGGCTCACAAACTTCAAAGAAATAACATCTCCCGTGACATGGGACGTTCCATAGTTCAACACTGAAGAAAGATTTTCTCGTGGTTACTCTGGCAAATTACAGTTTCGCTCTATCCGAGTCGGTTTTAAGAGCTGCTCGAACCACTTAAAAACCCATCCCCAGCATGGAGACTACTTCACGTGGGGAACTTTACACTTACAATTCATGTGACAAATCAAAATTCAATTTAAACAAATGACAATTGTGTTTACAAAAAGTTTTTATATTTTTTTTATTTACGGCACAAAAATTTGCCAGTCTTGCACAAAGCAAGCTATGGACTTTCATAATTTGCCAATTCCACAAAAAATAAGAATTCGACTTTAACTAAACATATGATTTCTAAAAGTCTCAATTTTTAGTTTACTTAAAGGTTTTGTAAAACCGTCAGCTAAATTACTTTTAGTATTTATATACTGAAGTTTATATATCTTTTCAAATACTAAGTTCTTTAAGAATAAATATTTAATATGAATATGTATAGTTCTTGAGTTTTCTATGGGGGAATAAGAAAAATCTATAGCGGCTGTGTTATCACAAAATAGGGTATAATCATTTCCATTATTTGGGAATATCTTTAGATTTTTACATTCTTCAGTAATCCTGATCAGCCATAGGACTTCTTTAGCCGATTCTGTTAAAGCAATGTACTCTGATTCCACAGTGGATAAACTGACACATTTTTGCTTTGCCGTTCTCCAAATAAAAGGCACTTATGGAAATATGGTCGTCTCTATTAGCTGCAAAATTTGCATCGCTGTAACACTTAATATTTATTTGGGATACATTTGATAGTTCTATTTTAAAGTTTTTTGTATTAATAACGTATCCTAATAGTTTTAGCAAAGCTTCCCAATGAGCTATTCCAGGATTAGACTGGAACTGTGATAGTATGTTGACTGCATAACTAATGTCAGGTCTGGTTCGGCCTGCTAAAAATTTTAAGCAACCTAACAAATTTCGATGAGGGATTTTTGCCATTCTAATTCTTTCATCCTCACCATTAGGACACTGGTCTTTAGACAAAATTGTTCCTACAGCTATAGGTAGTGAAGTTATGGGAAACTTAAACTTTTGATATTTTTGCCCTATTTCTTCAATATACCTAGTCTGGGATAAGAATAGTTTATTATCGGTTTCTTCAAACCATACGCCTAAAAGTTTCTTAGTTTTCCCTATTACTTTTAAGTCAATCTGTGTTTTTAAAGTTTCTACTACATTTTTAACAAGTTCAGTTTTACCAAATATTATAATATCATCTACATATAATAATTATACAACATTATTTAATGTATAAACACAATTTACCCATTCTAACTTATAAAAATTTAATTTTTCTAGAACTTCATGAATTTCTAGAAACCATGACCTTCCAGATTGATGGAGGTCGTACACAGCTTTATTCAGTTTATAAACATAACTTAATTTAGATTTTATTTCAAAGCCTTCCGGTTGGCACACATAAATTTCTTCAGTTAAAGGAGCGTAAAGGTAAGCACTTTTAATATCAAATTGGCAGTGCTTCCACTTAAGTTTACATACTAAGATACAAAATATATATATATATATATAATAACTGCAAAGTTCACAACTGGACTGAAAACTAAATCATAGTCCATACCTTTTAACTGTCTGAAACCTTGAGCCACGAGACGTGCTTTATATCTCACAATCTGGTTTTGGTCATCTTTCTTGACGGTGAAGACCCAACGAGACCCTAGTACTCTCACTTTTTCTGGTTTTTGTACTAGACGCCATACACCACGTTGATCGAAAGTGTCCAGTTCTTCCTGCATAGCACTTAGCCAGAGTTTAAAATCCGGCATTTTTTTCCCGCTTTCTTAAAATTTCGTGGTATGGCTTCGTCCGCTAGTCAGAATTTTTGCTGTTCTTTCTGTCGGAACTTTTTCTTCCAGCATTTGTTGACTTCGGGGACTTGAGGATTTTTGAATTCCATACCAGTTCGTACTTCGCCTGAATATGAATTCTTCCCACTGAAATTAAATACTTCGGGTTTAAACTCGATACCTTTCGCCTCACAGTATTTTTCGGCGTCATTATTCGATCGTAGTCGAACTTTTTCACCTTCAACACGGTAGTAAATGTCTGTACGGGATCCACCTTTCCTTGGAACTGCTTCCCTCTTCCAAACCATTTCAGTCTTAGGCTTTGGGGTAGCTTCAAAGGAAATTTCTAATTTCAGTTCTACATCTGTTCCTTGCTTTGGGGTGGCTTCCGAGGAAATTTCTACTTCCGGTTCTACATCTGTTCCGGATTCTGAATCTTCATCAATAGTACGTTGATACTCCTGCCAACATGGGCCCAGCATTGCCCCACTGCTTTCAATACATTCTTCAAAACTTTAATTTATAGTTTCTATTATTTTATGCTCTTCGGGTAGCCATATTCGGTAACCTTTTGTTTTCAGTGCATAGCCAACCAAGATACCTTTCTTCGTTCTCATGTCGAATTTAGATCTTAATTGCTTTGGTATACCTACATATGCTTTACATCCGAATGTTCTTAAATGTTTTACTGAAGGTCGTCTTCCACTATATAATTCGAACGGGGTTTTGGTTTGGTTTCCTCGGCATACGTGGTTGAATGTATAGGTAATGAGAAGTCATCGATAAGAAATACCGATGCCCAGCTGGAGTTCTAGCTGGTAAAGGTCCACATCCATGTGGATTAATTCCAAAGGTTTCGTAGATCTAGTATTACCCTTTGCTTTAAAACTTCTCCTGCGGGTTTTAGCTATTCTACACTGGTGTAAGAAATTAAGAGAATTTGCAGATTTGGTCGATTATCTCTAGAACTACTGTACCGATTTTAATGAAATTTGATATGTACATACATTGATACAATACAAAACAAATAGCCATTCAATAATTGTAAAACACACGCATGATCGTGCGTAACACTCGTTGGAGTCTGAAAGTATGAAACAGCGGTTGCTGAATAAATACACAAAAAATTGGGTTAATAGGGGGTATGGTCCCCTCTTACAGGTATACAGGTCTCGCAGCGTGATTTCATACTTGAAATAGGCAGTTTATCATTTCCTGTGGCAATTGGTCCCACTCGTTCAGCAACGCTGTTTTCATTCCCTGGATGGTTCTCGGTTGGGGGGGGGGGGGTTGCGAGTTGCAGTTGCAGTTGCCCTCCCCAGAGCGTCCCAGACATGCTCTATAGGGTTAAAGTCTGGAGATCTGGCTGGCCAATCCATCCGGCGAATATCCTCACTCTCTAGAAATTCGTCCACCAGAAGAGCTCTGTGTGGCCTCGCGTTATCTTCCATTAAAATGAACTCAGGTCCAACTGCACCCCTGAAAAGAGGAACATAGGGTTCCAAGACCTCATCCCTATACCTCACACCAGTCACAGTGCCTCTTTCAAAGACATGGAGAGGTGTGCGGTCATCCAACATGATGCCTGCCCAGACCATTAAACCTCATCCGCCATAATGGTCGATTTCGCGGACATTGGAGGGTAGGTAGCGGGTCCCTATTTCTCTCCATATGAACGTACGGCGAGAATCCGTGTTTAGGCTAAACCTTGACTCATCAGTGAAGAGAACGGTCGCCCATTGATCCATACTCCAATCTCTATGCTCTCTGCACCATGATAAACGGATTCTCCTGTTCGTAGAAGTGAGCGGGACGCAAACAGCAGGTCTTGCAAACAACCCTCTCTCATGAAGTCTTTTGGAAACAGTTACCCTTCATACACGGGTTCCTATGGCTGCATACAAGTCAAGAGAGAGCTGAGAAGCTGTAGCACTCCTGTTACGCCTCGCTATAATCGACAAATGGCGATCTTCTCTCGCCGTCGTGGCTCTTGGACGACCTTGCCCAGGCTTTCTCTCTATGGATCCGGTATCTTGGAACTGTTTCCATAAGTTACACACGACGCTGGGCGTTAAATTGAACTCTCTACGAATTTGGACTTGAGATTGGCCTGATTCTAGCCTCCCCACAATTCTCCACCTCATTCCATCATTTAAACGTTGGTGGTTACTCATTTTTACTGTTACAATTAGAAATTAACCAATTGCTGCAAAATAACACCATCTATTAACCCATTTTTTTGTTTATACTGCAACTGCTGTTTCATACCTTCCGACTCCAACGAGTGTTCCGCACGATCATGAGTGTGTATTACAATTATTGAACGGTTATTTGTTTTGTATTGTATCAATGTATGTACATATCAAATTTCATTAAAATCGGTACAGTAGTTCTAGAGATAATCGACCAAGTCTGCAAATTCTCTTAATTTCTTACACCAGTGTACATTATTCACATCCAACTTTATTTGTTTTTATGTTCGGCATTCCTCGTACACATTCATTTTTACAGGTTTTGATAATATAATCGGGATTTATATGACAGAATCTTCTATGCCACAGTTGTAGATTATCTTCTTCTGAAACGATTAATCTTTCAGGATTTTTATATTGCTTCGATCTGTAGTCTGGGTCGCAGTAGTATAAACCATTTCTTCTTTTTGCTACGAATAATTCATGTCAGTCTTTATGATATACGGTTAGTTTTCCATTTTTACAAACAAATGACCCTCCTCCTTTATCAATTGCTGGACCAGCTATTAAATTTCTTCTCAATTTCGGAGAGTAGAGGACATTTTGAAGGTGTATGTTTTCTATTTTATCCTTAGTATGAAAAACTAAATCCACTGTACCTTTCCCTTCTACCTCGCATGATATATCACTCAGTGCTACTGTCATACTATCCCCCTTCAGAGGTTTAAGTGAGGTAAATAACTCTTTCTTACCACAAAAATGTGTGGTTGCTGTTGTATCAATTACCCATGTTCTGTCATCTTGCATTTCAGCATTGCTATAATAAGTTTCCATGATGAAACTTGTGTTATTATGTTCTCGGTTGTTCATGGCATTTTCCGACCTTATTTCATTTATTGTCACCTTGCAGTTAGCAATTACATTGCAGTTAGCAATTTCCTGCGTCGTCAAGTTGTTTAACGATTTTCTTTAACCTCGCCGCATATAAACCAATAGCCTCTGCTGGTTCGATCCTACAGTTGAAAAATTCATCGGTTAATAGTATTATTCTGGCTCTAGAATCCGGCCTAAAATATTCCTGTAATTTCTGCCATGCCTTGGTTGGATCGTCAAGTTCACTTATAAGGGGTCTCAGTTCTTCAATGCTTAAATAAATGGCACTAAATGCCCTATCCTTCCTAGCATAAGTCTTTTATAATTTTCGGGGAGGCATCTTTTTCTGGTTTTACTTTCGTCCCTTTAGTGATTTCCCATCCGTTCCGATACATAAGGTCAACTCGGATGTCATCACACCATGTTGAATAATTATCATGGCTTATTTTTCTTATAGTTAAATTTTACATTTTACTAAACAAATTTGTAAAAACATATACGAATAGGCCCGCCGTCGAAAAACTCTATTAAAAAAAATCTTCAAAGTCTCACGCTGCCTTTAAACATACATTAAAATTAGAGGTTAAAAGGGTAAAAAAAAATTTCCTCCAATACGGGCCCATAACCTTGATACTATTAGATCATGGAGGGTTAAAGAAATCCCCTTGTCTCAATTAAAGTGAGGCAGTTTGATAAAGTGAGACAAGTATATCAAACGAACATAAATTTATTAAACACATAAGAATTTAAATTAACTATACAACCTGCGATAACAGTTGTCAACGCCGTACTGGCGGTAGGTATACGATGACACTTATACTAACTCTCAATGAGATGCAAGAAATAATATACAACAGTTAAATAGACAGTTACTAAATAACGTAAAACTGACGTTACTAAATAAATACGTAACGCATGCAATTGTGACGACACTGGTTAGTTTGGTTAAGTACATTTCAGATTGAATGACAAATCATTCGAGTTAACTCCGATCATTTAGCCTAAATCTAACAATGACATAAGGGAAAAAAGCATGCGAAATGTTATACACATGAATAAAATGAGAACTCAATATAAAAATATATAAATTTATAATAAACTCCTGAGTATTCAGCTAGATTTAGGGCCTGTTCACATAGGAGTCCGTTGCGTAGCGTTAAGGGAAAGATGACGTTGAGACGTAAATAAACCAATCATAGGCGTTAAAAATTTCATTGCTAATCGTTTGGAGGTTTATCATTGGTTAAATATATTTGAATACTTTAACGCTCCGCAACGGACTCCTATGTGAACAGGCCCTTAGCCTTCCATCGTTGGAACAAAAAAGGGCTGAAATTTTAGGTTTAGCAGAATTTTCTAATAGAAAAATGAAATGACTCCAGCATTGCCTCTTAAAAAAATTAAAATAAAGTGTAAATTGAGGGTTGCAAACCATTCAACTCCTCTCCACATTAAACTTCTATAAACATCCTCTACATATTAACTTCCTTTTCTTTCCATAATAAACTCCTCAGAATTAGGTTGATTCAGCTTTTCATCATTGTACCACTAAAAGCTTAAAAGTAAAAATTTTAAACTGTGTTTTTGCCTTGAGAACTGTACATGATGGAAGGAACCGAAAAAAAGAGTTTGTTTACCAAAATCCATTAAAAAACTAAGCACAGTATAAATAACATAGAAAAAAAGTATGTGAGATGTATACACATCAATAATATGAAAACCCAATATAAAAATATATAAATTGATAATAAACTCCTCAGAATTCGGCTGGATTCAGTATTTCTTCGTAAAAATACCTGAAATAAAAGCTGAAATTGCAGGTTTAGCAGAATTTTGCCTTGCCGGGAATCGAACCCGGGCTAAAAGCTTAGAAAACACACGGTCTTCCGACTGCGCTACGATAATACAGAATTTTGAAGAGTAAAGTAAAACATATTTGCACTGAGATTACTGGAAAGTTCTTGTGGGTTGGTATATTTTATACATGTGGGAGGAGTTTTAGGTTAGAAATAAGTTAGCAAGATGAAAGAGAAGTCGTTAGCTCTTCAATAGACGCAAAAATATAGGCGAGTGATTGCAGTAGCGATTAGATAAGAAGATCGCGTGACACTTAGCGGGGTTGATTCAAATTTTCTATCGCGTGTCGAAAGTGTCAATATGCCGTTGGATATTTAGGCGTAGCGTGCTTCTAACTTCCGGGGAGGCACGAATTGAATTCAGTTAGGGCCCTCCTCTGAGCATTGAGTACCGTACGGTCCTTAAAGTATGAAATATGATTTTTTTTAAATTGAATAACAATGGAATTGATCTTTGAGTAGTATTCAAAAGTTATACAATGAAAAAATAAATATAGCATCGAATTTTTGTTATTGATCATATTGTAAAAAACGATGGCTAAAGACATAGTCAGAATCTTCAGTCTCATTGTTTGAAAAATTAGAAAAAAAACCAACTTTCTTAAAAGTTTTCTGAAATTTTCCGATTTTAATTGAACTTCTATCAGCGTTTTAATTTATTTCGTGAAGTTGATTTATTTTTTTCGTTAAGTTGACAGGGTGATTTAAGTTGGTTTATTTCGTTAAGCGTTTTAATTTATTTCGTTAATTAAGTTGGGGGAGGCACGTTCCCCCCCCCCCCCCCTAAGTTATTAAGGAGCTCCGCATGATAGCTATATATATTTATTTTGTTTACAATTTTTTTTTACGGAATTTATACTATTGTCGATTCTAATGCATTATATACAGAACATTCAGATTAAAATGTGAAGAAGAGCGTAGTCAAATATATTTGTAGCCGCCAAGCTGCAGTCCTAACAAGTATGCCTAAACATCAGCCCCATTTTCTGCATTTCCTGTAATGATTTTATATATTTTATTCGATTTGTCGATTTTTTTAAAATCTCACGGTAACCGAGCTTTTCAATCAGTTGTTTATCTCTGGAATTTCTCGGAGCATTAAACTTAAAAATTAGTGATGAAATTATTTTGAATTTCGGACGACTAAAATGATATAAAGTGGAAAAACGCAACATCCAAGTTTATGTATATATCATTTCCTAGTAGTGATGCGACATCGATAACAAAACATTGATGTTTTGAAACATCGATATTCAATATTAAAACATCGATGCTAATAAAACATCGCCCAAAAACCATCGATGTTTGTAAACATCGATGTTTTAGAACATCCATTTTTTAAAACTGGTTTAGTAATCTTTAACATTAATGTTATTTCCGTTAGTCGTGGGGGGAGGGGTGATTTAATTTTACTCTCTGATTGGGCAGACATAAATGACAAAAACTTGGTTGCTTTGGGCTACATTGATGACTAAAATTCTCGTTGTAAATACCGCCATGTTTTGCCTTCAAATGTCCAGATAAATTCGTGGTATTGCCAGAAGTTTGAAGGGACTTATGGCAAATATTGCATTTCGCCAATTTGTCAGAGGTTTTGTAAAAATATTTCCAAACGGTACTTTTGGGAGGCATCTTACTAATAATATTAACGTCAACTTATATAAAACCAGAACGAAACAAAAACTTAAATGGATGCACTCGTGTATATACTACTTTAAATAAAACCCCATGGAAGGTTCTGGAGTGTCAGGAACATTCCAAGCGCTCTGATTGGTTCATTGGTTGTTAATTGCCATTTGTCTATTTGCTAAGGAATCATTCCCCTTTTTGTATTCGTCCTTTTCAGAATTCAGACTTACATTTACTGAGAGTGAAAATTATGCTACTTGGTAAATTTTTTTTATTACGGTACTTTTGCATTAAAAAAAACATCGAGACAACGTAAAACATCGAGTACAAAACATCGATGTTAAAAAAACATCGGCTTCAATAAATCGATGTTTAAAACATCGATGTTTTTATCAAAAAATCGATGTTTTGAAAACATCGACATCGATGTCGCATCCCTATTTCCTAGCAAAAACTTTTATATTTTGCTATTAATTTCACGTGAAAAGTACGAAGCAAGCGGGATGGTATAGTGTTGGTATGTGTATCTCATGCAATTTCTTTCTCCTGTCTTTGCAGGTGCTGGGTACAATTGTTAAATGCAAAACTAAAATTGTGTGTGGTGTCCACAAATTTCGCGGATTGTTGGCAGTTATAGTTTTCTGATCATCGTGTGAAGAAACGTCGGCATGTCAGAAGAGCAAATGTCATGTATTTCCAGTGTGAAAGGACCTTCCAATGAAAGCCATATCTCCGAGCAGAATCCGATTGAAGCCGAAGTTGAATGCACTCCAGGTGACACTTGTAGAATTATTCACAATATAAAAAGTTCCAGTGCACAGATTCACTCTCGCAAAGAAGAAATTTTCAAATGTAATTTATCTGAAGGAACATTTTCACATTTGGCTGCCTTACATACGCATCATTCGTACCACATTACTGATGATGCTCTCTCCGTCTGTAAAGAAAATCCATTCTCCTGCACTGTATGTAATAAAAGGTTTTCTAAACAGGGTGACGTAAAAAGACATCTCCGCACCCATACAGAAGAAAAACCTTTCGCATGCAATATATGCGAAAAAAAATTTTCTCAACAGGGTAATTTGATAAATCATCTCCGCATCCACACAGGGGAAAAACCTTTCGCATGCACTGTATGTGAGAAAAGGTTTTCTCAACAGGGTTATTTAAAATTACATTTCCGCACCCACACAGGAGAGAAACCTTTCGCATGCACTGTTTGTCAGGAAAGATTTTCTGTACAGGGTGGTTTAAAACACATTTCCGTACCCATACAGGAGAGAACCTTTCGCATGCACTTTATGTAATATACGGTTTTCTACACAGAGTAGCGTAAAAAGACATCTCCGTACCCATACAGGAGAGAAACCGATCGCATGCACAGTATGTGAGAAAAGATTTTCTGTACAGGGTGATTTAAAAACACATCTCCGCACCCATACAGGTGAGAAACCTTTCTCATGCACTGTATGTCAGAAAAGATTTTCTCGACAGGGCGATTTAAAATACATCTCCGCACCCACACAGGAGAGAACCTTACGTATGCACGGTATGTCAGAAAAGATTTTCTCGACAGGGTGAATTAAAATCACATGTCCGCCACATACAGGAGAAAAACCTTTCGCATGCAACATATGCGAAACAAAATTTTCTAAACAGGGTAATTTGAAAAATCATCTCCGCACTCACACAGGAGAGAAACCTTTCGGATGCACTGAATGCGAGAAAGATTTCGGAACAGGGGTGATTTGACGAAACATATCCGCACTCATACAGGAGAGAAACCTTTCGCATGCACTGTATGTGAGAAGAGATTTTCTGTACAGGGTAGTTTGGTACAACATCTCCGCATTCATACAGGAGATAAACCTTTCGCATGCACTGTATGTGAGAAGAGATTTTCTATACAGGGTTATTTAAAAATACATCTCCGTACCCATACAGGAGAGAAACCTTTCGCATGTACTGCATGTGAGAAAAGGTTTTCTCGACGGGGGCATTTAAAAACACATTTCCGTACCCATACAGGAGAGAAACCTTTCGCGTGCACTGTATGTGAGAAAAGATTTTTTCTACGGGAGCATTTAAAAAAACATTTCCGCACCCACACAGGAGAGAAACCTTTCGTATGCACGGTATGTCAGAAAGGCTTTTCTATACATGATCAATTAAAAAGACATCTCCACACCCACACAGGAGAAAAACCTTTCTCATGCACTGTTTGCGATCAAAGATTTTCTCGACAGGGTAATGTAAAAGTACATCTCCGCACCCACACGCGAGAGAAACCTTTCGGGTGCACTGTATGTGAGAAGAGATTTTCTCGACAGTGTCATTTGGCACAACATCTCGGCATCCATACAGGAGATAAACCTTTCGCCTGCACTGTATGTGAGAATAGATTTTCTCGACAGTGTCATTTGGCACAACATCTCGGCATCCATACAGGAGATAAACCTTTCGCATGCATTGTATGTGAGAAAAGATTTTCTCAACAGGGTAATTTAAAAGTACATTTCCGCACCCACACAGGAGAGAAACCTTTCGCATGCACTGTATGTCAGGAAAGATTTTCTATACGTGGTAGTTTAAAAAGACACCTCCTTACCCATACATCAGAGATACCTTTCTCATACATTCGAGAAGACATTTTCTGAACAGTGGAATTTGAAAACGCATCTTCTTATCCATGGAGGAGAGACTTTTGACCTGCACTATATATGAGAAAACGTTTTCTAAACTCGATCATTTAAAAAAAACATGTTCGTATGCACAAAACAGAGAAATATCCCGTCCTCTCTGTGTGTGAGAAAATATTTTATTTCCAGTGTGCTTTGAAAACACATCTCCGTAACCATACACAAAAGATTGCACTTTAGGTTTTCTTTCGATTGCACTTTAGGTTTATGGCTTGAGAACATTTGAAAAAGTCATCTGCCTATCCATTCAGGGATTTACCACCTCTTTACTATATTATAAAACGGGATTTTTGGGATCAAAGAAATATATTTAACCCACTCTAGAGAAGCCGGCCTTGAAAATCCAACTCAATTCCGGTTCCCCTCTCTCTCTCTCTTTTTTCTTTTGAGAGAGAGAGAAGGACGATATCGGACGTATGTATGTTTTGGAATTATGACATTATTTCTAGTTTTGACACCTTTTTTAAAGTGCATGAACGCGATATCGGTAATGATCTACGATAGTCGACGGGATACTTGACGTACCAAAGTGACTGGAGTGAATAGGAAAAGAATATTAGCATTATAAGTATTTTTAGCACTGTATAATGTTTTTGAAAGAAATATTGAGAGTTAATTATACCTGTTTACATTAAAGGAAAGAATGTCATGAAATCTCACTTATGAAACACTTGTGGTTTTTTTCCCCTTAATATGAAATTATAAATAGTAAGATTTAACTGTTTTTTCTATGTCTGCTGTAATCTGTAAATGAGAAACTTTAAATAAACATTTTATGTCTTTCTATGGAGCCAATTAATTTTCCCTTATCAATTTTTTTTTTGTTATATTAAATTAATTTTTTTTTTGTAATGTACAGCCAAAGTAATATTTGATACGTGGATCATTTTATATTTATAAAAAAACTTTAATGAAAGTTTTGAAACAACCCATACAAACAAAATGTGAAGAGGTGGATATTCTGTGTAAAAATAAATAAATATAAATATAAAAAAATTGTACATTGAGGTTAACAAGTTGAGAAATTACCAATAGAATTTTAATCTCTCAATTTGTGGAGAGTTTAAATATTTTTGTTTGTTTTTACCTCACATATATTTAGAAAACTCTTAAGGTACGATTTCCCTGTTTAAAATTCTCTCACATCGCTCGCATGGTAGAGTGTAAACAAAAACGTTGAGATTTTAAAGTTTAGAACAGATTTTGACTAGATGGATGTTCTACTGCATCTTCCCCAATCAACCCGGTTAGAAACAGGTTTTCACGCTCTTTATCGAAAACTTAAATAAAGCATTTGGTCAGGTAAATAACGGGGAATATTCGTGACGGATCAAATACCTGTAAAAGCAAATGCAATTTTCACATGGGTAAAGCGCATTATGCCCGCATCTTTGTGAAAAAGTGTAAGTTGGCGAATTTGAGGAGGTTTGGACAAATAGTGTGCGTGACGTGTTACATTTCAATGCTAAATAGTAAAATCTTGTTGACATTCACCCTCCACCCCTTGGGATCAAACCACAGGAAAAGTTGATATTTTTCAGTAATAATTAAACTTAAGGCTGCTGTGTACTAACCCTATTGGACTCGGAACACCTTAGTATTAACTTATGGTGAAAATTTGTCTACTATTCACAGCTACATAAATGCTGATAATCCAATAAAAATGGTATTTTCAGATAGCCTGAACTTTTCTGCACCTTTCAACAAGACTCATTTTATAAATTTAAAGGAATTTATGAGCGTTTGAAACACAGTATACCAGTTTTTTTCCCAGAATGATTTAAATTTTAAAATATTTGCATTTTAAAAAAAACGAAAAATGCCCCAAAGTGTAAAACTTCTGTCTCTATTACGGAGAGCAACATTAATAATTAATAAATAAATAAAAAAAATCTTTCAATCCAAGTGGATAATCCTTGGAGAAATTTCCTCCGTAGGTTAACATTGAAGTGAGCGAATCCGATGGGGTTAGTACATAGCAGATTTACGTAAACTGTCGCGAGAAAAGAAAATCCAGTTATGTTCTTAAACGCTGAATTGTTAATATTACTAACATTTTACGTGCTATAAAACTTTTATTCAGCATTTGAAAGTCTTAGAATTATTATAATGCTGAATGGGTTCTTTTTTTTTTAAAGGAAAAAAAATTTAAATTTTTTAAAACAAAAGTTTTAGTCTATATGCTTTGGAATCTTTATATAATAACTTTTGACAATTTCCTTTGATTTCTTTCAAAATGTATTGGATAGGTTCTTCAAACTGATATCTATACTCTTACACCTAGCGTCTGGGTAAATGAATACCATCATTGAAGACGCACTAGTTTAATACATCATATAGTGACGAACATATAAAACTATTTACAAATTGATATGCGCACACACAAAGAATTAAGAATCATCCTCTCAGATAGTCGTCTTCTCATAAACACGTCCACACTAGACTTTAGTTTGTTTTGATAAAATTCAGGTAGTCTCTTCTAACAAAACTTTGGCGGGTTATTAACGCAGGATTACTTATCGTTGCTTACGTCTTTTGTATGTATGTATCTACACTGCTCCAAAAAATTAGGGGAGCAAGCAAAGAAGTTAAGAAAACCGTGCGAGACAGCCACGTATTGGCAGAAAATGGATAGTACACGCGTATCAATGCACAATACAGAAAAAAGACGTAAAAAATTTGTAATTAAGCTTTAATTCTTTGAAAATATGGAAAAAAAACATGAAAGATGAATTAGGGCAACAATTTGGTTACATGTAAACGATAAAAAAAAGTATTGTTTAGAAATGATGTCAGATTTTTAATATGGCGTGTGGTCTCCTCGAACAGCTAAGACTGCTGCACACCTGTTTTCCATGGATGCGATGGTGTTATAAGACTTTGGGGAATACTGTTCCACTCCTCAAGAAGTGCAATCTCCAAATCTCGGAGAGTAAGAGGAGGCCTTGGTCTCGCAGCAATGCGTCGCTCGAGCATGTCCCATACATGCTCGATTGGATTCATTTCAGGAGAGCACGCTGGCCATTCCATACGCTGTATTGTTTCAGTTTCAAGCATGTTCTCCACAAGACGAGCTGTATGCGGTCTGGCATTATCATGCTGGAAAACAAAAAATCTCCAATGGCTGCAGCGTAAGGTATGACATGAGGTCTCAGTATCTCGTCTGCATACCTTCGGGCTGTCAAAGTACCATTCCGAATGATATGCAGGTCCGTACGTCCACCTATGCTGATTCCACCCCATACCATAAAACCAGCTCGTCTGTATTGTGACCTTTCACGAACGAATGTGGGGTTATTTCGAGTGCCCCTTTCCCTCCATACCAAAACACGTCGGGTGTCACACTCCAGACTGAATCGGGACTCGTCTGTAAACAGCACTTGGCTCCAATCCTGTTGCTCCCAATCTCGATGTTCAGCAGCCCATCTTCTTCGGGCCGAACGGTGGCGTGAGGTCAACGGAATGCAGACCATTGGCCTACGTGCATAGAGACCTCACTGATGAAGCCTATTACGTACTGTTTGGCTGGACACCCTTCGTCCTGTTGCCAAGAGCAACTGTCTTTGCAGCTGAGTAGCATTGTCTGTTCTGTTTCGGCGAGCTGTTAACAGTATATACCGGTCATCAGTTGCTGTAGTGGCGCGTGGCCGATCTTGCCGTGGTCAACGTCTAACATTCCCTGTTTATTGGAATCGATTCCACAGCCTTGCAACGACACTTCTGGCGACTCCAACAATAACTGAGCAATCGAATTTCACAGTTAAGGCAGTAAAACAGACGTTTCTGCAACATCCCGATTTCCGCCCTTATGTTCTTTTTCTGGTTTTTGACGTCATGAACTTTGATATGCATATGAAGTTTTCTTCTTCTATTTCCTGCTAGGGTTTAAATTATGGATGATTTATTTTATGTTACTTATCGGTGTAAGTATTTGCGCAATTTCGATAAAACCATGTGCTCCCCTAATTCTTTTGAGCAGTGTATATATATGTATGTCACGGTTAAAAAGTGACACTGTATGGAGTAAAAGAGTAATGAATAAAGCTTTAAAAGATAACGGAAGATGAAACGAACAGGGGAGAAAGAATAGACCGTAAAAGAGGTTAAGACAGGATATTGATGCAAACAGGAAATGGGTAATCGAAGGAAAACCAAGTTCAAAAGAAGCAGGCAGTTGAAACCAATTTCGGGATGGACCACACATCGCGAAAGGAGTTGCAGATGTGAGTGAATAATGATGGAGGGGCACGGTTTAACAAACATCGAAGGAAGATGTGCGAATGAATGTAACAAATGAACAAAAGGGGTAAGGAATGTAACGATGACTTAGCCGAGATAGTAAGAAAGCGAAGACTTATTCAGATGACAGCGTAAAAAGATCAAAGGTAGTCACGAGAAGAGTAATTATAATGAGATGATGAGGAAAGCCTTCAGCAGGGCGGGATAGAAGATTCCAGAAGAAATAATTGTCCAATCGAAAAGAAATAGGAGGAGTTTAGTTACGGAAGGAAAAGACAAAAGAAGCAAGATAAAGATTTGGTAAGGACAATTTTTTGGCTAGAAAAGATGAACTGAGAATCCAGATACAGCTCAGTACGAGGTCTACGAGACCTGATGATAGTCCAGCTCAGAGGAATGATAGATTGACCGCACCGATCGTGGAAGGAGGCGAGTTCCCGACAGCTGACCGCACGACATAGAATGAGAACCATCTCACAAGGGACCTTGTGAATGATGACCCAGATAGCAGCAGCCCGCCGACCACCCAGCCTGAACTTCAGCCGATTGATGAACGACTTTATTCAAGACGCCTGCCGATATTTACAAGTGAGCTTTGATGAAGTTCAGTCAACTCCACCTCTATTATGTGTAACAGTGATAACAAATGAAAAACGTCACTGAAGGTACGTGTGGCAGTTCATTATTGATCCCACAATTCAGTGTTTGCCCGATTACCTCTCATCCAGAGTTAATTAAATAATACAAGACTTAAGTGACTAGTGCTAAGTCGAATTATAAAAATATGTATTTAGTATAATACCTAATTGATAAAAGCAATGATGATGAATAAGTTACCCATGTCTAATTGAGGAAAATGAAATTCAATATATAATTAAAAGTATAATGACTAAGTAAGGTATTTAATATAGCAAATGTGATGTGTATTGTTATGAATTAGTTATGTGTTTTGCTTTAATAAATCTATCCATTATAAGTTCAATCAGATGATTTATATTATTTTAAAACACAACGCAATCAAAAATATGAGATTAATTAGTCAAGCAAACAGGTAGTATTTGAATGATTTCTATATTGGCAACGCACCCAAAAATAACTACCTTGACCATAACCGTTTTACGAACACGAGTAAACCATTATAATTGTTGCGGTATTTTCCCCTACAATTAAAAACCAGAATAATGTACGTATGTAGGTATATACATATATGTATGTCAGAGTTTTGACGCATCTTGGTATTTTTCTGTTTAACTTGTCCAAGCGATAGACTGGGTTTGGCGCGCTGCCAAAATTATAACTCGCGAGGACGGGCGGACGGACAGTTTTAGCGTCTGAAATTTTCTCTTCCGCAGGACCGTTATGGAGGAAAGTAATCCTACGTTTAAAAAAGAAAAAAAAATAATGATAAAAGTTTTTGCATTCAGAAATCCCAGTTGTTTGTTTCTTCAGTTGTTAGACAACAACAATAAAATTTGATGTGAACATGTTCTGATGATGTGGAATTTGGCGAAAGTCCCTGTGAAATATGGTTAAAAAATTCAGGTAACTCTACAAACAATTTTATGAAACTTACTATGCAGTAAACGGATATAGCACTCTAACAAATACGGCAACTGTAACTGTGCCACAACTCTGTGCCATTTTTGCTGTCTCAGTTGACCTTCGACAGAACTATTACTTACGATGGCTTAAAACATCTTTCTACCGATATATATTTTACGGTAAATGGTTTTTAACATACAATTTTAACACACAATTACAATGAAAAGCTTTATTTACAGATTTAACATACAAATATTACAATCAACTTCCAGGACCGCTTGAGTCACTATCTTCTCGTTTTGGTGAAAGCTTATAGTAGATCCTTTTGATTTTCTTTCCCTCTGTAAGAAAAATTATGCAAATTAATAAAAATTTAAATACAGAAAATTTATTATTAATAATACAAGTAACTCTATTACATAGAGCAAGAATTTAAGCCTTTCTCTGACATCATTTGCCCTAGTATGCAAATTATCTGTAAATTAAAAATTTCATTTTTTTAAAACGAAATGTAGTGGTACATCGGCACTCGTCGTTAATTAGTTCTAGATGGCACGACGAGTAAATTTTTCCCATTAGTAGTGATGTAAATTAGATTAATTTGTTCCTGAAAACCATAAATTTCTCATTTTATCTCTCTGGGAAATTTATAAATTGACGGGTTTTTTTTTAAATTTTTATTTAAATACAAAATCTTTAAACTAGACAGACAGATAATTTATAACAATAATAAAATAAAATGAAATAAAATTTATCTTCACTGAGCCTGAAATGAAAGAAGTTGATGGCGTAATGGTATAGTGGCGAAGTAGACGCGAAGTGTTTTTGCTTGGAAGGGGGGTCTCCTTCCAGTAAAACATGAGGCACTTGCAGAGGGAATAGGGAAGCAATTTTTTCACATTGGAATGCGACGAGTATCGAGGTATGATTGTACCTAGTTTGCATTTAAATTTTTACTAGAATCAGATTTATTTTTCTATTTAAATGCAAATTCTCTTTGAATTTGTATATCAGTACAGAAAAAAAGGTATTCTTATTCACACAAGAAACTACAAAAATTATGCCTCCAATCTTAACATAAAAAAAAATTGATTGCCATTGTGTCAGAAATGACACTTTGGATACGCCTTGTCTTTGTATCTTTCAGCTAGACACGGTATTTTCGTAGGTATGCGACACAAAAATCCACGATATTTCTACGCTCCGAAAGACAACGGCTGCAACTGCCAGATGTAAACATTAGCGGCTGTCCGCAATAAGGCGCAACGTTGCAACGTCACTGGCTACGTCAGTTTTCGTCTGCTATAGATGACGTCATTATCGGGTGGCAGAAAACAGAAGCAGTTCCTATGCGTTTGCATGTGTTTTTGGACGATACCTTCATTTTCAGTTAAATAATTTATTTATAAATTTCCTCATATTAGTTGTATTTAACAGGTATTTTAACACTTTTTTTTTAATATTTCACAAGGTTTAAGAGAATACAATCATTCTTTCGTTGAGAATGATTATTATTATGTTGAGATATGTATAGATATCAGGATAAGTTACTTCAGGCCAGCGTCTTGTATCGTAACTAGAGTCTTCCTCTGTCAATAAATACAGGTCACATACTGAATAAACCTTTCCGGGCTGTACCTGAATGTTTAATTTAGTGATATACCTTTGTTTAGATACCGTATCTAAAGACTTTGCGTAATTTGAGAGCAGTTTATTCAACAAGCTGTAAGAATGCTCATTGAACTCCATGTTAAATTATGCAATTTTTTGCCACTCCTCGCCAAACAAGAAGTAAAATCTGCAAGAGTTGAGATGTGACATGCTGCGAGACACTGCCCTATTTGCAACTGTGTGTCAACATGGATTTACGCACTGAAATCAGGAATGCTCGAAAGACAGCTGCACGATCAAGTGAAAATTGGGGACAGTCAAGAAAGAAAGCGAAGAAGAAATAATTCATTAAGAGAGAGCATAAATGATCGCGAGGTTAGGCTTAACCGTCAGCGGCATAGCAACCGAGAGCAACTAATAGATAATTTTGTACACTTTTCTCAGTACATGCTGAATTTTTACTCCATTTTATAAGTGAAGAAATTTTCCCAATAATTTATTATTTGATATAATTAAGTGTAGATATCTGAATTGTGAACAATAGTACATACAGAGAGTGATGTAATCCACACTATATTTTAGTACTTGCTGAATTTTTACTCCATTTTTTTCAGTGAAAAAAATTTCCCCGAACAATTTTTTATTTGATGTAATGATAAAGTGTAGGATATCTTAATTTTGAAAAATAGTACATACAGAAAGGGGCATAATTTTTAAAACCATTGGTGTTGGGTTTCTCAGTCTTATCTTTAACTCTGTTCTGAAGTAATGGAAATTCACACTTTTTAATCACGATGTTTTAGAATCAGCCTTATAGAGAATACCCCTTAACAACGTATATTTATGATGACAGGTAATGGTAACATTCCTTACATATGTTACTTTCAGTTGAGTTGTTTTGCAAAAGGAAATATAAAACTAAAAGCGACCATGCTGGTTGCGCAGCGGCTAGTTTTCAAGAAAAACACTAGGAAGGAAAGAACCCCTGTTGCGTCTTCGGATGTACTGACTCAAAGACAGTCACGAGTAGTGTTGCCAACTTTTTCTCTGACGATTCCGGGACAAATAGCTCAAAACTGAACATCATCATCATTATCAGTCAGCCATTACCTAGTTTTCTGAGGAAATTTTTTATGTATGAAAAAATTAAAATAGTTTTTTTTAATTTATTTTTTATATTTTTTATTTTAACTATTATAGAAACTTAATTATATATATATATATATATATATATATATATATATATTACATAATAATTTTAAAAAATTTTAAATTTTACAATAACAAATTTAACGTTATATTTTTATGGGTTTTTCCAATAATATTTTTTCTCACTTTTTGCTGCAATCACCAATTCTTTCGCAAGTGAGACCGTATTGAAAAAGTTCGCAAATTATGCACACGATTCACTATTAAGTCGTATTTGCAATTCCGCCTTCACTAATTCGATATTCATGCTATACCTGGCCTTCGTCTACACACTGTTTTTGTGACTAAAATACTCTCTCTGGGTAAGCATTACTCGCAGGCATGGACAAAATGAAAGACACAATTTTCATCAGCTCGACCGATTTTTCATGTTTTTTGAAATACTCTGCCCATAGTTAGTCATTGCAATCACCATCTGCGCCATCACCGTGTACTTCCTGATCTGTATAGAAACTGATCTTGTAAATAAATATCACGGAAACTTTAATTTTAGTCTGTGACGGTCACGCTACCTGTCGGATTACTACGACGTCACAACGATCAACGGATTTACACGATGTCAATTTCAATTTAAAAAAAAATTGGAATAGTTTCCGCTACATTCCGGGACAATTTAGAATTCATCCGGGATCAGGGACAGCAATTCCAATTCTGGGACAATTGGCAACCCTAGTCACGAGAGAGAATGCCGGGAGGTGGCGCTAAAAATGAACTTCGACATCAAACTTGTGATCGCGACAGTTACGAGATGTAACCAATTGTCAAAATAAACACGTTCCTTTTTTCCTCCCAGTAATCTTTTAGATCTGTTATGATCTATTAAAAGATTGCCACCTGATTACCTCGGTATCGTTCAACTTATAGATCGCTGGCCTGACTATGAGTTTACTTTAGAAAAAAATTGCCGAAGAGCTTGTCCGAGAAGAGAACAGACTCCGTCAAGTCCACGCCGGTCAAGAAGAACAGATAAGTGCTCTCTCTGTCAAGTAGAAAAACCCCTAAATACTCAAATGAAAAGGGTTATAATACCAGTATCAAATACAAGAATAGCAATAAGGAAGAAACCGCGAAATTGTGGCATAGACGATTCAACCATGCAAACTTTGAATACATTAGAAATACACCTCTAAATAACAGTGTTACCGGCATGCCCTAAGTAGAAAGGCCAGTTAATAAGTGCGAAAGCTGTATACTAGCAAAAACACCCAGAGTATCATTTAAATCAGCACCAACAAGGTCTAAGAAACCTCTACAGTTGAATCAACAAGGTTATATTGAAGAAGTTCACTGAAAAATTCGAAGTGCCGATAGTGTCCCTCCCAATTGTAAAAGGACTTAATTTTTCGAAAAATGATAGCCCTAAAAATGAAGAAAGAATCGAAATTAAAACTATACCTTATAGAAATCTACTCGAAGTTTAGGATTTATAGCCAATAGGACTCGTTCAGACATTGCATATGCAGTCAATATATTATCACAATACCAAGAAAATCCAGGTCTAAAGCAGGGCCCGATTTAGAAAATTCTTGACTATAGGCACAACTCGGGATGGGGCGTAAAATTTCCAAAATTGACACACACAAAAAATAATCATGAATCATTGTGAAAGTACCATTTTACCAAGAATTAGCTATTTGAAGCGTAGAAGCCTAGAACATTATCAAATAACAAAAAGCAATACAACATATTAACTTCATCATTAAAACTCCAATACAATGCAACCAGAAAAACTTATTAATCCCTTATATACACTATAATATGCATATGATGAACTATACATATAACTATACATATGATGAACCAATCAATCAAATGTGAAAGGATATTTAAAAAAATTGCTGTTAAAAAAGTAAAATAAAAAAATATTGAATTGGGAATTTTTTTTTTCCTTTAAAATAAAATTTTTTTGGGGTCCCCAACATTTGGGGGCCCCTAGGCCCGGGCCTAATGGAAAATCAGGGCCTAGTCTAAAGAATTGAAAGCATTACTCAAAGTTCTTGGTTACCTTAATTATACTAGAAAATACAAATTGAATCTATCAAACATAGAAAAAGTGAGAATTCTACGATACACTGATGCCGACCACGCGTCGAACTGTGATAACCGTGTATCGATGGGTGGATGCATTGTTTACTTGGATAAAGTACCTGCTGTCAGTTGGAAGACCTTCAAACAAAGATCCCTGTCAAGTATCACTGTCAACAATGGAAGCGGAGTATATCTCACTTTTTGAAACATCAAAGGGCTTGTTCTCGATTAGAAATGTATTGAGTGATCCCAAACTTAACTTAGAAATTCAGAACTGTGACATGTACTGCGATAATTGCTGCTATTGATTTTTCTAGATAGAGTATCGAGAACTCTCATACTAAACATATTGATATACGCTACCATTTCGTTCGACAGTATGTTCGTGACAGAACTTTTATACTTAAACATGTAAAGAGTTCCGAAAATCCGGCCCGGCTGATCCTTTTATAAAGCCGGTCGTAAAAGCAACGCTAAAGAAATTCTGTAACAGAATTTTCGTATCAAAATAACTGTTTTTAGTATTTCATTGATATGTATAATTTGCACATATTGTGTTGTACAATGTATATATGTGCATATGGTATGCTTTGTACGCAACCAATTGTCACAAATTTATAGAAATTAGAAATCCGCATGACAAAAAGGGGGCCGTTTGTTGGTTTTTCTCACCTTACATACGTGGCCGTATTGAAATTAACCGGCGTTTGACATCATCACTTTCGATGAGCGTGTCTTCGGTAAATACTTCGAGTGAAGATTTCGCTCAAATGATGTAGCATCATTGTTTTTATCGTGCGGTTTTTTAAAGAGTAGAAATTATACGTTCCATCTCACTTGTGTTGTGAGCAGGGTTGCCAAATAAAAACACCGAAAATAAGGGACGGGTTTTGATAACTATAAAACTGGGAAGTATAGAATACCCCCCAGGGAAAGGGGAGCCGGGGGTACCCCCCCCGGCCCCCCAGATTGCTGCTAAATGAAACAGTAATTTTGTTTTTCTTGTGCTCGGCACCCTGAGCATGTTGAGAGTTACGTCCGTCCGACCACCATGAGCAACCGAAAAATCCTTATTACGATAGCTACAACGTGCCTTATTGGCATTGTTGGGACTAGGCCTGAGCCAATCTTCGTCCTTCATCCCTAAAAACACATAACCCTTTTTTTGGAACCCTTTTTTGTCAAAATAGACGTGGTACTTGGCTAAATCGGACTCGGACCCTTGTGGTGCCATTATAAACCGGAGCTGCACACCTCAGCCTGCTTGGCTATTTGGACCTGGTCTGGAATACTTCTGGCCAGGGGTCATCAGAAACAACAACAACAATAAAATTTAGGAAATTTAAGGGAGCTTAGAACTACAATTGTAAGTGAAGGATGACAGGGAAAACAGGAATTTCACAAAGAGTAGTACAAAGTATGCTCACTTTAAGTTCACAGAGACAATGTTTAAATGAGTACATCTTAAAATTAGGACTTTTAAGGGCATTTAAAATTTAAAAATACCAAGAAAACATGAAATTCACAGAGGATTGTGCAATGCATGTTAGTTTAAATTCAGAAGGATTCGCTGACAAATAATTTATGGGGAACCAATAATAAAATTAAGAAATTTTGAGACAGCTTTAAAATTAAGTTGAAATTGAAGGACATTTTAAGTTCTTTAAAATTCTTTTTAATGCAGTTATTTTTATTCTTTTAACTTCTCATTTATATTACACACTCAGGCTTTTAACTCTCTAAGAACCCATTTTCTCATCATTTAAAGCATAAATTAATTTAATTTTCGATCAGTCTTTAATAAAGGATTTTTAAGAGAAATTAAGTTTTCAACCTGTTCCTGGTCATGAAATGGCGAAAGGTTCTATATGCTAGAGGATAATTACAAGTTGTGGACAGTCACAAAAGTTCAAATATTCAAAGATAAGACTGAAAGTCACAAAGGACTTGAAATCAAACTGATATGCTAGAGGATAATTACAAGTTGTGGACAGTCACAAAAGTTCAAATATTCAAAGATAAAGACTGAAAGTCACAAAGGACTTGAAATCAAACTGCACTTATTTTTTTTCTTTTCTACTCTAAAAGCCTATCTATATTATTGTATTAACTAGAACACTTAGAAAAGATTAGTGATTTTATTCATGTTAATGCTATAATATTATTTATAAAAAAAATAGCATATAAGTAATTAAAACTGTTAGAATATCTAAAAATTATAATTATAAAAAATAAAATTAATATACTGTTTAAAATATTTAAATCATTAAATTTAATAATAACTAAATTCCATGATGATAAGTTATAATGATAATATAATGATAATAAATTATAATTAAAAATAATTTAATTTATTATATTAATATAACCATAATAAATTAAAATAATGTACTGTTTAAAATATTTAAATCATTTAACTACATAAAAACTTACCTTCTGCTGGAGGAAGGTAAAAGTCATTTTGTTGGTCAATAAGATGGCTGATATCAATGTTATCATCATCATCAGATTTTTCCTTTTCTGGAACTTCAACTTTGGGATTCTTTGATGGGCGCCCAACTTTTCTCTTATGTTTAGGCACACGTCTACTCCTTGCACACCTCCTTTTTACCTTGACCTCTCCTAAATACAGAATTTAATATATCTCATGCCATACATATTGCAAAAATCAATAAATAAATCAAAGGTACAATTTATTTTTTTAGGAGCAACGATATATTTTTAAAAATATACAATTATAATAAAGATCAATATTAAAAGTTTGACAAATTTATTTTGAATTGTACATGATTTTTACTCTTTTTTCTGATAATAATACAGCAAATAAGCATTAGCAAACTTCAGAGAATTTCATTACTTAAGCTATTTTCTAATTTTCCTATGTAGTCTTAAATTTTTTAAATGTAATAGCAGAGCAAATGTGGTTTCAGAAAGCATATATCTATGGCATTACAAACCACTCTATGCCAACTGACAGTTATTTGCTTTGAGATAAGTTTTTATTATTTTGTAACAGAAATAAGATTGTTTCCAGTAATAAGTGAAAAGTTGAAACTAAATAACTCTCCATACACCAGCTTCTTCTAAGGACATTTCAGTCATAACAAAAATAAAAAAAAATTTTCTCCCCAATGCGGCAGACGGTTTCTTGGAGAATATCCTTACCGCCATAGTACACCGCAGTTTTAATAGCCATTTTATTATGGGGGCACCATATAGGCAGACTAGCATTACCCCCTATGAAGGGACAACACAAACAGAGGATTTTTGTGGCGCAATGCTGGGATTCGATCCGAGTGCCCTCAGCACCGAAAACCAGAGCGCTGTACCACAGGGCCGCCACAAGCAAAAAAATATAACTGATAACAATCTGTCTGCTATTGCAAAATACGACAAAAATTCCAACATATAAGATCTATAACTTGAAATATGTCTTGTGACAGCATTTTGAATAGTTAGAGATAATAAAAATGATTAAAGTATCCTACAGCACCATTAGATATCAAATCCCCAAACTTAGTTTTAAATGGTTCATATTGGCCAGTAAATTTTAAATTATACCAACTGTGAAAAAGAAATATTAGGACTGGCTTAAAGTACATTGTCGTATGACTGATAAAATGAAAGAATGGTTTAGTGTTTGCTTGATAAATATATTTTTAACTGCAACCATTTCTATGATTTTTTAAAATTGTTACGTAGGTAACCTTTCATATAGAAGCAAATGATATCTTATCAGTGTCATAGATATAATTGAATAAGAAATTTGAATAAGAAATGTTGAAAGATTTGAACAACCATGAATTTAGAACTTTAATGGACAATACATTCTTTACCCATATTTTAACAAATGAAAAGCAACAAGCCTTTTGTTGAGAAAAAAACAAAGTTTAAACAGGATTAAATTAATCTAGTTACCCGATATAAGTTTTTCCTGCATGGCAATGATATCCTAACTTTAAAGTAAATATCTCATACATTCCTGATTTCGACTATGCCAAGTGCTGATTGGGATTGGCCAAATTATAACATGTGATGTATTCTAATTGGTCAGTATGCACAAGCATATGCAAATTTCTACCACACAGATTGCTATATATAATGTGTACATGTTATTCTGTGTGGTCAGTTGTCATTTGTTTTTCGGAAGTCAGCTCATTGGAGCTCAGGTGTTGTCAGCAAGTAGCACTACTTTTTTTTTATTTTGTTGTACTGGTGGCAGTAGCCATTTTGTCAATGTTCTGAATTACTTTTAGTTTAAATTAAAACTAGTTACTTTATATCTCACCTCAATGTTCTCCTCATTTCAACTCAGGTATATGAAGTATTTTACTCTTTTTTAATAGGTTATAGTTTAAGGCCATAACCGGCCAACAATACTATAGGCCCAGGTTTGTGACCATGTCAACAATATATTCTTTACCCGTATTTAGAGGTACATAAATTTTGCATAAAAATATTGAAATTTCGCAAAAAAATAATTACAATATATCAAATTTTGCATTTATTCGCAAATATATATATATATATATATATATATCCAATGTTTCACATTTATTTTTAAAAAATCCAAAATTTTACTTACTTGGTTAGGTAAGTATCAAAATTCTTAGTTAAAAGCTAACATTGTAGTAGTTTCCGCATTCTCTTCCTTTGGCAATAAGTAATAAGCAAATTCTGAGAGTGAAATCTCTCAGTTAAAGACCGTGGATGGTCTTAGGTAACCAATTATATTAATAAATTATTACTACTATTACCAAATTTCGCTTAAAAAGCCGTTTATCACTGAGTTTTTGCCGAAAAGTAGTGAAAAAATAATTTTCGCATTTATTCGCTCATATCGGCAAATTTCGCATTTATTTCGTAAATACGAAAATTTCGTATCCCTACCCATATTTTAATAAATGAAAAGCAACATGCCTTTTGTTCAGAATGTTAAATTTCAACAAAAGTCATGGCAAATCTGTGATCAAATGGGAAAAAAGAGTCCATCTTCAAATTTTTCAAGACACAAAAAAATCAAAATTTAAAAAGTGCGATGAATTTTCAACTATATTACAATTTACAATGCACATTTAAAATCATGCTGCAGTTTATTCAAATATAGTCAGTACATCAAAGATGTCAAATTTTATGCTGAGAGTTAAAGCACGTCTTTTTTAAAAATTTATTTATTTATTTATTTATTTATTGAAACCATTTAGGAGGTCCTCCAATGAAAGCAAAACTTAGACATTTTCAACTATTATACTAAAAAAATGCTTAAATTATAATCTAGGATTCATATTTTACTATTTATAAATAAAAAGATACACTAATGAAGCTAATACACAAATGAAGCCTAAAATACTAAACATGTATAAGAGTTTTACATAATTACGCAAATCAGGATCTTGATCAGTTTCACGATCATCATCTTCTATAGCTTGACCGTAACGATCTTTTGTTTTCCTGAGGAATGATTCGGCTTTTATCTTGGCTCTTCTAGAACCAACACTTTCTGAACCCTGAAATAATTTTTTATAGTAAAATTATGTTTTGTATCTTCAAATATACTCAACTCATTTTTTACACAAATTTGATGTTGCACCATCCAAGAAGAAAAAAAAAGACTTTTTTTTTTCACTTTTACAGTAGTTTCATTACTTTATTTTTATTGGTTTTGCAAACAAAGTATAGTTCTTAATTTCATCTTATACTGCTTTCGGATGACATGGTACTTACCACCCATTTTATTATAGGAAACATATCTTTTTATACGTTTTATTTTTAAATGGATTTCTGAGGAACATATCTACCATGTAAAAAAATAGTTGGGTGTACTAATAGCAAAAGACAGATTAAATAAATATATAATGTAACAAAGTTGATAAAAAGAACTAGGAAATATAAACTTTCAGATCTTGATGGTACATTTTTTGATAAAAATATATTTTAAATAGATAAAAATAGTAAGAACAAATTATATGTATTGAATATGCATAAAATTTAATCAAAGCTACTTCAGAAATAAAAATTTTGCGATCGCTATAATAAATTTTATAGTAAAAATGTTTTAAATTAGAAATTAATAGTAAATATGCCTGTTAAATATGTATACATTTTTGTGAAAACTATTGTAGAAAGATAAACTTTCTTATTCCAGTGATAATTTTAGGACAAAAATATGTTTGAAATTTAAAAAAATATTCATAATAAGATATCCATATTAGAAAGGTATCAGATTTAGAGAATACTTCATTAAAAATAAGTTAAAGTAAGGCAAGTTTCTTAATATTAGGCTAACGTTTAAGAATATCCCCCAAAACACTGGATCAATAGTGGCGCATAAAATTCAGTATATTCCTATATTTTAAATAATGTATGTTTTCAAAAAGGAATGAAAATTTAATACTTCAGAAAGAAAGAAATCCAATTTAAAACTCAGTATGAAAACTTTTTTTCAGAATAATTTAAATTAGAAAATTTTATTAGCAAATTTATTAACAAATAAAATAAAAAGGATTATGGTGAGTTCATCCACCACTATAGGACACATCTTTTGAGAGAAAATTTTCATAAAAAAACAAATTAACAGTACAATGTCAGCCCAATGTTAAAACTGCTCCATACTTTAATATTGTAAAATACTCCAGCCGAATTTTCGTTTAAACATTTTATTCCCACACAACACACAAACAAACAATATTACATTATTCTTCATTCTCATTCTTTTGATTTTATCAAATTAGCACCAATTCGCTCTCTTCACCCCACACAACTCACAAGTCGGCTTTATCAAGCTCAACTCCCAGCCTTTTCATTGCCACACGATGAAATAGAAATAGTGTCTGGATATTGGAAAACAGTGTTCATACTGTCTAGATGCCTATTGTAAAATACTCCAGCTGTGTTTCCTTTTAAACATTTTATTCCCACACAACACACAAACAAACAATATTACATTATTCTTCATTCTCATTCTTTTGATTTTATCAAATTAGTGCCAATTCGCTTTCTTACCCCAAACACCTCACGAGTCGGCGTTTTCAAGCTGAAATCCCAGCCTTTTCATTGCCATACGATGAAATAGAAATATTGTCTGGATATTGGAAAAGAGTGTTCATACCGTCTAGATGCCTATTCTAAAATGTAGCAGGAGATGTCACAACATGGACTCTGCTATTTCTAAATGGTAGATACCACCAGCAGCCTTAAACAAGTACTTTCCAAACAAATCATGAAATTTTTAGTCTGTCATTTACAGTTCTAATATCACAGATTACTTGATATTAAAACTGCAAATACAGTCGATTCTGGTTAATCAGACCACATCGGGACACAATCATTTTGGTCCTAATAACCGGCTGGTCCGATTACACAAGGCTTATGCAATAGGATTTGTTTCTATTCTTTAGGATTCGGTCCGATTAACCGGTGGTCCAATTAACCTAACTTGACTGTATTTTTAATTTTAACATTATATTTTTATACACAAAACAAAATAGTTGGCCAATGAGTTAAAAATGCATAATTTAACAAATTGCAAATATAAAATATGAATTTAAAATTTTGAAATTTCACCATAAATTATGTTTCAGAAGCATTAATTTTTTTTTTTTTTTGTCTTGAGATAAAAAAGAATCTAAATGTTCTCTTGCCAAACTGACATGCCAGTCAAAAACTATTCAAGCTCAGTCCACATACTTCACCAAGAATAACTCTAAGCGAGGTTCAAATGAATAATCAAATAAGTTCAAATGAATAATACCTCTCATCGATGGGAATTCCGATTTTAAATAAAAGGGAAAAAAATAAAGAAGGTCAAGTAAATTATACCAAACGCACAGTTGCTGTGAATTGCAGATCGGTTGACGGCGAAAAATACAGTTAAATCTTAATATTGAAGGGCAGCACGCTGTAAAAGCTAAAACTGCCAGTGGTAGAAAATATGGTGTTATGGCTTATAATACAGCTTATTCATCACATTACGGCCTGATATAAAAAAAATACGGCTGTTTAGCTGTGAACTCCTGTGAAATCCTCCATCCAGACGTACTTAGATTTAAAGTACAGATGTACAACAAAATACAGAAAGAAATTATAGCATAAAAATGTGTATTTGCTTTGTAATCATCACAGTAACATGCTGTCATGTGGTTTGTGTTATCTGTATATAAATAAAACAGTTCCATAACTGACTGACTGACTGATTGACTGACATATAACGCACAGACCAAACCGCTGGACCTAAAGGGCTGAAATTTTGCATGGCGATTCTTCTTATAGTGTAGGTGTGCACTAAGAAAGATTTTTGAAAAATTCTTCTTAGATTTTTTAAAATTAAATTTTTAAGCTGTTTTAGTAACTTTTTTTAAGTTTGCATTTAAAATAATAATTTGGGGGTTATAAAATTTATATCACGAGAAAGATCATAAAAATTCCTTTAAAATGAAATCTTTTTTCGAATCTTTACCTCCATTTTCTGATTTTTGGTGAATTTTTAAAGATTAATTTTTAGAATTTAATTTATTAAATGCTGATCACGTGGTTTCTTTTCTTTTTGTGATACTTTAAACTAATTTTGCGTCATGTGCACTACAACGAAATAAACTGACAAAAAAATTTTTTTTTTAATTTCTAATGTGGCAGACGATTAGACATTATCCAAAAACATATTAACATACAGTAAAAGAAATGCTCCTCAAACTGTACTATGTTTACTGTACTATATTCTTTAGTATGTTCTATTAGATTTAATTTGAATATTTTCTTCTACACTATTTTGCCTATAAAAATATCCGTTACGATTTTTTTATAAATAAATATATATATATATATTTCTTTTGGCATTAATTGCATACATTGATCATTGTATTTATTATATACATATATATATACATTTTTTTGGCATTAATTATATACTGTTGTATTTAATTTGAATGTACTCCGTAGCGAAGCATGGGTATTCAGCTAGTCATTCAATAAAGGAAAAACCAAGATGTTTGTTCAGCAACAATCAGGCCAACCTACTAGTAAATGAGGGCTGTTTAGAGGATTCGCCCCTGTTTGAAGTCCTAATTGCATCGGAGGTTCAATCCGTTTTTAAGACCAGGAGATACAGAGTTTGGAGTGAGCCTCCTGCTCATCACTGGTATCTGACCAAGCACCCTGGTCTGGCCTTGCTCTTTAGAGGTTTGAAACCAATACAGTCTGCCCTGGTTCGTCTCCAGAGTGGCCATACAAAAAGTATGTGCTTTGAGAACTATACAAATGTCATTCCCCCCTTGTTCCTGTTCTGTTACTCCTGCAAATCCTACCCACATTGTAGACTGTTTAAGTATCCCCATCAGCTTGCTTGCAGATCAGGATACTGCTGCCTTCCAATTGCTCACACGACAAAGCCTCAAGGACCTGGTCTAGCATTTTCTAGTCCAGGGGGCTTAGCAACAAGATGTTGTAACCAACAGAACTGAAACAATTTCTACTCAGTGTAAACTGGATAGCCGTGGATCCGATGGTATAAGCAACTCATAATATTAATGTAGACATAGATTATTGTCTATTTACATCTCGTTTATTATAAAATATCTAGACTAATAATAACGTACAAGTTTGTTCCAAAGAATGCTGATAACATTATGGACAGCGGGGTTCATAATCACAGTTCAATCTAGACTTCACATCTGCTCTTTATTCCCTATGCTCTCCCATCCCTCAATCTCTCATAATGGTCCGGTCTAAAAAAAGCCCTGTCTAATAGTCTTTTCTTCATTTATACCTTTAACTCATAAAATTCTCGAAGGTTCCATTGTCTTATGTATCAGATGCAATCCCCTCCCAGCTTTTCGTCACCTGGTCACCTCCAGGCTTGCGTTTTCTTTTTGTCAGCCCGACACCCTGGGCCTTGCATTGTCTCTTTGTGCACTGATGGTCTTTTCCTAATGAATGACCCTTTTTCCACTTTGGGAAGTGGGTGCCGTACCTTGCCTGTTTAACAGACTGCCCGATTCCTTTAACAAAAAGTCACATCTGTACTGGATTTTCCAAAGTTAGGATTGAGTCTGTTTTCAGAATATGTGAGTCTCACACTCAGTATTTTATGGTTCATTAAGTCTTCAATAAATGACATAACTTTTTGCAACATATTCTAACAATATTAGAAAACTTTGAAGAAGAAAAAAAAAATCACTTACTTCTTTTCTACCTCTTTGAGGTGGATTCACGAGTTTATCTAACTCACTGAAAAGAATGAATAAAACATTAAAAATGAGATAATAAATGATTAGCATAACATTAAAATCATTAAAGGGACTCATCACCTTGGCACAAGTTGAAAAGACAGAATTTTTGCTGTTGTTCGAACCTCTATAATTTTTTTTTTTTTGTATTGTCCATTATATATGAAATTTTCAGTATTAGTTCTCTAAACTTCATAGATTATGTTCCCTGAATTAATTTTATTACAAGTAAATAAGAATTTTCTTTATGAAGTAAGATGTGAGTGTATTTTCTTAAAATTTCAAATTTATACAGATACACTGCGCGCAGACTTACAACACCACCAATTAAGCTTCAATAATAATTTTTACATTTTTGTGATGCTAAAACATTAGGTATATTTCGACACCTATTTAAATTTTAAAACACCCAAAAATATTTACCCCAAGGCAATCAGATTTTTAAAAAATGAAAAAGCCCATTAAAATTACAAGTCAAATGTTATAAATTCATAGTAAAATATTTTTTTTAAAGAAACAATTAGGTGCATATTTTTGGTAGCATCATTATACACCTATCCTGAAAATATGAAAGCAATATATGCAGTAGTTTCCTTTATACAGTGCGTGCAAGCATGAAAATGATCATTTCGAGAAAACAGCTTCTAAAGTTCCCACACTGGTAATGTTTCCATTGGAACTGCTTCTTTCATTTCATAGTTTTTAATGTTCTAGTTGAAATATTTGAACACGGTTTGTTTTAAATGATTCAGAAATGTTCAAATATTCCAAAAATGCGAAAAAGTAAAATTCAATTTTTTGAAGGTTCAAAGGTGATGAGTCCCCAAGGATTACAATAACTCAAATAACAACTCAGACAAGAACACTTGCAATAACAGCCAAATAGCAAACTGAGTTGAAGTTTCATTTATTTATAGCAATTATTTCAGATTTCTCTAATTCCTCTAATTCCCTCCAATTTAATCACTATACAAAGATTGCCTATTTATGTACACAAATTGCCAATCTTTTTCAACTGATAAATATGTTGTACCACATCTAGTAAAATACAGAGATTTTTTTCTAACAAAAAGGCATCATTGAAGGTTAAAGCTAAAATTCCAAGTTTGATATAAAAATAGATATAAATATGCTATACAAAACAGCACAAACAACTTCGGTGCAGTAGAGCCATCTGTCTGATTTTGCATGCCTTTATCAAATGATCATCACACATATATTTTTTTAAAACTGAAACAACTGAAATGTCTCTCTAAATTCTCAATCTTACACCACAACAACAGTTTAATATTATCTTAATATTTTTCTTTCCATCATGAATATTGACATTTAAGCACTATTTTCAATGTTTACTCTCATGTCTCTTTAAAGACAAATCTTACTATTCATTATTCAGGCTCATTTTTCTCCACTTACTTCACTGCTTTGAGAAAATACTTCCAAGATATATATCAATTGAGATATCCCATTCAGTTTTTTTCTTTATGAGTATTAAAATAAAGTAAAAACAGATTTTCAGGATAGCAAATGCACCCATCCCTTGATTTACACTGTTTTGGTTTAATGCCCCTTTGGTTTGATTATCCCTTTCTGTGGAGATGGTTTTATGGGCCATATGTTGCCATTTCTTATATATCGCTCACTCCTTTCAACAACGCCATATCTCAAAAAACATGATTTTTCAGGAGAGTGATTTTAAAGTTTAAAAGTACATTAAAATGTACTGAAAATAAATATTAATTCTGTTGTCTAGCGACTAAATATTGAGTGGTGAGATAAGGCGATTTTACAGGGATATACTATTCTTTTAGGGCATTCTGAAAATTGGCATAACTAAAAATTGGCGATTTTTGAGATATGACGTTGTTGAAAGGAGTGAGCGATATCTTATGCACATGGGCTTGAGGTGACCCTGTGGTACAGCGCACTGGCTTTCGGTGTTGAGGGTGTCGGATCAAATCCTGGTGTCATGCCACCAAAATACCTGCGTTTGTGTCATCCCTTCATAGGGGGTAATGCTGGTTTGCCTATATGGTGTCCCCATAATAAAATGGCCAGCAAACTGCGGCAAATTATAGGCGAATATCTACATGACAAAAAGCCAATAAAAAATATTCTGTGCACTCTTGTATGCACTTTTTGGGGGTTTGTTACCATCTCCCAGTTTTATATAATTTCCTTAGATTCAAATTATGTAATTTCACTTTAACACAGAATGTATCTGTCATGTAAATCGAGGGATGGGTGTAATCTTATTCATTAAACATCATACAAAAACTTTCCATTTCCAACAACAAAACATTGCAACTACAAGTTTATAAGCCAAATTATAAATAAATAAAATAAAGTGCAACAACATGAAGGCATTCTGATGGGGAAAAAAAAAAAAACATACACCTACAGAGAGCAGAAAAGTCATGTAATAGGAGATGCCTTTTTGTGCAAATGCTTGAGAAAATATTTGTAAGGTAATTTTTAATTACAGGAAATGTAGATTATAAACATGTCATTAGTAAATTAGAGATACTTATAACAGTAAAATATTATTTTAAAAGATAATTACATGATGTACAGAAATACATAAAATTTTACTTAGAGAAAAAGGAGAAAAAATGTGAGCACAAAGGGTAAAAAAAGGCAGCTGATGATTAACAATTATTTTCCCTGAAAAAGATCTGAACCAGATTTTTTGAGCAAATTTAATTTGATTCATTTGTGTCATTTTTGATTCTTTGTGAATTTGTGAACCATCCATAGAGGCAATCTTGCCTGATGCTCCTTGGCAATATTGTTAATGTAAGAGGTGATTTGATTGCTAAGTTAAAACAAACCTTATCTGCAACTGAAATAATTACACCTAAAGAAAAAGATGGAGGGATGAAATAAATTTAAGACACCCAATGTCAACAGTTAATATGAGAGTCTAATAAAACTTGATACAAGCAAAAGTAAAAAATACTTTGCTGACAAGGCTAGTTTGACATGGTAAAAACAAGCAAATAAAGACACATCACATGTTTTTAATTTATGACTTTTAGCAATGTATCAAATAAGAAATATGCTTCAATATAAGAAAAAGTTCTGCACTTCTAATAATAAATTTACAGCCTGAATTTTATTCCAGATTTTATAGCAAATATTAATAACTTTACTTAAATTAAAACACTGAATCAAGAAAATTTACTGTAATTTACATTACCTAATAAAACTATCATATACTTTACAATCATCAGTCAAAGATACCTTGACCTGGCTGTCCAAACCTTTCTTGACTTCTAGATACTGACTATGAAGATCTCTCAGTGTCTTCAAAGAAACAAAGAATTAAAAAATAAGATGTACTGAAGAACATGAAAATTTAAAATGCAATAACACAGTTGAACTACTTATTAAATTTCAACTTTGTATAACATAACATTATATACTAAGAGGCAGTGTGATGATTTCTCAAATAGTTCTCACAGCATTCGTATTACGAGGAAATTAACAGGAAGAGAGCATTATCTCCTTGATTCAGACTAAGTAATACACACATTTACTAATGTTTTACAATATACACTGTAATATTCAAATAATAACACCTGAAAATTATAAACACTGCCCTTTTATTTTTATAGATGAGAGACAAAATTCAACTGCTTACAAAATATGCTAAATTGAGATAATGCTCTTCAAATGCCTATAGTTTAAAAAACAACCATGTTTTATCAGAAAAATTCTTAATTTTGCCAAAATTGCATAAATTCCCCTTAACTGAACAGAATAGGGATATAAATGGTAAACTTCTAGTAATTTATATGAAAAAAACCAATCCTTAATGTATATCTTTAAGGTAAAAAATATATATGTTAAGTACACCACAGACACTTAAATACATTATTAATTGCAGATAAAATAGAAATTCTAATGTAATTTTTTTTGTTCATACTAACATTAAAACTTTTTGCTTATAATGGTACTCAGTCATAAAGCTTGCCATGCCAGTAACAGTTTTTTTCTCCTGTAATAAACATGTTTTTAAACTTCATTTATTCTTTTTACAATTCAATAAGGTGATACTCCAGTAGTTCCAAAGCAGAAAAACACATGAGATTAAGAGAGAGTTTTTGTAACATAATATAACTTAACTTCAAGATATTTCCCTCATAGCTTGTAACAAAACATAGAAATTGATGTCATGCAACTTTTATCAGATTATTACTTAAATGAACTTTGTGGAAGTGTTTTAATTGACATAAAAAAGGACTTTTAAACAATATAATTCCTTAAATTCATTAGAAAAGTTCGTATTATATGAAGACTGATCTCACTGAGATCTATGTTTCGCAACAAAATTCAAAATCTTATTCTAGTAATGGATCACAATTTAACAGAAACATTTCCTATAAACTAACATATGATTTCCTGCTTTTGAAACTATCTGGTGGTGGTACCATAGAAGAATGTTCATAACTAACATATTGCTGATAATTTTATTTAAATATATACACAAGTCACCAGCAAAGTTGGAAATTTTGGAATAAAGTACAGCATTTTTATTTCTTGAAATCTATTTTCTTTATATGGGGGGCTGAGATTCACAGTTTAACTTTTTAACTGTCGTGCCCGAAATAGTCTTGGGGTAGATTTATTTTCTTGCATCTCATTGAATTGTCAAACCCGAATCTATCTCGGGACAAGTTGATTTAGGCTTTATTCAATAGATGGCAGCACTAGTATTCTATACGATATCTTGGGAGGTGAATTTTTGCTTTATTCAGTAGATGGCAGTTTATGTACATTATTTTGAACTAAAAATTTGATTTTTTACAATAAAAAATTGACATTTTCCGTACCAAAATCATCAATATAACTTGACGGCTAAAAGGTTAAATGATTAAATGTGAGGATCTGCCCAAAACTCATTAAGGTCATAAGTAAAGGTAGTTTACAAGTAAAGTAATGTTCAGTTGATCAAATATTTCTCCAATGTGACTTTCCCTTTATCCTAAATTGTCTTCAACATTTGCATGTAAAAACATGAGTTTACACAGTACTGGTCAACAATATGTTAATATAATGGAGCTTTAGTATTAAGGATAAAGAATTATTTTATTAAAAAAGAAAAGAACAATGGAGCAGAAAGCTTTCCAGTTCATTACTGAAGAACCTCACCACAAGAAGCCAGTTCTGATTATTATTATTATTATTTTTAATTATGCCCGCCATTATCTTCTCAGACATAAGGTGTCTTGCAGTACAATACAACAGGGAGGTGGCTCCAGAAAGGGGGAGAACCCCAAATTCAACACAAGAGTGAACATCAAATAGGGAGGGGCAACTGAAAAGATGCTCCTCAGTCATGTGCATAGTATTGCAGAGTGGGCAGAATGGAGAATCGGCTAGTTTAATTCTATATAGATGGACCTGCAAGTAATCATGTCCAGTGATGAAAACATGCCACTCCTTTGACTCTGAGGAGGAGGGAAGGTTGAGCACGTCTCTGGTCAGTGGCGCAAACAGGGCCCTTGCCCCCCCCCCCCAAAGAAATAGAAATTACATTATGAATATTGGTTTTGAATTATAAAAATTTTTATCCGTTCATCGCGCCCCCCCCCCTCCCCCCCAAGAAAAATCCTGGGTGCGCCACTGTCTCTGGTAATCAAGTAGACAAGCCCAAGATTCTCTACTCTTTATAAGTGGAAATTCTTTTGTGCCAGATATTGCTCCTGAAAAGTCATTTGACATTTCGAAGAGGAGTCGGGAGACAAGGTAATGAAGCGTCGAAGCCTCCTTAGCCAAAAAGTCGGTTAGCCATTGCCATAAATGCCGCAATGGCTAGAATCCATTGAAGGACAACCTCTTTTCCAGTACTAAGAAATGAGTCTATACACTGTTTACATTCAAACTCGAGTTCTGATGGGTATAGACTATAGTCAGTAATGGCCTGAATTGCAGCCTGAGAGTCAATTAAAAGGATAATGTTTTGGTGAGGGATTTCACCAATAGCTCTAAGGGCCATCAATATTGAAAAATATTGATGGCCCTTTCTAATGGATAGTTCTGATTATGAACCTACCCAATTTAAAGAATATTAATGCATAATATCACAAGCAAATCCCAATTTCCATACATAACTATAATTTTTATATTATTGTTATTATAATTCAATCTTTACCTAGTATCAATTGTCAGTAATCTTGGAGAGAGAGAGAGAGAAAAGGAAGAGGGGTATCTTCATTCTTTAAACTACAGATCTATATTCTCAAAAAGCTTTATTATTTGTTCATTCAAATTTCACTCTGAACACAAATAAGTCAATAAAATTATTCTGCCTGACAATTTTTGAGTGATGATTTTTTTTTTCAATCATGCTTTGTACATCAGACTCTTGAAACTGAAATTCTAGAAATTTATAGAAATTTCAGTTCAAGAGTGATGAATTTCAATTTAAGAACTTCACAAATTATTTTCAAACATTTTTAATAAATTTACATTAAAAGATGCATGATGAAAACAATTTGTTTACATACATGATAAAAAAGTTATCTAATATTTTATAATGACAAAAATAACTAAAACAAATGCAGAGAAATTAGCATGCATAAAGCTGAAAAAGAGTCAAAATTAATAAATTTCATGAGTAATGTATAAAAGTCTAATAATATACAATATTATTACTAACTTAAATTTTTTAACATGAATTTTTTTATCATGTGTAGAATAAGATGATAGTCTAATTTACAAACAAATACGCCTACTTTCCCTTTATTTAACTTAATTGTATAAATATGAGTGAAAATATTTACCTTTAAATTATTCTGTACATTGTATTCAATTAAATCAGATTTGTAAGTAGCTTTCAAATTAGATATTGCCTCAGAATTTCTTTGTATCTTTTGCATGGAACCCGTAACTGGACCTTTCTATAAAATAAATAAGAAGTATTAAAAATGAATGTTAATTATCGACACGAACTGTGAACATTTATGACTGTGAACATTTTCCCATTAATACTGCAATGATTATAGGATAATTTCTTATGGAAGTACCCAATGGGTGAACTAATGTTACTCTCTATGAGGGGAACAACACAGGGAACATCCATTCCTTTGCCACGATCTAAACTTGGGTCTACACAAGGTAGTTTGCTGCATTAACTACCATTTAATGTGTTCATTTATGAACACCTATGAATGCATACAATTTTATTTGGGGACCACAGTCATAAGAATCAAGGGGAAAAAACTAATACTTCTGGTAGTAGAAGTCTTATATATATATATATATAACGGTTCCATAACTAACTGACTGACTGACATATAACGCACAGACCAAACTGCTGGACCTAAAGGGCTGAAATTTTGCATGACGATTCTTCTTATAGTGTACGGGTGCACTAAGAAAGATTTTTGAAAAATTCTTAGATTTTTTAAAGTTAAATTTTTAAGCTGTTTGTGTAACTTTTTTTAAGTTTGCATTTAAAATAAAAATTTGAGGGTTATAAAATTTATATCACCAGAAAGATCATAAAAATTCCTTTCAAATGAAATCTTTTTCGGATCTTTACTTCAATTTTCTGATTTTTTCGGAATTTTTAAAGATTAATTTTTAGAATTTAATTTATTAAATGCTGATCACATGGTTTCTTTTCTTTTTGTGATACTTTAAACTAATTTTGCATCACGTGCATAACAACGAAATAAACCAAAAAAATTTCTTGCTAATGCGGCAGACGATTGGACATTATCCCACAAAATATTAAAATACAGGAAAAGATATGTTCTCAAACATTACTGTATTAACTGTACTATATTCTTTAGTAAGTTCTATTAGATTTAATTTGAATATTTTCTTCTACATTATTTTGTCTATAAAAATATCCGTTTTGATTTTTTTATAAATATATATTTTTGTTTTTTTACACCAACTGCATACATTGATCATTGTATTTATTATAAATATACATACATACATATATATATACATACATACATACATATATATATATATATATATATATATATATATATATATATATACATACATACATACATACATACATACAGGGCCTTTTTATCACATGGGCAAATTGGGACTTTGCCCAGGGCCCCCTGATACTAGGGGGGCCCCAAAACCCCTTTGGTGTATGCACCTAGTACTTCTAATAGTATGTATTTTTATAAATGTCCGTAAGGGGGGCCTCCAGATAGCATATGCCCCGGGGCCCCCAGCGTTCATAATCGGGCCCTGCATACATACATACATACATATATATATATATACATATACATACATACATACATATGTATATATATATATATATATATATATATATATATATATATATATATATATATATATATATATACATACATAGATACATATATATATATATATAAATATATATATATATATATATATATATATATATACATACATACATACATACATATATATATATAAATATATATATATATATATATATATATATACATACATACATACATACATACATATATATATATATATATGCATACATACATATATATATTTATATACATACATACATACATATATATATATATATATATATACATACATACATACATATATATATACATATATACATGTCTCGGTTCCCATCTCAGTTATAAGTCCAGGAATATCTGTAATCGGCTTGACCTTCACTCACCACATCATTAAGCTGATGACATAGCATGTCTTATATTGTACAGCTCTTGTATTCTGCTTGCATCAAAGAATTATACTTATTGTAGACATTCTAACTTAACATTGAACAATTAAAAAACTGGACAGTTATAAATAATGTAAAATTTCAATGCTTTAATTGTCAACTCATACAGTCAACACTATCCTTCTTTAACATTTCTAATCAGCTTTGTACCTCCCAGAAATATCCAGCAGTGGTACCTATCACTCAAGACAAGAGAGACACTGGGTTAGATGAATTTTGTTTAATCACTACAATATATTTTGCAAGATAAATGCATAGATCTACAAGTTAAATGTGATTCTGCTACAAACACTCAAGCAAACTAGAGAAAAATTCAGATTTGGTTTTCAAGGTCAGAGCCAAGCCAATGTAGACTGATTTTAAGTTTAAGTGGGCCCAAATCTTGCAATTTATGTACACAGCAATTTTCAGTATTCTCAAAAATCAAAGAAGTGTTTTTAAGTCAATATTAAATAAAATCTTAAATCTGCTTATAATTTTTTTAATAAAATGTTATAAACTTTACTGTTTTCTTAAGCTGATCCTGCACAGACCTGAAATGAGTTATAAATCAAGGATCCCCAGCCTGCATTGAGCTCAAACCCAGTCTCTAATGTCAACTTAATGATTCAAATCTGCAAACTCTGGTACTGATAACCTATGCCCAAGCCATTTACCATCATCTGGCTAAATCCACAAAAGGAAACTGAATAACTTGAAAATAGCAGATTAAATAAATTTGGTTATGCAGCACATGCTTCAAAGCTTTTTTAATTACTATAGATACATGAGATTTTTATATCTCCTACAACAGAACACAATGTTTTTACACCAACAGATACAATTTTCAGAGTTCATTAAATGAAATTTTGCTGAAAACTGGAAAAAGATGGATTGTTTTTACAGAGAAGTATGAAAAAGTTTTTTTTATTTTTAAAGGTGAAACTTTTTGTTTCAAGAAAAAAAGAACTTTTTAAAACAAGATTAGGAAAATGGATTTAAATTTTTAAAAAAATAAAAAATGGAAAATTGTCAAAAAACTGAAAAAGGATAATCTTACATTTAAATGAGAAAGAAAAATAATTGTAGGAATTTGAAAACTAAAAATTTTTTAACAACTGAATATCTTTTCTTCAGTGCACATATCCCATAAAAATTGTTAAATATGTTACATGCACCTGATAAGCAACCTATATTTGCTTAATAGCACACATTCTGAAGCAAACTTTTATCTATAACAGTCATTTAAAAATATATTTATACAGCTACCATTTTTTTAATGCTCCTATATTCTATTTGTATACCACAGTAAACATCCAAAATGCTTCTATCTCAAAAAAAAAAGATTTCAAAAAAGTAGAGAAATAAGGAAAAGTTTGGGCCCTGAATATCATTTTCCCGTTTAAACGTACACCACCTTTCCCACAGTTCTCATACCTAAGATATCACAGAATACAGGATGAAAGATATTTATGACATTAGCATTCAAATTTTTAAAATGAAATAGATTGTAAAAATCAAAAGACTATTATAACTAATGTATATATACAGGACAATAACTTAACTTATTTACTGCAAAAACAATTGACAAAGAGATTATTCAGGATATAATCCAATCACTGCAACATTTGCATTTGAACTTCCAGTTTAATTAGTATACATTCATTATTATTATAGTATGATCAAAGATTGCTAAATCCTAATCTACTTCCAAAGGTTAAAGAAAATATATTTAATTAAAACTGTGATACAGAAATTTTCAGATAATGTCAACTTACTAAAGTTTGGTTCGTAACATACATAAATGCATTCTGAATTAGATAATCAATAACATAATGCAGAGTACTATATTTATGTAACACGGCCTCAGAACGCAGATTTTTTACCAGTCTCCATTGAGTGGGATCAATACGAATCTAAAAGAAAAATACATGTTAATGATAAGCAAAATATATCTATATCTATGTATATAATTATAAAATTATAAAAAGTATTACATAACATAAAAGTCTGTGGATGTATTTCAATAAATCAGGATCTATCAAAATTTAAAAACTATTAATTTATTACTGAATTTACAGAAATTTTATTGAAGTTACTAGACTATAAGAAGTCATAATTATAACAAACCAGTAAGAAATTTTAAAGGCTTCATGAAAAGTAAGTACAGTCGAACCTCCATATATCGAAGTAGCAAATTGCTGGGAAAAAATTCGATATATAGAAATTTTGATATATAGACTTGAGCTTAGTATTATCATAATTCTCCTACAAAAAAAATTAAAGCTAATTTTCGTATATGAAACTCCATTTCTAATTTATATGCGAATCCCATTAAATGAAAGTTAATAACTAAAAAATGAATTAATATGAAAGATTTATTGAGTACTACATACCTTTAAAAAAAACAATAATCCACACAGTGGTTACAATGATCACAGTTACATTTAAAAAAAAAAACTACGAATATCTTGCTAAACAGCCAGTTTTGCGGAAAGTTCAAAGAAATGTTCGTATTTATTCAGTCCACTAAAAACTTAATCAGGGACATTTTCCGCGAATTGAAGTCCACGACATATTGTTTCAAATGCCAAAAATTGGAAGATTTTATTCTAAAGTGGAATAAAATCTCCCAATTTGTCTTGAAAAAAATTTTGATATATAGAAACAATTTTTCTATGTAATGAACATGGAGATTTGCTAAGAGTTCGATATATAGAAAATTTCGATATGTGGAAGTTCGATATATGGAGGTTTGACTGTATATATTAATGTAAACTTATTAACTGTATATATTAATGTCAACAGATTGGAATATAAATATTTTTAATAAAGTTAAAAAGTCTATTAACCCCTTGCGCACCATGACGTACATGCGTACGTCATAAAATTCTTGTGACCTAAAACCATGATGTACATGTGTATGTCATTATTCTATTTCAGCCTATTCACTGTAATTATTGCTTGGTTATTACACTATGTGTGAAAATTGTGGTTTGGTAATGTGAGCTGTATGATGTTCTCATTTTCATACATTTGTTTTCCGTTTTGTATTTGCTATATAATTTTGCTTCTATATTTTTTACTGATACGTAGATTTTTCAGTATTTTGCAAGTTTTTCAGATCTTTGTAAACAAGATAATTATAGTGTAACTAGAAGGTAACCCATCATTTTGACGTCATAATACTAATAATGATGTCATAATGGAAAAAGTATATGAAAGTTAAAAAATATCCTCAATTATCTAACAATATTGCATTTAATCCACACCTTGTAAAAGCAAACCCTTTCATTATTTTTTATTTATTTAGTTTTTCATGCGATTGGAGTAGTAGACTGCCATCCAACCCGTCATTTTGACGTCATAATACTAATAATGACGTCATAATGGAAAAAAGTATATGAAAGTTAAAAAATATCCCGAATTATCTAACAATATTGCATTTAATCGACACCTTGTAAAAGCAAACCCTTTCATTATCTTTTATTTATTTAGTTTTTCATGCGATTGGAGTAGTAGACTGCCATCCAGTTTTTCACAGCTCACTACGCGATATGAATACTTGAGCTACTTGATTCATTCACATTCAAGTTTATGTACTTTCAGAATTCATCGCAAAAGTAAACAGATTTTTAAAAACTCTTAAATATACAGCTAAAAGCATCCAATTTTTTTAGTTCTGAATGTTTTATAGAAAAATAGGCTGAACAAACGTGATTTGATGGAGAAGATATTAGTTTTTAGGTAAGAAAAAATTCTGATCCCCCCCCCCCTCCAGTGTCAACGTTCGTGACAACGCTCGTCCACATCTGAAATTGAAATTAAGCCTGTTTGTTTACTGAGGGCTTCAATTGAAAGATGAGTACAGCCCGGAAGTGTTATACAGAGACAACGGCTATTATATATATAATAATAGCTTTGAAGTACAAATAATGTATCATTTTCCTAATTTACATATTACTCATGTATTCTGAATTCAAATACATCCAAAACTTGTTTCAAGAAAATCGAAGAAATCTGGTTTTCAGTGTATTTAATGGTAAAGTCAACGTGGTGCGAAAGGGGTTAAGAAGTTACCTTGATTGGAGGATCTGCTATTTGATTTCGATACAGGCCATACAGGAGATACACTGACCCAACTCTTTGGAAAAATGATGGTGATGACAAAAAATGTGTGCTGATTCTATAAACTTCATTAGTAAACTATTTTAAAAAAGACAAAAAATTTATAAGTAATAATAATGCAATTAAAATATGACAAACAATTCCTTTTAAATTTTTACTTTTCTCACTTACATAACTTTTTGGAATACATATTAAAGTTTTTCAAAGTTAAAAGTTATAAAGTTTTTTAAGTTATTAATGTTATTTTCAAACTTAATACACAAAGAAACCTCTTGATTAACATAAAATCCTCATTTTAATTATTCACATGCAAATACAAACACATATAATTCTAATAAAAAAAACCAAGTTAAACTTTGAAAATAATTATGGGCTGTTGTGGAGAGTATTGAAGTTAAATTAATATAGTATTATAATTAGGATAATTTGTTAATATATCACAAATCATTTACAGTTAACAGCATATTTCAATTACGCTTAGTGTTATTTACTTTAGGGATGGAAAAGATTTGCGTTGTGTATAATATAAATAAGCATGCAATAACCCATAATAAATTAAAATATATAACCAGGTTTGTTTACTGTTTGCTCCACAGTAGTGGTTATGAGCCATGAAATAAATAAAAGGCAATTAGAGAAAATAAAGGGAAATTACTTCCCTTGAAATGAGATGACCTAGAAATAAAATAAAATCTCCACAAAAAAAAATCCTTAAGAAGTCAAATCTGCTAAAATAAAACCTAACCTCTGAAAAAGCTAAAAGGAATAATTCTTAACAAGAGACAAAAACGACATGATAACATATAAAATTTAAACTTAACATTGTTCATTCAACATTAAATGATTCACAGTTACAGTACTTATTATCATTAAAACAATCATCTTTAAAAAATTCAACTTCTTCTCAACATTATTCAGGACAAATAAATTCTTATCAACCAAACATTAAAACATTATCAACTCAATGAAGTGGCTGGTGAGAACTATTAATTCTTCAAGAGATTAAGTTAAATAAAAATGAATTAATTAATTAATTAAAATAAAAAGGAAAAGATACCCGCTGCAGACAAGAGGGGAAAAATGGCCATGGGCATGCCCAGAAACCATCTAATTCTCATCGGGATTTAACATCGAGTAGTTGCAGAATCTTGCTTCCATCAGATTAGCCTCCTCCATCGGATTCCAAACTGCAGCCTCCAACCATCATGGCTCCATCTCGTCTTCAAGACCAGTTCTTTTCTCTTCTGCGCTCAATCTCCGAAACCTCAAAAACCCAAGTTTCTCCTCCAAAGTCAACCGAAGCACTCTTTGAAATCATGAGCAAACTGTGCGATGGAAAGAAAATATATCTCACTCGCTCCTTGATGTTTGGATGGAAAATTGTGCCATTATAACTCATGGGACACATTATATAATATTAAATGCTGTAGATTATTTTCTTCATGAGTTTTCATCGTGTTTCTTGTAGGATCTTTTACTCTCATGGCACAAGCACACATTCGCTGCTCAATTTTTCTTTTTGTATTTCTCAACGTCTCACCCCCTTGCAGGTGCTCCCAAATTCTCCGAAACGTTCTGCAACTTTGATCAACATTCCTGAGTTAATCCCTTCCAGTGAACACCATGGGAACGTGTGAAAATGGCGACAACAAATATATATGGTTACTAGTATTTACAATACCAGTTACTTGGTTAAAGGAGGGCATAGAGAAAAATTTCGCCTTAAAGAAGATAAAAACACTCTAAAAGTTTATACTATTAAAATTTACATAAATTATTCACCAGCCAATATTTTAAATTATACCAGCCACTTTTACAACAATATCTAAACAATCACAATTTTAATTCAAAATTATATTTAGCAGAGGCTTACAAGATTATTTAACCATAGTTTTCTTTCACTTAAGTTACAGAATTAAGGGGGAGGGGGGGGAAGTGATTATAAAATGTTACTAAAATAATTTACTATTTCATTAATAATATCAAAACAACAGTGCATGAGAAATTCAACAATGGAGAGAATTACATAATGTTCCATTTGGTGGTAAATGTAACTAATAAACACAAAACATGTTGTCAATATAATCCTACACATGCTAATTATATATATATATACACATATCTATCTATCTATCTATATATATATATATATATATATATATATATATATATATATATATATATATATATGTTTTCACATATTATAGTTATCAGGCTTGGGACATATCTCTCAGAATAGTATATACATGTGCTAATATCTACATGGGTAGAGATTAAAAGAAAAACTAATGATGCATATAATCTTACAATAAATGTTTCAGCAACAGAATAAAAATATTTTTCACTTACTTCAGAGGTTTCAACTCGGTCAGGTCGACCCCTGTAACAACAAAAAAGAAACACTCTAGAGATAAAAAAAAAACTACTGTAAAACAATGCGTTATGTAATTTTGTAATAATTTTTATTACAATCTAAATGAAAGTAACAATGGAAAAGAGTTTTTAACTAAATTTTTTAAAAAATATTTGTAGCTTCTCATAAAGGTACTACAGAATTTTTTTAAAAACCAAAAGGATATTAACAGTATTTAGGCAACTAATATACCAATTTATAAAATCTTTATGCTTTATACGTGGAAATTAAAGAATGCTTGATAAAATTCATTATGATTAGTTATTTTTTTAAAATCTTTTCTTATACAGCTGTTTCAACTTTTTGAGTGAATATCAAATCCCTCATGAGTATAAAAAGGATATAGCTACTAAATATAAACTAAGAATACAAATTTATCAAATGCAACGAAGGCTGAGAAATTAACATTTATTTAGATGAACATATATATAAGAATTCAGATAATTTCTTCTGCTTTGATACATGACCTCTGTCTCCCAGTATTATATGAAATAAAAATTTTCCTATTAAATTCTTAGAATGAAACAGAAGTAAGCAACAATTAAAATTTGATTTAATTTCACTAACAGAAAAAAAAGAAACATTTGGCAGTAAAATTTAATTCTTTTAACCTCTCATTGAAGATTTTAAAGCAAAGAAATATTAATTAATTTTCAAAAATATTAAAAACAATAGAAAAAAATATTTTTAAATAGGCTTTAAGCCACTTATTAACAGTGAAAACAGTATATAAATTTAACAGTTAGAAAGAATTACAAATGAAATAACTTTTCCACTAAATTTAAGAAATCTGAATCTCAAGAAACTTATCAATAGCAATGTGAATCTAGTCATAAGGAATTTAATTTTTAAGTTCATTTTGTTATAAAATTTCAACTTTTTCTAAACTTCACTTAATTAACCTTATTTTCAGACTAAATAAATAATGATTCAGTAAAATATTTATTCAATTTACCGTTGGATGTTTAGACCTTTACAACTGCAATAAAACTATGTACATAAACATACAACTTTATCTTCTTTCTAATCAAAGTTCTCAGCAACAGTGTTTTAAAATATCATTTGCTTCAAGATGTTCAGGTCTTTGAACAAATCAAAATAACCTGATTGTGACCAATTGGGTAATAAATAATAGGGAAGTCTTAAAAAACACAGGATAATACCATTTGAATTCACATTTAATTTCAGCTTTTATATTTCCTCAAAAAAATAGTGAGGAAACTCAATACCAGATATTAAAAATCATAAAGCTAGGATATTTATATAAATTGTCCAAAGTACAATATAAAATTATTCCACGTCATTGGAAATTCAGGGTTTACAGTATCCCATTCAACTTCTTTCATCAGATTAAATCCAGGAATACTAAAGTTGTGCAAGCATCAGAAAATACAGTCAAACCTTGCTAACTCGAACCTCGATTTCGCAAATTTTTCGATATCTCGAAGAAATAAAAATTCCCTTCAAATTTCCTATGCACTCAATGTTAAAAAAAACCTTGATTTGGCGAATTTTTTTTGGCTCATCCCTCGATAACTTGAATTTTTTCCATGAATAGAGGAAAATTTTTTTCTAAAAACAAAAAAATAATATCCAAAAAATAGAAATTTCTGAAAAATAGAAAAGCTATTCAAACATTACAGTGGTAAAAGCCTGCATAAACTTTAAAAAGAAGGGATATAAAGACGGAAGATAACACAGTGAAATGACAACTTCTCTTGTCCTCCAAGATGGGATTTGAAATTCTTGTTTATTGTTTTCTTATCTCGTTTCAGTTAGGTGCCATGCATATGCAGTGACCATCGATTATTTCTTTTATTTTTTCTCCTTTTATTCTCCAAGGTTACTTTCTAGAGGGGTTGGGGTGGTTTTAATAAAATAGGAAATTAAGGCATGGACAAAAATCAAGAGGTGGGTGACTTCCAAGAAGATTGTAGAATTTCTTATCATTGCAACAAGGAGTGAAAGAAAAAAAATTACAGGTGTGAATGCATGCCTGTGCTGTCTTGCATTCAAGCTAGAGCCTCAATGCTCATGCACCTTGATAACATGGAATTTAATGACTTTGTCATCGTAGATGATACGGTAATAGTGTGTGGTCAGTGGGAGGACAATGACAACATCCGTCAGACGAAAGTTTCTTGTGTATTATCAGAAGAAGAGGAGGACGAAATCCGCCATTTGCCACCTAATGTGACAAACAAAGAAGGACTATTTGCAGTAGACGCTTTGAGAAGATATGTTGAAAGTCAACCAAATAGGTAAGAGGACACATTTAAAGCCATTGTCCACTTAGTGTAATAGATAAAATTTCAGACTCTTTTCTGAAGCAAACAATTGAATCTTTTTTTCAAAGAATTTTGTAAATAGTGTTTATTAAAATAAAAATATGGATTACTTTTTAAAAAGGTATGTAAAAAAGCTTTTATTTTTACTATTACTATTGATAACATGCGATTTTCGATAATTCGAATTATTTTGTCTCTCCCTTCAAATTCGAGATATCGAGGTTTGACTGTATCAGTAAAACTGTTTTTATAAATAATGAGTAATGACTACTAATTAATTCATATTTATATTAATAATCTATATTATCATGAAAAACTAAAAAGGAAAAGGTTTTAATTTTACAGATATAAACAGTCATAAACATATAATAGAAAAAAATTTACATAAATATTAGTGAAAAATGATTCTTCCTCCATATTTCTGCAAATTTTGAAAATTCAACAGAGCTTTCTTCAACAAACTCATTCAGAATTTTCGCTGCATCTTCTTCAAAACCCTCAGCAGTATACTTTGGCTTAAACATAGTTTGAGGTGAATTCTATAAATGAAATTTTAAGAATTTATTATTTTTAATCATAATTTATTTTTTACATAAAACATGTCTCATAAGAAATGACTTAAAAAAATTGTTATAATAAACATACAGATATCAAACATTGACGGTTTAAGAGACTATCTTGAACAACCATTCTACTAAACGCTTTACCTCCTTACATCAGACAAAAGCAACATAATCAGTATGCATTATTATAGAATTACCATGCAAATAACAGTGAAATGTACTCAACGGATCAATTATTGTCAAGTGCTCTGATTCTGTTATTGTATGGTTTTTACTCATAAGGTATAAGCTGTCTTGAATGATGTGTTATGGGGTGTAAAGGGTATTTCTGTTTTATGACAAAGACTACAGCTTCTTTTCAAGTAACAAACAAAGGGCATGCATAGTTTGAATTAAAAAGAGTTAATATTGGATTGGAGATTTAAAAAAATGCTCTTAAATTTAATAAACATTTTGGCATTCATCAATCCATTTCGAGGAGTGTCATGATAATCCATTTAATATACAGAAATGCTTGGAAAATTTTGGGATAGCTGATAGTTCTTTCCGTAGCAGAATGGTTGACCGCACATTATCAGTCCCCAGAAAATATGCTGAACATTTGCAGACTAAAACTCATTTACTAAGCAAATTTCATTTTGAAACATTCAGCCCCTACCCTGCCCCGCCGCTGTAATAAAATAACCTAAGTGGTGACTAGAAAAAAAAGCGTTTAATAAAGCTCGGCTCTTTGGTAAGTTTATTTAACGCCTCTTAACATATTACATTAGAAACACACATAAAAATATTATAAATTAAACTAGTCAACAAAGCAAAGCCACGGGATAGTAGTAAACTTACAATTTTTGATCTACTCAAAACGTGCTCATTGTGTCAATATTTATTTACCACACCGATATCATTGTAAAGAAAAAAAATGAATAACTATAATAATCGAACAAAAATAGAATCGAAGAATTGAAAAGGGTAGTTTTTTTTTAAATAAAAATAATACGATGCTTAGAAAATTTTCATAATTAAAAGTAAAGGAACTTCCTCGGCATATTAGTTCCAGTACAGGAAAATTAGATTATCAACGAAAAATACAATCCATTTTTTTTTTAATCATTCATTTAAATTGTTGAATCGAACTTAGTTTCAACTACATTGCATTTAAAGCTTTTCAGTCACTTTTTGCATGCTTCATGGCGGTAGTTTAAAGGGAATTTTCTCTTCTGGGAGCAATTTGCGTATAATCTTATGAATTCGTCTTTCACTATTTTCTACTCATTTTCCATAGATCTGTATAGTATTTTCTTCGTCATGAGTTACCTGTCTCAACTTTCTATTCTGATTTCGTGTATTAGTTGTTGAATATAAGATTACAAAAAAATTTCTTGTGAGGATAGTGCTCTTACATAATAATAATTGTTAAATGATCAACGTTTATTATTACACTCATTTACATAATTTCGCCTTAGTTATCTTTACAACTT
>OU015490.1:47514958-47779958 GCA_907164885.2 Dolomedes plantarius
GTATTTATAATGGACACATCACTAGGGTCCTACCAGGTTTTGGAATTATACAATTGGCCAGAATCAGTTACATGACGGATGCTGGTAGATTTTGCTCACTGATAAGTAGTACTTGAAAGTAGTCATATTACAGACTCTTTCATGAGGCTTGTAAGTAGGGGCTTGAAACAGGCATATTTATGATATACTAACTGGTAAGTAGGACTTGAAAAAGGCATATTTATTATCTACTCTTCATTGGGGTTTAATAAGTAGGGACTTGAAAGCAGTTATTTATCATATAACAATTTCACTTTGGCTTGTGGATCATATTATATATGGTCATTTTAGTGAGATTTCAAACAGAGATTGCGAGATTGGAATTTCTAGTGCCTGGTGAAGAATCAGTGGCTTTTGCATTAAAGGCAAATATAAAATATGAATTAAATAACTCCTAGGTCGTAGTATAGAAGAGGGGTTGTGATTTGTTAAAAGAGAGACTTTGGAATACGTGTTGGGTTAAAATAAGGAGCATGCAAATTTCGTTTTATATAGATATATACAGTGGAATCTCAATCAATCGTTTTTCAAGGGATCGACTGAACTGAACAATAAATGTGGGAAAACGATAGATGCGGGAACATAACAAAGCAATATGGTCATCGGGACTGGTGAAATAAACGACGCATACGGGAAAACGATGATTCAGAGAATGATCGATTGAAATTCCACTATATATATATATATATATATATATATATATATATATATATATATATATATATACTTATGTTTTATTGGCATCTTTTCCATGTGTAAATGTTAGAATATTTGTATTGCAATTTTCATGCAGTGACCTTTTTTTTGTTAAAGCAATGAGTTTTTTGATCGGATTCAGACTTAGTTAGCTTTACTGTATTTTTACATGGTTAATTTGAATGATATCACCTTACAGATTCATATTCTATTAAGTTTATAAATCGCTCAAAGTAGGATTTTTCTCAAATGTTTGGTCATGAATTAATTACAGTCAGAGGTATGTGAAATTGTATGATTATTTGGGATGTATACTTCATATCTGAGAGCAAGGCTATATTGCATGTTTTTAATATTTTAGGTGCTGATTTAGGTATTACTAGCGATGGTTTTTTTAAATTAGAAGAAATACCAAAGTTAGTATTACTTTGCTTAGAATTTTCTTTTCCTGTTTTCTAATCCCAATACATAATGTCTACTATAGTAAAATTTTGATGATGCAATGCCTGCCTTATGGTTTTCATTTTTATGCACAAAAAGAAGCTTAAAATAGAATAGAAATTAATAAAACAGAATTTATAATTTATAATTTTTATGGTAATTGCTTTACAAATAAATCAAAACAAAATGAAGCTTCAGAACATCACATAGAAAGCAGATATAAAAAGTTGGATAATGCTTGCATAAATCTAGGGGCACTCTTTATCGACATATAACAAGCAATGAAAAATTTTAAAAGCTAGTAGGGAGATGAAACGGATAAATATTGAGAATACAGTTACCTATGAACCAGGTGCATTTTAAGCATTGATATTAAACATAATTAGTTATATAGTTAATAATATTTTATGATTTTTAATGTTCTGATTGTTACAAAAAATACAATAGCTCTAAAATCTATGACTGTATAAAAGTACAAGATAAATCTGTATAAAGTACAAGATAGACTAAAAACTAATTAATTCCTTAATTTTATCCAGAGTTCGCAAAACTTTAATTTATTTTTTTTTAATTTTTTTTTGGGGGGGTGTAAATTTGGATTTTTATGTTATGCTGTATATTATTGCCTAGTAAATTTTTGAAGTGTGTGAGTCAGGATATAAATAATAATGTTTGATAGTGAGTGGGATACTAATTCATGTGCAATTTGTAAAATGAAAAAATATGCATAATATTTTTAGTTATAATGTTTTTTCTAAGGTGAAAATATTGTTTTTATTTTCATTAATTTTGCTTTAAATTTCATAGGAAAAAAAATAATATTTTAAATAATTTTATCTTTGGCATCAATGATTGTTTTAAAAGCAAGAAATATATATTTATAGCTAGAATTACTTTCTTTTAAAAAAAATTTAAAGAGGTCCAAAGATGATCAGCCCCCATAAGATATTCATCATCATCATCATAATTGGCATGACAGTCCTACGTAGGCCCTGGCCCTCTCTTTTCCCCAAACTACCCTCTCACCATCCTTGGATCTCCAGTTCTTAACCTTCATAGCAGGGCCACCGTCAGCTGAGCCAGGGCCCAGGGCAAAATAATACAGCGGGCCCCCTCCCCACTCAATATTTGAACATTGTATGCATTTTTTTAGTCAACTCTTATTTTAACTTCCCCCCCCCCCCCCGGAAGCCCGGGCACTGGGGATTTTGTCCCCCCTGACCCACTCTGACGGCAGGCCTGCTTCATGGCACTAAAGTCCGAATCCAGGCAGTCCCTCCATCTCCTTTTTTTGTCTTCCTCTCTGTCTTTCACATATGGGGACTGCAGTAAATACTTTCAATGGTGCTCTCTCTGAATCCATTCTCAAAAGATGACCTGCCCATCTCATTCTGTTCAGTTTCACAAATTTCACTACGTCTTCATTTTTAAACAGTTTGTATAGTTTAAAATTGTGTCTCCTTCGCCAAATACCATTATCACACCACCAAAGATAGCCCTCAAAACTCTCCTTTCAAAAATTACCAGAGCCTTCTCTTCCCTTGATGTCAATGGCCATGTCTCAGACCCCATAAGATATTGGTTGTTTAAATTTGATTGTTGAAGTTTTAATGGATTTATTCATGGATCCCTGTAGCAACTCTGAGATTCTATTTGGCATTTGATATTTTTTTTTTTACAATCATTAATATTAATGAATTCATAGATCTGTTACATGTTATTTATTTTTATATTACAAATTCTTAACAAGAATATTTCAAATTTCAAAGTTATATTTTATTAGACTTCAGTTACTTAGAGCTCAGAAATGTGATTTCTAAAATGAAATGTTCTAATATGATGCACTTCTTTTCAGAGAAAATGCTCATTTGTAGCAAATTTCTTCAATATGTTAGCCGTTAAAGTAAATTCTATAAAAAAGTGATAGTTTTTTTTATTTGATTAAACTGATAATTTAAATTTGAAAAAGATTAAAAATTAATTTATAGGAGGACTTCAAGCATACATTAAAATGTTAGGATTCATCCAAAGAGTACTGGAATAGAATTTTATTTATTAATAGTTTTGTATTAAAATTGTTAAATGCTGTTTTTTTTATTATTAATCTACACTAATTACTAATGATGTTTTGTTATTATAAATGTATAGACTAGAAATATAAAAATTTTAAAAATTACTTGTATGTATTTACTAAATGTTTGCTTTTGTTAAATTTTATATGTGATGATGAAATATGATACTATACACCTCTTTTTTTTCTTATTTTTCATTTTTTATTACTGCTGTATGATTCTATAAAACCATATTACAAGTATTTTGTTTGATGTGTTTGTTTATCTTTATAATGGTTAAAAACTCAGGTAATGAGACTAGAAATGTTAAATTTTTGTATGTAATTTAACTCTTGTTGCTGAGTAACCATACAGATAATAAAGGAGGTATTTAACCCTCCATTGATCCGTAAATGTTTCTACAGCCCTTTTATGTCAACATCTTTGAATTACTTATTCTTTTCTGTCAGTAATTAAGAACTTTCTGTATATGATTCTTAATAATTTTATTCAGAACTACCATAAAATCTCAAGTATAAAATGCACTTTTTTTTTCCCATTTGTATGTAATTTAACTCTTGTTGCTGAGTATCCATACAGATAATAAAGGAGTTATTTAACCCTCCATTGATCCGTAAATGTTTCTACAGCCCTTTTATGTCAACATCTTTGAATTACTTATCCTTTTCTGTCAGTAAGTAAGAACTTTCTGTATATGATTCTTAATAATTTTATTCAGAACTACCATAAAATCTCAAGTATAAAATGCACTTTTTTTTTCCCATTTTAGTCCGCAAAATTGAGAGTGCATAATATACTGGCATACAAAAAAAAAACGTAGTTTTAAATGTTGGATAAACGAATGTACAGCAGCTGTAAGACACTGTCACAACAAAGGGTATGAGTGCATCTCTGTGATTCATCCACCTGTTTGCTAAGCAGGTATTCCTTTTAAGCAAACGGAAATCACAGTTCGTATCATCAAGTGAGGATGATGAAGGCGATATATATTACTATGGCAACAATAATTATGACATGGATGCAACAATAATAGATGAACTGTATTCTAGTGAAAGTGATTAAGACTGATAATTTGACAGTATTGTTTCTTTTGAATTAACAATTTAATTTTTTTTCTACGGAATTTGACATTTTCGTTTCTTTTTATTACAAATTTTATTTATGGTAATAAATATTTGTGCAATTTTTAAATAAAATATTGAAAAGTTTATGAGTGCATATTATAGTCTAATTTAAATTTTTTTCCGAAAATTTCCTTCAAAATCAAGCATGCATATTATACTTGGATGCGTATTATAGTCGAGATTTTACAGTAATCAAATTATACTTTTTTAATATGAATTTTTTGAAGTGAAAGAATTTTATAAATTTTGAACTTGTGATCAGGGTATCACTGAATATTTTAAAGCATCGAATATTTAAATATTCTATTATTCGTGAAATTCTTTTGAGTTAGTTGCACTATTGCAGTTGTCTAACTTATTTTATTTTTTAACAAAACTGGTGGATCAAAAATATTTAATCTGTACTAACGGGCAGGTCTAGACCACCAACCCAACGTACACACTTCAGGAAGTAGTTCAACAGCAGGGTGTCTTTGAACGAGGGAAAATGAATCAGGCGTAAAAAATAGTTTAAAATCAAACTTAGCATCTATTAAAACAACTTAAAACATAGTTAGCACTTATAAGAACTCCTGCAGGATTTACTAATCACTCTGGTAACATCACAGTAAGTGAGATCAGGAGAAAGAGTGTGGTCGACTAACTCTTGCCAGCCAATTATATGAGAGACAGCTTAAGACAGTGCATACTCGAACTTGACCCCTCACGTCAACTCCAAGCAGTCACTTCACTTCAGCTCAGAGCCTCCACAAATCATTGGCAGAATCACAGAGAAACTGGATCTACAATAAAAATTAAAAATTACAACTTATCTTAAACTGTTTATTATAGTCCTTCATTAGGCCGGTGATCATTTAGAGTGTTTGTCTCAATGGGCTTTCACACATTGTTTTACACCTAATGCTCACCGGTGTGGTGCAGAACCATATTAATTAGTTTGGAACTAGTTGCTTCTAACTTTTATTGTAGATTTTAAGAAACTGTGAGTTCCTGTTTTGCATATTCCATAAGTTTCAAGTAAGGGATATTTAATCAAAAACCTAATACATAGACAAAATTGGTAGAAACAAAAATTTATTTTGTTTTACCTTTTGCTTTTCAGAAATGCACCATTCTATAATGCCATGATTATTTTTTTCTTAACACACACAATCAGTAATTTTGTTTTTACAAGATTGTTTCATTTAGTCTTAGCCATGGATTTAACCATCAAGTATGAGTTAACTTTTCAGAGAACAGTACATGTTGATATTGCTATGAATGTACTATTCTCAGATAACTGAATGATCGAATAAAATAATTCATTTTATTAAAATTCAGAATAAGACATGTGAGTAAAATTGAACTTAATATACTGTGAATTTCAAAATACTTATGAAAATTCTGAAATTTACATTGGAATTACTACATTTTATTGAGTAAAACTGAATGACAAGTTTTTGAATAATTAATTTTCTTTCTGTATTAAATTTGTATATGTTTGCTGTTTAGTTGCGTTTCTTCTCTGTTGCTTGAAATTTTCTAAACTATGCTCTTTTTTTAAAAGGTCTATAATAGTTGTTGGAGCTGGTTATATCGCTACAGAATTATCTGGTATATTGAAAGCTCTAGGATCTAATGTATACTTATCAATTAGAACTGAAAAGGTAATTATGAGATTATTGATTTTATCTTTTAAAAATTATTTTCACTCCATTGCTACAGGACTTGGATATGCTAGTTATACTTCTTAACATGATATGATCAATTAGTCTGTAATGTAGTTGGTACTCAGTGACAATTTGTCATATTTTGATTGTTATACAATAAAACATTTCTTTATAATCCACAGTATAAAGGAAAATTATTACACCTGTTGAATTACAGAATTTAAATATGATCAAATTTGACATACCTATAATATTTTTATGATCTTTTTATCTCTATTAGTACTTTTATACAAATAAGATATATATTATTTATACAGTTATTTCTCTGTCTCACTCACATATATTCATCAAATTATAAGGAAACATAAAATTAATTCCATATTTATAACTATACTTTTAGAGATTGCTTTTCATTTGGTTAGAAAAATAAAAATAATTAATGCTCCTCAAAACTTTTAATAGAGATACTTAAAAGCTTTAAAAGTACTTAATTTTTGAGCTAGAAGAGGAATGAAATAACTATGTGTTAGAAACTACAAAGTCTTTATAAAATGGAACTAGAAATTTGAACAGAAGACAAATCATTAAATGTAGGCAATGATATTGTACTTTTCTAACTCTCACACACACACACATATATATATATTTATATATATATATATATATATATATATATACTATCTGAATACCCATGCTTCGCTACAGAGTATATTCAAATTAAATACAACAGTTAATGTATGCAATTAATGCCAAAAATATATATATATATTTATAATAATTACAACGGCCAATGTATGCAACTAATGGCAAAAAAATTTATATATATTTATAAAAAAAAACATGATGGATATTTTTATGGACAAAATAGTGTAAAAGAAAATATTCAAATTAAATACAACGGTCAATGTATGCAATTAATTTGTATGTTTAATATCCATAAAACATACTAATTTGAATTAAATTCTTAAAAAACTTCCATCTCAATTAGTCTAGTCGTTAAATTTTACTTTTTACTGTATTTTAATATTTTTGTTGTTAATTTATTTCATTGTTATGCACGTGACAAAAAATTAATTTAAAGTATCACAAAAAGAAAAGAAACCACGTGATCAGCATTTAATAAATTAAATTCTAAAAATTAATCTTTAAAAATTCACCAAAAATCAGAAAATGGAGGTAAAGATTGGAAAAAGATTTCATTTTAAAGGAACTTTTATGATCTTTCTCGTGATATAAATTTTAGAACCCTCAGATTATTATTTTAAATGCAAACTTAAAAAAAATTATAAAAACAGCTTGCAAATTTAATTTAAAAAAATCTAAGAATTTTTCAAAAATCTTTCATAGTGCACCCCTACACTATAAGAAGAATCGCCATGTAAAATTTCAGTCCTTTAGGTCCAGCGGTTTGGTCTGTGCATTATCAGTCAGTCAGTCAGTTTGTTACAGAACTGTTTTATATATATATATATATATATATATATATATATATATATATATATATGAATCCATTGGTCAACACCTTCAACAATCTATGGAAACAGTAGAATGGACCTTTACAGCTTTCGGTGGCTTGTTGGGTTAAACAGATGCAGTCACACTGAGCATCATAAACTCCAATCAAATACTCCAATGGATGGAATAATAGGTTTATTCACTTATTCACATTATGGTTATTTACTTTGTTAACATATAAGAAATATAAAACACTGGAAGCTATTTACATATTTACAAAGAACAGAGAGAATGAATAATGGCAACTGCTCAATCCATGATTCAATCTAATTTGACACTCACACTTGCATATTGGAAATTTAGCTTTGATATCTGTGGCACATGATATCTGTGGTGAAATATGCCCAGGCGACAGCCAGGTGCCATCCAGAAAAAACAAAAGTTTTATAACAGGAAAGACAATATAAAAAGTAGAGACTTCATGAAATATAATTAAAACTGGTGGAGCATTATTATTACATATACATATATATATGTCTGTGTACTTAATAAAGTGAATGTTCAACTAAAGATGAGATCAGCAATGAAGTGAGGTATGTCTGTTAGCCTTGTTTTTTCATCAGTAGTATCAACAATAGTGTTACTGTTTGCTAGGGCTTCTAATATCTTTCAGTTTCATAATATTTTTTTAAATCATTTAGTTTGGTATGATATTCTTGTTTAAGCATATAATATGTTAGTCATTTTCCTCTTATGTATTGCTATTTAATTTTTTTTTACTATTATGAAGATTATATCTGTTTATAGATCTTAATATTACTATGTATGTGTCCCTACCTCTTATGTTAAGAGCTTTTATCATTATAAATATTTATTTTTTAATTTATATTACAGGGAATTATAAAATGCACCATTGATTAGTAGACAGACTTAAAAATTTATAAATGCTGCTTTATTTCCTCAGGATTGAAAATTATTTTAGTTAAAACTTCAATGTTTTAATTAAATCTGTATTATTAATTTTCAGGTTTTACGTACATTTGACTGTTTAATCAGTGAAGTTGTAACTAAGGATTTGGAAGATTTGGGGGTTCATCTTATAAAGAACTCTTTGGTAATGCTTACCTTAAGATTTTTATGTGTTGTGTAAGATTTAAATTTGTTCATGAAAGTTAAGATATCCTTACTATGTATCATAAATATCCCATTTCTTTGTAGGTTAGCTCTATAGAAAAATCAGCTAACAATAATCTCAAAGTTACCTTTTCTACTGGAAACCCTTCTGTAAATGTTGATTGTGTTCTTTGGGCTGTTGGTCGTAATCCAAGTACAGATCTAAATTTGAAGCTTACTGTAAGTTGTGGAAGTTATTAATGTATTGGTGATTATTTTTTTATGATTTATATTTCATATTGTATGTAAATACAGTGGAACCTTGATCTATTGTTTTTCAAGGGACCAATTGCACTGGATGATAAATTCAGAAAAACTATGGATCCAAGAACAAAGAAATATTATCATTGGGACTGGATAAAATAAATGACGCATACATGAAAGCCATGATTTGGGAAACAATCGATCAAGGCCCCACTGTACTTGATAACTTTAATAGTTATTAGTTATAGAGTGCTCTAGTTTAAACTTCTTTTTTAACACTCCTTTTTTAAAAATTGGTTTATCATTAATTATTATTCACTATTAAAATAGCAGTTGAAATTTTATGTAAAGTTGAAGTTTAAATTGGAGATTATATTTTTTCATAGATTAATATTAGTAGACATTATCATGTTGAATTTGCTGTTTTGTGTTTGATAGATATATTGTTAGTTTAATATTATAAAGAAGCAACTTTGGTTTACTCTAAAAAAGACAGTTATATTCAATTATCTTAAATAGTAAGATAATTGAATATAATAACTTTAATTCATATGTACTAAAACTCTTTTAAATTACAGAAGTCTAAATGTTTGTGTCCTATATTTGGTGTAGGTGTTTGTAGCTATTCATTAGCTTAAAACTGCAAGTTTCTGTTTTATGACACCTCATATAATAAAAAATGAGCATAGAGCAACTAAAGAATCAATTAACCATCTTTTGTGTCAAAAATTTTCATTACATTGTAGAAGTGCTATTTTCAAAGCTTTAGGGAAATGACATTTACGGAAGATATTTTCTACACATCTTTCTTTGCCCTTTTTAGGTTTGTAGATCACCCATTCAGGTTTGTATCAGTCATTCTTTGCCCTGTAGATCACAGGGCAAAGAATGACTGATACCCTACAATGTTTATTTTACGAGGTGCTACCCAAAAGTTTCTGAAATGTACCTATAAACAAAGTTGTAGAATACCTTGATATTATTCGCCACTGTCACTGTCAAAGTAGCACCCTTGGGATTGTAAATACCGATCCTGGAGCTTCTGCCACGAAAACGATGCCTGCTGGAAGTCTTGTTTCATGAATGTGTTCAGCACCATCTGGGATTTTTCTTGAATCTCCTCTATCATGTCAAATTTGCATCCCTTGAACTTGACTTTCATCTTTGGAAAGAGGAAAAAGTCACAAGGATCTAAGTTGAAAGAGTAAGGTGGATGAGTAACAACGGATAGTGCAGAATTTTACCGTGATGTCCTGCAGTGGCTGAGGGAGGACATGAGACAGAATCGTCCACATACGTGGCATTGGAATGACTGGGTTCTCCATGATGATAAAGCAAGGCCTCATAATGCTTTAGTCATACAGCTATTTTCGACAAAAAACAACATGACCATTGTTCCTCATCAACCTTACTCTTTCAACTTAGATCTTTATGACTTTTTCCTCTTTCCAAAGATGAAAATCAAGTTGAAGGGTTGCAAATTTGACACGATAGAGGAGATTCAAGAAAAATCACAGATGGTGCTGAACACATTAATGAAACAAGACTTCCAACACTCATTGCTTTCATGGCAGAAGCTCCGGGATCAGTGTTTACAATCCCAAGAGAACTACTTTGAAGGTGATGGCAGCAAATAATATCAAGGTATTCTACAACTTTGTTTATCGATACTTTTCAGGAACTTTTGGGTAGCACCTCGTATGATAATAGCAGTAGTATTTCTTCTGAATTATTTGCATATTTTATTTATGTATTGTTAAGCTCTTGATGTGAATTGAGAAATTATACATAAAATTTATTTGGTAACTTTTTCATTTCCAAGACCAGTGGAAAATTGTATTCTCTGTTTCTATGATTTAAACTGAAATATAAGACTCTAGAACTGTTAAAAAATGTGGTAATTTAATCAATATGCTGTTCAATTTTTAATTTTGACTTATTATAGGATGATATATTATGAATAAACTTGGATTTAACATTTTTTTCTTCATTTTATTGTATTCTTATAGGGTGTTAATGTTGATGACTTGGGTCATATTGAAGTTGACAAATATCAAAATACAACTCATTCAAGCATTTATGCTCTGGGAGATGTGTGTGGAAAGTGGCAACTTACTCCTGGTAAGCTGATCTTAAGAAAGATATTTTTGTTTTTAAATTATATTACTTATTTTTTAGAATTATTAAATAAGGAATATATAAATTTGACATTTGCTTGAGATAATCTATAAAATAACTCTTAATAAAAGTCTTAATATTCGATTTGAGGCAACTTATGTAAAAATTTAGATAATAATACAAAAAGGACAGTCCAGATCGGTTTACTTTTCCAATAAAACCTTCTATACATGTTCCATAAATGTGTGTCTTCTTTAGTTATTAGTTTAATGTTTTTGTGCTTTTAGGAATGTCCTATAAATTGCTTCAATCATAAGATTCACTTAGTTAAGTATTATTTATAAAAATTTCCTTGCCAAATGATAAAATAGTTTTGTACTATTATAAAATTGGAAAAGTAACCCCCCCCCTCCCTCCCTCCACACACAACAACAGCAACAAAATTTTTTTTTAATTTAAAAATTGAATACCTCTTGCTGTTCTTTTTCTTTGTTTTTTTTTCAGAAATATGGACTACATGAAATTTAATGACATAGCTTGATTAATACTGACCACAACTACTATAAATGTGGTGAATAGTTTTAGGCTATGTATGAATACTTTCACTAAATGTATTAACCTTTAGCTTACAGGGCCCATTTTTCCGATTCCCTCTTCAGAATGGGAAATTTCATACCCCCTTTGTAAGAACAGCCATTAAGGGGCTTATGTGTGTGTGTGTGTGTGTGTGTATATATATATATATTCATTCTTGGGCCTGTATTCTTGGGATACATGCTATCCCACCCAATAAGGAAAAGGTTAAAAAAAATTATAGCTTTTATCTAGGATTAATTACGGATGCAGAGATTTTTAATAAAAATCTCAGCATGAGTTCTGTGTCTTTTAGAAAACTTCATTTGTTTTGTTTTTTTACATTACAGAATAAGTTTATGATCCACTAATATTGTTAAGTGAAAACAAAGGTTGTTATCACTGAAGAATGGCTATTCAAGTCAGTAATTTGCATCTTACAGCTGCAATGGGAAGAGGGTACAACATTTTCCCTTTCGTAATGTATCTGTAATGCAGTGCCCTTTAGAAAATTCTCTGCCAAAGGCATCTTGTCTTACAGACTTGTAATAACTTTGACATAATTAAACACAACTTATATATTCTTAAATATGAAATGATATTTTATCTAAGATTCCAAAGGTTATCTTAGAAATTTATTTAAAAATTAAATGTGTGCAGAAATTATGAGTAAGTAATGTATATCAAGTAGATCTGCTGTTCCCATAACACACCTATCATTAGTAATTATGATTGTAGTATTTAATTCCTATCATTATTAATAGCAATTGTGGTAAAAGTAATATTTTATTTTAATAATACTAAATAATTTAAGTGCCACATCAATCACTTTTGATTCTTTTAACAGTTACAGTATGTATATCTAAATGAATTGAAATTGCCTTGTTTTTTCTTAGTAAAAAGGCCCAAAATAAAACAATTTCTGACAATATTTTCATATACTTTGGATTTTAAAAATGTTATTAATAAAAATTTTAATTTTGTAGTTGCTATTGCTGCAGGAAGAAAGTTAGCCACTCGTTTATTTGGTGATGATCCCAGTGCTCATCTAGAATATTCTAATATTCCATCTGTCATTTTCAGTCACCCTCCAGCTGGAACTGTGGGACTAACTGAAGGTATTGTTTTTATTTCTAGCAGTGACACTTGATGTAAAATCATTCACCAGTGTGTACCAACACACAGCAAACAGTATAAGACATTAAAATACATAAAAATTAAAAAGGTTACATCTGAAATTGTCAATTCAGGACACCAAAGTATTAAAAAAAATAAAATAAAATTAATTTCTGAATTAAAAGAGTCTACCAGTCTGAATGACCCAGAGTCAATCCCTAGCTTGCCAGTATTTATCACAGATATTCCTTGCAGGGCCCGATTTCAAAAATTCTTGACTATAGGCGCAACTCGGGATGGGGGGCCCCCTAACACTGATGTGGGCATAAAATTTCCAAAATTGACACAATAAAAAAAAAATAATGGTAATAATAATCATGAATCATTGTGAAAGTACCATTTTACCAAGAATTGGCTATTTGAAGCATAGAAGCCTAGAACATTATCAAATAACAAAAAGCAATACAACATATTAACTTCATCATTAAAACACCAATACAATGCAACCAGAAAAACTTATTAATCCCTTATATACACTATAACATACATATGATGAACTATACATATAACTATACATATGATGAACCAATCAATCAATCAATCAATCAAATTTGAAAGGATATATTTAAAAAATGCTATTAAAAAAGGTAAAATTTAAAAAAATTAATTTCGGAATTTTTTTTTTTTCCTTTTAAAATTAAAATTTTTAGGGGCCCCTAGGTCCGGGCCTACCAGGCCTAATGGAAAATCAGGGCCTGCTTGACAATGTTGGGTATTCTTTGATGTGTACAGCATCTATCACACTACCAGACTTGTACAAAATACAGTTTGGGCCAAGAAAAATTTTGATTTGGGGAGCTTTTTTTATTTAAACCAAAGTATCCTTCCAGTTTTTGTCCTTAATAAGTTCCAGGTATCTAATCAGGTAATTATTTTCCATTGCATTTTTAATTGATCTCTTTATAGAAGAAAAAGGCTTTGGAATCATTGAAGATTGTTTTATATTTGTGCGTTTGCTGAAGGTATTGTAGATGTTAGTTTAAAAATGTGATTATTATTTGTTCAGTGGTTATTATATCTCAGTAAAGGTTTTTGGCTTCATGTTTTACAGGAAATTTGTTAATATCACATTCTCTGTTTTTTTTCATGGATTGTGCGGTAGTTTCTTGATATATATGCTCTTTTGTTTTATTAAAGTAATTTCCTAAACATATTAAAAGCAATTTAAATATCCAATTTCATAAAAGAAATAAGTGGAAAAGTAAAGTATTATCTGAAAGTTTACTTTTAAATTCCCTAGCATCAGAATTGCATGTGCTCTTGTAAATATTTAAATTGCATATATCAGAGTAATATTAAGTTAAAATTTTTTTTTAATGTCCATGAAATTTCATTTTTTGTTTCTGGATATTTTTATCAATATGGTAATTAATATAATTTTAAAATAAATTTAATACAGTTTAGCTTGTTATAGCATGAATAATTTGTTACTTTTAGAAGCTGCTATTCAAAAATATGGATTAGAGAACATCAAAATATATAAAAGTACATTTGTACCTATGTATTATGCAATAACAGAAAAGAAAATGAAATGTTCTATGAAGTTAATTTGTGTTGGAAAGGAAGAAAAGGTAAGGTTAAACATCAGAACAAATGAAAGTTTTCTGCCTTTTTTGTTTGTTGATGTATTATCTTTCTTGTATTTGATGACTGTGTTGTATTTAGAAATTATCATGCTGTCATTTTTTATATTTAAAAAAAATATTTTGCTCATTTATCCAGTTAACAATGCTACATATTTCCAAGGTTGAAGGGTTCAAGGTGGGAAGTAGCTGTGTTGAGTAATGCAGCAATATGACTCACGTAAGTTAGGAGATTTGGTTCTATCCTGAGGAATTTTGATCTGTCAACCTTGGCCTTGCTGGCAGATAGTGAAAATCTATTCCAGGGGCCCACTGCTCACTTTTTTCTTTTATCTGTTTTCTCCTTGGGCAGCAATCTAAGGTATTTTTCAGCAACTTCATCACAGAAGCAGTGGGCTTCATTCCATGACATATGTCCTAATTTGGATTGTGAAATATATGGCCCAGGACTGTGGCTTTACCCTCTCAAAATCAACCTGCAATATGTGTAGTCCAGGTGGGCTTCGAGAGAGTCACTACTTTAATTCCCAAATTTAAGTTTTCACTCTGGTGTGATCTACTATTTCTGGCTGTCATTTTGCCTTTGGCAGTTGCAACTTTCTTTTTACCTGCCTTTATGCCCATGGCTTCCCATCCATGCCTTTTTCCAAATTTTCAATGGCTAACTTTTTTTTCCCCCTATGTCGAGAGACAGTCATGAGACTATAGCTCTCCTCTAGCAGCCTAATACAAAGTAGCTCTGTTTTTTCAGCTGTCAGTAGTAAATCTATAGTCCTTTAAGAAGGTGCATGTCATAAAAGGATTAAATTCATATTGTCTCCAGAAGAACAAAGAGGACAGTCAGGAGAGTTTACCAAACCAATGCAGTAAAGGTGGCAAAATAAAAAGTCATGTGAAGTGGTGATTAAAAAATTGGCATTGAAAATATGTCGAGGCAGATCCATTGGAATAGGATTCTTCAGTAGTTGGCTCCAAATCTTTCTGCTAGTTGCTATATTGTGGAAATAATTAATTTTGCTAGCAATGCATTTGGCAATAGATTTTTTTGCTGAGTGGTAAGACACTGGAAAAGTTGGTTGATAAAGATCACAACCCTTTTTTACAAGATCATCAGCCCTCATATTGCCATCAATATCACAATGACCGGGAACCCAATGAAAAGTAAATGTCCAGCCAGAGTGAATAAGATAGCTAAGTAATTTGCAAGTCGACTGGACTTGCAAAGGGTCCAGTCGACTGAAGTAGGGCTGAAAGAGCAGACAGCAAGAATAGTGGCCTGGGAGTCAACAACAAAAGCAGCCTGATGAAGTGGAGAATTCATGTAGAACCAATAAAGCCTGTTTTATTGCCTTTGTTTCAGCATCAAAATTTGAAGCTTCCATACCGGCTGACAGAGAAAGTTCAAATAGGTCTTTACAATAGACACCATAACCAGAAGCACTATTGTCTCTTGAAAAGCAGTCAGTATAAATGACTAACATCTGTTTGCAGCTTCCTTCCACATGGACATTGGATGAATTTCGATATGTGGTTTGAGGTGTCATAGTGATTGCTTGGGGTGGTTATATTCTGTGATCTACCTCTGCTGATGAGCATACAACCTGGAAAGCTTCAGAGCTATTTCAGGCTCTGTTTTGTACATTCAAGCAGAATAGAAGGCTGAAGGAGAGGACCCAGGAAGGCCCACAATTCTTGCTAAATTCTGGTCCTTCATAAATTGTTATGATGTGTTAATCAAAATAGCCTTAAAAGAAATTGTGGCTATGTGTTGGGTAAAAACTACACATGAAAAGAAAAGAAAACCTTAGCTCTACATCTTCATGTTTCTTAAACTGTTAAATATATTTAACTCATAACAAAAATGAAAGAAATACACTATACTAACTCTGTCATATTTCATTAGTTTAAAAAATTTACTAATTTACATGTGTGTATATATATATATACTAGCTGAAGTACCCGGCGTTGCCCAGGATTTTAAGTATGTATGTTATCAAAATCAATTTAAAAACTAAACACAGTTTACGAATACCTAAAAACCGATTTCAGGATTTTTCAAAATTCGGTCCCAAGGGGAGGGGAGGGTGGGGCTAAACGTGTTTTTACATGTTTTTCACATATACCTTCATATCTCAAAGTAGGAAACGGATATATTTCTTTTATACGCATATTAATAAATTAAACTGTTTTAGAATTTCTTCTATATTACTTTGTACTCGATATGATTACTCGATCTTATATATTAGTTTGTAATCGATATGACTATTCGGATTAATGCTCTAGATAGCCGCTACCATCTATCGCGCCAAATACCAACTATTTACTCTTCAGTTAATTGTTTATTATGCCGGAAAGTAATGATGGCAGCATATCATAGCTTAGTGATTCTTCATGTTAATGTTCGTCATCACATTAAAACAGTTTTTAAACATTTTATTTTATGGTTTTCATTATATGTATACATATGTGCATATGATTTCTTTTATTTTTTTATATGTTTATTTTTTGAATTATTACATTGTTTTGTACTTTTATTTTTATGTAAGCATTTTTCTAGGAAATAAAAAGAATAAAATGCTTTCTGAGCTAAAAACTATATTATTTATAAAAAATTGGAACAGATCCAATTAAATTTGTATGGGTTTGTATCAAAATAATTGATTTGTTATACGGCTTTTCGCTTTACGGCCAACTTTTCCGGAACGTATCTAGGCCGTAAAGCGAGGTATGGGTGTATTATTAACCCGGTTTTTTACATATGAAGAAATTTGTGAAAAACACGTTTTGCCCCCCTTCACCCTTGGGGGCGAATTTTGAAAAATCCTGAAACTGATTTTAGGTAATCAAGTTCCTTACATTTTAAAGCAAGAATCTTAAGGTTATCTGTTTTTTTTTCTTTCAGATATGAGGGAATATGGGGAAAATGCGTTTTGCCCCCTCCCCCCCTTTTGGGACAAATTTTGAAAAATCCTGAAATTGGTTTTTAGGTATTCATGTTCCTTACATTTTAAAGCAAGAATCTTTAACATATCAATTTCCTTCTTTGAGATATGAAGGAAAACACGTTTTGCCCCCCCCCCTCCCCCCTTGGGGGGGCCGAATTTTGAAAAATCCTGGAACTGATTTTTAGGTATTTGGCTTCCTTTTATTTTAAGGTAAGAATCTTATGGATATCCGTTTCATGTGAAAAACACGTAAAATCACGTTTAGCCCCCCTCCCCCCCTTGGGGCCGAATTTTGAAAAAAATCCTGAAACTGATTTTAGGTAATCAAGTTCCTTACATTTTAAAGCAAGAATCTTTTGGATATCAATTTCCTTCTTTGAGATATGAGGGAATATGTGAAAATACGTTTTGCCCCCTCCCCCCCATGGGGGCCGAATTTCGAAAAATTCTGAAATTGGTTTTTAGGTATTTATATTCTTTCCATTTTAAAGCAAGAATCTTATGGATATCTGTTTTCTTCTTCGAGATATGAAGGAAAATGTGATAAAACACGTAAAAACACGTTTTTCCCCCCTCCCCCCCCCCTTGGGGTCTAATTTTGAAAAATCCTGAAATTGGTTTTTAGGTATTCATGTTACTTACATTTTAAAGCAAGAATGTTATGGATATCAATATCCTTCTTTGAGATATGAAGGAATATGTAAAAAACACGTTTTGCCCCCCTCCCCCCCTTGGGGGGCGAATTTTGAAAAATCGCTTCTTAAATGATGCCTTCAGCACAAAAGTAATAAGCTCCTAAAATTTGATATCTGTATCTCCAATAGTTTTTGCTGAGCGTTGATACGTGTATGTATATATGTATATATAAGTCAGGACTTCTTCCTTTATAGATATAGATATATGTATGTGTGTGTATATTTATTTATTTATTCATTTATATGCATATTACTGGTGCACTATTTGGTGTATTTAGGTTATTGGGCTGCATATGGTTGGTCCAAGTTGTGATGAGATTCTTCAAGGCTTTGCTGTGGCCATTAAAATGGGAGCAACAAAGAAGCAGTTTGATGATTGTGTAGCTATTCATCCAACATCAGCAGAGGAATTAGTAACAATGCGTTAGAAGGTATAAAAATATTAGGTTGTTTTTTTTTTTGTATGATATTCTAGATTTCCCTGAACATAAAAAAAATTCTGTTAAATTATTTAAATAATTTTGCACTGTTATTACTGTTTTATTTGGAAAAATAGTTTGAAAAAAAAAGAGAAAGAAAAATTGTTTTCCCATGACGTTGATGAGTTATATAAAGAGTTACTTGTGATAGATATCAAAATGAAGTCATTTATGCCACCATTACAGTAGCAATAACTACACCAAAATATTCACCATAATTCAGAAAATTACAAACTATTTTATGTTGTGAAAATATAGTTTGCTTACATAAATTTTAATTAATGGATTTATGTAATTTAAGTTTTGAAAAATTTTTTTTGGTCATATTGCCCCCTTTTTTATTATGCATGACAATTTTAAAATAAACAATAGTCACATGAAATATTCAAAGAATAAAGAAGGCATATGTTTCTGTATTTAAATTGCTGTATCCTTGAATTCAATATCACCGAAAACATTTATACTATGTAGGAGTGTGTGGTTCCTCCAACATTTATAGTAAAGGTTCCCAAAGTGGTCAATACCCCCCCCCCCAGGGGGGGGGGGGAGCAGTAAGTTTTAATCCAAATTCAGCTACCAACAATTCTGGCTACAAAAACAGATACCGTTACTTTGTCCTGGATTAGAGGCTATAATACAAAAGTTTTTAATTGTATATCCTTCATCCTATTTAGTGGAACATGGGTTCAGTGTAGTTACAAATCTGCTAACTAAAATTAGAAACTGACTACAAATAGATAATAGCAATGATTTAAAAATGCTGCTGACAAAAATAGAGTGGAACATTAATAAACTGATACAGCATGACAAGTTCATCCTTCTCATTAGGATTATTTTTAATGTTATTCGTAATTTTTACTTAAATATTATCCTTCGTTATCTTCATTTTCTGTTTGTAATGTGAATGTTACTATAGTTGGTTTTGCTAAATAACTTTATAATTTCAAGCTTCAAGGTGTCTTATTTACAACATCTTTCTTTCCTATGTGGAAGTACATAGGAAGAAATATAGATGCATAATAGGATGCAAATTTCTCACTCATCTCTATTTGTCTATTTAAGAAGGAAGATTTCTGGGGGGAGGGGCACCGAGTAATTTTTTTTTTCTGAAAAGGAGGTGGTAGGCAAAATAGGTTTGAGAACTGCTGATTTAGAGTAATAACTAGGGTGCTGAGTACTTTTTTTCTGAAAAGGAGGTGGTAGGCCAAATGAGTTTGGGAACTGCTGATTTAGAGTAATAACTAGGGTGCTGAGTACTTTTTTTTCTGAAAAGGAGGTGGTAGGCCAAATTAGTTTGGGAACTGCTGATTTAGAGTAATAAGTAGGGTGCTGAGTAATTTTTTTTTTTTTTTTCTGAAAAGGAGGTGGTAGGCAAAATAGGTTTGGGAACTGCTGATTTAGAGTAATACCTAGGGTGCTGAGTAATTTTTTTTCTGAAAAGGAGGTGGTAGGCCAAATTAGTTTGGGAACTGCTGATTTAGAGTAATAACTAGAGTGCTGAGTAATTTTTTTTTCTGAAAAGGAGGTGGTAGGCCAAATTAGTTTGGGAACTGCTGATTAAGAGTAATACCTAGGGTTGGTGGATATTTGAATTATAAGAACCACCAATAAAAGTGAAGCATTTTGTTATTATGGTATAAGTAACCCCAGAAAAACTTTTTGGGTTGTGCTCAAAGGTGATTGTGATCATATATAAAAGTGCTAAGTTTTGCAAGGAAAGGGCTTTGTTTCTTGCCACCCCTCTCCCCACTTCTGTATAGATAGGGGGTGTGCCTCTGTCATCACATGCTGCCTGTGAGAGGTAATAGTGAATTTCAAAAGTACCAATTAATTTGGTGACATCTTGAGGGTAGATGTAACTCACTTGAACTAGTAGCCATTGCTCGCATCTGTCTATTTTCAATCAATTAGGAAAGTTATCCTTTGTACACTATATATTTAAAAAAAATTCTTTTGAATTTAGAAAAGAACTTTCTGTGTTATTGTCATAGCATAAGATTTTAAAAACAGTGGTACATTTATCTGTGCCTGCTATGATTGAAATTCATCTATTTTCATTTTAAAAATAAACTGATTTAAATAACAAAATGCATAAAACATGCCAAAGAGGGGGAGCTACAAGCAAATATATACATTTCCAGCATATGGGTAACCTTGGACTTGTTTTCCCATGTTATGGGCTCCTCAGCAGGGCATAACTGATGAGTATGCGAGAAGGAAAAAATTCCTAATGCAGAATTTCTGTAAATTTTTACTGGGAACTGACAAAGTACAATCAACCAGCCTGCATCAGAAAGAACTATTGTCTATCATGAATTATGGTACAAAATTTACAGCACAAGAAGAGGGCAAAATGCATAATGCACGCCAAAGATGCAGAGCTAAAAGCAAAAATATGTATTTCTAGCATACAGGTAGCCTTGTCCCTAGAGTTGACCTTGTTATTGGCTCCTCAGTAAGTCATAACGAATAGTGATAGACAGTGGTTCTTTGTGAAGTAAGCTAGTTGGCTGTACTTTGTTAGTCACTAGTAAAAAATTTTAGAAATTATGCATTAGGAATTCTTTACTCTCCAGTGTATTCATCAGTTATGTCTTGCTAAGGAGCCCTCAACAACGGTAAAACCTAGGTCTAAGGCTACCTGTATACTGGAAATGTATATTTATGATTTAAATAAATCAGTTTATCTCAATGGATGCATCAGTCACAGGTTCAGATTAATTGTTCTAGAATAAAAGAAAAGAATGAAGTTTGCTTACAACTGGCCATCAATGCACAGGGTGTCTCAAAAAACCTTGACACATTTTGAAAATTTATATTTTTAAAAAAAATGTACAAAGTAGGAACTGGAAATTCACAGATGTGTTATTGCATGTATTAGAGTTTTTTTCTGTGTCAAAAAAGTTCAGCAGAGGGCACTAGTTGTTCTGTGAAAGCGAAAGTTATAAAATGACTACTCCATCAGAGAAAGCAATATGTGTTGCAGTGGCGCACCCAGGGGGCCCTGCCCCCCCCCCCCCATGCATTATAAATATTTTTATCCATTCATCTAGCTCGCCCCCCCCCCCCCCCCCCCCAAGAAAAAATCCTGGGTGCGCCGCTGATGTGTTGGTTGGTATTTCAACCGAATCTGTTACACAAGTAAACCGCCACAACGTCAGAATTTGGGGATCTGAAAACCCACATCATGTCATTGAACATATCAGAGACAGTCCTAAAGTGAATGTGTAGTGCAGATTAATGACAGATCGTGTGATTGGACCATTCTTCTTTCACAAACAAATGCTAACAAAAGAAATTTACTTAGACATGATTCAGATTTCTGCTGTCCCACAAATTTCTTATTTACATCCCAAAATCATTTGGCAACAAGATGGTGCACCGCCTCATTGGGGTATGATTGTACGAGACTTTTTAAATGAGGAATTTCTAAACAGGTGGATTGGATGAGATGGTCCCATCCAATGGCCACCTCAGTCTCCAGACATTACACCTCTTGACTTTTTCTTTGGGGGATTTGTCAAAGACAAAGTTTATTCAACAAAAGTGAACAGTCTTAAAGAACTCAAAAAAATGCATAGTTGCTGCAATTTCGTGTTACAGAATCCATTTTGGAACACACATGGGCTGAAAGGGATTACCGACTGGATATTCTCCGTGCCACAGAAGGAGCACCTATTGAAATTTATTGACTATACTAAAAAAAACTCTAATATACAAGGTAACATGTATGTGAATTTCTAGTTCCTACCATGAGTACTTTTTTTTATATAAATTTTTAAAATGTGTCAAGGTTTTTTGAAACACCTTGTATATTTTTTATGGAAATAATATCAACTGTATTGGTAGAGAATGAGAAACGTCTTATAGAAAATAATGGAAAATGCAGGGGAAAAGTGTTGAAAATTAGACAGCAAACAAATGAATAAAGAGGCATAAAAAAAATTGGCATCAAGCAAATTGGGTGGGTGGGGGGGGGGGGGGACTTGATTCTAAGACATAAGAGGTAAAGTAAAAGAGGATAAGAGGAAGAGCATAAGAGGAAGGATAAAAGAGGAAGACATAAATATTCAAACATCCAAAATTTTACTGTAGATGAAAAATCTTCAAAAGAGTATAAATATTCACATTTAGGTTCTGTAATAATAGAAAGTATTGATGTCTCAGTTGAAATTACCAATATAATGGCTGTGGGAAACAAGACCAATTATAATATTCAACCACTACTGAGATCTACTTTGATCTCATTCAAAAGTAAAATGCAGCTATATAAACTAATTCTCAAATCTTAACTTATATAAGGCTTTGAAACTTCAACAATAAATAAGCAAAAGCAAAATCAATTACAAATGGTGAAGTGATAAGTGCCTAGAAAACTGTTGGCCCAATCAAACTAAAGTGGAATATTGGAAAATAACAAATAATGGAAAACTGTGTTCAAGTTCAAATAGTTACAAATGTAAAAGTGATAAGATTATCATTGCTGGGGCACATTTAGTGACTGAAAGATAACAGAACTACAAAAAGGTTTTCATTTCAGGACCTGTCACATCCAGACCCTGATGACATCCAAGAAGATGATGGCTTGACAATGTAATGAATGAACTAAGGAAAATGAAAATATGGAACTGGAATGAAAAAAGCTTAGAATTGTGAATAATGAGAGCTTCTGTGAGACAGGCTCAGCTCCTAGAAGAATTTTTAATATAGACTCAAATTATTATTTTTTTATAGTATAGGTCTTTTCTTCTATGTTTTGCCTATCATAAACTAGTATAATTAAAAAGAATTATTTTTATGTTAAGAAATACTTTTTTAAAATAATTATGTTTACAAGAGTACCTTTTATAACTCTAAGGATCTATTTTCTAGTAAACTGACTGTTGCATTTAGTGGCAAATCAAAAAGAAAATACTTTACAGAGAATTTTACGATGGAAAAGGTGTCATAATTACGTGGCTCTGCATGAAAGCTGCTTTTCTATGCATTTATTTATTTATCTGTTTGTTTTACCAGATAATTATCGACAGTGGCCTTTAACAGTAAATCTTAAGCGAAAAATCCTTTTGATTAAAGGCTTTCTAAGAGTTGTCTCTAAAACTGATTCTTGAGAGATAATTACTGAAACTGCATATCGGAATGTTAAATATTTTATGGGGTTTATCTTTTACTAGTAGTTTACCATTTATGATCCACGTTTTCTTGAGGAGCGGCCTCGCATCAACTCCTGGAATGCTGCTAGGTCACTGGTGATAGACGAGACATCATTAAAATGGTCACTAAAACATCGGAAACCCATTAACGATGGATTAAATTTGCAAAGTACAGTAACCACCGCTTATAGTGATCACTGGTTATAAGAATCAATATCGCGAAAACAAAAACAAATGAATTATTTCCATGTTAAAATTTTCGCTTTAAAGAATCAATCCACCGGTTTTAAGAATCAGTTAACACTCTTCGCTTTACTTCCATTTTTCCAAAAAACCTACTTAAACCCTCAAAAGGCACGAAGTTCGTTCTTTTTTTTAAAGAAAGATTGATAAGATGGGATGGAATATAGTCGTAAAATTCACCCCTTTCTTTATTAGACATAACATAATCGTTTCCCCTTAAACGCTTTACCACAACACTGTCCTATTAGCTTGACCCGGGGGCAACTTTACCCATCCGAGTAAATCTTCGTCTGAGACTATAAGTATTGAAAGAGGTATAAACAGCCTTCTGAAAACTTCATTACGTCAAACTACAGTAGAAAACTTTTTCTTGCTCCCTTCCTGTAGTTGAAATGTTAAAACTGTTAAGAGGGTATGTTGTAACTTGTAACAAATATTGTATTTTTTTCTTCTCTTACTATAATCATGTGTATCTACTTATAGGTCTAAAAATTAAGTTTTATTTTTAAAACTATAAAAAAAATTTAATAAAAGATAGTTAATGTAAATTAAAGAGTATTTTATGGTAAATTATCTAATATATGTATATATAGGTGTGTGTGTTCCAGTCCAAAAACCTAAATTTCGGTTATAAGAATCAACCGCTTATAAGAATCAAAAACAGTAATAACAAACGTGATTCTTATAAGCGGAAATCACTGTACATAGAAATCATGAGATATGTATTCAAACATTATCACTAAATAAAATTGGTTTTTCAGAAAATTAGCTGTTTCGGATTAATATATATACATAATAATGCACTCTCTTATATTAGAAAAAGGTTGAATAAGTTCTGAATTTATTTTAAAGGCTTAGCGAGCAAATTCTCGATAGTTTCCGAGCGGACAATTATTGTGCAACATTAAGATATATACATAACTGAACCAATGAATTCAGTCTCTCTTGAGACATTGTGGAGCAAGTGGATATTCTGATTTTCTTTAAAGGTGCACTCACACCACGCTGACGTGTTGTGTTGACACGTCGGCTGACGTGTTACGGAAAAAATTAAACCATTATTTTTAAAAGCAGTGTGCGTACTACGCTGACGTGTCGTGACATGTGTTATTCCTCAGCGAGACTACGTTGACGTGTTGACACGCGCTGACGACAACGTCAGCTGACGTGTCAACACGTCAGCGTCAGGCGGTGTGTACACACTATGCTGACGTGTCATGACGAATTCACGTCCGTTGTTGTTTGGTTCCCACAAGGTGCATATCGTTGCGGATGAACCCTATAAATAGTGGCACCCTATAAATAGTGGCCGATCGATTTATTGTCGCTGATGAGGCTTTCACATTAAAAACATACTTGATGCATCTCTACAGCAAGAATTCCATAAAGAGCGATGAAGAAAAAATTTATAACTACAGGCATTCAAGAGCACAACGAACAGTAGAAAATGCATTTTGCATATTAGCAGGAAGATGGAGAGTGTTTCTGAAACCCATAGAAACTTAACCGGAAACTTGTGATTATATAGTTTTATCAGCATGCTGTCTTCATAACATGCTCAGAAGTTGTAAAACAATTACACCTTTTGAACAGCAAGTGCAAGTAAGAGAGGAAGAAATAAGTTTTCGAAATGTAGAAGCGATTCGTGGAAATAATGTTTGTGAAACTGAACTTGTGAGGGAGAAGTTCAAAAAATACTTAGTTTCTCCTGAAGGGGCTGCAAGCTGTTTATGGCAATGGGAGAGCATTCATAAAGGCAGAATGGCCCATTAATATTTTTTGTAAACATTTTTATTACTATTTTTTATAAAAAAAATTATCATTTTTGTTGCTATAATTTTGAGTTATTAAAGAATGTAAATAAATAACCTGTGGTGAAATTATTTTTCTGCCTAGTATTCAAATAATTCAAATACTCTACAAATAAGCAGGTAATTTTTGGTCGAAGACCGTCGTCTGCCTATGATATTTAATTGAAAGTAACTATCAATCAAAAAATATATATAAATTTATAAATATACATAAACTAAGCTCATATAAATTATTTTTGGTATTTAAAAGATGGAAGTTTAAAAACAAGAGGGGGCGAACGCCTGTTTATATTGTATTGCTGCACACTCCATTTGTTTACATTTGACAAGATCAGTAGCCAACTGTTGCCACTAATTCATAAAAAACAAATTTTTTGCTGTGAAAAATTCAAATAAAATACTAAATTTATAAATGTAAAGAACGTTGATTGTTTATATTTTAGATTGTTTTGATTTAATAATTTTAATTTAATTGTATTTAAACATGCCTTCAAAATAAAATACAGTTACACCAAAAAATGAATATAAAATGATTTAACATTTTAACTCACTAGAATGCTAAATCAATGAGAACCCTGAGCTTGTTTCTTTGCAACGAGACGGTTCCATCTGGGGGTAATAGGAGACAATGACACCCGAAGTGTGTTGCTTATGTCCAGTTTATTCCGTTGTTTTGTTTTAGTTGCTGTCAGTGCAGAAAACCACGTTTCACATAGATATGTTGTCGGAAATGGCAATAGGGATTTAAGTGCTGTGGTGGCAATCTCGGGGTATTCCGCCATGACTTTAATCCAGAACACCGGCAGAGTTGTTGTCTCGAACGTTATTTATTTATTTGTTTCTTTTTTTTTCTTTCATGAAAGAGCATTTATTTTCAATTTTATGACTGCAATTTTAATTCATAATCTTGAATTGTTTAATAAACAATAAACTAATTTAAAATGGTTACAAGATCTCTCCTGTTACAAAGGTATAAATCAGCACAAAGTCGCACAAGCCCGAAAGAATACACCACAGTAAATAAAATGGAAATAATTTAATGTTCCTTGGGGGGGCCCGGTAGCATTTGATCCACGGACCGGTACCGGTCCGCGGCCCGGGGGTTGGGGACCACTGCCATACAGTATATGTCTCGGGCAGGTAGTCAGCCTGCCGCGGGACCCTCAGAGTTAGTTCCCAAGCATGCGTGGTCCTCATTTTATCGACCCATTCAAGGGATGAAAGGCTGAGTCGACCTTGCCCAGTCTCAGGGTGTCTGGAAAGTATCCCACAGCAAATCTCCAATTAGATTTGCTTCTAAGGCCTTGTTCACGTTGCTTTCGGAACGGAACGTCAGAGTCAAAAATGTTAACCAATCACAGAGCTCAACGCAGTGCTGTCATCCGTAGTGTTGAAGTTGACTCAGGTTCAACGCTGACGCTTCTGAAGCATTGTGAACACGCCTTAATGCCACTGTCGAAAATATTCTGTATAAATATTCTGTATTCATAGGTATGCAGTTTTGACGCAATTTTGCATAAATTTGACACAGTTTCCCATTAGAAGATCTGTGGGAAACAGTACCGCCCCGTGGATAAGAGGTGTCTTTATTCAAAGTTATATTTTAGCGCCACTTTAAAATAAACTTTGCAAACAGAATAATTTATTTATCGTCTTGAAATGGTGCCCCCGATCAGGGCCTTTTCCCCTTTCGATTTGTGTTTAAACGTAACTCTATATAATTTTGTCAAAAAGGATCATCAATAAATTCATAGATTTGAGTGTTTCGTATGAAGTCACGTGCAAAGAACTCTCTTTCCTAAGGAAATTCTCTATAGAAAGCATCCTCTGCCCCCCCCCCCTCCCGCTTTTCGTCCGTTCGACTTAACTATCAATGTATTCTGTTAAAATGACTAGATAAATTCATAGATTAAGCTACCTTCATGGCTGCCACTCTTATCAAACCTAAATTTTGTACTTGGCGTGAGCTATTTATTAACAGTGCGAGTACTTAGTTTACATACTACTTTTTTTTCCTTTTAAGCACTAAATTGTATTCAAAATTTATAAAAAAATTCCCTGTATTTTAAAATATTATGAAATGTTTACGAAAATTATATTTCTTTTCGCGATTTTATATCACATTTTAACTGAAAATATATGTATTTAATTAGTGATGTATACTTTTGAAAAAAAATGTGTTTCGAACGTGAGCAACACCGGTGTTGACGTGAGCAGATTCCTTAATAGTCATACAAATCGTGAAAACAAATATAATTTTCGTAAAATTTTTCATATTTTAAAATATTGGGAATGTTTTATAAATTTTTAATACAATTTAGTGCTTATGCCAGAGACTCTACACTCCATCCAACTCAATATATTTAATTTCCTGTGTACTATATACTACTGTGACACTTACCTGTGTTCTGAAGTAAAAGTTTTACAATATTTCCAAAAACCACTGAAATATACCAAAAAAAAGTGAAAAAACACTATTTTTAAAAAATTATCTTTTTATAAGTGTAGGTTCCTGTAGAATGATTTAATTTACACATATAGGTCAAAACTTATTAGTAATATGTTAAACACTATTGCAAAATTTCCTTGAAATATATTGAAAACTTTTTAAATTATTAGCTTTCTTGTTTACAAAAGTGACTGCAAAAATGATTCTTCACGAAAATGCATTTAAAGATGCAACTTCCGGTCTTTTAAGAACGCTTTCGGTTTATTAAATTAGCTGTAAATTCTCTTTCAATGATCATTGATGAATAAAAGTAAAGCAGTTTTAGAATCACAAACGATTGGTCTTTGAAATGGAGCACTAAAATAAATTTCGAAATTTTGCACCGGAACAGCCATTTCAACTCGGGCAGATACTGTAAATCAGTATAGGAACACTGCCAATGATGTTTACAATGACTTGTCACTTACAATAACTTTTAAAACTGATGACTTGTTACATCTTTTCGCATTTATCAATGGATGCTATCGATATGTTGATAAGCGTAATGGACTTTTAGTTTGATTAATGTATTTTAAATCGCACACTAATATCGTCTTTGAGATCCAATGATGTATTAACACTTTCAGTCATGTGATTCTTCATTCACTTTCGATAGGTTAATTGAACCAATGCAATAAGGTTTATTTAAGTGGATGCTAGATATTTTAAAGAAGTACGTACTTAATGTTATCACTCTCTACGTGTAAGAAGGAACATAAACACTGTTCTTGTTGCATAAATATTGAAAACGACTGAAGTTCTTGAGAATGGACTAATCTGTTTAAAATATATGAAAAATACTTTTGGGGTAATAGAATTGAACTTTTTCATGTGAATAAAATGTTTAATTTGAAAATAACATAAGTGAAATATCCCCAAATAAAAAGCTCAAAAAATCAGACTATTACACGAAAATTATATGTATAAATTTTTAAATAACGTATCGGACATATTGCGCTGATTTTTATTGCAGCTTAAAGAAGTAAATTTATTTAGGATATTTATGTATTCATTGCCCATTAAAAGTAATAATTTTGGAATTTAGTAACATCTCACTTACTTTTCTTTGACCCGTTTATCTATATAAATAAAGCAGAGTGTCTCTATGTACCGGGTGGCCATAATTAAACTGACAGTGCTCACAGTGTTCTGTAGAGCGATCTATTTGCGAGAATGACGCCACATTTTGTAGGAAGATTAAACAAGACGGGGGACGAAGGATTCCACGAAAAAATGAATTAGTTCCAAAAGTCACCGCTAGGGGAATATTTGGCGCTGTGTAATAGAAAATAGAGTGTTAACAAATGCAAATTAATACGGAATAAAATTACCTTTTATTATGCACATTTTCTTATTTAGTTCAAGTGCAATATGGCAACACTTTTAAAAAAGCGTAAAATCTACATAAACACCGATAAAGTCTCTTGATCTGCAATATCACGTACGCTGAGCAGAAGTTCTTTATTCAAATTTCACGTTACATCCATTGGCACAGTGCCAGCTGCTTGGGTTTTAAAAGGCAATGTGTTACGTTTCGAATCAATCGGATTGAAAGTTTATGTGCAATGTCTCCTTCTTTAGTCGAGCGTGCGTTACTGGTCAAATTCTTTTACCTCAACCAGTGCGTCGCGTCAGCCGCTCTTCGTACTTTTAGAACGCACAAAAAAATGCGTAAAGGTAACGGTCCTGTGTCAGTTAATGGGCTAAAAGCAATGGTTGCGACGTTTGAGAAAACAGGTTCTCTGAAGGTTCAGTCAGGCAGAGGACGAAAACCTTCTTTAGTCGAGCGTGCGTTACTGGTCAAATTCTTTTACCTCAACCAGTGCAACGCGTCAGGCGCTCTTCGTGCTTTTAGAACGCACAAAAAAATGCGTAAAGGTAACGGTCCTGTGTCAGTTAATGGGCTAAAAGCAATGGTTGCGGCGTTTGAGAAAACAGGTTCTCTGAAGGTTCAGTCAGGCAGAGGACGAAAACCTGTACCACAGGATACAATCGAAGCAGTTGCCACGGCGATTGTCGACAGAGGACCAGACAATATTGCTGCCACCTCTAGCGCTCGTGGATTAGCTCGGAATATGGATATGCCTTACAGTACGGTATGGAAAATCTTACGAAAGATTATCAACTTCTATCCGTACAAGATCAGCCGTGTACAGGAGTTACTGTACCCCGACCATGATAAGCGATTGACTTTTGCTCTCACCTTTCTTGCCAGAATGGAGGTGGATGATGCTTGGCCGTGGAAAATCTTATGGGGAGACGAGGCCCACTTTTACCTGCATGGAACTGTGAATACGCAGAACTGCCGAATTTGGGATGACAAATCACCACATGCAGTCACAGAAATTCCCTTACATTCACCAAAGATAACTGTTTGGTGTGGGTTCACAGCGGAATTTATCGTAGGTCCATTCTTCTATGAGAACATTACCCCGACAGGACCGGAAACCTGTTCTGTTACCGGAGAGAAATATCGCCACATGTTGAACAGCTTTGTCATTCCGGCACTTTAGCAAAGACAATGCCTGGGGGAAATCATTTTCATGCAAGATGGAGCCCCTCCACACGTTACTGTACGGGTGCAACAGCTGCTATGACAGAAATTCACAACAGAAAGAGTCATTAGCCGCTACTTTCCAACTGCATGGCCACCTCGGTCGCCTGATCTTACCCCATGCGACTTCTGGCTATGGGGTTACCTTAAGTCCAAGGTCTATCAAGGAGTGGTCCAGGACCTGGCTACGTTGAAGGATAACATATCACGGACTGTACGGGAGATTCCTGCAGACATGTTACTTTCTGCTGTTGTGCATACTGTGCACAGAATGCAATATGTGGTCCACAACAACGGCAGCCACATTGAACCTCATTTGGATGCAAAATAAAAGGTAATTTCCGTATTGATTTGTATTTGTTAACACTCTATTTTCTATTACACCGCGCCAAATATTCCCCTAGCGGTGACTTTTGGAACTAATTTATTTTTTCGCGGAATCCTTCGTTCCCCGTCTTGTTTAATCTTCCTACAAAATGTGGCGTCATTCTCGCAAATAGATCGCGCTACAGAACACTGTGAGCACTGTCAGTTTAATTATGGCCACCCGGTATGTATGTATGTATGTATGTAACGTATACAAATCTACATTTCTTGACGAATCTGGTTGAAACTTCGTATACTTATGTTTTGAAGCCTGGAGATAATTCTAAGATTAGTTTGGAAGTTTTAAAATAGTTTTAAAGGTATTTTAATTCTAAAAGTACTTCACCGCTTCACTCATCCTGAGAAAACATGGCCGACATATCTCCCATATGGTGCAGCCATCTGTCGGCAGCGACGGGAATGAAAATTGACGGGAATTTAACGGGGAATTGACGGGAACATTTGTATGGCCCTGAAAAGGGCCGTTTTTTTTTCTTTTGTGGGGCCCGAGCATAGCCGGGTGAAGCCCGGTTAGTCAACGGATAAGTACAGCTCTGTTCACATTACAGTCCGTTGGCGTAAGCGTAAAAGTATTGAAATATATTTAACCAATGACAAACCTCCAAACGATTAGCAACGAAATTGTTAAGGCCTATGATTGGTTTATTTCCGTCTCAGCGCCATTTTTCCTTTTAAGCTTACGCTAACGGACCAGGGGGGGGGAGCCCAATGCCCCCCCCCCCAAGTAAATAGAAATTGCATTATGAATATTGATTTTGCATTAAAATTACTTTTATCCGTTCATCTCGCCCCTCCCCCAAGAAAAAATCCTGGGTGCGCCACTGTAACGAACTGCAATGTGAACAGGCATTACCACTCTGGTGTATGTGTGTACGTAACCTTACCGTATTTACCATATATAGGGTGAGCCAAAAGTTCGTAAAAACTTTAAAAATTCATAAAAAAAGAAGAAATCATGATAAAGAAGTGCGGTTTACAAGAAGGGCTCACAAGAAACTCGGATTTTTTTAGCAGCCAAAAAAAAAGTTAAAAAGTCACCGGTAGATGACGCTGACTTGCAAGAGATTCAGCAGAATTATGCAAATCAATCTTGCAATAAAAGACCGTGATACACGAGGATTTGGAGGAGTCCAATCATGGTTCCCCGCTGCTTATTTTCGGAAAGCCTGCACTTGAGGGCGTGGCCCAGGTAGTGCAGTTAGACCAATTTTCCTGTGGTCCTGTGGATTTGGAGGATAGACCACGAAGTACGTGACCCTCGTTGTTGGAGGGCCGCATTACCGCGGTGGAAACAGTTATAAATAATATGGCAGCGGAATCGTCCATGGGGAGTAGCAGTGCTCGCAAAGCTCGACCAGTGGCTTTTTTTAATTTTTATTTTGCTGCTAAAAAAATTCCGACTTCTTGGTGAGCCCGTTTTTTTTGCAAACTGCACTTCTTTATCATAATTTCTTCCTTTTTTTTTATGATTTTTTTAAGTTTTTACGAACTTTTGGCTCACTCGGTACACACACACACACACACACACACACATATATATATATATATATATATATTTATTTATTTATTTATTTATTTATTTATTTATATATATATATATATATACATAATTTGGGGGGGGGGGGGGACGAGGATTCAGGTCAGCTGAGTTTATTACTCGTGAACAGTATGTAGTACTCTAATCTACTGTGGGATTATTGCTAAATGATTCATTAGAAATTTAGTCTGTTTGACTCCAGTTCTTGATGCATATGCTCAAACTGTTGTTAGCAACAGTTTTAGTTAACTTCACTTTCTCCATTTCATAATAATTTGCATTTCCTTTTTAATTAGATGTATGCAGTTTGATGTATCTTTTATCTCAGAGGTGTTAAAAAAAAACACGTCACGGGTTACGGACAAAAGAAGAAAAAAAGCGTGACTAGTTTATCTCCTAAAACGAAAGTTCTTAACCCACGCTAGGGACCCTACCACCGTCAAGACCTGTACCATAAAATAAATGACATTCTACGCGTGCAATCATTCTCAAGCACAGAAGGAAAATCACGACCTGTGACGTTGCGAAAGCGTAGCATTGCAAGGACGTTTCTCGGAACTCTCTCACTAGCGCTGCAACCAGACACAACAAACAGAAAAAAGCAGCACGCTAGATTTCCATCCGTGTTATTTTAATAGCTCGGTTTTAGAGCATTTTGTTTATCCCAATAAAAAATCTGCTAACTGATTACGAAATTTTTATCGTTTGATGTTTCCTATTGTTCTAATATGAGTATCAGAAACTGGTGGGATGCAAAAGCGAAACTAAAAGGTTTAACTAACTCTAAAGTGTGTAATTTCTCATTGAATCCTAAAATTTGCCTGAGTCTGAACCAATAAATAATATTAATTATCTCTATGCAGCAAAAGCCCGTTTTCTACCGGACCAACGAAAATCGTAATCGGTCGAAAATAAGTAAAATCAAGTAGAAGAAAAACAACAGCAGGTGAAATTAAAATTTACGGATTTTTATCAAAATTGTTAAAGTAGGCAAAACAAGCTTAAAAAATACAGACAAAAAAATCTTGCACACACGCGGGAAAGAAAATAAAAAAGACTAAATTGACCAACATCACTTCTAACTCGCTCATAGCGTGTGCATGTGGTATGTTTTTGCGGAGGCTTTCCCGTCAAAAATCGTCAATTTTTTAAATTTATTTATTCCGAATGACTCATCTCATACATAGGGATTGAAGATCTGCGATGCCCGTCGATGCACCGTTTTGAGACAAGAAGACCCTTCATCAACCACGTGGTCAAATTCTTAAAAAAAATTCGAGCAGATTTTTTAAGAATAAAGGTTTTATTTTGAAATAATTTTACTAAATATTTTCAAACCTTCGAGTTATTCATAGTTCACGAATTAGAATTAATTATTCCTCATTATTTTGAGAAGTAACTGCTCTGTGTATTGTTAAGAACTATTTACTACATTTTTGGTTTATTTGCTATCTTTAAAAAATATTTGACCATTTCCTTTGAGAGAATATCGTGTTATGCCTCGCATAAGAAGGAGAAACGGCTACCAGCATGTGTCAGAATTCGATAGTGGCAGGATCGTGGCCTATCGAGAGTGCGGTTTATCTTTCCGCGATATTGCTACTCGCATTAGTCGGAATCCAACGACTGTCATGAGGATATGGAATCGAAGGGTTCAGGGGGGTCATACTGAACGCCATGCAGGATCTCAAAGGCCTTCCGTCACTAACGCCCGAGAGGACAGACATGTTGTCAGGTTGGCCTTTCAGAATCGTACAGCTATATCACGGACCTTGAGTCAGGAAACGGTCTTGTTTGCAGCACGGACAGTCTGCACGGCGACCATTATTGCGGCTTCCCTTGATACTGCAGCATAGAGACGTGCCGTGACAGTGGTGCTCCCAACGACAAAACTGGATACAGGAGTGGCACCACGTCGTCTTTTCAGACGAGTCCCGGTTCTGCGTGCAGCATCATGATGGACGTATTCGTGTCTGGAGGCGAGGAAAACGCACGTGGCCTGCTTGCATTGTATATCGTCATACGGGCCCTGCATAGGGTTGCCAACTTTTTCTGTGACGATTCCGGGACAAATAGCTCAAAACTGAACATCATCATCATTATCAGTCAACCATTACCTAGTTATCTGAGGAAACTTTTTATGTATGAAAAAATTAAAATACAGTTTTTTTAATTTATTTTTAATATTTTTTATTTTAACTATTATAGAAACTTAATTATATATATATTACATTACATAATAATAAAAATTTTAAATCTTACCAAAATCGTCTAAAAAATGTGCGAACAGCCTCTGTATATTGATATCTTTTGTAATCCTTTATATTTTATTTTATTCATATCTTTCCTATTCTAGAACGCGAATATATTAGAATATAACTAGAATTTTAAAACTATTCGTTGCTTTATTCCATTTCCAAACTTTGTTCAAAACGATTCGTTTATAGGAGTATTTATTATTTGAAATGAAGGGTCCATAGCTTTCACCCGATTATTAAAGGGGTCCACAACACCAAAAAGGTTAAGAACCAATAGTTTAGATGGATGAAAATATACCCACGTGAGTTTTTAATTAAGACTGGGCCATTCAATCGATCTTTGGCTCAACCCTAATTATCAGATTATGATTAAATCAAGCTGATTTCAAAATTTCACAAAATAAACGTTTATGCGTAGGTATTTACAATTCTCAGGCCATTCAAATTATTCATAACTCCACTGTTACTTTATTTATATAGATTCAAGAATCGAAATTAATTATTCCTTATTATTCTGAGAAGTAACTTTCCTGAGTTTAACAAAGAATCTTTTTGATGACAACTTTTTTGGTTGATTTATAATGTTAAAAATCATTCGAAAATTTGGCCTTCGTTTATTCCCGCTTGATGAAACTTAGAGCGACATTACCGTGTTATTTCAAAACTCTCTTGGCTAAGTAATGTGTAGGCTTCGTTGAATAAATATAATATACCCATGCCAGATCATAATTAAGCCTGGATCACCAAGTCGACCTCTGAGTTACTCCCTACTTATAAGGTTATGAAAAAATCTAGCTGATTTGAAAATTTTGCTAAATAAAGTTTTGTTTTGAGGTAATTAAATATCTCAATCCGTTCGAGTTAATCATGATTCAAGGACTGGAATTAATAGTTCCTATTATTTTGAGAAGTAACATCTCTGTACCTAATAAAGAATCTCCTTGATGACCATTTTTTTCTTTGGTTGATTTTCAAATTTTTTTCCATTCGAAACTTTCTGTTTTGTTTAACTTCGCTTGAACGTAATCAAAGCAAAGCAACATTACGGAGTTATTTTCTAAACTCGTTTTGCTAATTAATGTGCAGACTTAGTTGAATAAACAAAAACACGCCCATGTAAATAGTTAAGACTTGACCACCCAAATGACTACTGGGTCACCTATTTAAACAGCATGAAAAATTCAGTCTGATTTTAGAATTTCGCAAAATGAAGGTTTGTTTTGAGGTATGGAATAATTCAACACATTCGAGTTATTCATAATACGAGGATTGGAATTAATAATTCCATATTATCTTGGAAAATACCTTCTCCGTACTTAACAAAGAATCTGATGGCAACCTTTCTGGTTGATTTGCTGCCTTTAAAAAATATTCGACCTCTTTTCGTTTTCCTTCGATTAGTAATTCAGTAAGGTATTACGTTTTTCTTTAGTTTTAATTTATTAATAATTGTATATCGAAAAATTATTTAACTGGGCACAAAGATAAATGTTAGTTTTATTTATTTTTGTGGTCAGAATGCTTTTACGTTATTATTATTATTACAGTTGGCTCTCTGTTTAACGACGCTCTCTATTTGAAGGCGATATTTCCCATTCCCGGCCTTTCCGACGTTATGGGAAATGTCATATTTTCACAAATTCTGTTTAAGGACGATCTCTACTTAAAGACGATTTTTCACGGTCCCTTGAAAGTCGTTAAACAGGGAGCCAACTGTATTTTTATATACCCCTTCAATCCATTAAAAGTCTAACAGACGATATTTTTTTTCAGTTATTTTTGCCGTTTCGTTCAAAAAAAGTGGAACATGGCGCTCTAGAACTGTGATCCGTTACGATTCTCATCTTTAATCATAAACCAGAGATAAGATATTTAATTGTAGTATTTGATCTTGGTTGACGTCATTCTCTTTCAAGGCGAAAGAAACTCTTACATCTTTTTTTATGTTCTCTAACCGTTGGAATTTGATCTACTGAGATTCACGTTGATAACACTATCATTATTTTGGATTATTTTCAAACATATACAGAAGATGCTTTTATTTCTTTTTAAAAGATTACGTATTTGTAAGGGTCAAATATGTAACTCTCAACGCGAAATATTTGGGAATTGTGGCTACTGAAGAGATACAATTTTTACTTAACAGAATTTAATATCCGTCTTTCCACTGTTTTTAATAAATCTCTCTATTCTAAAAAAAAGGAACTGCCGCTGCCGCCGCCGCCGCTGTCAAAAGCTTGTCACGCTATCTCCTCCGAAACCGCTGGGGGTATGGGGTCGAGACCGATACCAATTGATGCAGAACAATGTGGGGAAGAAAGTAAGACATGTCTCATATTTGTCGGACTTTTAAGTTTTTTTTTAATTTTATGTTTTGTGGGAAAATATTGACTTTTTCATGTTCAGATTACAATAACTCGCCAAAAAAAGGATCGTAGAATTTTTTTTTTTTTTTTTTTTTTTTTTTTTTTTTTTTACAGTCTAAGACTACAGACATTTCTCCTTCAAACAAGACCTCATTTGTTTAAAAATAATTTAAAACAGACTGATATTTTTATTAAAATTGAAAACCCACTTTTTGGAAAAATTTATGTGTTTCGAGATATATAAATTCGATGCTCTCAGACTTATTATGTTACAAAGAAAATATTTATATCAACTGGAAGATGAAAGCTTTCTCATTCATATAAACTTCATTTCAAGTCTCTATCTTAAAATTTCGATTTTTAATTGAATTTTAAAGAAATACTTCAAAAAAATCTTCTCATTCTCTTCCTTTGCAGAAGGACATGAAAGAAGATCGAATTTTTCACCCAGGCAGGCTTCATCCATTTCGCCGGGAAGGGGGGGGGGAAGCTTCAACTGTAAACAAATAAATGACTCAATCGCTGTAAACAACTATTGAGTCATTCATTCACTTGATTCACCAGAGGAGCGAGCGTAGCGAGCCTAGGGGCGAAGCCCCTAGTTATTTAAAAATATATTACAAGTTATATCCCTGTAGCTGCACACTGTGCAACGTAAATTAAAACGGAGAAAAATTTTTTAAGGAAATAAAGAGCTGAATGAAGTATGAAACTTCCTGTGGTTGCCACTCCTGAAAAATAAACTTTTGAAACAGAACTGGGAGCTATTAGCTGCCTCTAAAGTATTGATTCGTGTTCGATTTTATTTTATGTGGCACAGTACATAGCCACAGAAATGCTACTTGAAGGAGATATTGCTTTTCAGAGATACTATGCTTTTGTTTTACGTATGCACGTGGTGGATACAGATGGCAACAATGGGTGCATACTTTTCTTGTTGTATGCTCCACTACAGTGTTAGGCATAACGGCTAATGATTCAATAGCGTATATGTATATAATTTATAATAGTCGTAACTATTATATATACACATACGACTTCACACCTTTTGCGTTTCACATTTTTCACTTCGTAAACGTGGCCGTAGTTCAGGATGATTTATATATATATATATATATATATATATATATATATATATATATATATATATATATATATATATATATATATATATATATATATATATATATATTTATATATATATATATATATATATATATATATATATATATATATATATATATATATATATATATATATGTAGAAAGCAGAACTGAACTCTTAACTATGAACTTTAAACTTCATGAAATGTTATTTGTAAACGCATATTATGTCTGGCGCAAGAGGGCGCTGCTAGCACGAACATTATCACGACCCCTCTACTCTGTTTTGGGGAGAACATTAAGACTCCCGCTTTGGATTCCGTCGTGGACGGACTACGTTTTTCTTTCAATTCTTTCTAAATAAATGTAATTGTTTTTGTTATTTACGATGGTTTCTAGTTAGTTTATGTTGTGGATCTTTTACTCCGACCCCGCGCCCACAGAAAATGGTGTCAGAAGAGGTATTAGATATGAATTAGAAAGAAATCTACGAGAACACGACGCGAATCTCCATCAACGCATTACGATGCAACGGACTCCGAACTAAAGTAAGACTATTTTTATGAATTACGATAGTGACTGTTTTGTTTCTTCGAATTACGGCTAATTACGATAATTCTATTTATACGATTTACGATTAATTACGATTTTTGCTACGATTAACGACTCTAAATGGAAAAAATGAAATTAGCTGATATACCCCGAATCAAAGCAAACTTGAAGTCTGCTTCTGTTAAATCTATAAAATGTTTGCATAATTTTGTTTATGAAACTGAAGGTGACCGATTAAACCGGAAACGGTTACGAGAATTTTCTGGCTTTGACTACCAGAAAAACGACGAACATTATGAGAAGAAATTAACTTTTGCTGTGAAAAACGTTAGACTTGCTAATTTAATTACAATTTGCAATATTTTATGTATCGATTGTGACGGAAATGAAACTGTTCTCGCTACTCGAATTCTCGATAGCCTATTAGATATTGAAACGCTTAAAAATGATAATTTTGAATCTGATAGCGACGATGAACACGTGAACGAAGAAATTCGTAGCGAAGTTAGCGAATTAACCCGTGTAGAACCATCAGTAGATAAATTTTCTAAATTTACTATTTCCTATCATGATATCGAAGACAGTTTGAGAAAGTTTGACGGGAAAGATAATTATTCCATCGAAAAGTGGATAACTGATTTTGAAGAAACGGCGAGTATTTGCGCATGGAATGATCTTCAAAAGTTAATATTCGCAAAACGATCATTAACTGGATTAGCGAAACTCTTTATTCAAGGTGAATCTGGCTTAACTTCGTGGGCTAAGCTTAAATCAGCTCTTGAACAAGAATTTGCCTCGAAGTGCACAAGCGCCCAACTCCATAAAATGTTGACGAAACGTCATTTAAACAACGAAGAATCTCTGCAAGAATATTTTCTGGTCATGAAAGAACTAGCAAGCAGAGGTAACATCGAAACAGAATTCCTAATTCAATATGTTATAGATGGTATTCCCGATAAACCGTCTAACAAAGTAATTCTTTACGGTGCGAAAAATTTAAAAGAGTTTAAGGAAAAATTAGGTATTTTCGAAAAAATACGAAATCATACTACGATTCCATCTGAACCACAAACAACAAAAAAGAAAAAACATTTCACCCCTCTTTCAGTCTCCCCGCTTTCAACGTTGTAAAAACTGCGGCGATAAAAAGCATAGTGTTTGTCCGTTTAAAGACCGCGGAAGAAAATGTTTTAATTGCAACCAATTTACGAATGACCACGTTTCTGCTAACTGTCCGGTGAAAAATAATAAAACCCCTGAAAGTCAAGCCATGAGTATCAGTCGCAGTGTTCCCGAAGAGAAAAATTCTCTTGTACAGATAAGCGTCAGGTTGAACGATAATGAGCTGACGGGTATTTTCGACAGTGGTTCCAGTTTGCATGTAATACGATCCGCTTGCTATGAAAGACTGTGTCTCCCAGCTGTTTCTCCCCCCGCCATAAATCTAGTAGGACTAGGCTCTAAGAATGTGCTTACCAAGGGTTCTTTTATGCATAGCGTGGAAATCAACGGTCACTCCTTCGAATTGCTGTTCCACGTTGTCCCGGACGGAGCAATGACTTTTGACCTTATTATTGGTACCCCTCTGTTAGATTTAGCTGACGTTATTTTGAAGAAAGATTCTTTAATCATTCAGAAGACCTCCAACACGAAAAACTTTCTATTGTTGATGGAAAATTTACCAAACTTTGATTCCAACGAATTAGATTTAAACCACATTAAAGATAAGACACGAAGAGACACTATTTTTAAACCTGTATCTACATATACGCCAAGCAAAACTGAAACCGTAGATATTTCTAAGAAGATAATTTTAGACGACGATATAACCGCCAAAATTAAAGCTGCCCAAAAACGAGACGAAAATATTTGAAACGATTAAAACCTTGATAGAAAAGGGAAATGATGAAGAACATTTTGTCAAAAATGGAATTTTATATAAGTATAAAAATGGAAGAGAACTTTTAATGGTGCCTCAAGAAATGGAAAAAGAAATAATCAAACGAATTCATAATAAAAATCATTTTGCATCATCCAAGACCGAAGACGTTTTAAATCAAAACTATTACATACGTAATGCCAGAAAACAAATTGATAACGTCATTGCCAACTGCGTAGAATGTATCCTATGTAACAGAAAACGTGGCAAAGGAGAAGGTTTACTTAATCCTATCCCAAAAGAAAATTCACCGTTGAGCACGTATCACATTGACTTTATAGGTCCTATGCCTTCTACGAACAAGAATTATCAACATATTTTCACTGTTGTCGATGCCTTTACGAAATTTGTATGGTTATACCCAGTAAAATCGACATCGTCACGCGACGCGATAGAAAAGTTAAAGCTACAACAAACTACCTTTGGAAATCCTTCACGAATTATCAGTGACAGAGGAAGCGCATTTACTTCGAATGATTTTGAGACCTATTGCGTAGAAGAAGAAATGGATCATGTTAAAATTACAGCAGGAATTCCCCGTGGTAACAGTCAGGTTGAAAGGATGCATGAAACTTTAATTCCTATACTCTCTAAACTTTCAATTTCCGATCCAACGAAATGGTACAAATACGTGTCTATGGTTCAACGGATAATGAACAGTACCGCTTCTCGAAGTACTAAATTCACACCATTCGAACTGTTGACAGGCGTGAAACTAAAAGGCATAACAGACATACGAGTGAAAGAAGTCTTAGAAGAAGAGTACCTTAACGCGACGATGAAAAAGAGAGAAAAAATGAAGGAAGAAGAAAGAAAGAATATCCTTAAGATTCAAGACGAAAACCAGAAATCCTTTAAGAAAAGGAAAAAATCATGCAAGTACAAGACAAGAAAATCACGTGCAATCAAGCCTACGCGGTACGGAACAAGAATGAAATTACGACCGAAATTCCTAGGTCCCTACAAAGTGACCAATGTCAAGTCCCACGACCAGTGCGGTGTCATCAAATTCGAACAACATGAACTTTAAACTTCATGAAATGTTATTTGTAAACGCATATTATGTCTGGCGCAAGAGGGCGCCGCTAGCACGAACATTATCACGACCCCTCTACTCTGTTTTGGGGAGAACATTAAGACTCCCGCTTTGGATTCCGTCGTGGACGGACTACGTTTTTCTTTCAATTCTTTCTAAATAAATGTAATTGTTTTTGTTATTTACGATGGTTTCTTGTTAGTTTATGTTGTGGATCTTTTACTCCAACCCCGCGCCCACACATATATATATATATATATATATATGTGCGTGTGTATAACGAAAACACGCGTCCTCCTAAATTATTTTCTAAACCTACCAAATTCCCCTTACTTATGTAGCACAACCCCTTTTTTAAAATGCGACCTAAAAATAAAATTAATTGATAGTTTATACTGCCCCTTAATGTACGTGCCGATCAATACGCATGTACTTGTTGATAATAAATAAGACTTGTTTTCAAATATCTCACTTACTAGTAGAACGTAGTAATACGCGCGTGATCCCGGGAAAACCACGCGACTATTTCATCATACCTCACATGTATAGGCCTTATGACTGATTCTATCCAATTAAATAATTCCAAGCCCTAGTGTTAAAATGGGGAAATATTCATTTTATAATGCTGAACAGAAGACTCCTTGGCTGACGTCTCTCAGCAAGTTCATCCATTGCAATGTAACGCGCGTCTCCCCTTTCCATTCTCCCGGCAAAGGCCACTTCTGCCAACATGTCGTCACCAAGCTTAGATAAACAAAATTTCACTGGATAATGTTTTTGCTCCCCATGTCATATCTCACCCTTACGGCTGTGACTCCTATTCATTACTCCATCCTACAAGCGACGCGACTGCCTAATGTGTGAATGTGAAAAATTCTACTTTTGAGGAAGTTTTGAAAATGTTTGATTAAAATGCTCACACCAAAAGCAATTACCAATAATTAGTGCATTTATTACTGCCGTTAAAATTCCTTCTTACTCATTTATAACCAGTGGCGCACCCAGGAGTGGCAAGGGGCTCTGGCCTCCCCCAAAGAAATAGAAATTGCATTATGAATATTGATTTTGCTTTATAAATATTTTTATTCGTTCATCTCGCCCCCCCCCCCTCCATGCATTATAAATATTTTTATCCATTCATCTCGTCCCCCCCCCCCCCCCCCCCAAGAAAAAATCCTGGGTGCGCCACTGTTTATAACTAAGCTTACAAATAAAAGATAACCGAGAAAAATTTATTTTGAACATACAGCACTTAAAACATAATGAGGTTTCTACGCGTGAATCAACTCCAAAATTTCATGATATCGAACATTTGAGGCGGAAAATTCTAAACGAGTGTGAAATTAACAATCTTATAGAGCTTCACTTTCTAAAATACAGTTTATTAAACTATAACCCAACACCTAACCCTTTTTTCTTTGTACTAACGTATTATCTGCAGCCATAAAAATAACGCCTACTGACCCAATTCCCATTTTTACCAGGCGGATAATGCTTATCTGTAGTTACGCTACGTTCACTTTCGCCGGTTAAATATTTCGACACGGAAGGTGGAAACAGATAACTGTTCTCGCTTACAGACTTTGAACTACTCAATCGTCTGTTTAGAAGATAAAAAATTAGAATTCAATTCAATTTCTCAATGAGTAAAAAGATAAGGTTCTATTCCAAAGGGAAGAGTTTTTTTCTTTCTTTTTAGTCATAAACTTTTTTTTAAAATCTTCACCTAAAACCTTTTGAGGTTATTAAAATTGTTATACGTAGTAATTATTAGTTACTAAAGTTGTTATATTTAATATTTCCTCCGTAAAACTCAAGCCTGCTAATGGAGATAAAAACAGTCGTCGTTATCCATTCTCTCTGCTTGTAAAAATATAAATAGCACCTACGCCTTTATATTTCGTATAAGTTTAACTGTTAGATAACTATGGTGTTTAAAGTAGTAAAAGTATTATTCCGTTTAACCGAATTATTTGATTTGGAGTTGATGTTGCATATGGCCCGACTACCAAGCCGAATGCCCTTTAAGTGTCGACCAGTAGGTTCATTATACAGCGGAATCTCGATCGATCGTTCTCCGAATCATCGTTTTCACTTATGTGTCGGTTATTTCTATCAGTCCCGACGATCATATTGCTTTGTTATATTCTCGCATTTATCGTTCGGTTCAGTCGGTCCCTTGATAAACGATAGATCGAGATTCCACTGTATATATCTTAGTTACATGCTATTAGGCCTAACCATTGTAACGGGCCATACAAGTTAATTTGGTACAACTTTGTCAGACGCACCTCCCTGCCAAGTTTGGCGATTTTGATTTTTGCGGCTTTAGTCGTGTGCAGTAATTAGATTGAGAGTTTAAATTTAATAAATAATGAGATTTATAATTTTGATTGTTTTCTTAATTTTTTTAACATTAGCGCAGATTGAGAATTTTATTTGCTTGTTTGCATATAAAATGCAAATTGAATATTTATTTTGCATAATTATTTTCTTGTTTGTATATAAACATAATGCATTTGCATATAACTTTTCGCCAACGGAGGTGCGTCTGACAAAGCTGTTCCATTAATTTTTACCTTCGATCCCAAAAGCTGGATTTGTCGCCTATATATATCCCAAGCTTGGACAAAATAAATCAAGGGCATGGAATAGACCGAAAACAACAATAAACATGCAACATCAATCATGATTCCCTTGTTGCCAGAGCTAACTTAAAAAAAAAATTACAGTTGGCTTTCTGTTTAACGACTTTCAAGGGACCGTGAAAAATCGTCCTTAGAGAGATCGCCGTTAAACAGAATTTGTGAAAAAAATAACATTTCCCAAAAACGTCGGAGGGTCCGGGACTGGGAAATATCGTCGTTAAACAGAGAACCAACTGCATATATACTTGTCATTTTCAGAGTTAAAAAAAAAAAGAGAAGTATTTATTTTTATACAGCTGTTGTTCGTGCTCTCAATATCTGGATCATGAGGATCCGAAAAAACAAACACCTTTTATTCATAGTGACATAATATTTACAAATTCATACTGAGCATTAATTAATTTGCCAGTCAAGTATTTTCTTTTATTATATGTGAATTAGGATTTTAAGGCTGCTGTGTACTTATCCTATTGCATTTGCTCACCTCCATGATGACCTATGGAGAAAATGCGTCTATTATTGACAGCTACATAAATGCTGATAATCCAATAAAAATGGTATTTCCAGATAGTCTGAACTTATCTGCACCTTGCAACAGGATTCATTTTATAAATTTCGTATACCAAAGGAATTGATGGGCATTAAAACACTATCAGGTTTTTCATCCCAAATAATTTAAATTTTAAAATACAGTAACCACCGCTTATAGTGATTATAAGAATCAACCATTTATAAGAATCAATATCGCAAAAACAAAAGTATTATTTACATGTTCAAATTTTCGCTTTAAAGAATCAATCCACCGGTTTTAAGAATCAGTTTACACTCTTCGCTTTCCTTTCATTTTTCCAAAAAAGCCCCTTAAACCCTCAAAAGACACGAAGTTCTTTCTTTATTTTTGTTAAAGAAAGAGTGATAAGATGGGATGGAATACAGTCGTAAAATGCATCCCTTTCTTTGTTAGACATAACATAATAGTTTCCCCTTAAACGATTTAGATAAACACTGTTCTATTAGCTTGATCCAGGGGCATTCTACCCGTCCAGACCCAATTTCACTTTTCTCCACTGACAAACAAAGACAGGGACTCTTTTTTCCCTCCTCCCAGATCCTTGTTGCGGCTTCCTGGACCCTGAAACACATAAAACTTCGGCGAAGTGTCCACTATCACTTAGGCAAACGTGGCATTATTAGATTCAGCAGGTTATCAAACCGTGAAACGTAAGCTAGAAGGTGAATCTTGATCTGAGACTATTGGTATTGAAAGAGGTATAAACAGCCTCCTGAAAACTTCATTACATCAAGCTACCATAGTTAACTTTTTCTTGCACCCTTCCCGTAATTGAAATGTTAAACAGGTATGTTGTACCAAATATTGGATTTTTCTTAGTCTATTACTATAATCATGTGTATCTACTTATAGGTCTAGAAATTAAGTTTTATTTTTAAATTATAAAAAATAATTTTAATAAAAGATAATAAACGTAAATTAAAGAGTATTTTATGGTAAATTTTCTAATATATGTATATATAGGTGTGTGTGCTTGTCCAAAAACCTAAATTTTGGCTATAAAAATCAACCGCTTATAAGAATCAAAAACAGTAATAACAAACGTGATTCTTATAAGCAGAAATCACTGTATGTGCTAAAAAAAAAAAAAAAAAAAAAAGAGCAAAATTTCTCTCTATTACGGAGTACAATTTCTAAGATCTTTCAACCCAAGTCAGCAATCCTTGGACACATTTGCTATAGGTTAATGAATTATTTCTTCGCTTTCTTTCTTGAGACTGTTCCTAATTTTCACCTGATCGTGCAGCTCGCTTTCGAGCAGTCCCGATTTCAGTACGTAAATCCATGTTGACACGCGGTTGTAAATTGCGGACGGCCGCTGTTTACATCTGGTAGATGCAGATGTTGCCATTCGGAGTATAGAAATATTGTCGACTTTGGTGCCACATTCCTATGCGTTTTATATATATAGATTCTTGTGCCCATATTCTTAGGATACATGTTACCCCACCCCATAAGGAAAAGGTTCAAAATTGTACTAATCCTACAACACAAAATGACCATATTTAAAATTATAACTGAAGCTATGAAGAATCTTTTAGAAAAATATTGTTAAAATTTTAAATTGTTCCTTTATGGTATAGCATTTTCAAATTTAAATTCAATATTAACAGATACTCTGATCTGACATATCTAATAACCAGGTGTAATAAACATATGCATTAATGTCTGTTTCTTGTCATAGAGCTATACCATTCAAAATAAAAATAACATCAGTGAAAGCAGTACTGTTAGGAAAATATTTAACTTGTAGTTAATACAGGGATCGACTGAATGCAAAATTTTTAAGAAAAATATTGCAGAAATAGATTAATTTCAACAAAAAAAAAAAAAAAGTTCTAAAAAATTTTGAATTTAAAGTTTTACAATGAAAATAACAATTTAATACTTTTTAAAATTTAGCAATCAATTTATAATTTTACTGCAAATTTATATGTGCCTGATCCCCAACCCATATATTTGCTGTATATTGATCTATATATACATATATAAACTCTGGTTTCAAAAAATGGTGAAATAAATACCTTATTTCACCATTTTTTGGTTTTTATTACACCATTTTAATTATAAACCCTGATGATACTAATGCTATATGAATGCACTTAGAAATTCATCAATTTCTTTCAAAAAGATAAAGATATAATGAACTTAGCTATGAATTTCGGATAGCTCAATGGCATTAAATATTCATAAAACAATCAAAGTGTTTATTTTGAATTTGCAGAACTTAACTTTATGCAGCTATTTTCAGATCAACTTTGTTTAAATTTGAAACATATACAGAAACCCAAATACAGTTGACCCATTTATTTAAAGATGACTATAAGCAATGCCTTACTACATCCACCTCCTTAACTGTTATTTAACCAGTGACAAGTGTAGTATGAGTAATAAATATACACAAAATTTCTAAAGAAAATATCTTGTTTATTGTATATCCAGACAAAAAATTGGTCACAATACAGGAATGCGGTTGATGGAATAGATAAGTTAACTTTTCAAGAATATTAAATATTTTTGCCCTAAGTTGTTCATTACTTAAAATATAAAATTTTTGATTTCATCATACAATACAAGTACTAAAGCACCACCAGTGCCTCTGAGAACATTAGAGAAGGCACCTTTGAAAAAGGCCTTTCCACCCTCTTGCTTTGCAATTTTGGACCAGCAATCAATTGTACCTTTGTACATGAGATCAGCCTTAGCCCGTCCACTCTGCATCATCATACGCCTTCTAACGGTGTCGAAGGGATAAGAAATAATACCAGCAACTGTTGTTACAGTCTGAGCAATAGCCCATGAGATTATGATGGGAGTGTTCTTGGGATCTGGCAGCATGCCTTTAGCAGTGTCAAAGAAGCCAAAGTAAGCAGCTCTGTATATAATGATACCTTGGACAGACACATTGAAGCCCCTGTACAAACCAGCAAGGCCATCTGATCTGAAGATCTTGGCAAGGCAGTTGCCAAGTCCACTGAATTCTCTTTCAGCTCCAGCTTTTCCAATATCGGCAGCAAGACGTGTTCTTGCAAAGTCAAGAGGATATACAAAACAAAGAGAGGTAGCTCCAGCAGCTCCACCAGAAGCAAGATTGCCAAGGAAGTATCTCCCAAACTGTGTTTTCTTGTCTACTCCGCCAAGGAAAATTTGCTTGTACTTATCTTTGAAGGCAAAATTTAAGGCTTGGGTAGGAAAATACCTGATAACATTGGCCAAATTTCCTCTCCAATAGCTGAGAAAACCTTGTTCCTTGGGAATTCTCACAAAGGCATCAACCATTCCTAAAAATACAAAAATTTAGAATAAAATTTACTGAAATGTTTAACACTAAAAATTCAAAGAAAAAGCAATGTCAAACTTTTCTTAAATAATCTACACCATTAAAAAAAAGGTATAATTTTTAAATTAGGGAGAACTGTTATACCAATTTATTAAATAGCTTTAAAATGATGCAATGCTTAGTTTTTTAACAATAAGCTAAGTACTTTAAACATGCTTCTATGAAGTAATTTAGAAAGGGTAAGTGTAGTAATAAACTTTAAATGCTTTTGAAAAACAGATTCTTCCTGGTTTTTAGATTTTTAAAAAAAATGCTCCATGCAACTTAAATTTTTATTTAAAATTCATTAAATTGATAAGGAAGAATCCTGGTACTGTTTACAAAGAAACTGGGTATGCATTTTACAGTGACTTCATTAAGGTAATTAAATTTGATTTATAACTTATTAAAGGCAAAATTAATGAAAATGTGGATGAATTCACAAAAAATCTCTCAAATTCTATTTAAGGGATTAAAGAATTAATATCCAAATTTGTTACACTGTTTAACGTGATTAAAATGCAAAATCGAAGAAATCTCAAAAATTCACTAAGACACAAGTCAATTTAAAATTTTGTTCATAATTTTCAAATTTAAAAAATCTTAAAATTTTAATAAGATTGGAAATCTCTTAAGGTATTTCTGGAAATCTCTTAAGGTATTTCATATATTTATGTACAAAACTTCATATCTATGATTAAAAAGTAAAAAAATTCATTTTAATGCTCCATCAATTTATTTTTATTATAAAAAGCATGTCTTAAATGAAATCATGATATACTATTTCTTCACTTTTGACAATTTTACCTAATCAAAATGTATACATTACATAATAATTCACAAAAGGCATGCCAAAATAACACTAAAACTAAGTTATGCTAAATGACAAAAACAACATTTATCCATTCACAACAGATTAACTTAGCCAGATAAACAATACAATAAACTGTAGAATAAAGCATAGGTGTCTAACCATTTAGCTTGTCTGGGCCACAGTGAGTGATAAGACTGTCTTGGACCATAACAGGTATTTAATATATAGTTAATGTATATAAGTAACAAAACTACCTTTATTTTAATTTTTTTATTAAAGAATTAAAAGAGCACAAAAAACTATGCTTGTGGGATACTTGACTTGGCATCAATGTCCTGTTCAATAAAAGTGACCAATTCTTAGCAAGTTGCTAAGGTTATCAGAATTTTACTCTGTGCATCATCTTTGTAATTAGTTTCCAGATGTCCATAAAGTCAAAAAAACGATGACAAAAAGGTGTGATTGTGAAATGAGGGTTTCTCTAGACAGATAGATCCATGTTTGAGGTTGTGGGACAACATTACTAGTTGTTCAGAGTGGCAGGTTTGACATGCCTGAAAAAAGCCTACAAGTATCCACCTTCAATAATGATTAAGGCTTTACAGAATACAAAACTAAATTTGATATGCAATACAATAAAAAGGAAAAATTTAGAGTCTAAGGAACCGATAGTTCATGCAGTGTTGCATACAAAATAAACCAAAGGATTATTTTAACTAAAAGGAACATGAATACATTTCTTGAAACTTCAAAATAATTTACAAATCAAAGCATGATCAGAAAATTTGTTTTTCATGGTAAGTCAATAGTCTAACATGTTATAAGGCATCATGTCATGCAATTTACAATTATTTCAATTTTTCCCATATGCAGCAGTAGACTTAGTAGATGAGATTTACTGCTAACCCTTAAAAAAAAAAAAAAAAGAAAGGAAGAAGCCATGATCAGTTAAAATGGAGTTTTCATAATTTTCAATAGTTGAACATGGTAACGCATCATCACACGGCTTAGGAAACAAACTTATTACCCTGTTATATCAACAAAATTCCATGCAAACAGGATAATCAAGAAGCTAGAACTTAATTGTTTATATAGTTAAAAGTTAGACATGTTTACAACTTATTGTAAGATTTATAAATACTGCACATTATACACACTACCACTCATCTATATTGCAAAGCTCATACATGATCAGATAAGACTGTTTTCATAGTAAATCAATAGTCTAACATGTTTAAAGCATCATGTCATAATGAGATTGAATAAATACTCGTAATAGCCTGTTATAACCAACTCAATTTGTTAAAATAAATTTATCCCACAATACAATACTAATGTCTATAAAAGATGACCGTTTAAATCAAATATGAGGTTTGTTTGAGAGCACTGCAGACATTTTTTGCTACACGAGGGCTAATTAGACTAGGATCTACTGCTTAAAGCCAATACCGAACAGCTACAAACATCCATACCTTGGAAGATACTTGTTCTAGTGATGAAAGCAGTTTTGGCTTATAAAATTTAAATTGAGAATCTTTACTATAAGAATGAAATTTGTTATTTCTATTCCTGCATTTGAAACTTATTTCAGTCTACAAAACTTAAAGCATGCCATGATCAGTTAGAATTGTTTTCACGATTTTTCAATAGTTGAACATGGTAAAGCATCATTTCATGGATTAACAGTACAATGATTTGAATCCTCAACCTGCAGAACTAAGAAAAGGCATTTCAGAAAACGTTTACTCCATTTTAAAAGCATTTTCTACATGACAACCCCAAATTTTATAAATCCACATGAATTTTTAATGGTATTAGTTTGCAGGCACACATTAACTCTCAAACCTTTCAAAGATAAGATGCTTTAACACAAAATAAGCCCCTCCTCCTTCAACTCAACCTATAAAAAATCTTTCAAGAAAAAAAATCCTTCCATGTTTAACCCAAGCCTAACATTCAGTCCCAGGTTCACCTAAATTTAGCATTCAAGTAAATCTTGATTTCAGAACTTCAGTAAAATTATATAGTATCTTATAAGACAGCTACATCTAAATCTAAGGCATAGATCAGGGTCTCGTTTAACCCGTCAGTAGGCACGCCAATTTTCGGAACACCAGCAGGCACATGTAACACAAAGTGCAATGTCTCTTTCAACCTTGATTATTCCTTGTTAAAACTTTTCTTTTCACATTGAAAATAATTCTGCAGTTTACGAGACTATATAAAATGTTTATAATACTGAGATATATTTATAATTAAAAGCCAAAGAATGCAGATACAATCACCTTATTTCAAAACTGTCCGGTTTATTGGATCTAAGGACAACTTGCGAATAGTTTCCTATTATGTCAAAAAATTGTTGTGATATGTGGGATACCATGTAATAGCTGCACATTTGATAGACTATATCAATGCCTGCTTTTGTTGTACTGAAATCCACTATAATCGCTGGCCTACCACGGTTAAATCACGACTAACAATGAATGGAAAGGAATACAAGGGTCAGAAAATCAGACTTGCATCAGAAAGGGTGTAGCTATAAAAAGAAACTGCTTACAACATTCAAACTGTACATGTAATATCAAACCATTCAAAATTACAAAAAAGTTGCACTCTGTACACAGGTACACCTGCTGAAAGGTTAAATTTATTGACTATAAGCAGTAGTCCAACAGTTATATAGTATAACTTAAGATTGACTGCTAACTGCTACTCAAACAGACAAAATTATGCCATGATCAGTTAAAATGGATTTTTCATAATTTTCAATAGTTGAACATGGTAAAGCATCATCTCACAGCTTCGGAAACAAACTTATTACCCTGTTATATCAACAAAATTCCTTGCAAACAGGATAACTAAGCTAGAACTTAATTGTTTATACGGTTAAAAGTTAGGCATGTTTACAACTTATAGTAAGATTTATAAATACTGCACATTATACACACTACCATTCATCTATATTGCAAAGCTCATACATGATCAGATAAGATTGTTTTCATAGTAAATCAACAGTCTAACATGTTTAAAGCATCATGTCATAATGAGATTTTGAATAAATACTTGTAATAGCCTGTTATAGCTAACTAAATTTGTTAAAATAAATTTATCCCACAATACAATACTAATATCTATAAAAGATGACTGTTTAAATCAAGTATGAGGTTTGAGAGCACCACAGATTTTTTTGCTACACGAGGGCTAATTAGACTAGGACCTACTGCTTAAAGCCAATACCGAACAGCTACAAACATCATGCCAATAGTGGGACTTGAACCTACAGACTGGTACTGAAATCCAGCACCCTAGTTATTCGGCCCATTTAAGCTAAAGCTGCAAGGAAAACTATTATGAACAAATTCCCCCCTCCCCACGTAGCTCACTATGCAAGTGTTTAATTGTTCTAGTGATGAAAGCAGTTTTGGCTTATAAAATTTAAATTGAGAATCTTTACTATAAGAATGAAATTTCTCATTTCTATTCCTGCATTTGAAACTTATTTCAGTCTACAAAACTTAAAAATTAGTTTTATACTATGTGTACACACCTAATGAGTACCTCATAACATATAAATATTTCGATAACAAAATGCATGCCATGATCAGTTAGAATTGTTTTCATGATTTTCAATAGTTGAACATGGTAAAGCATCATTTCATGGATTAACAGCACAATGATTTGAATCCTCAACCTGCAGAACTAAGAAAAGGCATTTCAGAAAAAGTTTACTCCATTTTAAAAGTGTTTTCTACATGACAACCCCAAATTTTATAAACTCACATGAATTTTTAATGGTATTAGTCTGCAGGCACACATTAACTCTCAAACCTTTCAAAGAAAAGATGCTTTAACACAATAAAATAAGCCCCTCCCCCTTCAACTCAACCTAAAAGGAATCTTTCAGGCCAGAAAAATCCTATGTTTAACCCAAGCCTACCATTCAGTCCCAGGTTCACCTAAATTTAGCACTCAAGTAAAGCTTGATTTCAGAACATCAGTAAAATTATTAGTATTTTATGAGACAGCTACATCTAAATGTAAGGCATAGATAAGGGTCTCATTTAACCCTTCAGTGGGCATGCGAATTTTCGGAACACCAGCAGGCACATGTAGCACAAAGTGCAACGTCTCTTTCAACCTTGATTATTCCTTATGTAATAAACTTTTTTTTCCAAATTGAAAATAATTCTGCACCTTATGACACGATATAAAATGAGGTCCTGATAGCAACATGTAATCCTGTTACATGTTACCTGATAGCAACATGTAATCCATACAGCAATATTTATAATTAAAGGCCAAAGAATGCAGATACAATCACCTTATATCAAAACTGTCCGGTTTATTGGATCTAAGGACAACTTGTGAATCTATTCCTATTATGTCCAAAAACCTAAAAACAATGAGATTGTCCATCTTTGTGATATGTGGGATACCATGTAATAGCTGCATATCTGATAGACTATATCAACACCTGCTTTTGTTGTACTGAAATCCATTATAATCGCTGGTCTACCACACTTAAATCACAACTAACAATGAATGGAAAGAAATACAAGGGTCAGAAAATCAGACTTGAAAGGTGTAGCTATAAATAGAAACTGCTTAGAAAATTCAAACCGTACATGTAATATCAAACCATTCAAAATTACGAAGAAGTTGCACTCTGTACACGGGTACACCTGCTGAAAGGTTAAATTTACTGACTATAAGCAGTAGTCCAACAGTTATATAGTATTACTTAAGATTCACTGCTACTCAAACAGACAAAATTATGCCATGATCAGATAAATTGGCGTTTTCATGATTTTCAATAGTTGAACATGGTTAAGCATCATTTCATGGCTTAGGAAACAAATGCAAAGAACTCATGTCCAATTTTATACTTATTGTTTCCAATTTAATTTTAATTAAAAAGAACAATTATCACATTTTTTTCAGCTAGTGAGTGATATATATTTTATACAGAACATAGCCCCCCCCCCCCTACAGGAAATTAGTTTGCAAATATAAAAGTATGTCTAAATACTAGGCTATATAAATATTTACATTTTAATAAAACTCATACATGATCAGAAAAGATTGTTTTCATAGTGAGTCAACAGTCTAACATGTATTACAGCATCATATCATGTTGAGTTTTATTTTATACTGCCTTCTGAACCCTGTAACAATGCTCTGGGAAAAGAATAACATTTAAATTGAATAAATATCAGGCCATGAACTCATTCTGTGTTGGCTTTCATTAATTCCTGATAGCTAATGTAGTAATAATTTTTTTCAAATTACATCTAAATTGCAAAGCATAACAAAATTAATGGAAGGATAACATTATTAAACACTCTACCCATAACAGAAATTATTTATATTGCTATGCATAAAAATACATAAATGAAAATTAATAAACATTTACTATATACTACATCTATTATGTATACAGAATTACTATCTACCACACAAAATAAATTTTGCATGCACTAGTCCTGCATGGAAAATAAAGGAAAATTAACTCTGTGTTGACTGGGTTAAAATATTCCAGGGTTACAAGTCAAACTTCCAATAGCATTAACCAGGGCCGGTCCCATAGGTGAGACAACTGCTTCAAGTGCCAAATTGAAATAGATGCCAAAATGACAGTAAAAATTGGAAAATTTAACGACTAATGAAAAAATATTAATAGTTTAATCAGATGTATAACAAAATTCATAGATACAAATATATGCGAATATTTAGGCTATTTTTCTTAGCTTGCGATTCCATAACAAATACAGAAAAATCCCAAGATTATCAGATGCAGGAGTTGAAAAGATTCAATAGCACTGAATTGACTTTCACATATAGTACAAGGAGATAAAAACAATCTCAAAGTTTGAGCAATTTTATTCCATTTCTAAAGCTCTTAAAGGGAAATAAAATGAGCAAACCTTTCCCTAGCTTTGAGACTAGCTATTTATGACTAGCTCGCTCATGGGGGGGGGGGGGAGGTTTAACAGACATCTGCTAGGTTGAGTTGATTCCCAAATCTCACTTCTTTGACTACTGTTAACCTAAAAGGATTACAATTGTAAATCCTACAGAGTCAACAGCATCTGAATCACCTCTATCAGTATTAACTGAACAGTTTGAAAATGTTATGAGGGTCCCTTACTTGCTTTTTGGAAAAAAGTTTCAAAAACCCTTTATGTTCAATATAACATCTCATGCTTATAGCTTGATCCAACATGCTAAGAGCTAGATAAAGAGGTATGTGGTAATTTTTGCCATTCTCAAAAACTTTTCTGCTAGCCAAATTTTAAAACTATGAATGAGAAAATGTGATATTGTATAATTATACATACATTGTTTTAAAATTGCCACTAAACAGTCCATCTGAAAGTGACCTCTTTGACCTTGCCCCTTTTTATACAGTATAATGCAATGACACCATAATATCCATACAATTATGATCTTAACATTGCCCTTCCAACTATAAATTGTGATGAGACTTTCTCAGTTTCAATCTATAAGGATTCTAACTTGCACATAAACACATACAAAAATTGGCAGCAATTAAAACAGTTATCAGATATGCCAAGATAAATGTTTACAACATAACTGCACTTCGGTCCTGCATTCCTAAAATTTCCTCAGAATTTATAACTCTTGGCATACTTATTCAGTGTACCTCATCGAGAGAATCTTTGTTGCAGCGAAAGATTATTTGATGATATAGACCTCAAAGTCCCAAGAGTTTTTACAAGTGTTAATAACCAATTAAAATTCTAGACACATATATTCAATTAACATGCTGAAAATAAAGGAAATACGAACCAAACTAGTGTTAAAATTTGACATGCTGGTTCAATACAGCTACTAAATCAAAATTCATCCAAGTCATACCTGAAGCCTCAACATGCAAACACCCTACTCATTTATACATACCTGATAAGAATATGCTGATGTTAACCTCATTTTCAACTTAATATATTTCATCTTGGATGAAAACGAGGTTAAAACTGTCAACTTTTAAAACCTATGTAAAAGTGAAAAACATCAAACTACAATGAAAAAGTCTGATAATACATTTTTTATATGTTGAATGCTTTAGTAGCTTACAAAAACTTGCATCTGATGAATATATTATTCATAAATGCAATCAAATGTGTAACTACATGAGTGGGTACAACTTCCTACAATGTTATATAAATCTGTTGTATTTCCCCTTCATAGAGAGCATTCCTCAAGTATTTTGTATTCTTCAGTATAAAGTTAAACCGAATAAAAGGGAATGTCACACGATCATAATACGAGCATACAACAGCTTTTCTTATTACGTATTAAAAATTACAGGACCATTACAACATCTACATCGCAAATGCTAGGTATACATAAAGTTCGTATACTCTCACAAAACAGCAAATGAAAGTTTAAGCATTAGCTGATGGCTAGAATTCACTTACGATACTGTTCATGATCAAAAGCATTTGGTAGCTTCATGCTGTACAGACTAAGCAAAAGTCTTAAATACGTTCCGATTAAAAAGCGATTTTCGAGTATCAATTCCATACAAATAAGTTACTCTTTAAAAAGATGTTGCCCACGTGTCAATTACCAAGGTAATTAATAACGCCGCAATCACAAACTGAAGTACCGTTTCCCTATTAGACTATGCATGAACAATAAAACCTCACGATAGAGTTGACAAAATACGTAAATTCTATTAAATCAACTAGTTCTAGAAAACACGTGAATTTTGTTTAATCAATTAACTTTACTTAGTTCTCAATTGCAGTTAACCCTAACATGTACGTATAAATGCTCAGCATTTGCAACCAATAATTTTAATTAATCTAGATCAGGACTCCATGTGTATATAACGGTTCATACAACCCGAATCATTATTTTTTTCACACAACATATTCAAATAAGATGTTAAAAGCACGTTAGTATGCGCCGGTACATCAGCGCACGATTTTTTTCCAATATGGCGGACAAATAGGGTTAAACAGGTTACATACCTTTATACTGCTTGTCGACAGATATCTGTTTAGAAGCATGTTGTACTTGAAGTAATAATTTCACACGTTCAATAGGTGCGACGGCTGTCTTGGATATAGCGGCAGCTATACCACCAGCGACAAAATCCTTACCAAAAGATACAGGATCAAAACCCGACATTTTTTTTTTACTTTTTGTTTCTCGTGGATAGCGTGGCCTCCGTTCAAACACCCAACTGTAGGAAGAAAGAAGGTTACTATCCGAAGTAGCCGGTTATATGTACAGTCTTGCCAACCGCCAAAGTGCCTAATATGATAGCGCCAAAGAAAATTGTAGCAACCTTTTCCGAATCACGCCAAGTATTGAAGGAGAGGTGAGCGATGAATTACGAAGTCAGTGCTATAGGTTCAAATGTTGTATTTTCTTATAGATAAATTTTTTTACGTCTTTATAAGTGTTGAATATATATATATATATATATATATATATATATATATATATATATATATATATATATATATATATATATATATATAAATATATATATACATATATATATATATATATATATATATATATATATATATATATATATATACATATATATATATATATATATATATATATATACATATATATATACATATATATATATATATATATATATATATATATATATATATATATATATATATATATATATATATATATATATATATATGGTAATCGTACCTCAACCATCAATCGAGTTTTCACGTATTTAAAGCCTATTTAGTAAGTTGTAATCTCTCTTAAGGAGTGTAAAATTGTAAGAAAAGTTTTGAGCCATTTTAATTTGGGTTTGCTGGCTCATTATTACGACAATGTTCCTTTGGACTGTTGTGTAAGGTAGAATCGAAACTAAGAATGATTAGAGTTCAGAGGCGCACTTGCGGAGCACGGTTTAGAGGATTTAAGCCATGTTCTAACACAAACCTTTTTGATAAAAAATCTTCAGGCGACTATCAATTTTTAGATATTAGCAATTTAAAAAATTATGTGTGCGAGAGAACTATTTTTTTAAGTTCGTTAACGTCTTCAGGGGCGCGCTATGACCACAAAGGGCCCTAGGCAGAATATAATTCTGAGGCTCCCTTCACACCATAAAAATGTCACAATTGTAATTTGGTATAATTATGATAGGACTGTTATTCGGATATCAACAAAAATATACTTCATGCTTAAGTATATTATTTATATTTTACAGATATCAAAAACAAACAATAAATTTCAATTAAATATTTTATTATTCCAATACAATAAGCATAATATTTATTGGCTAACAGTAATTATTAAAACAGATGTAACAGTTTTTATTTAATACTAGCATTATTGCCCGGGTAGATATATAGATATAAAATATTTCATGCATTCCATCAAAAAAATACTGGGCTGCACTCCCGCTCTTCATGTTCATCTGGCCAGACAGAATGCGCTTAGCACGTTTCTACTGAAATGATATACAAACAATAAGAAAGAAAGAAACTTTGAGCCTGCGGACCTTCGTCTGATTTTAAGGTCATTCCCAACCCTCTTTCTCCCGCGCATTGGAATTTGAACCCCCCCCCCCTCCGTCATCCTCAAACCACCGCAGCTGGTCGAGGGGAATCCACAGGGGGTAGACGCACCTCTATCGGGCACAAAAAACATTAAAAAATTAATTTTAAAAAAACTAATTGAGCCCCAAATTTCGTTTTTCTTGATTTAAGTTTCTCGGGTCCAAAACATTAACTGTGCCGAATTTGGTCCCGGTGGGTGAAACAGTCTATGATTCTATAGCGGACAAACAAACAGACAAGCTATTATATATATATAGATTAGTCAAAAAAAATATTTAATTTGCAAATTGATTTTTCTAGGGGTTTTTTTCTTCTTTTTTCTTCAAAATTTATCTATGATTTATGTTTTGACGCATGAGCGAGTTCCTGGACTAGAATTCTCCTCTAAGTCGGCTGACCCCCTGCGGTCCATGGACCGCACGTTAAGAATCCATGGCCTACCGCAATGGTGTGTAAACTGTGAACAGCGAAAATAATTTAAAGGGTTGAGGATAGTTCGAACTAAATTTATATCCTATTGAATTATTTAATTGAAAAATTGCTAGAAATATGCTAATCATTTTGAAATCATGCTATTTTTTAATTTTTTTGTTCATTTTTTACCCAACTGAAATACAAATACATATTAATACTTAAATATAAATTTTTAATTCACTTGAAATTTGTCAAAAACAAGTGCAGAAAGTAAGCGAGACATTGTTTTCTATTTATAGTCATTATGCAACTAAATATATTCCCAAAATCTACAATTCATCGATTTTTAAAATAGTTTGTGAAAAATTATATTTTTTTAAATCTTTTTGTTAACATTTTCCTAATATTTTTTTTAAAATTTGCTACTACCAAAAAAATTTCATTTAGGGGTGGATGGGGGAGAGGTTGAGTGATTTTTTTTTCTTTTTTTTAAGAAAATGGGGTGCGATCGAAAAAAGTTTAAGCACCACTGGATTTGTGTATAACGCGCCACCTAACGTCTTTCGTATTATTATTATTATTCTTTTTTTTCAATCTGTTGAGCACGTTTTGTAACGTGCACGTCTGTCTGGTATCCATACGGCTAAAAGAAAGGAAAACGTGGACCACTAAGGGCCTGTTCACATAGCAGTGCGTTCAGGTCCTGATTTTCCATTAGGCCCGAGCCTAGGGGCGCCCCCCAAATTTTTATTTTAAAAGAAAAGAAAGAAAAAATTCCCAATTCAAAATTTTTTTTAATTTTACATTTTTTAATAGCAAATTTTTATAAATCCTTTCAAATTTGATTGATTGGTTCATCATAAGTATAGTTATATGTATAGTTCATATGTATGTTATAGTGGATATAAGGGATTAATAAGTTTATCTGGTTGCATTGTATTGGTGTTTTAATGATGAAGTTAATATGCTGTATTGCTTTTTGTTATTTGATAATGTTCTACGCTTCAAATAGCCAATTCTTGGTAAAATGGTACTTTCACCATGATTCTTGATTATTATTTTTTGTGTGTGTGTCAATATTGGAAATTTTACGCCCACATTAGTGTTAGGGGGCCCCGCATCCCATGTTGTGCCTATAGTCCAGAATTTTCTAAATCGGGCCCTGAGTGCGTTAGCGTTAGCGTAAAAGTATTGAAATATATTTAACCAATGACAAACCTCCAAACGATTAGCAACGAAATTGTTAAGGCCTATGATTGGTTTATTTCCGTCTCAGCGCCACTTTTCCTTTTACGCTTACGCTAATGTGAACAGGCTAACGGAATATTTGTAAAGTGGAGACAAGCTACAAACTAAAGAAGAGAAACCATGAAATCTCAGACCGTTATGTCTGACGAATGTTGGAGCGCTGTCTGTTCTCTAAGCTAGTGCTCCCCAACCTTTTTATCGCCGCGGACCGGTCAACGTTTGATAATTTTACCGCGGCCCGCTGAGGGGGGGGGGGGCGTTGATTGTTTATATTTTAGATTGATTTGATTTAATAATTTTAATTTAATTGTACTCAAACATGCCTTCAAAATAAAATACACTTACACCAAAAAATGAATATAAAGTGAGTTAACATTTTAACTCACTAGCACGCTAAATAAATAAGAACCCTGAGCTTGTGGCACTAAGCTGGCGGCCCGGTACAACGCCTCCTTCAAGAGGGGAGTACCGGGCCGCCTCCTTCTTTTCTCTTGAGGGGGTGTTGCCCGGTACCATTTGAGCCACTGACCGGTACCGGTCCGCGGCCCGGGGGTTGGGGACCACTGCTCTAAGCAACATCACATAAACCCGGAGGAAAACTCCAAACGTTTTAACAGTTTCCCTGTAATATCGGTTTAATGTATCCTACTAAAACAGATATAAATTTACTTTTGTGTATTTTTAATTGGTAAAGGGGGGTTATTCTATTAAATGCTTTTCGTGTAATTTAAGCAATGATAAGGGAAAATACGTCACATTTTACGCAATTTTATCCTTTAAAAATTCTTGAAACATTTTTTATTCCTGGCGAATGATAAGTTATATCAGTTGAGTGTATTATCATTTTATTTATCCTTTTGGGCAGTGATGCACAAATTTTTCCAACCGTGACCCCACTTTCTTTAAATGAAAAATCCTCCGACACCCAATAAAAAAATTTTGGTAGTAAAATGTTTTTGTTTTTTTTAATCAGGAAAATGTTAAGGAAAGAATAGATAAAAGAAATAAGCAAATTCTGACAAACTATTTTCAAAATCGTCTAACTGAAGATTTTGGTTATATATTTACTTTTCATAATACCAAAAAAAAAAATAATAAATAAATAAATAAATAAAAAATCGGGTAGTCTCTTCCAACAAAACTACCGCGGGTTATTAACGTAGGATTACTTATCGTTGCTTACCTGTTTTGTATGTATATATTTATGTATGTGTTATGTATATATGTATTTCTATACATGTACGTATGTATGTATATATATATATATATATATATGTGTGTGTGTGTGTGTGTGTGTGTCAGTCAAAATTTTGACGCATTTTGGTATTTTTCTGTTTAACTGTTTACTGCTTGCCCAAGCGATACAGACTGAGTTTGGCGCTCTACCAGAATTATAACTCGTGACGCAGGACATCTTAAATTTTGCTTTCTGGACGACCGTTATGGAGGAACGTAATCCTACGTTAAAATATCTTTCTTACCTTCTGCATTTGCTTTTAGCAAATCTCACGTGACTACAACTTCATATTTAAATAATATTAATATGCATTTGTGCTTCATTCGGGTAAAAATTAAATTAACAAAAATTAGAATTTAAAGAGAGTATGATTTAAAAATTTTTTATCATATTTATAGCAATTATTTTAATTAAATAATTCGATATAAATATTTACTTGACACTACCTGTTAATTTTGCGACCCACAGTTCGTATACCACTCGTTTTGGGCATGAAAAGGCTAATAACTTCACCAATGGCGCACCCAGGATTTTTTCTTGGGGGGGGGGGGGGGGGCGGCGAGCGAGATGAACGGATAATGCATGGTATTTATAAGTATGCAAGATATTTATAATGCATGGGGGGGGGGCCGAAATGAACGGATAAAAATATTTATAGTGCAAAATCAATATTCATAATGCAATTTCTATTTCTTTGGGAGGGGCAGGGTCCCTTGCTCCCCCCCCCCCTGGGTGCGCAACTGAACTGCACAGTTAAGGGTAATTATTCAGTAGCTATTATCTTAAAAGAAAGAGTTAAAGGGAACGATTTGAATTACACCTAATTTTATATGTTCAATAACGTACTGAGAGATTTTTTTCAATCCTAGAGATTCTTTATACCCTTGTAATTTTTAAAAATAACAATAAAGTATCATATAAGACGATAGTATTTAAGTGATAGGCTCGACATCCGTTAAACCTGACTTTCGATATTATGTCCAAAAGAAATTTAAAATGTTGTTAATTATGATAGTAATATGTCATGATAGTTGTTAGTCATGATAGTAATATGTCTAACATTATATAACTTCATTCATTATTAAATTCCCTTTTCCGATTAAAATATTTCTTAGTTTTTATTGTTTATTAATTTTAGGCAACTTAATTTATTTACCCGTCCTTCCTAAATAATTTTTTTATGTAAAATATAGTTTTGTGTTTCTAAATAAGCAGAATAATATTTCTTGATGTGAAAGAAACCAAAAATTCTTTGTTTGGAATCTTTTATTCATAAACAAATTTAATGTTTCCTTAAAAAAAATCAGCTTCCACAAGGCAGGAATATTTTCTTTGAATATTTTCCTTTCCACTTAGTATTTACATTTTTTGTTTCCGCAGTTATTTCTTGTAAATAAAGACTTTATAGTGTTTTCTAACGCATCACTCATTCGCATGTTACGCTTTTGTTCTTAACGGGGAAAAGAGAATATGATTGATTCACTCGTCTAAAAGCCTTATCATTGTTTCTAATCTACACGAACAAGAATGAAAGTTACACACACTATCATACTTTTTGATAATACTTCTCGGAAATTAGGTCACGGGAAACTGTGTGTTAAATATCTTCTTTTCGACTAAGATAAACTTAGATCGTTACGCTCACTCATCCAAAACATTTTGAGTTTGATTCACAATCATTCACAAAATTCAGGTTCACCAAAACTTGTTTACTCCTCTAATCGAGTACAACACTAAGGATAACACTGAAATTTTTTAAACAGGGGCAGACGATGTGCGGGAAAAAAAGAAAAAAAAAAACTATTGGTATTTTACTATATTTAAATTTGAACTCTTTTATGTCCGCAGACGATAATTTGTGGCAACAATTGCAATTTAGCTATCGTAGAATAAATTTTGAAAGACGAGAAAATAGAGTTGACGCGAGAGCATTATTGAGCTATGATTTTCTATGATTTTAAAGTGGGGCTAAATCAAGAAGAATGCCTTATGCTACAATTAGCATATTGCATTTTCCATATGCTACAATTAGCATATTGCATTTTCCATATGCTACAATTAGCATACAGAAAATGAAGTTCCATCTCGTGCCACTGTATTCAGATGAATTACAGAATTTAGAAAAGGTCAAAATTCTCTCCTGGATGAAAAACACACAGGAAGGCCTTTGTCATCTATAGTCCCAGAAAATGTGTCGGCCGTACGAAAAATGTTAATCGATGATAATCGCTGTACCTACCAAATGATACGGAAAGACCATAACATTGGATCCGCAGCTATACATAAAATTATTCATGAAGGACTGCATATGAAAAAAATAGTTTGTTGTTGGGTCCCCCAGATTTTAACAGAACACCAAAAATCGGAGTATGTCAGAATCAGTAAAGAAACCCTAAAATTACTTAATGATGGTGGGCACCGCATTATTTCGAAAATCATAACTGGGGACTTACAATCGAAAAGCAGGACTTAAATTTGCTAGCTGCGAAATACTTAATAATTTTATCAATATACTACAGAAAAAATTAGTCCCTGTATTAAGTGTTCTATAATGTAAAAATTCAAGAATTTACTGGGAGAAGGGCCTTTAGTCTCCTCCCCTTTTACTGGTGTAGAGTCTATACCTCTCGGGGCTGAGCCCCCCCCCCCCCAATTCATCAATACTAGTTTCGCTTGTGTTCACGACAGATAATCCTGAAGGTAGAATGCGCTCCTTTAAAAGCCTTTTTTCAGGCGAAATGTATTAGAAAGTTAGGAATCTTCATATTTTTTACCATGTTTTTATTAACTTGCTTACTTGTGTGTTTGTGTGTGTGTTTGTCTAGTAGAAATCTTGTAATCGATTTTTAACTAACTTCCCGACTATCTAGACATTTGAAACTTTTAGAATAGCTCAGAACACGATGACAATGCATTTTTTAAATACTTTTAGCCATCTTTATAAGCAGAATTAAATTAATTTTCAGTTATTTTCAGTTAATTCTGTTTTGTAGACTGGTGCAGCCATCTATCGGCCGGAACGGGAACGAAAAATTAAATGCAAGTTAACTTCCAATTAACTTCATTTTCTTTCAAGTTGATCGGATAATTCATCAAAAAAATTTTAAAAAAGTATTTATTAATACATAGAATTGTCAAGTTTATATGATTCAACAGAAAATTTAAAAACATGGTATATAAAAAGTTCTTTTTATCTTGTAATTATTAAAATCTTGATTATTAGACTGTTTTCATTCCTAATGAAATGTATTAATATTAGATTTCTAATTGTACAACATGATACATTACTATTTTCCCTTCACACTACCTGGTTTCTCATTTTTTTTTTCTTGGCACTATTGCTTTTTATTCCTCGGTTCAAAATTCCCACGTGCACACACTTTTAATATACCCCAAAATTTTGCAAATCGATTTCTGCCTTCGAGATATCCGTCTTTACAGCTGTATCTACATGCCTCTTGTGACTAATACATTCCTAAATGAGAATGTACTTCGTAAACGACACAAATCACACAGGAAAATAAAAAAGCGAATAGTTATATAAGGTTTAAAATTTTAGACATGGTAATTTTTTACAGGGAACTGAATTACTGATGTCTGTAGATTACAGAATTTAAATTAAATGAAAAAAAAAAAAAAAAAAACCTCGAGTCACGACTTTAAATACGCACCAGGGAGTTATTATTTTTTCATCATTTTTTTCTTCATCTGCCAAACATCGCCAAAGAGAAGCGTTAAAAATCGGTAGACACGCACAAAAAAAAGTAATTCCAAGGTTTAAGTTTTCATCCTTTGCCATGAATACCATTATTTCCCCTCTATGCAGAATCAACGCAATAGACACCTTTCACACTGTACGCACAAATTTAGTACTACATACATTGACCAACACTATTAGGTTTCGTCCAACCTTCAGACGGTGGTTCAGCTCATATCATTACAAAACAGTCTCTCAAACTAACTATAAAACTATAGAAAATTTACGCACACTTCAAACACTTCAGAGGCGAACGTAGCGCCCTCTTTGGCTCATTTCACTTTGCCATTTCAATTTACCTCCTTTGAAACATCCCTTCTCCCCAGAAAGTAGAAAGTAATTTTCGTACGCTAGTTAGTTTAGGCCTTCATTCAAAGTGTGATTGCCTCAACCCCAGGCCCGCCGTGAGGTGGGGCAGGGGGGACAAAATCCCCGGGGCCCGGGCTTCCAGGGGGCCCGGTTAAAATAAGTGTTGACTAAAAAAATTTATACAATGTTCAAATATTGAGTGGAGAGGGGGGCCCGCTGTATTATTTTGCCCCGGGCCCTGGCTCAGTAGACGGCGGCCCTGCTCAACCCTAGATCTACCTGGTTCGAAAAGGTCAAATAAAATGAATGAACAGATAAATTAATAGTACTCCGTTATGAATGTACAGTAACCACCGCTTATAGTGATCAGTGGTTATAAGAATCAACCGTTTATAAGAATTAATATCGCAAAAACAAAAACAAATGTATTATTTCCATATTAAAATTTTCGCTTTAAAGAATCAATCCACCGGTTTTAAGAATCAGCTTACACTCTTCGCCTTCATTTCATTTTTCCAAAAAAGCCACTTAAACCCTCAAAAGGCACGAAGTACTTTCTTTATTTTTTTTAAGAGAAAGAGTGATAAGATGGGATGAAATACAGTCGTAAAATGCATCCCTTTTTTTGTTATACATAACATAATAGTTTCCCCTTAAACGCTTTAGTTAAACACTGTCCTATTAGCTTGACCCAGGGGCATCCTACCCGTCCGGATCCGATTTCACTTTTCTCCACTGACAAACAAAGACAGGAACTCTTTTTTCCCTCCTCCCACATCCTGGTTGCGGCTTCCTGGACCCTGAAATACATAAAACTTCGGTGAAGTGTCCACTATCACTTAGGCAAATGTGGCATTATTAGATTCAGCAGGTTATTAAACCGTGAAACGTAATCTAGAAGGTGAATCTTGGTCTGAGACTATTGGTATTGAAAGAGGTATAAACAGCCTACAGAAAACTCCATTACGTCAAACTACCATAGAAAACTTTTTCTTGCACCCTTCCTGTAATTGAAATGTTAAACTGTTAAGCAGGTATGTTGTAACAAGTATTGGATTTTTTTCTTCTCTTACTATAATCATGTGTATCTACTTATAGGTCTAGAAATTAAGTTGTATTTTTAAAATTATAAAGAATAATTTTAATAAAAGATAATTAACGTAAATTGAAGAGTATTTTATGGTAAATTATCTAATATATGTATATATAGGTGTGTATGTGCCTGTCCAAAAACCTAAATTTCGGCTATAAGAATCAACCGCTTATAAGAATCAAAAACAGCAATAACAAACGTGATTATTATAAGCGGAAATCACTGTATATGATATAATATTAGTCTCTGTTTTATTAACTTCATTTTAGTACTACTATTGATGATTACCAATTTAGAAAGATTTTTTGTTTTGAACATAATTAAAACGCGTTATAATAAAATATAAGTCAGAGAATCCTTAAAAACTTATGGAAAGACACATTAAATATAAATAAGTCTTTTAGACTTATTTACATTTAATGTGAAATGAATTTGAGATTATTATTGGCAACTTTGAGAGCTTTATTGTTGTAAATGAGCGGACATTTTTTTTTTGTTTTATCGGGATTGCAAATTTCTGACGCCATTTACATTAGTATTTTTTTTTATTCCTAAGACAATCGTCGTCTTTAAAAACATCAAAACAATTTTTCTATAACTATATTGTTTCTAATTTTATAAGAACCTCTTTTATCAATATCGCCGAACAATTATTTAATTTTTACGCTTCAAATTGTCTAGATCAGGGGTCGGTGACGCGGTGCCCGCGGACACTAAGTTGCCCGCGAAATAATTTTAGGATGCCCGCCGTTCAAATTTCGAAAATGTTTAGATATTTGAACACAAACGCTCGTACTTGTAATGAATAATTGAAGAAAAAAATAAATGATCTCTCGACAGCGTCGTTCTCTCCTTGCTTCTATGATAAGTACGATAATTACAAGATAAAAAGAACTTTTTATATACCATGTTTTTAAATTTTCTGTTGAATCATATAAACTTGACAATTCTATGTATTAATAAATACTTTATAAATTTTTTTGATGAATTATCCCATCTACTTGAAAGAAAATGATCAAATGCGTAATAAAGAGGTATCAAATGCGTAATCAATCGTTTAGCTCGGGAATTGGAAGTTAACTTGCGTTTAACTTTTCGTTCCCGTCCCGGCCGATAGATGGCTGCACCATTCTACAAAACAATATTAACCTAAAATGAATTCCATTCTGCTTAAAGAGCTGCTTCAAGCTCTTCTTCTAAAAGTATTAAAAGAATGCATTGTCATCGTGTTCTGAGCTATTCTAAAAGTTTCAAATGTCTAGCTAGTCGGGAAGATAGTTAAAAATCGATTGCAAGATTTGTACTGGACAAACACACACACAAACAAATAAACAAGAAAGCGAGTTAATAAAAACGTGGTAATAAATGCATTAAAAGATACATTGTCGCTCTGGAAATCGTTTATCGAGAAAGATAATTTATCACATTTCCCAAATTTAAAATTAGAAAATTATTGCGATGGAAATGCTACCACCTATTAGTTTGTCAAACATTTTGATTCCTTTTTGGAAGAATTTAATACCAAGAATTTATGCTTGTGAATCTTTATAATATGAAATACTTAAAATTAAAGTACCGATCAAGCCCCTCTGACACTTACTTGGACCAATGCCTGAGAACTGAGAATTCAACTTATGTGCCACATTACAAAGAATTGGTCGCAGATTTGCAATGTCAAATATTACATTATCAATTTTAAGATTGTTTTCTTTAAATTAAAATTTGAATTTATGTATTAAAAATTTATGTCGCGTTTATATTTTCATCTTTAAATATTAACCCCCCCCCCCTTTTCTCCTCTTCACCCAGTGGTGCCCGCCGAATTCCCGCATTTCTGAAATATGCCCTCCTAGTTAAAAAGGTTGCCGACCCCTTGTCTAGATCGATAGCTGCTATATACGAACAAAAATAAGTCCGGCTTTAGTCACCAGAAAAGGAATTCGGCCTGAGTTATTGCCCTAGAATGGGCCTGACTAATGGGCCAAGCAGTCAGGGCCGCCCAGAGACTTTACGGGGCCTGGGGCGAACTTTTGTTGGGGGCCCCAAAAAATCTGATTAATCGAACAAATTTTTTTTATTTTTTTGGGGGGGGGCCCTTTTTTCAGGAGATTATTTTGAATTTTGAAGTACGGTACAAGTTTCAGAATTTTCTTTCGGAGGAAATCTAATAAATAAATTTTTTAAATTTTTTTGGGGCCCCTCCGGCAGTTGGGGGCCTGGGGCAGAGTGCCCCAGTTGATCCCCCCCCCCCCCTCTGGGCGGCCCTGCAAGCAGATATCGACAAATCGGGCCAATATGTTTATATTCTTTGTTAAAAGTTCAAAAACCAGCCAAACAGCTTTCCTCTGTAAGCATATTTTTTTGTGACAATCTTACTAGAATGACTGTGCATTGAGCAGATATATCCCATGTGGTCTAGTGGTTAGGATTCCTGGCTTTCACCCAGGCGGCCCGGGTTCGATTCCCGGCATGGGAAGTATTTTTTTTTTTTTAACTTATCTCCCCAAAACACGAATATACACAGTCACAATATTTACCACACGAAAGAATTTTTCTACAACTGTGGTGTCTCTAGCCTTTCGTCTATCAATTTTTCTGTAACTGGGATGTCTCTAACTTTACAAAGACTTCTCTTAGAAATATCACTGAACGATTACAGAATTTTTTTCGCTTAAGTTTTCTGGATCGATAGCTTCTGTATACGAGGAGAAATAGGGCTTGAGTTGATAGAAAATATACCCGGCCTGAGCAGGGCCCGGTTTAGAAAATTCTTGACTATAGGCACAACTTGGGATGGGGCCCCCCTAACACTGATGTGGGCGTATAATTTCCAAAACTGACACGCACAAAAAAAATAATCATGAATCATTGTGAAAGTACCATTTTACCAGCAATTGGCTATTTGAAGCGCAGAAGTCTAGAACATTATCAAATAACATAAAGCAATGTAACATATTAAATTCATCATTAAAACACCTATACAGTGCAACCAGAAAAACTTATATACATTATAACATACATATGATGAACTATACTTATAACTATACATATGATGAACCAATCAATCAATCAAATTTGAAAGGATAAATATAAAATTGCTATTAAAAAAGGTAAAATTAAAAAAAAATTTGAATTGGGAATTTTTCTTTTTTCCTTCTAAAAATAAAATTTTTGGAGGGGCCCCTAGGCCCGGGCCTAATGGAAAATCAGGGCCTGGGCCTGAGTTATTATCCCCTGGAGTGGGCCGAGCACATTTCGACAAATCGGTGCAATATGTTTATACTCCCTGTTTCTACTAGTTCAAACACCAGTCAAACAACTTACTAGTTTTAATCATGAAGCTACAGATCGTTAGCTTCATGGCTTTAATATATTTCTTAGAATACAGTCCACCTCTGGAGGGAAGAGACCTGGGACCGGTTTTAAGGTTGCTGCCTCCGGGAGGTCGATTCTCAAAATGAGGGGTCGGGGATAATCAACACCCCAGTACCATTTCCCGCGGAAAGTATTTATCGCTCTTTAGACATTAAGAAAATTATGAAGGTTTTAATTATTTAGGCTTTAAGAAAACCATCGCATGTTTTGATTTCCATTTTCATGTAATCAACGTATTTTGGGACTTTTTACCCTGCATCGTATTACTTACTATTTCCCGAAGTAAAGTAAGGGAGTTTCAGAAAACCTCAATAATAATAAAATTTAGAGTCATGTTTATTTTTATAAATACTGGATCATACAAAAATTTATTATTATAGATACAGATTTCAAGTATTTTGGTTTTACAACTGTTATTTTTTCTTTCGCCAAAGGAGACGCGATCTTTTTCGGTAATTTTGTTTTCATTTAAGGGGTCTCGGGAGTCTTACTATTTTACTGAAGGTGCAATTTAGCATCATGTCACATTTAGTTTTATTTCTCATTCCCTACAAAACATAAATACATGAAATTTTTACCACTGAAAGCTTAATATATGTTCTATGAAGAATAATTATTTCAATGTTCTACAACTGGTATTTTAATTAATTTTCGATTTTTAATTTTGATGAAAATTTTAAAATTGTGTTTTGGCTTGCATCCATTGCGCGCAAGACTGTAGCAAAACTATTGGTACTAGATTCGCAAAAAATATTGATAAAGTTGTAAAACTAATGTATATTTAACGTATACTCCATTTTTAAGCAATTAAAAACTTAAATTTTTTAAATTAAAATTAAAATTACAAAACTTTGAAAAATGCATTTTTTTATTGAAAACATGTTAATTTTAAATAATTAATGCAATTAAAAATACTAAATTTGAAGTATACATTATTCCTTGCATCAAAATAAACGTATTCACCAAGTTTTATAGAAATTGCTTTGTCAGTTTCTTTATCAGTCAAAAACTGACTGCAAAAAAGACACAACTCTAGTATAATTTTACCCCAATTTCCCCCTCCAAATTTCGGAATAGAACTTCACTTTAAAAGCGCCTGCCTTAGTTATTGCGGGGCCCAACTGCAGAAATTGCGATAAAAATATAATGTACAGATATTTTTATAAAAATATAGTTACATACTGGCCTGTGGCGTCCTTGTGGTACAACGCGCTGGCTTTCGGTGCTGAGGGTGCTCGGATCGAATCCCGGCGTTGCGCCACTGAAAATGCCTCTGTTTATGTAGTCCCTTTATAGGGGGTAGTGCTGGTCCGCTTATATGGCACCCCCCCCCCATAATAAAATATTTGAAAGTGGTGTATGTCTACTTTAAAAAAATGAGTTAACGGTGATTTTAGTAAGATATACACACCTTTTTTTCGTACGATTTTTTTCATAAACTAAACAAAAGAATTTTGGGTATAAAATGTTATCGCAAAAATTTTTTTTTTTAAAGTGGAATAAGTCCATTCCTAATAATTATAATAAAAGCAACTTGCTTATTGCAATTATTATTGATTATTACGACTTCAGTGTACACTATGCTTTAGCATATATTACTTAGCTAGTGTCTTAAAAACAACATCGTTAACAAGATAACGGTATTATTGTTCTGATTAAGTGGTCAGAAGTAATTTCACTGATTTTGTTTGGTTTTCTTTCGCAATTCCTACTGTTTGGTTTGTGTTTCTTATACTAATAGATTGCAGTGCGAGTATTATTTAAATATTTTTATTAAAGCAGAAAATCAAAGTTTTAGATAAATAACATTTAATACAGTTGTTACAATGAGTTCACATACCTATAAAAAAGACGATAATATGTCAATTTGGTCTGATAGTGATGTTGGTAAGTAAGAGTTTACATTAAAATATCCATTTCACTGAAGCTAATGTATATAAAAATATGGACTTGAATTTCCACTTGTTTTTATTTTTTATAATACGTTATTTTTGAAAGTGGTATAAGTCCATTTGGAGCTAAAAAAAATCGTTTATTTTTTAAATAATTTTAATAATTATTATTTCATAGTAAAATTTAAAAGGTGTATAGTATTAAAAACATCACTCGAATTGATTAACGTTTGCCAATATTTTTAAATTCATTCAAATACAAACCTTTAAATATCTCGATACGTGAAAAAAATGGACTTATGCCACTTTCAAAAATAACAGCTCATATGCTAAAGCCATTTCAGTTTAGACATATTTTTAATTTTCCAGATCAAATAGGTTCAACTGGCAAGGTCCGCCCTGCCCTTTAAAGTGTGCTACCCTAATGACCTCTTCTAATCAAAATTCACAATTAACTTTATCAACACTATAAAATTTTCCCATTTTCCGCAATTTGAATAAGGAAAATTTTCTTCAAACTTTAACTTCCCCCTCTTTGAAATATTTTCTCATAACTTGGTTTTTGTTAGCCATATTTTCGGCCAGTTTAAAAGTTAATAAAAACGGGAAAGATGTTGTGCTTGGTTGCAAATTTATACCTTGGAAAATAGACTTCAGAAATGAGCATTTAAACATTTCAGATTATACAGCACATCACGGCAGTTAATATTCTAAAAGGTATAATAGTTCCAATAGGTAATATAGTGTTTAAAATTTCCTTTCAATTGTAACTGCAGATGTGTATTTCTCCCCATCTGTTTCTTGTAAACACTGCCTTTTCTTTAGACTAAACCCTTGTCAATCGGCAGAAAAACACCTGTTCGACTCTTCCTTGGGACAAATGCCGATATTTGGCGAAAAGTGGGGGATGTTTGGTGACAATTTCTTCCTCTCTCGTCACCTTCGTTCCACCCCTCATCAAAAAAGAACTCTCCCCAAGTGACCAGTTTCTCGGGGATCTTCTCTCCAGAGGTGGACTTGTACGTCTGTAGTATCTTGTTTGCAATAATGATACTAGAATGACTGTGCATTGAGCAGATATATCCCATGTGGTCTAGTGGTTAGGATTCCTGGCTTTCACCCAGGCGGCCCGGGTTCGATTCCCGGCATGGGAAATGCTTATTTTTTAAACTTTACCCCCCCCCCCCAAAATCGAATGCATACAGTCACAATATTTACTACGCCAAATATTAGGCTAAAAATTATCCTATCAAATATGGCAAGTATATATACATATATACCAGGGCATTAAGTCGATCGCGATCGACCGGTGGACCACCAAGACATTTTGGGGTGACCGCCTTTACTAAGACCTGAAATTATTATTATTATTATGTTTGTATCTTGCGTTTTGCATTAAACGCGGTTTTAAAAGAGTAAGTTTTTTTTAATCTATATATATAAAACAGTTCCGTAACTGACTCATTCATTCACTGACTGACTGACTGACATACAACGCACAGACCAAACCGCTGGACCTAAAGGGCTGAAATTTTGCATGGCGAATCTTCTAATAGTGTACGGGTGCACTAAGAAAGATTTTTCAAAAATTCTTCTTAGATTTTTTTAAATTAAATTTTTAAGCTGTTTTTTAAACTTTTTTTACGTTTGCATTTAAAATAATACATTGAGGGTTATAAAATTTATATCACGAGAAAGATCATAAAAATTCCTTCAAAATGAAATTTTTTTCGAATTTTTACCTCCATTTCCTGATTTTTGGTGAATTTTTAAAGATTAATTTTTAGAATTTAATTTATTAAATGCTGATCACGTGATTTCCTTTTCTGGTACTTTAAATAAATTTATCGTCACGTGCAAAAAAAAAAATAGACAAAAAATATTTTTTTCTTGCTAATGCGGCAGACGATTGGAATTTATTTTGTCTATAAAAATATCCCTTACGATTTTTTTATAAATATGTGTTTTTACATCAATTGTATAGATTGACCGTCGTATTTATTATAAATATATATATATTTATTTTTTGGGGGAATTAATTGCATACATTGACCGTTGTATTTAATTTCAATGTACTCCGTAGCGAAGCGCGGGTTTTCAGCTAGTGTAGTTATGTAGGTAAGTACATATTCCGTATTTATTATTAAGTTATGATAAATATTGCAGACTTTTTTTTTAGCTCACCACACCCACGCCACTGGGTGGACCGCAACACCTTGAAAAAAATTAGACGTAGCCCGTACCCTGGAAAAGTCTGCCTACCCCTGATATATACAGTCGAACCCCGTTATAACGAACTTCAAGGGACCAAAGGTTTTGTTCGATTTATCCGGTGGTTCGCTATATCCGAACCATTAAGAAAAATGCTAGAGTTCCCAAAATGCATAACTAGTTGAAATAATTAGTTGAAATGTGTATTCAATAATGATGTAATAAAAAATTATACAATCTATTAAAAATGGTCATTAATGAATTAAATCGACTAAAATCGATTGCATTAAACTGACACAATACTAATTAAATTACGTACAATACGAAAACGGCGGGACCATAATTTTCATTCGTTATATCCGTGAGTTCGTTATATACAGGATTCACTATAACGGGTTTCGACTGTATGTATATATATATATATATACTAACTGAAAACCCTCACTTCGTAAAGGAGTATATTCAAATTAAATACAACGGTCAATGTATGCAATTAATGCCAAAAAAAAAAAAAATCTATATACAGTAACCACCGCTTATAGTGATCAGTGGTTATAAGAATCAACCGTTTATAAGAATCAATATCGCGAAAACAAAAACAAATGTATTATTTCCATGTTAAAATTTTCGCTTTAAAGAATCAATCCACCGGTTATAAGAATCAGTTTACACTCTTCGCTTTCCTTTCATTTTTCAAAAAAAGTCACTTAAACTCTAAAAAGGCACAAAGTTCTTTCTTTTTTGTTTTTTTAAAGAAAAATTGATAAGATGGGATGGAATATAGTCTTAAAATTCATTCCTTTCTTTGTTAGATATAACATAATAGTTTCCCCTTAAACAATTTAGAACAACAAATGCATTAACTTAACTGTCCTATTAGCTTGACCCAGGGGCATCTTTACCCATCCGGGTCCGATTTCACTTTTCTGCACTGACAAACAAAAATAGGGGCCCTTTTTTTCCCACCTCCCACATTCTGGTTGCGGCTTCCTGGACCCTGAAACACATAAATCTTCGGCGAAGTGTCCACTATCACTTAGGCAAACGTGACAGTAGATTCAGCACGTTATCAAACCGTGAAACGTAAGCTAGAAGGTGAATCTTCGTCTGCGACTATTAGTATTGAAAGAGTATTGAAACAGCCTCCTGAAAACTTCATTACGTCAAACTACCATAGAAAACTTTTTCTTGCTCTCTTCCTGTAGTTGAAATGTTAAAACTGTTAAGCTGGTATGTTGTAACAAATATTGGATTTTTTTCTTCTCTTACTATAATCATGTGTATCTACTTATTGGTCTAGAAATGAAGTTGTATTTTTAAAATTATAAAAAATAATTTTAATAAAAGATAATTAACATAAATTAAAGAGTATTTTATGGTAAATTATCTAATATATGTATATATAGGTGTATATGCCTGTCCAAAAACCTAAATTTCGGCTATAAGAATCAACCGCTTATAAGAATCAAAAACAGTAATAACAAACGTGATTCTTATAAGCGGAAATCACTGTATATATATATTTATAATAAATACGACGATCACTATATACAATTGATGTAGAAAAAAATATATATATTTATAAAAAAATCGTAAGGGATATTTTTATAGACAAAATAATGTCCAATCGTCTGCCGCATTAGCAAGAAAAAAAATATTTTTTGTCTATTTAGTTATTATGCACGTGACGATAAATTTATTTAAAGTACCAGAAAAAGAAATCACGTGATCAGCATTTAATAAATTAAATTCTAAAAATTAATCTTTAAAAATTCCCCAAAAATCATAAAATAGAGGTAAAGATTCGAAAAAGATTTCATTTTAAAGGAATTTTTATGATCTTTCTCGTGATATAAATTTTATAACCCTCAAATTATTATTTTAAATGCAAACTTAAAAAAAGTTACTAAAACAGCTTAAAAATTAAATTTAAAAAAATCTAAGAAGAATTTTTAAAAATCTCACTTAGTACACCCTTACACTATAAGAAGAATCGCCATGCAAAATTTCAGCCCTTTTGGTCCAGCGGTTTGGTCTGTGCGTTGTATGTCAGTCAGTGAGTCAGTTACGTAACTGTTTTACATATATAGACTAGCTGAAAACCCGCGCTTCGCTACGGAGTACATTCAAATTAAATACAACGGTCAGCAGAGCCTGACAAAGGCAGGGGCATACGGGGCAGTTGCCCCGGGCCCCCACATTAGAGGGGGGCCCCCAAATGAAATAGAAAGTTTATTTTACGTTTCCTTCTTTAATGAATTTTTTTAGATGTGCTATATCCCTTTTAATGATGGACATAGAATTGTCAGAAAATCAATAAAATGGACAGAACGATATTTCGTCTGACCATTGGAGGGGGGGGGGGGGCTTTATAACTATTTTAGGTTCTAGTCAATTTTCTTGTTATATATCTATAATGAGGTGAAATATTTAAATACCTCCATAAAGTTCGATTCTTCATTACTGAAGTAGTGAAGCAGAGCGGGGCCCCCAAAGAAGTTTTTGCCTCGGGCCCCAATTAGGCTAAGTCGGGCCCTGACGGTCAGCGTATGCAATTTATGCCAAAAAATAAATATATATATTTATAATAAATGCGATGATCAATGTATACAATTGATGTAAAATATATATCTATCTATATATATATATTTATAAAAAAATCGTAAGGGATATGCATTTTTTTGGGATAATATCCAATCGTCTGCTGCATTAGAAAGAGAAAAAAATATTTTTTTTGTCTAGTTAGTTGTTACGCACGTGACGATAAATTTATTGAAACTACCAGAAAAAGAAATCACGTGATCAGCATTTAATAAATTAAATTCTAAAAATTAATCTTTAAAAATTCACCAAAAATTAGAAAATGGAGGTAAAGATTCGAAAAGAATTTCATTTTAAAGGAATTTTTATGATCTTTTTCGTGATATAAATTTTACAACCCTCAAATTATTATTTTAAATGCAAACTTGAAAAAAGTTACAAAAACAGCTTAAAAATTTAATTTAAAAAAATCTAAGAAGAATTTTTGAAAAATCTTTCTTAGTGCACCCCTACACCATTAGAAGAATCGCCATGCAAAATTTCAGCCCTTTAGGTCCAGCGGTTTGGTCTGTGCGTTGTATGTCAGTCAGTCAGTCAGTCAGTGAATGAATGAGTCAGTTACGGAACTGTTTTATATATATAGATAATGACTAATTAAGATTAATTCCTCACAGTAAATTATTTAAATTACGTCCCAAACCAGCAAACAAATGCATGGTATTTTTTTAATTTAAAAAAATACCATGCATTTGTTTGCTTTAAGTGTATTTTTTAATTTAAAAAAATACACTTCTCATAAATGCGAAACTGTAAACTGAGACGTCTATGTTTTTTTTTTCCTTTTTTTTTTTTTTTTTTTTGGGGGGGGGGGGGGGGGGGGGGGGGGACAAATGTTAAAATTAAATATTTCCCATGCCGGGAATCGAACCCGGGCCGCCTGGGTGAAAGCCAGGAATCCTAACCACTAGACCACATGGGATATACATGTTTAAGCACAGTCAGTCTAGTATCATTTTCACAAAAAAATATATCACAGACGAAGGTTGTTTGACTGGTTTTTGAACTGGTAGAGACAGGGAATATAAACATATTGCACCGAACTCACGAAATCTGCCTTATCTTGATATTTTCACTTTTCCTCCGAGGAAATCTGCAATCATCTCGTTACAAATTGTATGACCCTGAACAGGGCCCTTTTTTTTCTTTTGTTTGCAAACTTAACATCTAGTTTGCTTAGGGCCACCTTTACCTTAACTTGCTAATTTTTTCATTGTATTATCTACTAATTATTTATTATTACTCTTTAAACTTAATTTACTTAATCTTAATTATTTTAATTATTAATTAATTTTACCCTTCAACTCTTGAAGGTTTTAAACTAATTTTTATTATTCTTTGAAGTAACTTGTAACTTTAAACTTTAACTATGTTAATGATTTTACATACTGAGCACATTTACATTGATTACTTACTATCTTGCGACAGGAGATAAAACCAAATGGTCAAGGAACTCCAATCATAAAACTCAACTATGCCTCACGAAATCTGCTTAGTAATCTCTTAGTACTCTAGGGACTTATAATTCGGGCCGTATATCTTTTCTGTAGACTCAGGCCGGACCTATTTTGGGTATACAGGAGCTATCGATCGTTCAGTATAGACAGGAGCTATCGATCTAGACAACTAAAAGCGCAAAAATTATGTAATCGTTCCGTAATATTTGTAAAAGAGATCTTTAAAAAGTTATAGACATTATAGTTATAGAAAAATTGTTTTGTTTTTAAAGACGCCGATGATCTTAAAAGTATAAAATATTTATATAAAGCAGTGTTTCCCAAACTTTTGGCATATGTGTACCCCTTCTATAATTTTCGTAACGCTGAGTACATCGTCAAAAAAAAAAGAATGTATTTTAATAACAATCAATATGTTTTTTTTCTTTTTTTGTGACATACACAAAATAATAAGAAAAGAGAAATAAAATTATTCATAATAAAATATAAATTATATAGATAACGTTTATTTGGATCAATGCGAAGGATGAAATTGTTTGTGCTGAGATAACAGATCGTCATAATTTGGTTCCCTGGTTGTTAATTTTAATCTGAGATGTGGTTCCACGTCCAATAGTCTGTTCCCTATTTTCGACTTAATGTCTACAAATGCTGAAAAAGCAGCTTCAGATAAATATGAAGTTGGAAAAGGCAAGATGTATTTTAGAACTTTTCCAGTTAAAACCGGATACACAAGTTGCATTTGTAACCAGAATGATGTTAAAGTACTCTCCTTATGTTTATTTTTCAAGAACTATTAACGAAGTAAGTTTTTTTCTGTAACGAAGTGTGGTATATTTCCGCCGTGTCACACCGGACCATCTCACGCCTCATGCTGCGTTTGCATTCATGCACTCTGCTCTGCTGTACCTTGGGGAATCCAGTGATTGATGTTCACTCTGTACTCTGTATATGCGTGGATCGCCTCCCCTCGCGGTCCGGATGCAGAGCATCAAAGACACTGGGGTCTGGGGGTCAAATGGTGACAATGGGGGCGGGGGACACTAGATCAAGAAACACGAGGGACCTTGGGGGCTTACCGTGACTAATGTGACTAATGTTACCTTGACTATGTGATGACAGGAGTCGGGGGTCTGCATGCAGAGAACTCTGCACCAATGTATATGCACCATCACAAGACTGTCTTGACTTGACTCATGAGAACGTAGAATAAGGCGCAGCTAAGTACGGTGCAGTGCATATCCCCACCAAACTCCGGTGCAACGCGTACCCCCACCAAACTGTTCCCGTACCCCTAGGGGTACACGTACCACACTTTGGGAAACACTGATATAAAGGATTGCAGAAATTTGCAAATCTAGTAGAAACAAAAAAATGCCCGCTCATTTATAGCAAAAAAGCTCTCCAGGGTATCAAAGTTATCATTAATAATCTCAAAATTAAATTACTTATTTATATTTAATGTGTCTCTCCACAAGTTTTTAAGGATTTTCCGACATATTTTATTTCAATGCATTTTAGTTTTGGTCAAAGGAAATATCTTTTTAAGCTGGTGGTAACATCTATAGTAGTACCAAAGTAAAATTAATGATCCCGGCAACGAACAAGGGCAGCCTGGGAGAAAGCCAGGAATCTTGAACAGACCACATAGGATATGCCTGTCGTAAAGCACAGTCATTCTAATATCACTGTCACAAATGATATTGCAGACGAAGGGTGTTTGGCTGGTTTTTGAACTGGTAGAGACGCGGAATATAAACATTGCACCGATCTGATGATATCTGGCTTAGTAATCTGACACGACTCTAGAGCTATAACTGAGGCCGTATTCCTTTTCTATAGACTCAAGTCTGGCCTATTTTTACCCGTATACAGGAGTTATCGGTCTATACAGCTTAAAGCGCAAAAAATTCTGTAATCGTTCGGTTATAGTAGTAAAAGAAGTCTTTAAAAAGTAAGAAACATTATCTATATATTATTTCTAAAAGGTTTTTTTTTTCTCCCTTCATACTTAACCAAAATCGATAAAGGAGGTACCATTTTAAAGATTAAGATCTCCGCTTCGTGCGAATTGTTAATTTAGAATTACACATCCTATTGTTCGTTTAAAAATAAGTATAAACATTATAAACAATTTTTCTTCCCCTAGATGGTACGCGCTAGCTTTTTTTATTTTACCATTATCAATCGCATTGAACTTATAAATTTAAAAATCGTTTGCTTTTATAATCATTCTGTGATTTTATTAATGAGTTTCTTTATTGGCAACATCCGCGTAGGTGTACATCACGGGTGTCAAACTTGCGGCCCGCGACGAACATTTTTGCGGCCCGGACAATATATTGGCACACAATAATATATAATAAAATAACCGACGCAGAATTATAATAAGATAGGAAGATAGATGTCAAGTGTCAGGACGTAAACATTAAATTTTCCTGTTCTTTTATATATGTTTATTATAATGTATTATTTAAAATAAACCTACGTTTCTATTAATATTGATTTTTTTTGCGGCCCACCTATAGTTAAACCTTGTTTGTTTGGCCCAAGTTAGCCTTTGAGTTTGACACCCCTGGTGTACATTATTCTTTTTGCATGGAAAAACCATATTATTATTTCTAGAAGGTGAGTTTTTGTGACGATCCCTTTCCCTCCCTTCATACTTAATCAAAATCGATAAATGAGGTACCATTTTAACAATTAAGTTCTCCGCTTCTGACGAATTGTTAATTCAGATTGACACATTGTATTGTTTATTTAAAAATCGAAGTGAAAAAGTGACTTTCGGCCCTAAAGTTCTTTTCCTACATGCATTGAAACAGCACAAAGAGGTTTTGCAATGTAAATATCCCATTTTCCATGAGTTTGTGTCATATTTAACGTTTAATATTGCCTAAAAGGTGTTTTGACATGTACATATATCTCATGTTCCCTTGTTTCGTCTTATGCTTCACCTCCAATAGTGTGGCCAAAGGCGTTTTGTAATTGGTTTTGTATTATCCTTACGCACCATTGTTATTTGACAAATAGACAATTGCTACAAATGAACCTGTTCTTCTTTCATCCCACTACAAACCACCAACCTCGCTATAAAATTTATCGTACTTTAATTCTATGCGAAAGGGTCGCACGGGCCAACTAGTAGGTATAGAAAGATCATTTTGATATTTTTGAAGACGACGATGATAGAAAGAATATAAAATATTAATATAAATGCTTGCAGAAATTTACAGTCGCCGTAAAAACAAAAAATGCCCGCTCACTTAAAACAATAAAACTCTCCAGTATAAATATTAATTTTTTTCTACATTTTTAACTTACATAGGAAAAACCTATATATTGATATTTTTAACTGACACACACACACCCAAAAAAAAAAAAAAAAAAAAAAAAAAAAAAGTACGTCCGTATGGTCATTGAAAAACCCAGATCTGGGAGGACTGATAGTAAATATTACGACTGTGCATATTCGTGTTTTGGGGGGAGGGGGTTTAAAAATGATAGTTTCCCATGCCGGGAATCGAACCCGGGCCGCCTGGGTGAAAGCCAGGAATCCTAACCACTAGACCACATGGGATATGCCTAACGGATGCTTAGTCATTCTAATATCATTGTCCCAGATAAGATTCTACAGACGTTTGGCTGGTTTTTGAACTGGAAGAAACAGGGAGTACAGCTCAGATTCAAAATATTAGAATAATTGAGAAAAAGTAATAAGAAAGAAATTATTTTCCATTTATTTATTTTTGATACTAAGTAAATGCAATTAAATTTCTTATAAATTAAATCTGGAATGCTTAGATAAGATTTTAACATTTACAAAATATAAAATACAATAAATTAGGTATACAACAGCTTTCTGAAACACATCAAAATATTAGAGTAAAATTTAGATTGGTTCAAAATATTAGAATATTTTATTTTACGCAAAAATATTACCTTATGAATATGAAGTAAATGGTAGTTAATAATTTGTAGCATCCCCTTTAGCTTTAATAACAGCGTACAATCGATCTTGCATACTATTATACAAGGTGTTTACAAACATTTCTATCAATATTAGCCCAAATAGACTTTATACGTGCCACTAATTCAGTTTTACTCGAAGGAGGATTTTCTTGGAGTTTTTTCTTCATTATACCCCATAAGTTTTCGATGGGATTAATGTCTGGTGAGTTTGGTGGCCAAGGAAGTACCTTAATTTTACGTTGGCAAAATCAATTCTTAGTTGACACCGAGGTATGCGGTGACGCTAAATCTTGTTGAAAGATGAAATCATCTTCAAATAAATCTTCTGATGATGGAATCATGTAATATTCCAAAATTTCTTGATATATCTGAGAGTCAGGGCCTTTTTATCGCATGGGCAAATCGGGACTTTGCCCAGGGCCCCCTGATGCTAGGGGGCCCCAAAACTCCCTTGGTGTATACACCTAGTACTTATAATAGTATGTATTTTTATAAATGTCCGTAAGGGGGGGGGCCCAAATAGCGTCTGCCCAGGGGCCCCCAGCGTTCATAATCGGGCCCTGCTGAGAGTTAACCTTTTCGTAGACGATGAATAACTTTCCAGGTCCTTCTGCGCTCATGCAACCCTAAACCATGACACTAGCAGCAAATTTTACCGAACGTTTAAGGCATTCTTTATCAAATGCTTCTTGCTTCATTCTCCAAACTCGAATACCTTGATTACCATATGAAACACAAAACATACTTTCATCACTAAATAATATTTATTTCCAATCTTCTTCGTCTATAAACGTCTTGATTTACACCAATTCAATCTTATACGCTTTTGTTTTGCAATCATGAGAGGTTTTGTTTTCGGTACACGAGATTCAAACTTAAATTTATGGAGACGTCTTAATGTTGTCGATTTAGAAACTTCAACTCCTTCTTCTTTCCATTTTCGGTGCAAGAATCGCACACTTTTAAAACGGTTTTCTTAACTATACGCTTCAGTTTCCTGTCATCTCTAGCAGATGTTTTTGGTTTTCGGCCGCCATTTGGGCGATTATTTTGAAATTTTCCATTTTTTTTACTATTGTGTTAGTATTTTACTAACGCTTGATTGCGAACAATGTAAATAATTCGCTATATAACATTGATTTTTACCGTGCCGATACAAATCAACCATACGAAGTTTAATATAGATTCAGGAATATCACTCACACGACCCATTTTAAGACGAAAAAGCAAATAAACTGCAAAAAGAATACTGATTTTAATTAAAATCGTCTGAATTTAATCAATGATGCCACCAGTTATGAATTGGTGATAATTAAAGAAGAATTGATGGGAAATATTCTAATATTTTGAACCACTTGAATAAATATTCTAATATTTTGACTTTTCAAAATAATTTTTTTTTCAATTAATCTTTTCGAAAATGATATTAATTTTAAGATAATAAATAAGTTTAATCAACAATAAGTTCTTAATAAAAATGTCGTTTGCATATTTGCATTAAAAGACATTAAATTACCAAACGATAGTTTCAATTTGTAAAAAAATGTAATTATTCTAATATTTTGAATATGAGCTGTAATTTCCAGCACTGATCTAATAACTCCAGAAAATATTACATGAAATACATACCCATATAATATGTATCGAAGTAACTCCCACCTGCCGTAATGCACTTCTGTGCTCGGCTGTATAAGTTTCGGAAACAACTTTGAAATTCCTCTTTCGGAATGCTCTTGAACAACTTTTGGTCGGAACGACAAAGCTTGCGACTTATCCAAAAATCACTCCAGAATTTTAGGGATAAGCATGTCTACAGAAATGAGAAAGGATATTAAATTTTGAGTATGCTGATGAACCAATAAGTAACTGGAAAGAAATGTCAGAGGTGCATTGTTTTTAACAACTACTTTACAAAGGCTAGAGAAATTATTTCCAGTCAATGCCACGGAACGAACATCGAAATCGTGCATCGGTAAGAGAAATTGCCTTGACAGATGCAAAAGTGATTCAGAATAATGACCAAATGAAATGCATAAAATATTCCAAGAAATGGAAGCATTAAAACCTAAACTTTATCATCTTTCGGAAACCCTATAAAAATTCTACAATACTACAAATGACAGCTACTAGTTTTTCATATGTATTCATACCTTAAAGGATATTTTTGACAATTCATGTTACCATGGAAGAAAAAGAAGCTTTAAAACACACCTGAGGTCAACATTATCGCAAGAGAGACTCAAAGCCTTGCAGTACTGTAGATAGACCACGTAGAAACAAGGAAATTAAAATTTCATCAATTCATAAATGATCTCTCTGATAAAAAATCTAGGAAAATTTGACTGTAAATGATTTTGACCTTTGAATAAAATATATGTAGTCTAGTTGCTTTTTAGTTTTTCTTTTCTTATAAAAATTGTACTTAAAAAAAAGAAATATGACCACCTTCCTAATTTTAGTATTTCAAACTTCACATTAAATTTTATCACTTAATATATATTAGAATTTTGAAGGACTCCGCTAAAATTTCTGCAATTAGGCTCCAAAATGACTCAGGCTAGCCCTGATCAAAGGCTTGAATGACAAGAACTCGGATGTCACATTATACAGTATAAAGTAATTAACTGTTACACTTTTACCTGAAAATATTTTAAGTTAATGTAGAAATTTCCAAATTTTTAAATATTAAAATGTAGAATTCACATAAAATCTTCAATTTATTTATTTATTAGATTTATATAAATTATGTTTAAAAAATAGTTGTATGTAACTAACTGTTAAGGCTGCTGTGTACTTAACCTATTGGATTTGCTCCCCTTTATGTTAACCCATGGAGAAAACGTGTCTAAGGATTGCTGACAGCCCCCCCCCCCCTCGACAGAGAGAGAAAATACATTACTCTTAACTTTATAGCGTTATTTGTTTGTTCGTCATAAAGAGAGTTGAAAAAGCCAAGAGTTAATCACTCACACGTTATGACTAAAAGGATCCTGTGATACTCTTATCTTCAAAACATTGCTTTGTAATGTGATAGGAATCCAGGCAGTAGGTCATATTTCCCTGTGCCAATTCTTATTTTGATACTATTAAGGATAACAATGAAAATTGTTAAATAGAATAATTTATCTATCGTAATTCACTTTTTTCATTGACTTGTAAAAATACAAACTGGGTATAACTTATCTTACTACGCATTAATCAAAGAAATTTTATCGAAAAAGCAGATTTTAATCTATGTTTTCACCTACAAAAATTATATTAATTAATAGAAATTTATTTAAATCAATTCCAAACACACACACATATATATATACAGTGAAACCTCTATAGAGGCTAGTAATGATTCCGAAAAAAAAGTGGCCGTTTTGAAGGGTGGCCGTCGAAAAAAGGTTTCTTCCATAACATTGGCTCTTTGGGGGTCTTTAATTGGTTCTGAACAAAGTTTAGCCGTTTTGAGGGGTGGCTGGCTAGAGAAATTTCCCTCTCTGTGTGTGTGTATATATATATATAAACTAGTTTTGATTTTAAGGTAATTATAATGAAATCAATTCCAAAATCACAATTTTTTCATTATGAATTTGTAAACTTTTATTACGAAACTGTTAAAATAATTAACAATATAAGGAACTACCCACACAACACACCGATCTCTATTAGACGTCTATAATACCTCACCTCATAAAAACGCGTACCTCTATAAGACGTCGAAAAATATCTACATCACGTGGAACATCGACATATTTATTACATATTATTAATCAGTATAGCTATAGCAGTCAGGAAGTTAAGTACATTTTATCAACGGTTTGTAACTTTTTTCCCTCATTCGTTTCTTTGGTTGTGATAAAAAAAGGATACATTTGTTTTATAGTCTAATATGGTTTCTTAAATTGCCATATAATTTGGTTCCTACCAGTGCAAATGTTTTAGGAAATGACAGATCCACGTTTTTATTGTTTAAGAATACATTGTTTAAACTGATTGAAAAATTAAAACTTCTGAGCAGTTTGCTAGAACGATGTAAATAAAGTATATTTTATAGGTTCAACAGTAACATTTAAAATATCTTTAAACTTCAAACGGTTTTTCAATGCTAAGATGACAAGTTTACAGTTTTTACGAGATTTTCATGAAGTATATCGAATAAAAAAATTCACTTGAACAGCGAACTTTCTCTCATCTGGTAACCCGGCTTTGGCGCTTATTTTAAGAGATTCTCAGCCAAGACTAGAAGCTCTCCATTTTGCTTTTGTTGCCAAAATGAGTTCTACTATCTACGGATTGAAAGCATACACATCACCAGGGAGGACAGTCTTTCACCTCGGAATCGTAGGAACAAAATTGAGCATGCCTGTGTGAATATTTTACATGCAAGTAAACGCGTTATTTAAAATTAAATGTCGTTTAAAAATGTTTTACTTTTGTAATAAACTAAAGCAAAATGTCGAATACTTATTTTCATAGTTTTGCATTACGACCTTATAGAACGTCTTATCGAAGAACCGGAAACTTTCTGAAGACTGATACCAGCTTTTAGCACTTCGAATTTCACCAGTATACACGTCAAATTTAACAATATTTATCCCTAAAATAATGTTTAAAACTACATTCGCTTGACCTGGCAGTAGAATCATCCGTATTTCGTACCTTGACATTCACTTGTAAAAGTTTCATAAACAGGATATTTTACTCACGTAAGGAAAATAGCATTAAAACTGATTTAGCATTTTTTTGGTTCATGTATTTTAAAAGCTGCCACTGAAAATAAAGTCTGAATCCTCATTTAAATTACTTATTCCTTCTCATGCACAAACGCAGATGACTAATAACGAGTTAACTTGTGCTTAGTTGAAAAATAACTCTCATTAAGGGCCTGTTCACATAGGAGTCCGTTGCGTTGCGTAAAGAAAAGATGACGTTGAGACGAAAACAAACCAATCATAGGCCTCCAAACGATTAGCAATGACATTTTTAACGCCTATGATTGGTTTATTTTCGTCCCAACGTCATCTTTTCCTTAACGCAACGCAACGGACTCCTATGTGAACAGGCCCTAACTCTAACAAGAATTAACTCGTGTTTAGCGTGAAAGCTAATGAACATGGCTGGTCAATAAAATTGCCAGTTAATAATGTGTTAAAATAATACTTATTTAGAAAGAACAGTTCTCGAGCAATTAGGAGTTAAAAAAGTTATTCAATAGCCCCCAAATTTTAATAATTCTAATTGCTAATACTAATAATTCTCATGAGCTGATTCTATCTATTCCATTAATACTGTGAAATCCGAACCGAACTGACTTATTACTTATTTACTGAGACGAGAAGTAATGGTTTTCCATTGTTGTCTTATGTATAATAATATAATGATTTCGTCAGTTCCTCAGAAAACAGCGTGATAATCTTACTTTACAGAATGATTCCCTTATTTTGAACTGACTATAGAACAGGGGTCCCCAAACTTTTTATCCCGTCGACCCCTTCATAGAATATTTGCCATCTTATCGACCCCCAGATTAAGTATTTAACAAAAACATTAAATCACTTTTTGCATTTCTGATGTTAAGCATGTTAAGCAATAAGGAGACCTGCATAACAACCCAACGAAAAAATTTATAGTTCCCATATCTTATAAAATGCACCCAATAGCATTAACAGAAAAAGGAGATATTCTCCACTGCTATTATAATCTTAAAAAAGAATAGCAAAATTATGGATAGATGGAAATTTGCCTATAGTACATGTCATATTACATAAAATACACAATTATCATTGAAAATATAACAAATTATATTGGACAACCCTACTAGAGTGTCACAGTGCAACGCATGTCTGTGTATAATGAACCACCAGAGTTCATAACATGTTTGCAATACTAATACAGTTGCCAGATGCGAGAAAATAGAGTAGCACATGCTGTAAGCAGCGTAGACTAAGGCAAAGCTCAAGCTATAACTAGGGTAGTCAGTAGTAGATCATATCCGTATTTCGAATTTTTATTGGAATATTTTATTTTTTTCCTAGACAGTTTAATTGATCCTCTTTGGTATTAATCGACCCCTAGAGAACTCTTATCGACCCCAAGGGGTCGATATCGACCACTTTGGGGACCCCTGCTCTAGAAGGACAGTTTGCTTTGCACCAAGACCAGTTTTTTTAATTTAATTTTACTGAACACTCAGTGGAACGAAGCATAAATCTTGAGCGAATAAATATGCGAGATTATATTTCTTAGATTATATCGATGGTAAATTACAAGGGTGAACATTCAAAATTTGGACTATTTACATCTGAGGACGATGATCGATTAATATGCATTTCTCACTCGGATTTTTTTTTGATATTTTCTCAGAATCAACGGTATGACTCTTCGCGTTAATACACAGCTTTTTTCAACATTGAAACATCTTTTCGGCAATGAAAAGCGAGAACAATAAGCTTAAACGGATTAAATCTCTCCAGATGAAATTACTGTCACTCCAGTGGGCCCCATAGCTGCCATAGTCTAAAACGAAAGCTTTTAATTCCCACCTGTTAAACAGTATTCAACACAAAACTATATTAGGTCAATAGCATCGTCTTATGCTTCGGCACATGGAACGTTCATCAGCTATTCTTTCCTCCTAGCCGGTCTCTTCATCCCTCGCATATTGATAGATAACAGTAGCACAACAAAAACAAACAATAATCCTCCTAGTGTATCACATATTTTAAAATTATTTAAGATATCACTGATAAGACTCGATTTCTGAAGATGAATCCGACTACTCTATGCTTAAGAATTAGCACTGTAGCTGCTCACTGTTTACTGCCCATGATTTGGAGTTGTAGTAAACAGTGATGATTAATTTCCGGCGAAATCTTCCCATAACACAATAAAGTGATATAGTTAACACAGCTTTTACCCATGCTATGACTTACGGGTTTGATGGATTGGAATTAAGAGACTCAATGCAATTTAGTTTTAGTTGACTACTATTATTTTTTCACATCGGTTTCAAATTCAAAATACTGCAGAAAAAATATCCTTTAGAAGTATATATTCTTCCCTTAAAAAAAAAAAAAAAAAAAAAAAAAAAAAAGACAACCTAACAAGTAAACCATTCTAGGTTAACGCTGAAATTTCCTATGGTATAATTAAGAAACTACAAAATTAGTTGGTATGTATGAAGACAAAACAGACACCATTAGTGATTTTATCCAAAAAGCTGCTTAAAAAATTTCTATGCAGGGCATTCAAAAAATAACCCATGTTAAACACATTTTCATCAGTTCCTTTATCATTTTGAGTATTAGTTTGATTTCAACAGCACTTTAGAATGTATGCAGTTGGATCATCTTTATTTTTTTATTTGAATATTTTTAAGTACTAGGCCACAGTAGATTTATATCTCAGCAGTAAAACTTCATTTTTCCTTCATGATACATGAAGTGAAAAGTCTTTCTAGTAATAAGCAATGGATATAATTGAAATAACAAACAAGACTAACTATGAAAAAATACGACAAAATCTACCCTACAGACCATCCTGAGGAATCATTTACAATAGAACTCTATAAAAGGTTTAGGCATATTCAAATTGAAAAAATTTCTTTTCATTCTTTCCTATCTTCGTATTTATATTTTAATAAATTTTATAGATGGTACTACATGTTTATATATATATATATATAAAGCAGGAACTGAGTTTTAACAAATGTACAAAATATTGAGTCAAAATGGGCATTTAACAAGATTACGCTGTTTGCATGTATTTCTATATAAAATGTTTGCTTGCTAAAGAGGACACCAAAATATTTTATTTTGGATTTAAAGTAAGCAGGTCATGTCATAAAAGAAACATTTTTTAGAAATATTTAGTTTTGTAGATTCAAACGTTTAAGGAAATATTATATATATATATTGATATTGATGGTGTTGTTTCTAATGCCCCCTAGCCGGAATCTATTCCTAACCAGGTCCATGTAAGCTATCAGGCAGAGGGATGCAGCTCCAGTTTTATAAAGGCATCACAAGAGTCAAAATACGATTTAGCTAGTGCCACCTCAGTTTTGATCGAGAAACCCCAAGGGTGACATCTGGGGGGGGGGGGATCATACCCTTTCTCAACCTCTCTGACCTCATAGATGGGTTTTCCGATCTACAAATTTAATGTGCCAATATCCAGCCTAAACATGGAAGTATTTAATGGCATGTGTTGGAATTTAATCCGAGCACCCTCAGCACCAAAAGCTAGTGCACAACCTTGAGCAGTATATACATATATGACAGACTAGCTTGAAAACCCGCACTTCGCTACGGAGTACATTCAAATTAAATATAACACTCAATGTATGCAACTAATGCCAATATATATATGTATAATAAATACGACGATCAATGTACACAATTGATGCAAAAAAAAAAAAAAAAAAAAAAAAAAAAAAAAAAAAAAAAAAAAAAATTTATAAAAAAATCGGAAAGGATATTTTTATAGACAAAATAATGTAGAAGAAAATATTCAAATTAAATCTAATAGAATACTAAAGAATATAGTACAGTTTGAGGAACATATCTTTTACTGTATTTTAATATGTCCAATCGTCTGCCGCATTAACAAGAAAAAAAAGTATTTTTTTTTGTCTATTTAGTTGTTATGCACGTGACGATAAATTTATTTAAAGTACCAGAAAAAGAAATCATGTGATCAGCATTTAATAAATGAAATTCTAAAAATTAATCTTTAAAAATTCCCCAAAAATCCGAAAATGGAGGTAAAGATTCGAAAAAGATCTCATTTTAAAGGAATTTTTAGGATCTTTCTCGTGATGTAAATTTTATAACCCTCAAATTATTATTTTAAATGCAAACTTAAAAAAAGTTACAAAAACAGCTTAAAAATTTAATTTTAAAAAATCTAAGAAGAATTTTTGAAAAATCTTTCTTAGTACACCCCTACACCATAAGAAGAATCGCCATGCAAAATTTCAGCCCTTTAGGTCCAGCGGCTTGGTCTGTGCGTTGTATGACAGTCAGTGAGTCAGTTACGGAACTGTTTTATATATATAGACTATGCATCCATTAAAAATTCTGTCATTAACAAAAATATATTCTAGTAGCAACATTTACATGGACTTATGAAAATTATACAAGAGATAAAGATAACAATAAATATTGAAGATTTATTTTTTGTAAGAAATTATATTTTATTATAAAATTAGGAAAAAGAGCCAGTAGCAGTTAGAAACTGCCAGAATTCAATAAAGATATGGCGAGAAAAAAAATATATAATGCATACACATAAAAATGTACATTAGGTGGTTAGGTTTATTTTCTCTGTGCCTTCCTAAACCATAAATTTGCCAAGCTATCTTGAAGACACTAAATATCATCATAAATACCAAAGTTGTTAAAAAATACAAATATAAGATGTCAAAATGTGTTATCTGCTGGGGATTTCCTCAGTAATATAACAAACACATAAAGTAAAACTTTGGTACAAAAGGGAATATTAAAACAGGAAAGATAAGAAAAAAACCCTAGATTTCATAGTTAAAACCAATTACATGAAGAAATTTATAATTCACTAGTTCAGGGGTTTCCTCTGCTAAACATGGTATGCTCAGTAAGCTGCTAATAACATACTTTTTAGACATGTTATTAGCAGGTCACCATGGTTGAGCTTCAAGCAAAACCATGGAGTTAAATCATGTTAAATAATGACCTATTCTTTACTACATATTCACTGATGATTTTCCTAGAAAAGTTTAGATGAAAAAAAAAAAATTACAGCCAAGTACATCCTTTATGAAAATTATAACAAATCTATAAGCGACTTCACTTCACAAAGCTTATTTAAAGCCTGAGATTTCCAACCATTTTGCCAGATATAACATTTTTCTTGACAGCCAATTTGATATCACTGTAAGATAGAAACTGAGATAACTACGGAGAAGGATTCTTTTTTGCTTCATCTGCTTCTTCATTACCATGTATTACAACTCACCTGGGTACTCAGCAGATCAGTAACTCCCATTCATTCACTGATAAAAATAGAAAATTTCAGAACATTTTCAATCTCATTTTTTTTTTTTTTAAAATATGTGATATTTGAAAGTGTGAAACCTATGCTATTTTACTCAAGTGCCTTGTATCATGTGTTAAATGTAATATAAATTTACTGTTGTCTTTAATTCATCTTGGTACAGCAGGTGCTAGCACAAGTCTAAAAAACCATTCGTCTTGAAAACATCCAAAACTTGCAAAGGCTTTAGTTGCAGATCATGAGAATACAGAGAGGCACAGGTAAACAAGTGTACAGGAGAAGCCTCTCCAATCATGAATTTAGGACAGTTTGGAAAAGCCCAGTTCATTTAGAAATCTAAGAGTTTTAAAATGTCAGCTAGTAAATTTACTCCAAAAGATAAATGGAAAAGAACTTTCATAACCTAAATTTAGAAACAGCTAAATATTTTTAGGAAGTAAAGAGTCTTTGCTGTTTCAAGTCTACAATATTTGAAAGACTTATGCTGAAGTTTAAAAGATTAGAGGATCACATTATTTTACATCATGGAATTTAGGCCCGAGGTAGCCTAGTGATAGCATGGACAGAAGGTGCTCAGGTTGAATCCCAAGTGCCACTAAATGCCTTTCTGTCTAGGCTAGATTTGGACACATTGAATCCGTAGACCTGAAAGTTCTTCCATGAGGTAAGCAGGTAGGGGAAAGTATGAACCCTCTAGAAGTGGTAGCACCACCCACCAAATTGTGGTAGCTCTAGTGGATGATGATGTATCTCCTATGCTCCCATTGTAAGCAACTAATGTTCATCATGAATACTTCTCAGGTGAATATCAAAACACAATGTGCCCACTGAGTTATTTAGAAAAAAAAACTTCAAGTGTATTTATATTTATCCCTAAGTAATATGTTATCAACAGAAGGGGGTTTGCTGTAATGAAGTTATTAACTTTAGTGTTTCAAAGGCTTAAAGCAATTCATTATAAATCTTATTTTTAATATGGATGAAAAAATAAATATTCTTTACTCAGATGGTACAATTCACTGAACTGAAAAGTTCTACAAAGAACCTTGACATATTTCTCATGACAGATCACTGCACAGACAATAATAGCAGTTTCATTCCATGAATGATTAAGATTTTAATCAAGAAATAACTCATGTCAGATCTTTGCATTTCATGACATATCTTACATAGTAACAAATTGTTTATTCATTATTTTACAAATGAAATACATAGGTGTATGAAAAAGAGAAACAGAAAAATCATGAATTAAAGATGTGTGATTATATGAATGAATGAAGTGGTGAGTTTTAAACAAATTTTACAACAAAAGCTTACAAACATACTTTATAAAATACAGAAACAATCTTAACAAATATGAGTATAAAGGAAAGCAAATAATACAAAACAAAATTCCAAAAATGGAATTCTAGTTTATAAAATGTCAAAATTTCCTAGCTAAAAGGATGATGAACTTAACAAAAATAAATATGGCCTTTAAAATAAATTTAACCCAAATGTAAGATGTTAACTTTAATGACAACTTTTTAACACTCTGTGGAACAAGTTCCAGATACAAAACACACAATGAAATCAAAACTTTGGAGTTGATGAAAAAATTTCACTGTATGACTCTTGTACAAATTGTTAAAAGCCAAATTGATTAATTTACACCATGGACCTATTTGGATCACCAGCAATTTTATCAACAACCTGTCAAAAGGGAGAAAGTAATTTAGTGTATAAATAAAATTACACAGCTGTGATTATAAAACAATTTAACACAAATACCAGTTAAAAAACAAACATATTTTAAACTGTCAATACTTATTTAAGACACACAAAAACCACAAACAAATTAAAAAAACAAAAACAAAAAATAAATTTAAAAAAAATTCTGTAGGATATCGGAAATCTAATTCTATTTCAATGGAACATAACAAGCAACTGTAGATGAAATCTATCTTTACATGCATATTTTGATACTCTATCCTGAATATCAATGAATAATGAAGAAAACCCAAAAGAATGACAAATGATTCAATTTATAAAGCACCATAGTAATTAAACCCTGCATAGATTGGGCCTCATTGCCCTATGCTTGAAAATCTATAATCCACACACTAGTTACAATAAAATCTATACTTAAAAGAGTTAAAATAAATTTAATATATCCTGTGCATGTAACATAAAATGGAGTGATTCTCTTATTTGCTTAGGTGCTGTATTATATGAGCAGCACCAGTACATACACATTAGAAACCATATCTTTACTATCTTCGGAATCGCATGTAATTAGTCAAACAAATTTGAAGTAAAAATATACCACATTAAGTTTCATAAATGCTATATTCCCCAAACCAATGCAGATGTAATGAAATAGGGCATACAATAGACAAACAACATATTCATCATAAAATAAAGTAAAAAACCTCAATCAAGATGTCCATTTAAAATAACATCCATATTCAGATAAAATATATGAACTAACTTGAAATATTTGGAAATTAAACAGTAATAGTTTAGAAAATTTCAGCCACTAAATGTACAAATTTTTGGTATCAATAAATGCTTTGGAAAAGTGTAATAAAGCTGTCATGTTACATACTATGAGAAAAGAAAACACAACTGATCTATATATTTTAATAAGTCTCACTTTGCTAAAAATAAGTACATATGAGTACATCTAAATAAGTTAAATATAAAAGACAGATTTAATTAAAATAAGCATAAGCTTAAAAAAAGAGCAAATCTATATAATATATCTCCCCAAAGTACATTAGACATATCACAAGAATACAAAATTTCAGGAAAAGATCCAAAGCATATTTAATGCATATAAGATTATGGATTTATTTAAAAAGCAAACAAACTGCATTTGAAAGTATTATTATAACATTTAACTAAATTTAAAGCTTGCAATAAGAAATATTATACTTAATTCTTAAAATTCTCAAATTTATTGTTAAATACAATTCTGGAAGATTCCCAAGGTATGATAAAAATAGTTTTTAATTGTTTATATTAGATCCAAATATATATTTTCAGCCCTTAAATATCTACAAAATCCTTACATTGAATAGTTTATTTTATCAAGTTAAAATATTTGGCCTATATGAAAGAAAATGCTGAAATAAAATGAAAATGCTGTTATAATTTTAAGCCAGCCACTGTCATATAAATAAAAAGCATTCAGTTTTCAAGAATAATATGTAAAATATGCTCTTTGAAAACCACTTTATTTGCTATATTTCTGAGGCATTAAGAAAAAGTTAAGGTGAACTTATGGAATGATATTTTAAAATGGACAAAAACATTTACGTTTTGAAAAATATTAATCATGCAGGTAAAAAATGTTTTTTCTCATAACATGCGATTCAGAAGCTAGCATAGCAAGCGAATAATGAAAATAAATAAATAATAAAATAAATAAAATAAAATAACACAAGCCCCCTTTTTTATACTCACTTTATTTAAAATAGGTAAATTTAAGATGGTACCTAAAACTGGAACTCTTCGAAGGAAATTAACTGCCACTGGAAGAAAACCACTAGAAAAAAAGAAAGAAAAAGTACATACTATGCAATAAAGTGTATATTATTTACAATAAACTTATGATATTTAAGATCAACAAAAACAAACCAATAAATATTAAGGTGGTGTTGAAATTTATATTGTTAAAACCCTATAAATAAATTTTATTTGAAACTTCAATATTAATGATAGTGCCCTCTCTCAAGCTTGACAGAATAACATATTTAGAGTTATTTTTTACAAGACAAAAAATTTAAGTCCTTGGCACATAATTTGAACATTTAATTCATTTTGACAGCTTATTATATCAGAAAAAAAAACAACCTATTAATTAGAAAATATTCCCATTTTAAAGAGAAAACACTGTAGAAATTTAAAAAAACTACAAACTGTACCAAAATTGTAACTGTAATTTTGAATTTTGAATTCAGTGAAAATTCTTCTACCTTCATAAGTTAGAAATAAAAAAAGGTCTGATGTAAAATGTAATTAAACAATTTTTTTAATAAATTTTTTACACAAATCTTGCCTACTGGCTTATTGCCAGTAATGATCTACATATCATGGGAAACTATAAAAAGATTTAAAAAAATAAAAATACCATTTGATATTTTAATTTAAAATCTAAAGCAAATTTCATTAAAAATATAAAGATAAAAGATTAATGAAAACAGCCAATTCAAATATTTCTTAAAACAAACTCAATCATAAAAAAAAATATCTGCATGAATAAAGCTCAAAATCCTACTTCCCCCTCCCAGTTGCATATAAAAAAATCCTTCATTCAATGTACTGTAAAGAACGCAAGATTTTTACAGATTCCTACAGGAATGAAAAATCTAAGGGCATTTTAGTGAATAATACCACTTATTCAAGATTTTTACAGTTCAGGTTAAAATTAAATTCCTTTCCTAACTGGGATATCAGATAATAGTAAGAAATTACCTAAGTTGCAAGATATGAATTTTTTATTTTATAATAAAAAATAAAGAGACATTTTTCATAGAAAATTTTAGAATTACTTGAATTTTAAGACAATAAGTATATTAGCTTAAATAAGGATTTACTAAAATTCATACTCTTTTGAATCTGTCAGAGTAGTGTGGATGCAAATTTCTCTTATTCATAGTAGAATAAGATCTGGTGTCAAATTGAAAAATGTATTTATTTGGATCATTTATCTATTTTGATTACATTACTATGACATGTAGCCACACTTTTAAGTTAGTGACAAGAAGCCAAATATTTAATTCTAAAGTTTTGTGTCCTGGAAAATATGTTCGTTATAAAATGCGAAGAGTCATACTTACAAAAGAACCCATTACGTTCCATTTCATAAATAGGTACTTTTAAGACTCATAATGTAAAGTAAATTTTTATCAACCACTGAAACTCAAAATGAGTATGAAAAAAAAATTAAGACCTCTAAAAGAAAAATCATTAGAATCAAGTTTCATTTGTAACCTACTTAAACAACTATCATATCACTAAATTAGAAAAATTAATTTCAGAGAAATGCAAGTATTCTATGTCTAACTTCCTTTGCTACTCCTACTTCACATTTCTATAGTCAGAGAAAAGCAGCGGCATACCCAGGGGGGGGGGGGCCCTGGCTCCCCCAAAGAAATAGAAATTGCATTTTAAATATTGATTTTACATTATAAATATTTTTATCCGTTCATCTCAGCCAGCCCCCCCCCCCCCCAGGAAAAAATCCTGGGTGTGCCACTGGAGAAAAGAAAAGCTATTTCATACTCTTGTGCATCCTAGCCTACTGTTATGAGCTTGAAGCACAGAAATATAAGCATGTCTCACACAAATTTATGAGGTATCCCAATTCAAAAAGTTATAGAATTTATTTCTGGATATTATACAAGAGGATAAAGATAATTATATGACTTATGTTTGTTCGATAATATTATTAGAGTAGCAGGTGGAGTAAAAAGTCAAATAAAAAATTATATGTTGTTAACAACTTATAACTCAAATTATTAAGAAAAAAGACATTCTGATTTGAATAGTCATGAAAAACAATATTTTCACTTGTAAACAAGGTTATCAACGTTATTCTGACTTAGAATTTTCTTAAACATGACAACGCAATTACACCAATATACTTAAAGATGAACCAACCAAATTGCAGACATACTGACCATGTCAAAGAAGAAAATTCCAGGATTTCTCAGAGCTACATTGATGCATTATATATAAAAAATTAATACTAAATTAAAATAATGTTTTTATAAGGCGGATTAAATTATCTATGTCCGAAAAGTAGTTTAGAAGCAGAATATGTGAAGCGGGGAATGTTACTTATAAAAGATGAAATTTGCAAATTAAACAGTATTGAAGAATAGGGAATTTTATGTGCCACTACATAAATTAAGAACAGTAATCAAAATAAATAGTTATATACAGAAGTATCTGAGAATTTTAGCATGGCAACATTTTGAAGCTATCCTACATAGAAAAGCTGCCTTGGGAAACTATCAGTACAATCCAGTGAAAACCTCTTGAAAAATCCAAATGGCAAACTTTAACCCTGCAAAGTAACTTCTTGTACAATTTTAATATATAAAATTTAAGACAAAAATTTTCCATTTCTGAAGTAATAGTTATACAAGCAAAATAAAGAAAAACTACAAATAAGGGTAAAATGTTGTTGTTGTTACATATGGCAATTGATTTTGGAACTTAATCCATACAATTTTACACTGCCGAGACCGCTGGCCTTTCATTTATTGGGGCACTGTATAGGTGGCCAGCATTACCCCCTACAAGCTGATCCCGTAATTTAGAACTGAGTCAAGTGAAATGTTATTAATGTAGAATACAAATTTCATTAATAGACTTAGAACTTACCTAAATAATACAATAAATCCATACAGTTCAATAATTATGCCTATTAGAGGCCAACCAAAAAGTACAATTATTATACCACCAAAAAATGCTGTTGATCCTCTTAACTTATGACGCTGAAAGAAGAACCTGAAAGTCCTCTCAAGCCCAATAACAAATGCTAAACCAGACAGAAATAGAATCTACAAAGACAAAAGAAAAAAAAAAGGAATTATATAAATGGAATGCCTTTAACATGTGAACAGATACTTCAAATATGAACTACAGCAACTAGGTCACTGACTGATCACTGATATAAATGGTTTAATATTAGAAAGAATACTCTTGAAAAATAAGGGTTAAAGCCATGACTGATCAAAGACTGTATATATAGCAAACTCTTAAATTTGAACAAATTTCCTTTTTCCCTGAAGAATGAATGTAGTAGTTCTTAGGTTTGTAACACACAAACTGCATTTTTTTCATTAAGCGATTAGATTGTAGTGTAATAATAAATACCAAAAAATGCACTCAAAACCCAGGATTAATACAAAATTTTGTAGCTAACATTTTAAAGTAGATAATATTAGAATAATTTTTTTATATATTCTTATATTTCTTATAAATTCCTTTTTTACAATTCTTATTTTCTTTTTGATACAGTTGGCTCTCTGTTTAACGACACTCTACTTAACGACGATCTCTGTTTAAAGACGATATTTCCCAGTACCGGCCCCTCCGACGTTATGGGAAACGTTATATTTTCACAAATTCTGTTTAAGGGCGATCTCTACTTAAGGACAATTTTTCACGGTCCCTTAAAAGTCGTTAAACAGAGAGCCAACTGTATAAACAATTTAATTTTATCTCTTAAATTACTTTTTAAAACTTACAAATATAATATAATCAGATTTTTAATCAATAAAAAAATTCTGATAAATTAATTTTGGAACAGTTTACTTGAAGCTAATAACTTTTGCTTTTCAAAGCAGAAAAGACAAATGAATAAATATCTATTAATAATAAATCAGAGACCTATAAATGTTATTATATATACTTGTTAAAAATATACTTACATTTCCAAGGGCTAAGAGACCTTTATCAAAAATAAACAGAACACCAAGGAATAAGAAGAAAACTCCAAAGCCTGTCAGGCCAATTCCTATCTCTAAAAAAAGGAGGAAGACATTTCATATTATTTAATCAGAAATAAATCTACAATTATTTTAATGACATTTATTAATGATCTGCATAAAAAATACAAATTCAGAATTACAGTGAAACAAGTGTTTGACAAGGAGTTCTAAAGTTTTATTATATTAAATAAAAGAAAACTTTTTTGACGAATCAGAATGATTAAATAGTTTATTTCAAATTCAAACACCAGATTTTGTTTTTTATGATCTACTTAAATGAAACTTCCTTACCAGATAGAGATAGCACGATACATCTAAAGAGCAGAATTTATATACATATATATTTTAATCAGGTAATGATGTAGCAGAAAAATGATCTTGACTTCTTCAATCTATATCAGAGCTACCTGCTTACCTGTCATTAACTTTTACCTAAACTTAAAGAATTTCTTCTTGTAAGGTTTGAAAAAAAAAATATATATATAGCTAAAATTACTTATAGAATTTTCGATTAAACACACATTTAATTTAGAATACAATATTTCAAAACGTGTAATACATACAGAAATGAATTCCCTAATATAAGTAAACAGGGAAATAAACCTCACTAGTTTAATACAGATGAAGTTATAGAACTTAATACATATTTGTAAAGCATCAAAAACAGCTTTCGGTAGAAGCTGGAAACATCTTAAAATCTGAGCGTAAATCAAGGAATTATGCACTATGTATCGAGTTCTTATTTTGAACCGAAATCATAATGCATAATGAGCGTTTTATCAAACCTTATAACAATATGAACTTCACTAATAAAGGTCTATTTTTTTAAGGACCATAATTTTTGAAAGCAGAAGTTCAAAACAAATAGTGCAACATGAAAATGTAAATTAAAACCTTTAATAAACAGAAGCGCACTATCTGTTACGTTCATATGTCTCATGCCTTTTAACACATTTTTAAAAAGCTAGCGGCATGGTTAAATACCTTTAAACAACCATACAGGAGTAAAAATCTGAAAGATTAGGTTCGAAGTAAACGAGAAATCAATACTCTTATACTGAAACCTCATGAGTTACTAATTAAAACAAGACATTTACATTAATATTTAAACATTCAAAACAAACACATTAAATAAAAACATTCACATTAATTAAATCATACTTTGATAGTCTGTTATTTCGAACATGATGAAATGCTTGTTTGGAAATAATTAATAATTTATAAAATTTTATAGATATATTCTAATCATTGAAAAAAATGTAAACAAATGTTACACGTCAGCGGTAACACCACAAAAAAAGTCACCGCACGGGATGATCCGCCATGTTGAATAAAGAAAAACTGTTTGAGATAAATTCTATTTCTCGCAGCTTGGTACACCCATTCTGGGTTCCTAAGATTGAATATTTGAAACATGCGCGAAATCACCGGTGATTACGTCATATAGGTTTTAAAGAGCTTTTTTAGAGCAAGCATGTCAAATCGCGGCCCGCGGGCCTCATAGGGCCCTCACAGTGGCGTAGCGAGCATAACTGGAGCCCGGGGCACGATACATTTTCGGTGCCTCACCCCCCGAAAAATATATAGTAATATAATAAATAGATTTAGAATTGGACCGTTTGGCGCCCTCAGCGAGTGGCGCCTGGGGCATGATAGACCCCCTTGCCCCCCTCTTGCTACGCCACTGGGCCCTCAACGATTATTTGTGCAGCCCAGGCTCAGCCAATATAACGGTATGTAAGTATCGCGTTACCCTATGCGCCTTCCGCACAGGGAGCTTTTGGGACGGCCTCACGTGCCCCGCACGCGTCGGTTGTTGCAAGGCAAGGATACTCGAATTTGCGAGTTTTTTAAAATCCCGAGAAGAACGGGGTGACGGTCTTCGCACGTCACCGAAGCCAGCGATCTCGCCGTATGACTTCAAACCGCTGAAGACTTCATGAAAGTCACTCCTCAAAAGCAATAGTCCCAGAGGAGTATGCTGTGCCAAATGCATCATAAAACAAACTACTCCCTCCAGAAAGAATTTAATGTTGAACCCATTCGCCTGGCTATAATTAATTTCGCCCCTAAATTTTATAATAGACTGTATTCCACTCCTAATGAAGAAATTGCCAATCTCCCAGATTATGATGATAAAGAATTTAGTCGTAGGCCCAGAGCGACTCTAGTGCTTGACACTGGAATCCCTCCCCATTCTTCCTTACTCCAATCTTTAAATTTTTTTCTTACGTCATTCCGTTTTCCTTAAATTAATTTTAATCTTCTTAATTCTCACCCCTGCACCACGATTCCTCGCGTGCCGTTGTTCTCGTGTCGTTGAATTAGCTATTTGAATTAACGTTCGATGGCCACCGATAGCTGATAAACTGTTTCGATTAGGGCCTGTTCACATAGAAGTCCGTTGCGTTGCGTTAAGGAAAAAGATGACGTTGAGACGAAAATAAACCAACCATTGGCCACCAAACGATTAGCAATGAAATTTTTAACGCATTTGATTGGTTTATTTTCGTCTCAACGTCATCTTTTCCTTAACGCTACGGAACGGACTCCTGTGTGAACAGGCCCTTACTGCCAAATGCATCCAGAAAACAAACACAAGGTTTCAAATTACTCGTTGAAACGATGACGTCAGCGAAACCGCTTTACGAGTTTATCTTTTTTCGGCATCCCATTGGCTAAAAGTAGCACCAGAGATGCCTTTAGTTCAGGTATGTCAAACTCTCAACCCTCAACGATTATTTGTGCCGCCCAGGCTCAGCGCAAATATCGTGTACTTTATGCGCCTTACGAACAAGTGCCCCATTTCCCCCGACTAGCAGTGAGTAATTTAGCAGCCGACTACTACATGCCAGACCAGTAGTCTGGTCAGTAGTCTGTCCCCCCTCCCCCCCACATAATCTTAAACCTTGTTTATTTGGCCCATGTCAGCCTTTGAGTTTGACACGCTTGTTTTAGAGGGATGATATATCCATTCTCATTATATTTTTCTAAAGGCTATTAGTGATCTCTAGTCAAGCATTGGCGTAGCGAGAGTAACTGGCATCCGGGGCACGATACCTTTTTGGCACCCTCCCCGAAAAAACATATATAATATATAAAATTAGTTAAAAGGACCATTTGGCGCCTCTTTGTGAGTGGCGCCCAGGACATGATAGACCCCCTTGCCCCCCTTCGCTACGACACTGTAGTCGAGCTAAAGTAAAGGGTTTAAATTTAAGGAGTGCCATGATAGAGTATGACATCAAAGTTGACATCTCGCCTCAGACTGAAATCTATTGACATGACATCTATCAGAAAATTTCAGAGCAAATTGAATTATCAATGAGCCGATACAACTATCAAAACCTTTGTACACTCCTAAATCGAAAAGCTCATGAAATTATCTGTATTATGAGATGCTAGTCGCATAACTTATATATAACACAGACGCAGCTTGATACTTGAGGGGGGGGGGGTGAGAAAATGCGAAAATTTTTGAGATTGAAAAATTCCGACAGTCATCAAAGATGGCTGAGATAATAATAATAATAAAAAAATCAATCAAATTCAAATAATATTACTCATGATGTGCTTGAACCCAAGAGAACGAGAGAAGTTTGACCAATGACAACGAGACCAGTAAAGGAATTCTGAAATTTATCCCTGCACTCCAAAATGTGAAAGAATTTTCAGGGAAATTAGAATAAAAGCAGATTCACCCTACTTTAATGTGACCAAATGAGTCCCAAAATTACTCAACAGTCTCAATTATTAAGAACATCTCTGATTTTAACGCTAACGAATGCAAGAGAGATAAATTTTACAATTGGAAACACAAGTGAGTTGTTTTATTAAAAAAATGAACTCACTGTGTTATTATTCTCCACTAGTTGTCTCTTAGTGTTCCCTACAGTTGTGGCAAATTTTCAGCTTTAGTAATACGTCGATCACGTCTCTGAATTTTCTCATAACCGTTACAAATCATACAAACTCATCCCACTGCAATAGGTTCATTTCCATAATCAGCATGATGTGCTTTTCAGGAGGAGTGTTTTCTTGGAGCATTCAATGCTTAGTATTTACTTAAAAATGCCTGGAATACGTACCTTTTTATATCTGGCAAGAATAATTAAACTTGATCACACATTCCTGTTTTTCTTAGAATTCTATTTTGTTATTTTTTAAAAATTGAGTTTGTTAAGGGGAGATAAAAACACATTAGAATAGGCAAACGATTACGACTACAGACTGAGAGAATCATCAAAACGATTCAGACTGAAATCATTCGAAAGTATCCAGTCATTCACCTATCATTTCAAGAGACTATCTTACGAATAACTCTATAGTCTTAACCAAACTATAATTAAACCGAATTTTTATTCAGTTTCACAAGAGACTATGAAGTTACTACTCGCAAAAAAATGAAGTGTAATAGAGATAGGGCCTGTTCACACAGAATCCGTCAGCGTCAGCGTTACTCGCGTTGACATATTTTAAACCAATCACAGACCTGAACGAATTCGTGGCTAATCGCTTGGAGGTTTGTGATTGGTTGAAAATATTTCAACGCGAGTAACGCTAAGGGCCTTTTCACATAGCAGTCCGTTAGCGTAAGCGTTAAACTTTAACCAATCATATAGCTGAGCGCTATGACATCATACGTTGACTCACGTATCATCATCCGTGAACACTCCGTTGGCCTTTTATGCTAACGCTAACGGACTGCTATGTGAACAGGCCTTAACGCTGACGGATTCTATGTGAACATGCCCATACAAAGGATTACAGAAAACTTTGTGTGTTATCATACAACCTGATTAGAGCATGGTTGACGATCGTGTTATAGATAGGCATCTCTAACATACCCAACAAGTATTTACCCCATTATTATGGGTTCATCAGCATGGCATTACCCATGGCCAACACTGTGAGCTAAAGAGGACAGAATTCGAAAATGGAATTACTTTGAATTTTGTATTACCCTAATTGGTGACTGAGTTTTTACAATCGACCCATCCCACAATAGAAAGATACAATTATTCCAAGTTTTTTTGTCATCTCCAAGCTTCCTTAATTCTTCTCCAAATATTGCGGAAGACATACTTTTTTGTAATGTGTGTTAGACTGACTGCAAACTGTCAATCAAAAGCAAAGATTTACAGATATTCCGCTGTTGAAATTCCTATTCCCCCTAGAGTCGTTTTGCAGTAATGCCCATAATAAGGGTGAAATGTTAGTCTATGTTAAAGATCTGAATACTGAAGAGGACGGAATTTTGCGATTTTACTAGGTAAATGAACCAAGTGAGCGGGTTGCTATAGAGACGGTTTTTTTACTCTCTATTGTTTCTGTGAAGTTTTGTTTTTGTGTGTGGCAATATTTAATGTGTTCTATAATTATGTATTAGAAGTAAGTTTGTTAGTGAAAAATTTTAAAGTCTACGATACTGAGCTTGGTCACACCCCACGATTAAAGCTGCGCTATGAGTGACAAAGAATCCTCTAAAAATCCTCTAGAATCTAGAATCCTATATACAGTGGCTCCCAAAAGTGTTCGTACACTTACGATTTTCAATGAAATAGGGGTCTATCCATTGATTAAAATGAATATTTCAGAATGGGTATTTAATAATAAGATCTATAATCTATTCTTAACAAAACTACATGAAATATTTTGAAAACATAGTAAAACTTTATTTTTAAGAAACCAATAATCCAAAAGTAACAAAAGCTTTATCTCACAAAAGTCATCGTACACTTGTAAAAAATCTCTACATATTAGTAAATATTCTAATTTTTCGTTAAATTAATATTTAGTAGGATATACTTTAGCATCCACAACAGCTTTTAAACATCTGGGAATAGATTGCTTTAGTTCATTTATAATATTTGCATCAATGTTCATCCATTCTTCCATCATAATTGTTTTTAGTTCGCTTTTCGTGTGAATGTCGTGTTTTCGTACTCGAACCTCCAGTTCTCTCCAAATATGTTCTATTGGGTTTAAATCTGGCGATTGAGGTGGTGTTTTCAAAACTTGTGGACAATTATAGAGACACCAGATGCGAACGTTGAGAGCCGTGGATCGTTAGGATCGTTATCTTGATAAAAAACAAAGTTGTTTCCAATACCCAAATTTTGAGCTGATAATTTTAAATTGTCTCTTAAAATATTTATAAAAACACCATGATTCATTATGCCATCAATAAATACCAAATTTCCTAGTCCTGATGCTGACATGCGACCCCACAAAAGGATATCTCCACCGGCATGCTTAACTGTTCCTACTAAGTTCTTGGGATTAAGTTCCTCATTTTTTCTTCTCCATACAATTATACGCCCATCAGCACCAAAAATGTTCATCGGCAAATAAGACATTATTCCAATAGGTTTGGGGGTTATTTATCATTGATAGTGCGAAGGGAAGCCTAAACTTTCTGTTTTTCTCACTTTCAAAATTTTTTCTATGGGCAGAACGCCCATGTAATCCAGCTGTTCTGAGAACTCGTCAAAAAATTTCAGGTGAAATTGAAGTAGAAAATGTTTCATTGAATTCTGCAGAAACTTTTACAGTACTCAAACTTGAATTTTTCATAAATTTTCTAATTATAAATCTCTGATCACGTTTTGTTAACTTTGCCGGACGGCCTTTTCTTACCTTGTTTTCGATCCAATTTTCTTCTTTAAAGCATTTTTTCACATACTGCACACTATAATGGGATAAATTAAGTAATTTAGCAATATTCCGAACTGATTTACCACTACTATGATGAAAAATAATCAATTTTCGAATGCTGTTTGTTGTTTCTTTACGACTACGAACCATTTTTAAATAATAAATAGAATATTACGGAGTAGGCAAGCAAAAATTAAAGCCAAACGATATTTTAAATGGCACCACAATTCAAAAATAAAAATAAAGCGCCAGACAATAATTTTAATTATGAATTTATCCGAAAATATTTCAGTGTACGATGACTTTTGTGAGATAAAGTTTTTGTTACTTTTTGATTACTGGTTTCCTAAAAATAAAGTTTTACTATGTTTTCAAAATATTTCATGTAGTTTTGTTAAGAATAGATTATAGATCTTATTATTAAATACCCATTCTGAAATATTTATTTTAATTAATGGATAGACCCCTATTTCATTGAAAATCGTAAGTGTACGAACACTTTTGGGAGCCACTGTATATATACCGGGTGCGTCATAAATTCGTGCAAACTTAAAAAATTCATAATAAAAGAAATAATGCTCGGAAAAATTTTCTGTTTGCGCCAATATGATCAGAGGGATTTTAGATTTTTTTCCATGTAAAAAAAAAAAAAAAAAGTTTCCAAAAGTAACCGAAAGAGGGCGCTCACACGTCATACTGAGACGTTTTATGCAAATCAGGCAAACACAAACAGAAAATCAAACATATCACAATAACATGAGACTGTGCATTTATTTTAAAGTAATAGATGTTCAACATTACCACCAGCACAAGGTAATAGGCAAGTGAGGAGCGTCACTACGCCCATTACAGCGGAGTGTAGCATGTCGTCATCGATGGCAGTGACTGTCTGTCGAATGGCATTTTTCAGTTCCACCAAAGTGGATGGGGAAGACCGGTACACACGAGACTTTAAGTATCCCCACAACCAAAAATCCGCCGGGTTCAAGTTTGATGATCGTGAGGGTCACTGAACCTTACAACCTAGACTTATCACTCGGTCTTCAGTGAAAGATTCCAACAGGAACGTCTTGACATCACGTAAAATATGGGGCGGCGCACCATCTTGCATGAATGTGACAACAGGTAACGCACGTCTTTCCTCCAATGCAGGCTTAACGTGGTCACGCAAATGCGTAAGATACCGTGCTGCAGTGACTGTACAGGTTTTCCACCCGAATGCAGAACAAGGCTCTTCAAAAAAGAAAGGGCCCAGAATAAAAGACGCGGTGAAACCGCATCAAACAGTCACACGTGGAGAATGTAGTGGCCGGTTCAGATACTCACGAGGGTTTGAAGTCGCCCAGATACGACTGTTTTGCGTATTAACGTCACCATGCAGTGAAAAGTGGGCTTCATCCGTCCACATGACATTCAGCAACCATTGTGGGTTACTTTCCATTTGTGCCAGAGCCCATGTAGCAAAGATTTGTCTTGCATCTGTATCTGCCGGTAATAACTGGTGAAGTGCATGGATTTTGTACGGATACAGATTCAACATTCCGTGCAGAATACGTCGAATCGACGGTCCCGGAATCCTCGTTCTTCTCCCAGCTTCACGAGCACTGCTACTTCCCGTTGATGTCTCGGCTGCTAAATTTTCCATGGAACTTTGTACAACATGGACGCGGTCCGCGCTCAAGGATGGTCTGCCAATTCGTGGACGATCCTCCAAACTCCCCGCTTCCTCAAAACGTCGTACTAAATTCAGTATCTCATTCAATTAAATAGGCCTTTTTCGCGCCTTCAGTCCTTTCTCCGTGCGAAACTTTCGCAATGCAACAGTTGGGGATTCACCATTCTTGTAAAAAAGTTTAACAACCAACACTCGATCTGGTAAAGAAAGCATGCTGCCGGCTTCGAATGACGGATCCATTTCCAACCAGGTGTTTTATTTTTGATAGCCTGATTTGCATAAAACGTCTCAGTAGGACGTGTGAGCGCCCTCTTTCGGTTACTTTTGGAATTTTTTTTTTTTACATGAAAAAAATCAAAAATCCCTCTGATCATATTGGCTCAAACAGAAAAATTTTCCGAGCATTATTTCTTTTATTATGAATTTTTTAAGTTTGCACGAATTTATGACGCACCCGGTTTATATATATATATATATATATATATATATATATATATATATATATATATATATATATATATATATATATATATATATATATATAGTATATATATATATTTATATATATAAATATATATATATATATATATATAAATAAATAAATAAATAAGTATATATATATATATATATATATATACTAGCTGTACCCGTCCCGGCGTTGCTCGGGTAATGTAATTACCAAATTTTAGTAGCCTTAACCCTTTGTTAATGGGCGTCGCTTTCATCCTTTTCCTCACCACGATACATTATTTTACCCATATAAATTAAATCCTTTCTGGCACATTTTGGAAAAATTTTTGACATAGGATTACTTAAAGCGTACAAATTCCTGTTGAATAAAATAAAATTATTAAACAAATCAAAACTACTAAACAAATGAAGTCATTGTTTAAATTCTTCACACATTTTTTCAAACAACAAAGCGCAAGTTATATGAGAATAAGTAACTGTTGCCAAAAAAAATAAGGCATTAGGAAATTGGATTTTTTAATCGAATTTCACTGCAATAGTAATCGATTTCCTTGAAAGCGAATATGTCACATCCTCCACATGCTGAAATTCTTTGAAATCTTCATAGATTTTTTCCACAAACACACCACAAATTATATGATATTAACTAAGTGTTGGCCAAAAAAATTACGGCATGGCTAAATGCGATTTTTTAATCGATTATCACTGCAATAGTAATCGATTTCCTTTAACCACCCAATCCCCCATAGAAAACAAACGCCCCAACACATCACGTGCTTGACGTCGAAAAAGACACGCCCATTTTCCCCCTCTTTACCTTCGTCCGGAAATGAAGAACGAAATCTCCAAAATGAGATTTCTCGCAAGAGTTTCCGAATCATAAAATAAATTATTAAAAAATATCTACAATTTGTAAATTAATTTTGATTCTGGCTTTCTGAGATAAAAATTTCGTAAAAATGTAATGACATTTACGTATCGATTCGACAATTTGGAAAAAAGGGTCGCGGACAAAATCGCGTTTTTTCCCGAAAAACGGGTGCGTATAGGCGGTCGAAAAAAAATCACAATTAATCGATAAATTAAGACAGACAATTTTAATTGTGATTTCCGTATAGTGTCATCTTTCCCGTATAGGCTCGTCCGAAAAAAAAAAAAATTTGGACGGATACGTTAGGATTTACGGAGCTTTTACTCGTCCGAGAGATCCAAATCGCGACTAAATATTTAATTACGGAAAATCTAATTAAAAAATCGAAAAAAGGGCTTCGAAGTGCATAATGAGACCTCGGGGGGCATCTTCGTGTCGAATCTCAAGACTGTCCGACCTGCCGTCTTTGCGCCGTGCCGCGAGCAGACAAAAACTTGGTCACACACACACAGACTTTGCCTTTTATATATAAAGATATATATATATAAATTTAAAAAAAATGGCCGACGTAGATGTAATGTATTTTCTCAACCTGTTCTACGGAGGCGGTAATTAAAACGAAACTCTAATTGAAAAATGCTTTTTTAGAAAGCTAGACTGAAAAAAAATTGAAAACCGTTTTTGGAAAGTTAGAATGATGGGAAAAACTAAATAAAAGTATTACAAAATGAAAAGTTGTAATTTCATAAAATTTTATTCAACATATTTGAAAGATATTCAAGCATTTTTAGAATTTGAAATTAGAAATTTAGAAAAATGTGATTGAAGTTAATTTTTTAAGACAGTTTCTTAGTTCATAAACAGGGCCTTAAATTAAAACCGAGAGTGAAATTAATTTTCTTTAAATAGTTTCAAAGCCCCGCATAAACTGCAATTTAATTTAATTTTTATTGAAATATTTCCTAAGTTCTAAAGGCCCTTAGAAAGAAACAGAGATGGACAATAAATAAGCTCCCAAAAGAAGTTAATAAATTTATTATTACTTGAAGACTTTTTACGTCTTATAATAACTCCTAACGTCTATTATTAAAAAAAATTTCTTTTAATATTTTCGTAGTTAAAAGCTTCAAAAAATTTTGATGTGTCAATGTAAAAAATTCTGAGTTCCTTGTTTCAAATAATTTTTTTGGAAAACGTCAATGTTTATTTTAAGTCCAACTTTTAAAAAGACCACGCTCTCGTTGGCGAGAAAATATATCCGATTAGAAAACACGTTCAGCTTTTAAAAAATGCATTTGTCTTAAGGAGTTTTTGGTCTTAATTATCGCATATATAGAGCGAGAAAGAACGAGCAGAGAAAATGCGTCAAATCTAGGTCGGCTGCTTTGTCCCATAAACTACACAACCCCATTTCTAAAGTTTGCTTTTTACATCTAACAATAGATGGCGCCACTACTGATATTTTCTGAAGCATTCACTGTAAAGTTTCAACGTTCAAATCTAAACGTTCTATTCTAAAAAAAAGCAACTCCCGCTGCCGCTGTCAAAAGCTTGTCACGCTATCTCCTTCGAAACCACTGGGGGTATGGGGTCGAGAGCGATACCAATGGATGCAGAAAATGGGGGGACCAAAGTTACCTGACTTCAAGAAACGTTTGAAATTTATATTATACAGTCGAACCTCCATATATCGAACTTCCACATATCGAAGTTTTCTATATATCGAACTCTTAGCAAATCTCCATGTTCATTACATAGAAAAATTGTTTCTATATATCGAAAAAATCTCTATATATCGAAATTTTTTTCAAGACAAATTATGAGATTTTATTCCACTTTAGAATAAAATCTCCCAATTTTTGGCATTTGAAACAATATATCGGAGACTTCAATTCGCGGAAAATGTCCCTGATTAAGTATCTAGTGGACTGAATAAATACGAACATTTCTTTGAACTTTCCGCAAAACTGGCTGTTCAGCAAGATATTCGTAGTTTTTTTTTAAAAGAATGTAACTGTGATCATTGTAACCACTGTCTGGATTATTGTTTTTTTAAAGGTATGTAGTACTCAATAAATATTTCATATTAATTAATTTTTTAGTTATTAACTTTCATTTAATGGGATTCGCATATAAATTAGAAATGGAGTTTCGTATACGAAGATTAGCTTTAATTTTTTAGGAGAATTATGATAAAACTAAGCTCAATTCTATATATCGAATTTTTTTCCTACAATTTGCTACTTCGATATATGGAGGTTCGACTGTATTTATAATACATATCTTTATATTATTTAATTTATTTATTGATTTATATATTACTAATTAATTAATTTACTACAGCTTAACAAAGGTTAAAACTCTCATACATTGTTTTGCTGTTCTTGAAAGAGCTGAAAGCTTTCTTATTCATACAAGGTGCGCCCATAAAGTAACCGGAGAATTTTTTTATAAATATGAAAAATATTACTCACCTTCAAATAAATTTATCCCCTTCAAAATAATCGCCAAAGGAGTCCATACAATTTTTCCAACGTTTCTTCAAATCACCGAAACACTGTTTATAGGCGTTGGAACTAACAGTTCGCAAAATACGCGTAACATTTTATTTAATATCCGAGATGTTTTCAAATCTCGGTCCTTTCATGGATTTTGCATATTTTGATTATAAAGGACTTATTCACCACGAATTTGTTCTTGAAAATCAAACAATTAATCAGTATTTTTCCAAGGAGATGCTTTTTCGATTAAGAAACATGATAACGCGAGTTACGAAGGAACTGTTTGATTCTGGGCAATGGTTTCTTTTACACGATAATGCTAGGTTCCATACAGCAATTTGTGTACAACAATATCTTGCTAAGCATTCAATTACAGTGATAAATCACCCACCATAATCTCCCGACTTATCGCCAGCTGATTTTTTCCTTTTTCCGATGCTTGAGATGGCCATGAAAGGACAGAGATTTGAAAACGTCTCGGATATTAAATCAAATGTTACGCGTATTGTACGAACGGTTAGTTTCAACGCCTATAAATAGTGTTTCGATGGCTTGAAGAAAGGTTGGAAAAATTGTATAGACTCCTTTGGCGATTATTTTGAAGTGGATAAATTTATTTGAAGGTGAGTAATATTTTTCATATTTATAAAAAAATTGTCCGGTTACTTTATGGACGCACCTTGTATAAACCTCATTTCAAGTCTCTATCTTAAAATTTCGATTTTTAATTGAATTTTAAAGCTGATAATTCAACAGTGATGAAAAGCCCTTCGCATAAGGGTGACAACAGTAAATGGATGGAAGCTGTTACATTGCCCGAGAATCACCCCTATGTATCTCGCTATTAGCCATAACAGGGGAGCGAGCGTAGCGAGCCTAGGGGCGAAGCCCCTAGTGATTTAAAAAGAATAAATAAATAAAAATAATAATAAATGAATCAATAATTCTGTAGAATAAAAGGGAAGAAAAATATCTTTAGCGATGTTTGACGATTATATAATCTTCGTTCACTGAGAGCCTGCTGGAAGATAAAATTCCACCTGCAGGGAAATTACGATAAATATAAGTGAAAGAAAATCTATGCAGTTTTAACGTAGGATTAAGTTCCTCAATAACGGTCCTTCGGAGAGAAAAAAATTGTCCTGCGTCGCGAGTTATAATTTTGGCAGCGCGCCAAACCCAGTAGCAGTAAACAGTTAAACAGAAAAGTAACAAAATGCGTTTAAAAAAATAAATAAAAAATAAATAAAATAAATAAAAATAAAATAAAAGAGGTAAGCAAACGATAAGTAATCCTACGTTAATAACCCGCGGTAGTTTCGTTAGAGGAGACTACCTGAAATATTTTTTTTTCACATAAAAACACCACATCAAGTTATGTTTTATGCTAAAAAAATTAACAAAACCAAACCATGCAATTGCAAAAGGGCAATAAGAAAGACTGTGTATAAGTGTGCACGAGCCGAAAATCGAGAGCCTAGCCCAACCTGCTTCGAAGATATGTCAGTCATCTAGGTACATGAGCTTGAGGTAGCCTAGTGGTAGCCCGCCGGCTTTCGGTGCTGAGGGTGCTCGGATCGAATCCCGATCAGCGTCATTTGATACCTCCGTATCTAGACCGGATATGGGCCCGTTAAATCCGTAGACCGGAAAGTCCCTTTATGATGTCAGAGATGGTGGGAGAGGGTACGATCCTACCAGATGTCGCTCCTGGGGAATGATCGGTCAAACTTGTGGTGGCGCCTGGCTAAGTCGGACTCCGACCCTTGTGGTGCCATTGCAAATCGGTGCCGCACCCCCTCAGCCTACATGGACCTGGTCTGGAATACTTCCTGCCAAAGGGCATAAGAAACAACGACAACAGCATCTAAGAACATTTCGCAAGGTTTAAATGCGGTAAAAACTGAATTTAGCAATCGTTTTCAACACGTTCAGAATGCGCATAACATTGTGATGAATATTTAATTTTATTATGGTGGTGATCTTTGACTGTACCTTATTTACCAATCTTAGAACCGTGTTACCTGCTGACTTCAGGAGCTGGAGTAAACACAAAATATTTACACATTGTTATTCTAAGCGCTTCATTAGGCGCATGGTCGGGGCACTCATGGACCAGCATATCCCGTTCGCTGCGGCGAGCTCTTGATGAGTAGCTGAACCTGGTCTTGATTCTGTTTGCTTCTTTTGTGTGTTCTTGTGTTAGTTTAAAAGAGAATAAAATAATTACAAGATAAAAAGAAATTTTTATATACCATGTTTTTAAATTTTCTGTTGAATCATATAAACTTGACAATTCTATGTATTAATAAATACTTTTTAAAAATTTTTTTGACGAATTATCCCATCAACTTGAAAGAAAATGAAGTTAATTGGAAGTTAACTTGCGTTTAACTTTTCGTTCCCGTCCCGGCCGATAGATGGCTGCACCAGTCTGCAAAATATAATTAATTTAAAATAAATTCAATACTGCTTAAAGATGGCTAAAAGTATCAAAATAATGCATTGTCATCGTGTTCTGAGCTATTCTAAATGGTTCAAATGTCTAGCTAGTCGGGAAGTTAGTTTAAAATCGATTGCAAGATTTGTACTCGACAAACAAACAAGAAAGCGAGTTAATAAAAAACATGATAAAATAGTAAATACATCGTTGAATTTCGACTACGTCGACAGTAAATACAATCTAAAATACTTTGATAATTGAAATAAGGCGGGATTTCATTTTTGGATAACAATAAAATGAAAGCCTGCCTTGTTTCAATTAATTTTTTCAAGGGATTATCATGAGAACGAAGCAATTTAAATTAGCATTATTTATCTTAAGGTCATTGTCGTTTATGTCTTTCAGCGTATCATTTATTACGCAGCATGTCACATCTCAACTCGAGCAAAAAGGAAGAGCAAAATGTTTGTTGTTAAATGCATAGATTGCTAATAATTGTAGTGGAACGCATTACCAGAGCTCCATGCATGACACCAGTTTTCTGCCCTTCGGTGACGTTGCATGAAACTGCCTTTTTAAGATTTAAGTTTAGTTGACTGATAGCTTCTGAATACGAACAAATAAACAAACAAACAAAAAAGGCTCGATACAGCTTGAGTTCATAAAAAGGAAATAAGCCCCGGTTCGGCCCAACCGGATGTAAGAGTTGGAAAAATAGAAACCGGAACAAGATCTGCGGGCCGGGTGGTTATAGGCTTATGCTTTGGTCCATGCAGATCTCTCAGACGATTGTAGGAAGCTACGATCATAATTTTGTTTTGTGACATGCTGAAAATCGATTGAATACATCACGGTTGAAGTTAATAAATAGCATTAAGAATATCCTGTTAACGATTCCTAGATTCATTTTTTAATAGAAATTTAGACCCTCTGCATCAAAAAGACTTAAATTACTGTATTTTTCGCTACTGGTTTTATGATATATTTTTCTCGAGCGGTCACGCAAATAGTATGAGCTAATCAAAAACAGATATTTAAAGATGAAGTTTATTTGAGGATTGCGCATGCAAACTTCCTACGCACTTGTTTTCAATTTCAAGTAAAATTTATTTTCAACTAGCTTTTTCTTTCAGTTATTATTTTTTACTTTTCTTAAAATTTTAAGCTGAATCATCGTAATTTTTATGATTTCGGGTAAATGGTTTAAGCTAATCAAAAACAGATTTTCCAAATTTGAAGTTAATTTGTAGAATGTTCATGTAAACTTCCTACACATTTGTTTTCAGTTCGAACTAATTTTTTCTTAGTTACCTTTTTCTTCAGTTATTATTATTACCATGTTTTTATTAACTTGCTTTCTTGTTTGTTTGTGTGTTTGTCCCTTACAAATCTTGCAATCGAATTTTAATTAACTTCCCGACTAGCTAGACATTTGAAACTTTTAGAATAGCTCAGAACACGATGACAATGCTTTTTTTTAATACTTTTAGCCATCTTTAAGCAGAATTAAATTAATTTTCAGTTAATTTTGTTTTTATAGACTGGTGCAGTCATCTATCGACCGGAAAGGGAACGAAAAGTTAAATGCAAGTTAACTTCCAATTAACTTCATTTTCTTTCAAGTTGATGGGATAATTCATCAAAAAAATTAAAAAAAATTATTTATTAATACATAGAATTGTCAAGTTTATATGATTCAACAGAAAATTTAAAAAAGTTCTTTTTATCTTGCAATTATTTTTCTCCTCACTTTAATCTTTTATCTAAATTATTGAGATTTTTAAGATGTCAGGTAAATGGTTTATGCTAATCAAAAACGGATTTTCAAATTTGAAGTTCATTTGTAGATTGTTCACGTAAACTTCCTACACATTTGTTTTCAATTTGAACTAAATTTTTCTTAGTTACCTTTTTCTTCAGTTATTATTATTTTTCACCTCGCTTTAATCTTTTATCTAAATTATTGAGATTTTTAAGATGTCAGGTAAATGGTTTATGCTAATCAAAAACGGATTTTCAAATTTGAAGTTTATTTGTGGATTGCACGTGCAAACTTCCTAGACACACTTTTGCAGTTTATATTTTTAAAAAATATCTTTTTTTTCAGTTATTATGATTATATTATTTTTATATTTTAATAGATTTAAAGCGATTTTTAATAATTTTTTCAATATTCTGTAATTCTTGAAACTTTCAAATAAAACATTTTAAACTAGAAAAAAAGGAAAAATATCAACATTTTGTTCGTGTTTGAATTAGGCCCTGTTCATATTGTTTCCACAGCGGGGCGGAGCGTCATCGATAAAAATTTCAACCAATCACAGAGCTCAACGCAGCGAACACGTGATACATCTAATCAATCACAGGTTATGTTAATAATCTCTGTTCCAACGGAGGAACGCTTGTAATGGGAACAAGGCCTTAGAGTATGATATACACACAGAGAAACATTGAAAACCCTTTTCAAATCGACGTTATTAAAAATCAGCCATGCCTTCAAAATTTTACATTAATAGGGGTTCGTCCCATGACCCCGCTGTCTTAGCGCATCGTTGTACTGGTGTCAAGCAGTGCCGCTTTCCAGCGCTGTTATTTTCAGTAGCGTATGAGTAGGGTTTTTACAGATTTTGACAAATTATTATTTTTTCAAATTTCTTAATTTTTCAATAAGTCTCCGCGTGCCACTGTTAAAACGCCGCCGAGCCACACTGTGGCACGCGTGCCGCGGGTTGGCCACCCCTGCTTTAACCCTTTGGCGGGAACATCTGCCTCTCAGTCAGCTATGGCTTCTTTATTCAACGCTTCCCGCCTCCCCCTCTTCGACCTTGGGTTGTCTGCGCGTGCTGTGAGTCTGCGCATGCTTCATTCAACATCTTGTCTTCAGTGTGGAAGGGTGATTCTATGGTTCAGGTAAAAATTAGATTAAGGGGGTCCGGTACACATTTAAAAAAAAAATTGTGATGGTCAACCATATAATTTGTAAACAAAATCACATCATAAAATTTCTCAAAAAGTTTAAAAAAAATTTTGAAATTAAAAATTTTTAATAGAAGTGGGGTAATTTAAAATCTTTATTACTCGAAATATTATTCGTCGAATTACAAAATTTTTTCATTTAATTAAACAGAAATATATAAGCTTTAATTTTGATTCAGCATTTTTTGAAATATTAATTTTTAAAGAAATTAAAAATATTTAGATTAAAAATTACGAAAAAAATTAAAAATTATGTAACTTATTTTTAAAAAATCATATTTTCAAAAGTGAATATTTTTTTTTCAAATTTGCTGAATCAAAATTAAAGTAAAATAGTCGAAAAAGACATGTTCCAAGTTTCAACCATTTATCTTTAACGGTTCTTGACTTATAACAATTTAAAGACGAGAAACGGGGAAAAAAAACCATCATGCAAAAAACGCACTTACAGGTTTAAGCAACGATTGGCTACTATTAGAATGTTGTAAAAAAAATAAATAAAAAATTATCCTGTTCTAATGAAGATAGAAACATGATTTAAACGTCATTTTAAGCGTAAAAGAACAACAAAAAAAATTTTTAATGCAATAAATTTTTTTTTTCAAAATTAGAACAATTTTGTGTCGTAGATCCCCTTAATCAGAGCAAAAATTAAAAATCCCAGCCTAATCATTCGTTCAACTAACTAAATGCCTTATAACCTGTGATAATTGGTTCTGTTCAATAGAAGCTGGTCAGGAAATATGGAGAAATGGTTTGGCGATTGTGGATACCATGAAATGTAAAAAACCACAATTGCCCTCTGAATTTCTAGTTAAATATACCTGGGAAAGAGATATTACATCTATATCTGCCTTCCAGGCAGATGTTCCCACCGAAGGGTTAATTAATACAAAGCCACCAAACTTGAAGAGCGTTGAAACTTTCATATTTCTTCAGTTACGTTAGAGCAAACATACAAGGAAGGAATTCATTTTAGTTTTACGATAATTCTTTCTATTCTCATGGTACATTTGTATTCTTACGGTTGACATCGTGAGATCTTCAGTTCCAGTGATAAGCTAATCGAAAATTTCTTCCTGGTATTTTTCTAATCACAGATTAACTAATGCACATTTTTGAGTTCTGTTTTGATAAAAAAATCTTGAAATGGAATGCGCAAAATTAAAAAAAATTTTATGTTTTACTAAATTGAAAAAATATTTTGATAAATTTTGTTATCAAATAAATACTTATTAAATGTTTATTTTAATAAATTAACTCCTTCCTAAAAACAATTTTAATATTGTAACGATAAACATAAAAGTTTAATGTAATGATTCAGTTCACTGTGAAAAGCTAATCGGAATACTCTTCTTGGTATTTTTCTAATTAGAAATTAACAAATACATATTTTTGTGTTCTGCTTTGATAAATATTCTTGAAATGGAATTTGTAAGTTAAAAAAAAATCTTTATATATTAATAAATCAAATAAAATTATTAAAAAAATAAAATTATTAAAATAAATATTTATTTAATATGTATTTTAATAAATTAAATATTTCCTCCAAATATTTTAATTTTGTAGTTACAGACATAAAAAAATTAATACCGTTTAAAAAACTAACGTCTGAAAAACTAAAAATTTTAATGCCTACGTGCTTTTTATTTCAACGTCTTTCTTGCAACAGAATTTGAAAATATGTATTTGCTAGTCCAAGAAATACTGAGAAAAAAAGTGCGCGAAAAATTCCCCAAAGCCTAACACTGATATCGAAACTGCTTGTCGACTAATGCACGGCAAACGTTCTCAATGTAAGAAATTCCCAATCCAGTCTTAACTTCAGCGTAAATGGAATGCTCGCAATGCAAAGCAGAAACCGAAAGAAAACCCTGTCTCCTTCCCGTAGTATATTTAAAACTATTTTGGAACCTAGTATTGGCAACGAAGATACGAGAGATGTGTAGAGTAGAGAAAACAGCGACTATCCCCGAGCAAAGATTGAAGATCTCTTTTTACTAGACTGAACTGCATCAGTGCGCGCGCAAGGAAACCCCTATTTGGGAGACGGCAGAATTCATGACTGGGAGAACGTTGGCGACAGGATGAATTCAGGGCTACTATGCTTGGCGATTCATTCATTGTTTATATTTATCTATGGTGTCAAGCTGATACCGCTCGATATTGAAAGTTACGGGGAATTTAGTACGCGTAATCTATTGCTATGGCAACGTTCACAAGGGTAAAACTATTCGTTCATAGTTTTAAACACTGCTGAGATTTTCCTTTTAAAAGTTATATAATGGTGACAGTAAACGAGGAATAAAGTTTTATCGTTCCAGATACTTACTGTTACTTTGACTATCAAAACTATTAGAACTTGCTTAACAGAAAAAAGGATTTTTATTTACTTACCTACTTACTCTCTCTCTCTCTCTGTATATATATATATATATATATATATATATATATATATATATATATATATATATATATATATATATACTTATGTATATATATATATATATATATATATATATATATATATATATATATATATATATATATATATATATATATATATATATATATATATCTATATATATCTATATATATACATATGTATATATATATATATATATATATATATATATATATATATATATATATATATATATATATATATATATATATACATATGTATATATATATATATATATAGTGTGAAACTTTTCTATGGCGGCCAGTGATGGTTCTGAAAAAATGTGGCCGTTGAAAAGGGAAGTTTCATTGCATATACACACACACACACACACAGCCTTGAAAGGCGAAGCAGTTTTATGCAAGAAATACGCTCGAAATACACGATCTGAAAGTCTTGATGTTCAGCCGAGAACTCCAGTCATAATTCTGTTTTCCTTGACGTCACCCTGATCCATCATATGGCGTTGCCTTTTGTTTATTGTCGTTATACCTTGAACACTCTTGACGATAGGCCAGCTGCTTTTAATATCCGCCAGCGTGTTATTGACTCCGCGAATCCGTCTTACCCAGCTGTATAAACCCATAAGCTCTCGAATCAATAAATAGTTTTCGATACTCCTTAAGGTCGGCGAGTGAGAAACTGATGGCGTTGAAAGTTTAACAACATCCTGGAGGTTGTTGCAAAGTTTGTTGCAGAGGCCCGATATTTAATGGGTGATTGTGATGAGATCGCTTTAATTAGTCGGTCGCAGGAAAAGTCTCTTTCAAGGGGAAATGCTATGGAGGAAGATTATTTTTAAAAGCAAAATTTGTAAACTGTTCAAATTGTACAGAGTGAGCCAAAAGTTCGTAAAAACTTTAAAAATTCATAAAAAAGGAAGAAATTATGATAAAGAAGTGCGGTTTGCAAGAAAGGGCTCACAAGGAAGTCGGATTTTTTTAAGCAGCAAAATAAAAATTAGTTAAAAAAGTCACCGGTAGAAGGCGCTGACGACTCGAAACACAATGAACAGGACAATAGTATGTTCCATTCATTTATTCTTGCTGTAACAATTGTTCAACATGACCTCCAGAACATTGTACGACACAACTAAGTCGACTCTTAACAGCTTGACCAACAACGCCCGATCATGTAATGATAACATTCTGAAAGCGAATAAGAAATCCTCGTCTATCAAGGTTATTTATTGCAAGATTGATTTGCACAATTTTGCTTAATTTCTTGCACGTCAGCGCCATCTACCGGCCATAGTTTGTTCAGAACCGATTAAAGATTTCATAGAGGCAATGCTACAAAAGAAACCTCTTTCGACGGCCACCCCGGAAAACAGAATTTTTTTTCGGAACCATGACTGGCCGCATAGAGAAGTTTCACTATCTATCGATCTCTCTATATATACATATACGATATTGTATGAATATATATTTGACTGATGCTTATTGTATAGCTGTGTTTCTCAACCCTAATCTAGTCGCGACCCCCTACAATGGTTTCCATGCCTTCTGCGCCCCCCCCTTCTTGCCCCCTTGCATATTTTCATTACAAAGGCATTTTATTATTGCATAAAGAAAAAAACACTAAAATGCATTTTCCAGAATTTAATTCCAACTGAATGTTTAAGTTAGCTAAAAGGAAATTTTTAAGAAATGGGGAACATTAAAAAACATTTATCCCTCAGTCAATGATGTATGTAAAAGCAGTGTCGGGCCGATCCATTTTGGCACCCGAGGCAAGTTTTAAAACCGGCACCATTTCAAATTTTTGGACAGACTCCAGGTAATGAATGTAACTCTATAAAGAAATAGTCCACTTTTATAAAAACGATCATTTTGGAAAAAAATCTGCATTAATTAAAAAATTTTATTTATTTAAAAAATTAAAAATTCGGAATTTAAAAAAAAAAAAACAGAAAAAAGTAAATGAATTCGAATGTAATTTTTTATGTAACAAAAAGTAATTACTAAATCACTTGTCGAGCCTTTACAGAAGCAAACTGCTTGATGATTGCATGGCTATAATTAATTGTTTTACATACTGTCTGTTCCAGTCTGATCATCTCCGGACTTTTCCTTCTTCGATTATATTAACTCTTTTTTTATTTTTAATCATAAACTGTTCCCAATGTAATTCTACTAACAGCTGCTGTAGTGAATTGTAGCACAAGATTTCTATAAATAGATCACTTCCTGTATAGCGCGCATGCGCATTGATTTTCAATATTTCGATTCCCGCGTTAAGTAAATTTTTGTCACTTCGAAAGGGTGCTTCTTACTAAAAGCACATTCTATTTTCATTAAATGTTATTCTTAATATTAGATCTGTAGACTTTCGTTTCTTTTGTCGTTTGATTTAGAAACTTTTAACCACTGAACCTCATGTTGACTACTTCCACTGTCTTTTCTATAGAAATTATTGCTGGATCATTCAGTCGTCCATGGGGTTTTGTTGTTCGTAGATAATTCTCTAAAATTTTCAGCTTAGAAAAACTGCGTTCAGCTGCTGTTACGGTTACAGTTAGTGTTAGTAGAATTCTACGAGCTAAAACAACATTTGGAAATATGCATGCAGAATTTCTCTCTCGTGATCTCAAATTAAGCAGTTTATAAAAAATAGTCTAAACATTCACTTATATTTGTGTATTTTTTTGGAATTTCGTTATACATCATATTAAACTATTAATATTTTCCCGTTATTCGTTAAATTTTTTTTGCAAACTTTTGAATAATACTTGTAAAAAAATCAAAAAATAGTGTATGAAAAGAATCAAAACTTAAAATTTCCTTAGGGAAAAGTCAATTTATTTTAGCAAATAAATTATTTCATGTCGGGAAATTCTTCTATTCATTCACAGTAATTGTCGAAAATACAGTAACCACCGCTTATAGTGATCAGTGGTTATAAGAATCAACCGTTTATAACAGCGGTTCTCAACCTGGGGGGCGCGCCCCCCCGGGGTGGCGTAGAAGAATTTCAAGTGAGGCGTGAGTTTAGAAAAAAATAAAACTAACTGTAATTTACTGTACTCAATTTTGCAGTCACAATGTAACCGTAACGTATTTTCGACATACGAACACGAACACGAACACAATAATTGTCGCACACGATAATTGTCGTAGCTGCAATGTCAGAAAAACATTCTGAAGACTTAAGGATGCAGTTAAGAGTTTCACAGAAAAGATAACTCTTTGGCAACGCCGTCTTCAGAGTTCAGAGCCAAACATTTCGTCCTTTCCAAGACTGAACGACATCCTGGATGATAAAAAAAATCTCACATTGCAACATATAAATGAACTGATGGACCTTATATCAGGGCATTTGGTAGCATTGCAAAATGAAATTGCAGACTATTTTCCAGATATTAGTTCAGAGAACTGCGAGTTTAAGTTGACAAGAGATCCTTTTAAAATCGACGTGGATATACTTCCTGATCATATTCAGGAACAGGCAATCGACCCAAAATGTGATTCTCAAGCAAACGCGAAATTCGAAAATATAGATGTTGAAAACTTTTGGTTACGCTATTTTCCTGTTTACCCAGAAGTTGCTTTGGAAGCTTCGAGGTTGTTAGTGCAGCTTTCATCCACATATCTCTGTGAATCTGGATTTTCAGCATTAGCATACATAATGTCAAAATATCGAGCAAAGCTGGACGTTGTAAGTGACGTGAGGTGTGCTTTGTCACACTTAAAACCTAATATTCAAAAACTTGTCAAGGACAAACAGTTCCAGCCCTCTCATTAATGTTGTGGAAGTGACTGGTATTACATGCCAACCTCACCTAGATCCTTGATTACCTCAAATATATTTGATCTGTATTTAATTCTTTGATTTCATATGTTCTAATAATAATATGTTCCAAATTAAGATATGAGTAGAAATATTAAATTTTGTGTATGAAATTATCTATTCTATATTTTCATTTAATAACCAGCTTCAGTTTCAAATTCCGATTGTACTACTTCTATTGACCACATGGTGGTAGGGGAGGCGTGACCTTACATCAGTGTTCAAAGGGGGGCACAGAGCCTGAAAGGTTGAGAACCCCTGGTTTATAAGAATCAATATCGCAAAAACAAAAACAAATCTATTATTTCCATGTTACAATTTTCGCTTTAAAGAATCAATCCACCGGTTTTAAGAATCAGCTTACACTCTTCGCTTTCCTTTCATTTTTCCAAAAAAGCCACTTAAACCCTCAAAAGGCACGAAGTTCTTTCTTCAATTTTTTTAATGAAAGAGTGATAAGTTGGGATGGAATACAATCGTAAAATGCATCCCTTATTTCTTTGTTAGACATAACATAATAGTTTCTCCTTAAACGCTTTAGCACAACACTGTCCTATTAGCTTGACCCAGGGGCATCTCTACCCGTCCAGGTCCGATTACACTTTTCTCCACTGACAAACAAAGACAGGGACTCTTTTTTCCCACCTCAAACATCCTGGTTGCGGCTTCCTGGACCCTGAAACACATAAATCTTCGGCGAAGTGTCCACTATCACTTAGGCAAACGTGACATTAGTAGATTCAGCACGTTATCAAACCGTGAAACGTAAGTTAGAGGGTGAATTTTCGTCTGAGACTATTGGTTTTGAAACAGGTATAAACAGCCTCCTGAAAATTTCATTACGTCAAAGTACCATAGAAGACTTTTTCTTGCACCCTTCCTGTAGTTGAAATGTTAAACTGTTAAGCAGGTATGTTGTAACAACTATTGGATTTTTTCTTCTCTTTCTTTAATCATGTGTATCCACTTATAGGTCAATAAATTAAGTTGTATTTTTAAAATTATAAATAATAATTTTAATAAAAGATAATTAACGTAAATTAAAGCGTATTTTATGGTAAATTATCCAATATATGTAAATATAGATGTGTGTGTGTGCCTGACCAAACACCTAAATTTCGGCTATAAGAATCAATCGCTTATAAGAATCAAAAACAGTAAAAATAAACGTGATTCTTATAAGCGAAAATCACTGTACTTGCAAATGTTGACGAAAACTTGCATTAATTTGTAGTACCGTTACACGCCTTTGATTTTCTTGTTAAAACTCCCGAAAATAGTGAAAATGCATTGCTCGAAAATTTTTTCAGTAATAAAAGTTTAAAAAGATGACTATATACTTCTTGAAACTGCATATTCAAGAGGTAAATAGTCAGATGAATTTCAAGTACACTGAAACTTTCTCAGGACAATGATTTTCAAACTATGTTTTCCAGAATGACAGGTACTGCCATCTGTTGCATTTATTATCAAGTTTTAACAAACATGGCAGGGAGTTAAGAATTTCTTTTTAAAAAATCTATTGTAAGTTACATATAAAAAACGGAAGAACGGAATATTTTTCATTATGATTAGTTTGATACCTGTGAATAATATTTGAAACATCGCGTTCATTTAAGGGAAATAAAAGGTGACAACAACATTTTGTAAGCATAGTAATTTCAAGGTAAATTTTGAATCTCTATAGCTGATATTTCAAAATTTGAAACTGCCACAAACTCAGTAATGTTATTAACCAAAAAATCAACGTCTTAAAAGGACTTTAGCTAGTGGTATATTTTATTATTCTACTTTACTGTACTCTCTTATTTTTTACTCTTCTTTTAATTTTTGCACTATCTCTCATTTTCCCTTAAGGCCCCGCTGGAGTTATTTTTTTTTCCCGCGTTCGCTAAAACCCACAAGAAACCTCCACGAGGAAGGCAGGGACTATGTCGACATGATTGACAGAAAAGCAACCAATCAGAGAGGGAATAGTTTTCGAAGTTGAGACACGGGTAGAAAACCCCCCCTCGTAATTTGAAACTGTCAACAAAACTATCAATGGTTCTTGCCTGCAATCGACTGAACAAGGGGATGGGGTCAGGTATCTTCCCCTATTTACAGCCTTTGACATTCAATTCTCTCCCCCCCTCCCACACACACTCACACACTAACTTCCTGCATTTTAGTGATAAGACAGACAGTTAGTTGGGATTTGGAAATCTACCGCTCTAGCTATGCGACCAGATTTTTGATTTCAAAGAAAATAAATTTATCAGTTTTGCAATTCCTTATTTATAAATTTTTTTTATTAATATTAAACTTAATTTTAATTTTTAATGATGTGTTTTTATCAAGTAGATCGATTAATAAGCTTTCCCGCTAATAATTTAGAAATGAGAAAAAATAATTCAAATAGAAGATTGAGTTTTCTTCCTACAACATTTGTTTAAAAACAGTTAAAGTTACAAACACGTTTCTCACAAAGTCTTTTATGAAAACTCTGACGGATTTATAAACAATTTTAAAATGCATATGTGTATTTTATTTGATACAGTATATAAGGATAATTTCTTTTGTACTTGATTTTTAAGTGAAGACAGGGTATTGCACAGGATTTCACTTTCAAACAGAAAAATCAATTCCCCATAAATTTTGAAACAATGGACTTTAATATCGAATGTGAATATGTGCCCAAGAACTGAGACAGGAAGACTGCTGGAAATTGGGTAACAAGACTGCAAACTCGCTCAAAACTATCGACTGTCCGATTTTCAACGCAAGAGGAGCTTTGGGCAAGGGATCATTCGTTATGGGCTATTAAAGACTGGGATATAAAGGTAGTATTTAGTGATGAAACTCAGTTTTGTATTTCTGATAACCAAAGTAGTGCCTATGTAAGACGACGTACTCATGAGGAATTCAGCCCTCAGTGTCTGAAGCCCACAGTAAAGCACCAGACGAAAGTGGTCATATTGGGCTGTATGTCTTCTCGTGGTGTTGGAAGACTTCACATCGTGAGCGGAATAGTGAAAGCCAGGGATTACATTGGAATACTACAAAATAAATTGCTATCAACAGCAGGAGATCTTTTTGGGGATCAGTCGTGAATTTTTCAGGACGATAATGCTCCATGTCACCGTGCAAAGGTAGTCCAGAAATGGTTCGAAGACCATACTGTGAATAGGATGAACTGGCCAGGACAGTCTCCGGATCTTAATCTAATAGAGAACCTATGGCATAAAATTGGTTATGATATTTCAAAGAAAAAACCTTCAAATAAACGTGAATAAATTGAAGCTTTAATAATTTCCTTCAACCATGTTGTCATGAAAAAACTTTTTGTGAAATTGGTGCATTCCATTCCAAAAAGATGCAATTAAAGCATACGGCTGGCCCATAAAATATTGATGTTCAAACATGTAACCACCAAATTTTCAAAATTCATATTAAATGTACCGTATTTGTAAGTTTTTGGTGTTATTCTACTACGTATATTATGTTATTCTATATTGTGTTATTCTGTACATACTACACATTCTTGTGTTCAGGCAGCTGTACTACAAAAAATACTTGCGGCATTAAAAAACTAGTAACAGATTTGAAATCAGCGTGAAAAAATACATTATAATCAATGATAATAGTTAAGATAGTACGATAATTTCATAACGAAAAATGAAGTCAAACACAAAAAGTTAGGCAAAAAAATGAGTGTGTTCAGGACTTTTTGGCCACCACTGTATATATATATATATATATATATATATATATATATATATATATATATACTAGCCGAAAACCCGCACTTCGCTACGGAGTACATTCAAATTAAATACAACGGTCAACGTATGCAATTTATGCCAAAAAATAAATATATATATTTATAATAAATGCGATGATCAATGTATACAATTGATGTAAAATATATATCTATCTATATATATATATATTTATAAAAAAAATCGTAAGGGATATGCATTTTTTTTTTGATAATATCCAATCGTCTGCTGCATTAGAAAGAGAAAAAAATATTTTTTTTTTGTCTATTTAGTTGTTATGCACGTGACGATAAATTTATTGAAAGTACCAGAAAAAGAAATCACGTGATCAACATTTAAAAAATTAAATTCTAAAAATGAATCTTTAAAAATTCACCAAAAATCAGGAAATGGAGGTAAAAATTCGAAAAAGATGTCATTTTGTAGGAATTTTTATGATCTTTCTCGTGATATAAATTTTATAACCCTCAATGTATTATTTTAAATGCAAACGTAGAAAAAGTTTAAAAAACAGCTTAAAAATTTAATTTTAAAAATCTAAGAATATTTCAAAAATCTTTCTTAGTGCACCCCTACACTATTAGAAGAATCGCCATGCAAAATTTCAGCCCTTTAGGTCCAGCGGTTTGGTCTGTGCGTTGTATGTCAGTCAGTCAGTGAATGAATGAGTCAGTTACGGAACTGTTTTATATATATAGATAAGGGAGATTCTCGCATCTATTTGGTTTTCTTGTTGCAGATAATCTCAGCGGTCGGCGATCCATAGAATGTTTTTTCTTTTTTTTTCTTTTATTATCGGGAGATCATTTTGAAGATTTAAACCCCAGGTGTCCAACCCGTGGCCCAAAGCAAGTATTAGTGCGGCCCAGTGGCGCACCCAGGGGGGGGGGCAGGGGGCCCTGCCCCCCCCAAAGAAGTAGAAATATTGATTTTGCATTATAAATATTTTTTTTCGTTCATCTCGCCCCCCCCCATGCATTATAAATATTTTTATCCATTCATCTCGGCCCCCCCCCCCCCAAGAAAAAATCCTGGGTGCGCCACTGGTGCGGCCCAGAAAGGAGCTCAAAGCGAGAAAAAATATCAATAGCCCGCATCGGCGATGATGGCAGGCAGCCATTACAGATCCCGCTTTGTTCATTCAAGAAATCGACAGTACATCATTTGACATATCTTTAATTCTATACAAAATTTTGTATGCAATTTCTGTGTATTATATTCATTACAAAAATGAAATGTGAAGTTTTTATACATTTAACATTTCATATTTGTAATGATATTAAAGTTAATATAAAGAATGAAACACCGTGAACACACAATCTCTATGATCTTCTGAATACATTCACAAACAAGGTTATTATAAATAGAAGGCGATGCCATTGCTGTTGAAAATTCTCGTTTGATGAAGAACCATTGCATAATACACCAGGAAAATTTATGGGGAAATACTTTAAAAATGGTCAATTCTAAAGCAAATCGCCGACAAAACAGTGAATTTTTAAGGGATTTCTTAAAAGCTTGGATGCTGAGTAAGGTGATATCGTATATTTCACAGAAATAAGGTGACTTAGTTGAGAGCAAATTTTTAAAAGATTTTAAAACCTACTTGATAATCAAATTGTTTATAACACTGAAAAAAACTTGTGCCAGAACTTTATTATGACAACTGGCTTGCAGATTTAATATTTTGATGGATTTGACTACCCATTTAAATGACTTAAACACCCGTCAAAAGGGTAAAAATCAACTTATCAGTACAATGTTTCAAACCATAAACGGGTTCCAAATGAAATTGAAATTATGGCAAGCCCAATTAAATGTTAACATTTTTTTTGCATTTCGAGACGCTGACCAAGCATAATTCTAAAAATAGTAAAAAATTCGCAGCCTTACTTTCCGATTTAGTACAAGAATTTAAAAATCGATTTCAGGACTTTTGGAAAAATAAACAATTGTTTTGCATGTTTGCTACTCCATTTACAGTCGATATAGATATCCTGCCCGCAAATTTTCAAATGAAATGCGTAGAGTGGCAATCTGACATCCAACTTAAAGAGAAATTATATCAAGTCTCTTTGTTGGAATTTTATAAACCGTACCTGCCCAGAGATAAATATCCCTCACTGAAGAGTCATGTGTTATTCACGTCATCATTGTTTGGAAGCAAGTACTTCTGTGAACAACTATTTTCAAGAGTGAAGCAGACTAACAGTCAAATTAGAAAAAAAATATCGGATGAACATTTTGAGAACTCCCTGAGAATTGCAACCACAACTGATTCAGATATTGATGCATTAGTTTCTAAAATTCAATGGCAAATATCACATTAATTTTATGACGCCTATTGTTATCTTTCAACTTTTTTTAATGTTAGGTAAATTTTTGTGTGGCTCAAAACAGTTCGTCTTCTTTTTATGTGACTCACGGAAGCTAAAAGGTCGGACACCCCTGATTTAAAAAATATTATGACAAAAATCTGAAATTAAATACTTGTCAAAAGCAAAACTATTTATATAAAAACAAAAATTAACTCCGATATTAATATATGTATATATATGAAATATGCTTAAAAATATACTCAAAAGTTAGCCAATGATCAATACAGATATTTCAACAAGTCAAGTAGCTAAGGACGAAACTAGTCTAGGTGTAGCTCTAAAATCTTTATCCTGTCAGCTGAAAGGCACATAGCAAACGGTTGTGCTCATCTCTCCAGGCAGTAGACACATAAATCACAGTCCCCCCCCCCCCAACCCTTATGTGGGCTCCCCCCCTCCTGGGCTCTCCCCTGATATGACTGCTTTCCCCATCCCAACCCCTCCTGATCGCGGAGGCGTGGTTTTAGGAGAAATGTTCCGATTTTTACAAAATTTTCCCATTTTTACCGACAAATTACTCTTACCCTAATTTACGTAAGATTAAGAAAAAGGTATCTCTGAAAAGCCAAAAGATTCAGGAATCCCGCGCATTATTTCATATTGTATTATTATTTGATCTCGAGTACTTATAAAGAGTTTAAAGCAAAAGTACCGCTTATTTTTTCAGTTCAGAAATTCGAGAGTCATTTAAAATTAAATTTTAAGAGAAAACCAAAAATTGATAAACAAACACGAATTGTTAAGTCGTCAGGTATCTTATGCAGAAAAAAATTTCTCAAAATATTTAAATGCGAATTTGCAATTTGTTAAGAACTTCCCCATTGACTTAACATTGGCTTCGAAACACCGGAGGCTCAGTCCAGCGCCCCCTTAAGAATATTCTAAATAACCCCTTTAGACAAGTGTTTTGAGTGCTATGTATTACTATTTAAGGGCTTTATTTGAAAATTCAAAGAAAATTTCGATTCAGGGACTGAAAAACTACACTTTTCGTATCTATCGTAGGCAGTTTAACTAATAGATATTTACGCATAGACTTGAATAATAATTTCCTAATATACCTGATACCTTTATTAAACTGAAACCAGGGCTTTACACAGCTGCTTCGTCTCGCCTATTTGTTCGAGAGACTCAATATAAGCAATTGCAGACTAACCTAGAAAAAGGAATTAATGAAATCTCTTAAATATTTCAACAGCAGTCTGACATCTAACACCATGGCTTTTAATCGTTGAACAAACAAGTTTAATACATGGCATATAGGTCGGAAGCGATGTGCAATAAGCAGGTATTCCAAACTTAACAGCTTCACCTTAGGGGGGGGGGGGGATCGCTTTCACTAGTAAGCTACGTTTTATTGCATCCTACTTTCGTAGAACTGTACACTGCTCCAGGTGTAAGCTATAGTCAGAATAACTGATCAGTAACGCACGTAAATGATTAGTCAATAATAATTTCCCTGTCTTGATCACTCCTCGCTAATTTTATCTAACTGATGACGTCAAACTACCCTGAATTGTGAAAAACAGAAGTCTAGAAAAGACCTAACACAAAAGCCTATTACGGAATTAAACAAGAAGAAATAAAACACTTCAAGTGTGATGACGTCAAACATAAATTAGGCTCTAAAGTTTTAGCAACGCTTTTTCTGCTTTTAGTGAGTGGGCCTGGCTTATTATATATATATATATATATATATATATATATATATATACAGTCAGACCTCTATTTAACAAAGACGTTAAAACTCGAAAAGTTCGTTATATGTAAAATTCGTTAGAGATTCACCTTTTAAAATACTTCAAACTACACAAAACATATTTTAAATTCATAAACACTAAGTATTATAAAAAAAAGTAATTAATCACACCTTTATTTTGTAAATTAAAATCTATTTGCTTTATATATCTTACCCATCAGAAAGAAATCTGCAAGGAAAACAAGAATAAAACAAAACATTGTCCGGGAATACACTGCATTTCCAATTAAAAAAAATTATATTAAAATTAATGAATTTTAATGATATTATCGCATTTATTATAACAAGTAATTTGAAGCATACATTACCACATGCGTCCTTAAATTTAATTACTGATAAAGTATGTTAATTTTGTCTGAGTTTTTTTGTTTGAAAAGGTGTTTTCTCTCATAATACGTCTTGCATCTTTGCAATGCACCAAAAACCCTTTCAGGCGTATTTTCTTCAAACTGTAATCCGCGTCGAATTGTTTCAAATCATTTTAGCATTTCATCGTATGAAGGTTTGATGATTTCTGCATCATGATCATTTTCTTCTTCATCATCTTCGTCTTCATCGCAATTCATTGCTGTATTGTTTTTATTTTTGACACTATCCAAAATATCCAATTCAGTTAGTGTTTCCGAGGTTTCAGCTTCAGAATCAAATGAAAGAAAATCAATAAGCACATCATCGCCAATTTCTTCTTTTTCCCTTAGCTGTATCCACAAGTTCCTGTAAGAGAATATCGTCTTAGTTCTCCGTACTTGTCGAATTGTCATCTATACTAATAAAGGGACAAGTGGATGCCGAGAGATCACGTGACCGTAACTCATCCGGGCGGGCTACTCCTCGAAAAAAAATGGCCGACAAATATACAGGAAAATCGGTGTATTTTTTTTCTCATGAAAGTACATAAATGTTACATATTTGGAAAGAGCTTCGAAAACTGATAATTTTTTTCTGCGTACACTTATTCTGTTAATTCAATAGTTTTAGAGATATTTTCATTTTAAAATCACTCACTGCTGAGAAACCAAATCATCTTTTGCAGTGGTGCTGCCATCTGTCGGCAGCGACGGGAATGAAAATTGAAAGGAATTTATTCACTTGAATTTAATACATTTGTAGGCTTTTTTTTCTTTTGTGGGGCCCGAAGTACATAAATATGTTACACGGATGGCTTGAGCGTAGCTAGGCGAAGCCCGGCTAGTTTCTGATAAAGAATCCAGCTTTGGCAAAACTGTTGCGAATAGTACGATCTGTGACATCATAGTTCCATGCTTTGGAAATTTCTGATATGCTTTCCCGTAAGTTGATCTTTGGCATGGATTGATTGTTCTCAAGCACAGTGATAACTTTTCGCCCTGTTCTCTTGTGATAGTGTATTTTGAAATTTTTTATCACCCCTTGATCCATTGGCTGCAGTTTTGATGTAGTGTCTGGTGACACTACATCAGTGGCAAGTAAAAAACTGTAACGTTTTTCAGCTTTTGGTTGATTTCTTTCGGATGGGCGGGACAGTTGTCAAAAACGAGAGCAATTTTGCGACACTCCGCAATCATACGTTTGACCAACTTTTGAACCCATTTTTCAAAAATGTCTGACGTCATCCAAGATTTTTTTGTAAAAGTCATAATCAATCTCCAAAGACTTTGCGCCTTTTAAAAATCTTGGATTTTTGCTTCTTCCGATACCTAATGGTTTCAATTTCTGATGTCCAGTCATATTTACACCTAACATGACAGTTAATATTGCTTTGCTTTATTTTCCTCCAAAGCATTTTTCCTTTTTAAATGTTAATGCCGTTTGAGGCAAACATTGAAAAATTAAATCAGTCTCATCCGCATTGAAAATGTTTTCTGGCTTAGTCTTTTAAAATTCTACTCAGTGTTTCAGTTATCCAATTTTCACTATCATTGTCATCAACTTTTGCTAAAAGTCCGTGTCTTCTCTTAAATCTTTCAAGCCATCTATTCCTTCCTCGAAATTCGTCATATCCCAATGCCTTCGCAAATTGAAGAGCTTTCTCAATTATGAAAGGCCCAGAGATCGAAACATTTTTATCCCGCATTGCGTGTATCTACTTAAAAACTGCCCAATCCACATCTTCATAGACACATGCTTTTAAACGTTTTGAACAAGAATTTGATGAATCATAATTTTGTATCATATCACGATTTTTTATTATGGTTGATAAGCAGTTTGGAGGGATACCAAATTTTAAAGCAATATCCTTTTTCTTCACGCCTTTATCCACCTCATAAAGAATTAAATTTTTTTCTTTGATGCTCAAGCAGTTTCGCTTTGGCATTTTCCATCTACAAGAACCGAAATTATCAGCACGACTCTGATCAACAACCTAGAAAACGGGAGACTAGTTCAAGGACACGGGACAGCTCCATTGAGGGTGAAAGGGGATATTGAAAGTTTTTCTAGTGAAGCGGACAGTGGAGGGGTGGATAAAGATTGCACTTCCTGGATGAAATGCCAAGAATGACAGCGATTTTACTGCTCTCGGTGAGTTAGGGGACTCGTAAAACCAGTTCAAGGTCATTGATCACCATAAAATGTGTTAAAAGAAAGAATAAGTTAGAAATATTCAGAAATATTTTCAGAAATATGGAGGAAAAGATATTGGATCACAAGAAAAAGTTCTTTAAATAGAGAATGCACTTCGCTATTTGGAGGTTATTTTTACTAAGACTTTCGCAAAATGTTCTAGGTGTTCTTACACTTACGATTTTCAATGAAATAGGGGTCTATCCATTAATTAAAATGAATATTTCCGAATGGGTATTTAATAAGATCTATAATCTATTCTTAACGAAACGTAATATATATATATATATATATATATATATATATATATATATATATATATATATATATATATATATATATATATATATATATATATATATATATGTATATATATATATATATATTTATATATATATATATATATATACATATATATATATATATATATATATATATATATATACATATATATATATATATATATATATACATATATATATATACATATATATATATACATATATATATACATATATATATACATATATATATATATATATATATATATACATATATATATATATATATATATATATATATATATATGTATATATATATATATATATATATATATTTATATATATATATATATATATACATATATATATATATACATATATATATATATACATATATATATATATACATATATATATATACATATATATATATATATATATATATATATATATATATATATATATATATATATATATATATTATATATATATATATATATATATATATATAAGAATAAGATGAAAGAGGAAAACCAGTAATAGCTCTAAAGCTACAAGCAGCCAGGAACATCCAACATGTAAAGATAAGTATGAATACGGTTTTTGACAGCATTTCTTCATCAGCGGTGTCAATACTGTCTAAAAACCAATGGATTGTTTCTGATGAGTATGATCTATTAAATAAACACACTCAGACACCGTACAATCCATTATTAACAGAAGAATTGAATAATAAATGAATTTGTATTAAAGTACTTAACCAAACACCAAGCCTGGCGCTAATCAGAGTGGAAGTTAAGAACTTGTAACCGCAAGATGACTGACGTCATAACTTGCAACCATTGAGGTAGTGGATACTTAGTTACATACTTACTAAGGTAACTTATTTTAAGAATATTATTCCATTATTTATTTAGTTTTATTATTGTTACTACTATAAGTTAATTATTTTTTATTATTCTTATGTTTTATTTTTGTTTTTAGTAGTTATTATTTTTATTTTAACCTATTTATGTTTAACTTATTAATGCAACAGAACAAACTATTCATTAAAACAAAAACAACCAATTATGTTTTTGGATAGACTAACTGGGTAATTATTACTGGGTAATTATATATATATATATATATATATATATATATATTACGTTTCGTTAAGAATAGATTATAGATCTTATTAAATACCCATTCGGAAATATTCATTTTAATTAATGGATAGACCCCTATTCATTGAAAATCGTAAGTGTAAGAACACCTAGAACATTTTGCGAAAGTCTTAGTAAAATTGACCTCCAAATAGCGAAGTGCATTCTCTATTTAAAGAACTTTTTCTTGTGATCCAATATTTTTTCCTCCATATTTCTCAAAATATTTCTGAATATTGTACCCTATAATCCCTTTCCTAAATCCAATCCTCAGTAACATTACTTTATCGCTTTAAAACCCTTAGCAACAGAACTTCCCTTAAATCGCATGCCTTTGCATTACTACCCGTGTACATGTTAGAATTTAGGCGTGGGTTTGCATCGCGAGCCCCAATATCTGCTGGCCATGCAAAATAATAGCCACATGTTTTTTCGCCTCTCGCGTTTACTGTTGAAAGGTGATATTCGCTTCCGAGCCGTTTTCTGAAATGGACGGATATACTTTTGTCGCTCTAATAAACGATTCGGCCAGATTGCATCAAAATTTTATTCCTTTCAGGCTGCTCCAGCCATGTAAATATGAGCTAGTTTTCCTTTTCAGGTTGTATTTTAAGGACGTGATGTAATGGATATATTACTTACTTACTTACTTACACACACACACACACATATATATATATATGCAAACGAAAATGTGAGCTGAAAATGTCCTAATTTTTATGAAGCATTTTAAGAAAAAACATCGGATCATACTTGAATGTCGCTCTATTAGAGCCGAGTAATTAATTAAGGGAATACGAGCTACGTTGTACAGAGGCTAAAAACACGATTTTGCCAAGATCTATGTATTAATTAAATTTCTGGGTAGTTTATATAGGGACAATTTCATGGTAGTTTACAATTTTTTTTTCATTCTGTGTGACTGAAAACGATGAAAAACAATCTTAAGACAGAGTCAGCACAAAAGTTATTGAAACGATGCACAGTTGAAGGTTTTAATTAATTTTTCGTACCATCCTCCTGTTTGATTTTCTTTAATTAAATTTTCCGTTGATTGTTAACGTGTTTTTCTTATTTACTTCATTTGAATGATAAGCATAATAGAAACGTGAATTATTTGCTATATATATGTAGCGAATTGTGTTCATAAAGTATACTTTATGAACACAATTCTTATACTTTACCTGTAGTCGCGTGGTTATTGCCATTAAACAACGAAGGCTATCGTCCATTCTCTTGCTTTTAGCAGTTTATTGTGTCATTATATCATTAAATTTTACTTATAATTAAACATTTTTGGTTTTATTATTAACTGTTCTGTTTTAATGTAATTTAAGTTGGTGAATTCTCTGCAGCAATGTTTTGGGGCCACGATAATTTTAGGAACAGTGAGTTACTTTACAAATAACCCAAGAACAAAATGTCAAATTACATAAACAAAATGAAAACACTATCAGTCGAATAAATTAACAGAAATCTGCAATTAGCGCCCCACGTAGCGTAAGTGCAAGATGCTGTAACAAATATATGTACCAAAAATAGTTTTTATGCTATTTTTTGTTCTTTTTGGTTTTTGATTTTGATTTTTTTATGCTGATGAAGAGAACTGTCGATTGCCTCGTTATTTTTGGTTTTTCGGGGGTTTTGTGATTTTTATTTTTTTATGCTTTGACTTTTTGTTTTCAATGTGTGTATCTTGGGGCCTTGGGATGTTTTTGGCTTGACCTACATCCTATCAGAAAGATTCCTCTGAGGTGAACGACTCGGTTAGGACTCCTGATGAAGAGACTGGTCGATTGCCTCGTTATTTTTGGTTTTTTGATTTTGATTTTTTATGCTTTCTAGTCTTGATTTCCACTATTACTTTACAAATACTTCAAATCTTCATTTTTTTTTTTGCAAGAAAATCAGTTACCTTCAAGTGCTGATCCCCTCAGAATATCTTTGGACAATCTGTCTTGAAAAAACTGTGTGGTCTTTCTGCCATTTGGTTGGCACTCCGCTTTATGACGTAGCCAGAGCCGAGCCGAGTCGACCCATTGTGGCGCCTGAGACAAGTTTTAAAAACGGCGCCTTTTCAAATTTTTGGACAGACTCTTAAGGCTGCCGTGTACTAACCCTATAAGATTCGCTCACGTCAATGTAAACTTATGGAGAAAATGTGTCTACTACACTATCTACCAATAAGTATTTGGACACCTGTGATAGAAAAGAAAAACAAAATTTATTCATATTCAATTTAGGAGATTTTAGGAGAAAAATTAGGAGACATCAGTGAGGAACAAGGTGAAAGATTTCACCAGGATATTAAAACTATGGATTGAGAAGATGGGATACGCACATAATGGCAGATTACTGCTGGAGTTTAAAAAAGGGACCGTTCCAAAATACATTTAAGAATGTCAGTCCAAAATACATTCAAGAATGAAGTTTCCGAAGTGTTCAGTGACTAGATGGTTTCATCGATGACTTTTTCCTCTTTCTTGCTCTTTGTATAATTAGATAAGGACTACTGCCATATTCTCTATGATTTTTATGTTCCTTTAACATTTAAAAAAAAATATAATAATGATAAAAAATTCCGTGTTTAATTTTTTAATTTGATATATGGATTTAACTTAAAATAGTGTAACCTATATTTCACTAAAATGTTATATCTTAGAAATTTGAGCTCCTAGGCAAAAACTAATGTCATATTTAAATTCAGGGCATCAAATTCATATAAAATCAGCTCCAAATACCCCGGCACAAAAACCACTGTTGCCCTGTGTAATAATTAGTTTATCAGCTCGTAAGAAATGCAGTTAGAAAATTGTGATTATCTCTTAAATTTTTATTCTTTTCTATCTGAGCCGCGGCTCAGATAGAAACTAACTATTATTACTATTATTATTATTATTATTATTATTATTATTATTATTATTATTATTATTATTATTATTATTTGTTAATTCTAGTAATATAATCAGCAAATAATAAAATTAATAGAATTTTTATATTTGTTATTTATAATTTGCTTATAATAATAATAATAATAATAATAATAATAATAATAATAATAATAATAATAATAATAATAATAATTATTATTATTATTAATATATTATTAGGTGTTTAACGATTTCAAAGAAAAGTAGTAGGCCGTTGGTCAAACATATCATAAAAATTCATGGGAATGTAAAATTCAGAATAAGCAAACAGATGAATAATTAAAGTATGCTATCTCAATATACTGCGTCTCCCCCCCCCCCCCCCCGAAAAAAAAATGAGGAGGGAAGGGAGAAATATGCTACGAATGGAATAAAAAGTCCTTTGTATTCCATCGTAGATCATTACAAACATTAATCAATAGATAAAAAAAGGCATAAAAATATGGATATTAAATATTAAATTATAGATTAATGATATAAATAAAATTATAGATATTACATTTAAATTATCACAATAATAGCTCTATAATAAAATAATAATTAATAAATACGACATTACTCATTTTTATGGGCGCTTTGAGATATTTTTATAGTGCTAAAACTCATGATTTGTTCATTTGTAGTTTATTGCAGCATAAACGGTTAACAATAGCATCTTCAGCCCATTTGTAAGAATACAGTACCTTTTATACCATTACAGGCCCCGAAATGTCAGGAGGTACATTTCAAATTTCGTTGTCTCCATCTGGCGGCTCCATCTGAAATATTTTGCTTACGGTGAAACTATTTCGTCTTCAGAAAAACGGCGTTAACTCAGTCATGTGGAGGTCAAGCAAAAGAGTCTCATCAGGATTATTCTATGTTAAGTAATTTCTCAAAATGTAGAGAAAAAAATCCAAATTCTTAAGGAAATGGTAAAAATGAAGAATTAAATTTTATTGTTTCAAAATAACCTTCGATTAGGCATGAATTATGGGTAATTCTAAAAGTCAATGGGGGCTATCCTATGTATAATGCGTGCTTTAGTGACTTTAAATCATTTGAACCTTGCAATATCTATATATATAAAACAGTTCCGTAACTGACTCATTCATTCACTGACTGACTGACTGACTGACATACAACGCACAGACCAAACCGCTGGACCTAAAGGGCTGAAATTTTGCATGGCGATTCTTCTAATAGTGTAGGGGTGCACTAAGAAAGATTTTTCAAAAATTCTTCTTAGATTTTTTAAAATTAAATTTTTAAGCTGTTTTTTAAACTTTTTTTACGTTTGCATTTAAAACAATACATTGAGGGTTATAAAATTTATATCACGAGAAAGATCATAAAAATTCCTTCAAAATGAAATTTTTTTCGAATTTTTACCTCCATTTCCTGATTTTTGGTGAATTTTTAAAGATTAATTTTTAGAATTTAATTTATTAAATGCTGATCACGTGATTTCCTTTTCTGGTACTTTCAATAAATTTATCGTCACGTGCGTAACAACTAAATAGACAAAAAAAATATTTTTTTTTCTTTCCTATGCAGCAGACGATTGGATATTATCCAAAAAAATATCCCTTACGATTTTTTTCTAAATATATATATATATATATATATATATATTTTATTTTTTTTGATAAATTGTATACATTGATAGTCGCATTTATTATAAATATATAAATTTATTTTTTTTTTGCCTTAATTGCATACATTGACCGTTGTATTTAATTTGAATGTACTCCGTAGCGAAGCGCGGGTTTTCAGCTAGTTACTCTATAAAACGTTGAGAAGGGATTCAGTGACTAGAATCTCAGTGCTTCAGTTTTCGGTCATTGCAGATTTCTACAGTGGACGTAAGAAATTTATTACAACCAGATCACTGAGCTCCACAGAGTCGGAAATTCCAAGCGAATATTCTGTATACTTTAGTGACGTTTCACGCTAGTATACTTGCTTCATGCATAAAATACGCGCTCCAAACAAACATTATTTATTTACCTGGAAAACAATGGCGAGCAAATGAGCTGCTGCTAAACACGAGGAAATTATTCATAAGCGTTCTTCTGGGAGATTTTGGTTGTTCACAAGAGAAAGAGCTAGAAGCTTAGATTTTTTTTTTTAAGCTAACGAAAAAGTTTCTAGTTTATGAGAGAGCTAAAAATTCTGACCATAGAGCCGACTGTAATTATATATTCTCCCATTACATGAAAATTTGACTCGGACAGGAATTCTATCTAACAAAGAGCTTTAGTTAGGCATAGATCTCTTTTACCCTGTCCCTGAATGAAGGGAAAAGGAGAGAGAGGGAAAATCGCTAATGTTTAGCCTCAACGCAGGCACTTGGACAGATGCAAGGAGTTATACTTCTAAGTCCCCGATGTCTAAGCCTGGTATGGGACTGTTAAATTTGTTTGCCGGAAAGTCTCTTCGTGTAGTTTGTGGGTGGGAAGAGGGTACATGCCCACTAGGCCTGGGCGATGTTTCGATACATCGTGAAAAACCGGTGTGAAGCCGACATCGTCACACCGGTTTCATAATTTTCAAATCGGAGATATATCGTAACATCGCGATTTCCCGGTGTCACACAAACGGTTCCGATGTTTCTGTGTGCGCATGCGCGCTGTTACGATGTCGCATCGCTTGGTCGGCGATTTCCCGGTGTTCGATGTTTGTACGCATGCGCGGTTTTACTATATCACATCGCTTAGCTTGGAGGGACGATTTTCCGGTTTTCACACCGTCAATACTTAGACGGACTATAATAGGCTAACGACTCCTCGAATTCTTTTTGTACATAAGGTGATTTTCCATCACCATGACTTTCTCTTCGATGTTGTGATAGAGTGTGAGAGTGTGTTGTAGTGACAAGAAAGACGAAGCGATAAATCACAAAGGTCCAGACCAGCACAAGAGTCCTGCTTTCTGCACATGCGTGTGTGAACTTAGGCTTTGTTTCGATTGTCAGTATGTTTACTGTTAGGTTCTTTGGTCGTACTTCTTTTTAGAGTACTAGGCTCGCTACGCTCGCTCCTCTGGTGAATCAAGTGAATGAATGACTCAATAGTTGTTTACAGCGATTGAGTCATTCATTTGTTTACAGTTGAAGCTTCCCCTCCCCTCCCGGCGAAATGGATGAAGCCCACCTATGGGTGAAAAATCGGATCTTCTTTCATGTCCTTCTGCAAAGGAAGCGAATGAGAAGATTTTTTTGAAGTATTTCTTTAAAATTCAATTAAAAATCGAAATTTTAAGATAGAGACTTGAAATGAAGTTTATATGAATGAGAAAGCTTTCATCTTCCAGTTGATATAAATATTTTCTTTGTAACATAATAAGTCTGAGAGCATCGAATTTATATATCTCGAAACACATAAATTTTTCCAAAAAGTGGGTTTTCAATTTTAATAAAAATATCAGTCTGTTTTAAATTATTTTTAAACAAATGAGGTCTTGTTTGAAGGAGAAATGTCTGTAGTCTTAGATTGTAAAAAAAAAAAATAAATTCTACTATCCCTTTTTGGCGAGTTATCGTAATCTGTACATGAAAAAGTCAATATTTTCCCACAAAACATAAAATAAAAAAAAAAAAACTTAAAGTCCGACGAATATGAGACATGTCTTACTTTCTTCCCCACATTGTTCTGCATCGATTGGTATCGGTCTTGACCCCATACCCCCAGCGGTTTCGGAGGAGATAGCGTGACAAGCTTTTGACAGTGGCGGCGGCAGCGGCAGCGGCAGCGCCAGTTACTTTTTTTTTAGAATAGAGAGATTCAGCACGAAGTGTTATTACAAGACAGAGAACTGCATTGCTTCCAAAAATGCAGAAATGCAGATATTCTTGGCTCAAAATAAAAGATATTTAAATGTTTAATTAGTTTAGTCTATTGCAGGACAACAACCTGGTCTTATTTTTACGTATTAATCTATGTTACTTTTTTTAGGGAGACACGCTGCCACCTGTTCGTGGTTAACATCGCGATACATCGTCACATCACGATGTTAGACTGACGATGTATCGCGATGTGAAAAATGTAAAATCGTCCAGGCCTAATGCCCACCAGGTGTCGCTCTGGGGTAATAGCTTCCATCCATTTACTGTTGTCACCCTTATGCGAAGGCCTTTTCATCACTGTTGAATTATCAGCTTTAAAATTTAATTAAAAATCGAAATTTTAAGGTAGAGACTTGAAATGAGGTTTATATGAATAAGAAAGCTTTCAGCTTCCAGATGATGTAAATATCTTCTTTGTAAGGTAAAAACTCGAGGAGCATCGATATTACATCCACATATGGGACGATATTTCTTGAAAAACTGTGTTTCATTTTTTGAAGAAAACATTAGACTGTTTTAAAACATTTTTAAACAAATGAGGTCTAGTTTGAAAGAGAAATGTCTGTCGTCTTGGATTGTAAAAAGATCAAAATTCTACGATCATTTTTTGGCGAGTTATCGTAATCTGAAGATGAAAAATTCAATATTTTCCCACAAAACATAAAAAAAACTTAATGTCCGACGAAGATGAGACATGTCTAACTTTGGTCCTCCCATTTTTCTGCATCCATTGGTATCGCTCTCGACCCCATACCCCCAGCGGTTTCGGAGGAGATAGCGTGACAAGCTTTTGACAGCGGCAGCGGGAGTTACTTTTTCTTAGAATAGAGAGAAAGCATGTGATTTTAAAAGCTTAAATTTTCGATTTCTAAAAGAAATGTTTCGTTTCTTTTCTTATTTTCGATCGAAATTTATTTTCAGAGAAAAATGCAAATTCGCAGTAATCTTTGTCGAATAAATGCAAATCGCAGTTTTTTATTTAAATGCCGGATCTCTTAAAACTTTAAGTTCTTACTAAAGTTAGAAATATTTTGTCAACTTTTTTATTAATACCCATATTAGTTCTTAATTCCGCGTTCAAATTGTTCAGGGGCTTGGAAACTGTCAAAATAACTGTCAAAGAATGATTTAATCCTGCTTAAAACGAGGTCGAATCTAGATAGATATGGATTGAAGTGCTCAAACTGAAATTTTGTCTACAAGGCACGTTCTACTGGCCATCTCTGATATATCATCTATATATATAAAACAGTTCCGTAACTGACTCATTCATTCACTGACTACTGACTGACATACAACGCATAGACCAAACCGCTGGACCTAAAGGGCTGAAATTTTGCATGGCGATTCTTCTTATAGTGTAGGGGTGCACCAAGAAAGATTTTTCAAAAATTCTTCTTAGATTTTTTAAAATTAAATTTTTAAGCTGTTTTTTAAACTTTTTTTACGTTTGCATTTAAAATAATACATTGAGGGTTATAAAATTTATATCACGAGAAAGATCATAAAAATTCCTTCAAAATGAAATTTTTTTCGAATTTTTACCTCCATTTCCTGATTTTTGGTGAATTTTTAAAGATTAATTTTTAGAATTTAATTTATTAAATGCTGATCACGTGATTTCTTTTTCTGGTACTTTCAGTAAATTTATCGTCACGTGCGTAACAACTAAATAGACAAAAAAAATATTTTTTTCTCTTTCTAATGCAGCAGACGATTGGATATTATCCAAAAAAATGCATATCCCTTACGATTTTTTTATAAATATATATATAGATAGATAGATATATATTTTACATCAATTGTATACATTGATCATCGCATTTATTATAAATATATATATTTATTTTTTGGCATAAATTGCATACGTTGACCGTTGTATTTAATTTGAATGTACTCCGTAGCGAAGCGCGGGTTTTCAGCTAGTGCTACAGAAGGTCGTTCGCACTTTATGGAAACGATTTTATAATTTATTTTTCTAGTTTGCGTTTTGAGGTAAAATATTGGCAACTTCAGAATAATCGTCTGCTACTGTTTTATTTTGATTGGAATGTAAAATAAAAGATTCATTTTGAAAATGTTTCGTAAAATTGATAGATGGCTCGAAGGTTACGTAACTGTGTTTTCCGAGGAGAAATATTCGTATCAACGAATTATACAGAGGTGTAAAAATCGTGGTTATGGCATTTCAAAAAAAGGTATTTATAACATATTAAATTTGAAAGGAAAAAATGTCTAACTGAAAGTAAAAATGAAAACATGACCGTGGAACCTCATCCTAAGACTGTTCGAACGCAGGTAAATAACAAGAAAGTGAAGTCTGTGATCCTAAAAGAAAATCAGCCGACTTAAAGATCCATTGCGTCGAAACTAGGAATGTCTTCTGCCACTGTAAGTAAAATCAATCATAAAGATTTGAAGTTAAAAAGATGTTTAAACCTAAAGTTCATCTGGTTTTGCCAAAGCATATTACTGAAAGAAAAACAAACTGTAGAAAATTTCATGAAAAACACCTAGGTGCTGAAAAATGGAAATTTGTGGTAACACTCGATGAGGCATGGGTGTATTTAAGTGACTGTAATAGAAAAAGATCAATTTTCTATTGCTCAACTGACAGGAATGACAGTATGAAATGGCTTCGTCAGTGTACAAAAAAGTTCCCAAAGGGATTCACGATAGTTGCAGGATTTTGTTACAACGGCAAATTAAAAACAACGGCAAATTAAAAATAAAAAAAGTCTCAAGTAAAGCCAAATTTAATTCACTCTACTATAAGTAGAATATTTTAGAACCAATTTTCGAAGAAGAAATTCCAGCCTTATATGGAAAGGACATTGATAAAGTTGAGCTTCATATGGACAAATCCTCTAATCACACGTCTAAATCAACTGCCATTTGTTTAGCAAAGAAAGAATCAGAGACAGGAATAAAGTGTATCCCATTTGATGAAATACCTGTAAAATCACCTGACCTTCTCCAATGGACTTTTGCGCTTTCGGTTTATTAACACGAGCTTTAAGAAAACGGCATTCAAGAACACTGAAAGGACTTTGGAAAACGGTCCAAGAGGAATGGGGTAAAATTGATATGACAGTACTAAGAAAAAGTTTACTTTCATAGAAAGCTAGAGCTAGAGCTATTGTCAAGAACCGTGGCTATCAGATAGAAGCAAATCGCCGCAAAAATACGGCATTTATACATAAAACTATCAAAATTGTTTCCATAAAGTGTGAACGACCTTCTGTAATCCTGATCTATTCAGCGTGCTGTATATAGTTTACTATATTATATCAGCAGTCGAGAGACAAATTCTGTTTTTTTAATTTAGTAACGTAGGGTCATTGCAGAATTTTTGAGTTTATTTACAGGTGGTTATCAAAATAATGGAAACACATCAATAATAGTGGTGTTTATGGAAGTGCTTCGGATTCCTTAGTAAACAAGTTTAGGGTCCAATATTTTTTTAATAGAATATAGTGTATACATTATTGTACTCTAAAGTAGCAGTAATGAAACTATGGGCATCAGCCTCTTTGGGGGATAGCGTAAGATGTCAAACCTTGTGGATCGTGCAGAAGGGCAAATTGTTGAAGCGCGTTTAATTGGAGTATCTGTTACAACAGCCCCCATGGGTTTGGGTGTTTACCGAGCTATGATATCGGAAGTCATGATGGCATACAGAGTTCACGGAAAGACATCCTCTGTGAAACAGAATAGTGGACGAAAGGGAAAGCTAAGTGAAAGAGACTGTAGGGTGTTGAAGCGGACTGTGACATCAAAAAAGAAGACAACTGCAGCCAAAGTGACCGTAGAGCTCCATCTGAATCTGCAGGCTCTAGTACCAATCATTACAGGTAGGAGAAAACTTCAAAAACAAAACATTTACGGCAGAGTAGTAATTCCCAAGCTACTTGTAACAGATGTGAAAACAAACCGTCCTCTACAGTGGTGCCACGAGCACAAATCCTGGTCGAGTGATACGTTGAAATGTGACATTTGGTTAGACGAATCATTGTTCACTTTGTTCCCTGCAACAGGACGTGCGTATGTCTGAAGAACACCTACACAAGCGTATTATTATGCTTGTCTCATGCCAGCTGTCAAACATGGAGAGGAAATTTCTTAGGGTTTCGGCGGCCATCTCATGGTTTTCAAAAGGGATCTATTGTAACCCCGAAAGGGAGATTGACTGGGAAGGACTATGTCGAACTTTTAGCCGACCAGATCCATCCTATGTTGCAAAAATTGTTTCCTGCAGGAGATGGCGTTCTCCATGATGATAATGCTCCGATCCATACAGCTAGACGTGTCAAGTCGTGGTTTGAGGAACATAAAGACCAAGTCAAACACCTTATCTGGCCCGCACAGTCCCTAAACCTCAATATCATCGAACTGCTGTGGTCTGTTTTAGGGAACAGAGTCAGGAATCAAAATCCAGCAATAGCATCTCTACAGGAACATTGACGATTTATCCATAAAGAATGGTATAATATTCCCTTAACCACTATTCATGACTTGCATAATTCACTTCCTTAGTGAATCCAGGTGGTATTAAATGCCATAGATGGTCCTATGCCCTAGTAATAAAGAATTTCATGTTTTTACTAAGTGTTTCCATTATTTTGATAACCACCTGCATTTCCAAATGACACTTAATAACAGTGTACTTATAAATAATAAAGTAAATTTTAAGCCAAATCCCTTCAGTTAGGGCCTGTTCACATAAAATCCCCCAGCGTTAGCGCCTGGTATTGAAATATATTGAACCAATTACAAACCTACAAACGATTAGCAAGGGAATTGTTAAGGCCTGTGATTGGTTCAAATTATGTCAATACGAGCAACACTGACGCTGACGGATTCTGTGTGAACAAGCCGTGACAACGCCAGAGTTGAAATTTGAGAGGCATACATAGCTCGTCACTAGATGGCGGGACAGGAGACGAAGATGTTTGTTGACAAAGGCGTTGAGCATGAAGCTACAAAGCTTATTTAGCTTCATGGCGTTGAGGTTTGTCCGTTGTTCAACCGTTGAGATGTGATTGTAACTAAGGTGTTTAAAATGTGTTTTTTTCTCAATAAATGTATGTGATGTTAATCGTCCATGCATAGTGCTTTTACCGTGGATTACGTAATGGTGGGCCAACTGGCCACGATTTTACAAGGCCCTTAGTCGTCTCGTAAACGATAGATTGAGTGACAAATAAGATAGGTGAAAGTTTTTTACTCTACCGCTTAATCTCTGCAGTTAGCGATTTCCCCTCCCGCTATCTATTCAGGCAGAGGGCCGTGGCGGCCTTGTGGTACAGCGCGCTGGTTTTCGGTGCTGAGGGTGCTCAGATCGAATCCTGGCGAAGCGCCACTAAAATGCCTCCGTTTGTGTCGTCCCTTCATGGGGGGCAATGCTGGTCTGCCTATATGGCGCCCCCATAATAAAATGGCCAGCAAATCTGCGGTGAATTATAGGTGAATGTCTTCGCGACAAAGTGCCTCCGCATTGAAAAAAAAATCTATTCAGGCAGTTAACTTTTCTTACAGTTTGTTTTTCGAAAGTAAAGCTTTAATTTTAACTGAATATGGCGTGAACTGGATCGACGAATTCCCCATGGCACGCTGGACTCTAGAAGAAAAGCTTCATTGAAAGATATTATGGCTAATTTAAGTTAATGACGACATCCGGCTGGCTAGACATGGACTTTATTACACAGGACGTCTTGACTTTTTTAGGAACACATGGAGTTATCACATACAGTAGCGTAGCGAGAGCGGGGCAAGGGGGTCTATCATGCCACGGGCGCCACTCGCAGAGGGGCGCCAAATGGTCCCAAAATAACTAATTCTATATATTACATTACTATATGTTTTTCGGAGGGCGCTAAAAAGGTATTATGCCCCGGGCGCCAGTTATGCTCGCTAAACCACTGATCACATAGTTACAGTAAGGGCCTGTTCACATAGGAGTCCGTTGCGTTGCGTTAAGGAAAAGATGACGTTGAGACGAAAATAAACCAATCATAGGCGTTAAAAATTTCATTGCTAATCGTTTGGAGTCCTATGATTGGTTTATTTTCGTCTCAACGTCATCTTTTCCTTAACGCAACGCAACGGACTTCTATGTGAACAGGCCCTAACACTGGATTACGTTGTTAACACCCACAACTTCGACACTTACACTTACACTCATTGTCTAGTCCGGGACTCTCCGTTCTCCCTGCATTCCGATGAGTCTATTATCAGTAATCGGGGGGGGGGGGAGGTTACGAGTCGGCTGCGTTTACAAAGGTCTTTTGAGAAATTCCGGCCAATTTTAGAATTTCCATTATTAATAATAAGGTCCGATTGTTATCACTTTGACAGATTTGTTGTGTCCTTTTTCAAACTCCCCAAAATTACCAATAAAAAACAAGTAATATAGAAATGCCTTGTGACGTTTAACAGAGGAAGAAAGTACAGTAAAACCTCATTTATCCGACCCTCGTTGATCCGGATTATCCGGGAATTCCGGATCAGATTTGTAGACTTTTTATTATTTAATGTTCACTTTAGATAATAATTTTTAACTATGGTAGCAAGAACGTAACTAAAAGTACGCCAAATATTCGCTTTTTAGTTTGATTCAATGTACAGTTCCTGCATAGATTGTACAATAAATGATGGTAATTAAATGTTTTTTGTTGAGTTTAAGAAAGCATTACTAGACTTACTATTTCTTTGTTATGAAATGATGTGAAAAGTTATTTTTACCATGTTTTTATTAACTAGCTTTTTTTTTTGTGTGTGTGTTTGTCCAGTACAAATCTTGCAGTCGATTTTTAACTAACTTCCCGACTAGCTAGACATTTGAAACTTTTAGAATAGCTCAGAACACGATGGTAATGCATTTTTTAAATACTTTTAGCCATCTTTAAGCAGGATTGAATTCATTTTCAGTTAATTTTGTTTGGTAGACTGGTGCAGCCATCTATCGACCGGGACGGGAACGAAAAGTCAAATGTAATTTAACTTCCAATTCTCGAGCTAAACGATTGATTACGCATTTGATACCCCTTTATTGCGCAGTTGATCTTTTTCTTTCAAGTTGATGGGATAATTCATCAAAAAAAATTTTTTTAAAAAGTATTTATGAATACATAGAATTGTCAAGTTTATATGATTCAACAGAAAATTTAAAAACATGGTATATAAAAAGTTCTTTTTATCTTGTAACTTGTAATTATTACTGGCTACTTTATTATGGGAGCATCCTATAAGTGAGCCAGCATTGCACCCTATTAGGGGAACGACGCGGAAACAACCAAGCCTTATTTGGGATTTGAGTCTAAGCCCACTGCTTGGCGGTTCACAACGCTAACCACTACACCATGTGGGCTGCACAGAGGAAGAAAGAAAGCCAAGTAATACAGAATGCCTTGGCGATGTTTAACAAAAAAATAATGTATAATGAATTTAATCAATAAAACCATTTAAAGCCTCGTACCCAGTTTGATTAATTATAATTTTACTGTAATTATTACGAGTGTTCTGTTCAGTAGACAAATATAGTTAAAGATATATATTATTAATGCTTTTAATCACTTTTAAGCGTGACTTTCCGTCAAACCTGGCTTACTTTGGCATTAATTAAACATTACCATCTACATACTTTAACAAATTGCAGTTATTATTGTAGTTACCACTCATAGAAATTTAACTTCGTCACCATACTTGAAGCATTGCCTTTTTGAGGACACCTTTAATGTGTTGATATATTAGATTATTTACTAAAATGTATTATACTTTCGAAGTAAAATGATATTGTAAGAATATATTGTAAATTGTACATTTTTTAAAACCATGTTATTCATAATTTAGGGATATCCGATGTATTCCTTTATTCAAATTGTGTTATCTTGCATTTTTCATTGTCAAACCACAGTTTAGCCTTGGTATAAGAATACACACACGCACACATACACACATATATATATGTATGTGTGTGCGTGTGTGTGTGTATTTTAAAACTCAAGCTAAACCGTGGTTTGATAATGAAAAATGAAAGACAAAAAGGCTATATATATATATGTAGGATTTTACGCAAATTCTCTGGCCATAGTTAATTTCTTTGTTGCTATGCCTAGCGCAGAGACGCACCAAATCCTTATCTCGTTTCCTGTGACATTCCTTGAGGGGACAGTCGAGGGTTGAATGACCCCGGCTTGGAGGCGATTCGAAGGGTGGTGTGTGAAATGCCCTGTGCACGAGGGGGAGAGAGGGACAGACCTCCACAGGGAGAGGTTGTGTTGGTGAGTCCTTGTGCAGGCACGAGAGATTGTGTATTTGACTGGAGCGAGAAGGCTGCCCGATCTTTTGTTATTTGAAGGGAAGCGAGCATTGCGCTAGGCCATCCCGTGATTATTGTTGTATTGTACCGGATACAGTAAAAGTAGGCTCTTCGGCATCTCGTAATTGCTTTTACATTAATAAATGATTATTGTTGAGTTTTAGAAAGTTTAGTCGTATTAATGATTCAAGTGTGTTGTTCTTAGACACCCCCTAAACGCCGCCACGTAGACCACGTAGACACACACACACACACACACACACACACACACACATATATATATATATATATATATACATACACACACACACACTAGTTATCAAAAATTAAGGAAAAATCACAAAAATAGGGATAACACATTCAAAACTAGGCCAATCTGTTTAAAATTTGAATATGTTGTTAAGTAAAAGGTGCTGAACAATACTACATTATGCAAAATAGTGGCGCTGCAGTCGGAATACGTCATTTGCGAGGAGCATAAAAGTGCATGTCTCAGAGCAAGGCGGCAATTGTATCTGCGAGGATGAGATTAGACATCTGGCATAGCCAAATTGTAACAATGATCTCCAGGCATCATTTGACCGCAGAACTGCGGTGGCGAGCTATTGGGAGACTAGAGGCAGGACAAAGTCAGACAGAAGTGGCCAGATGGCTAAATGTGATTCCCTCTGTGGTTCATAGACTTTGGCAACAATTTCTAACCACGGATTCGGCGTCCAGGAGGTTCAGCCAAGGACGGCCATACGCTACGACGAGTGCCGATGACCGATATTTGTCATTGTGCGCACGAAGGAATAGAACCGCAACTCCGTCTGCAGATCCTCCCTCGCTACAAGCTCTGGAAGGTTGGTATCAACGTCAACCGTGCGTAGAAGGCTTCACGAAGGTGGTCTTTTTGCGAGGCGATCAGCCATTTGCGTCCCGCTCACGACACACCATAGGCGGGAACGTGTGCAGTGGGCAAGTCAACATGCCCACTGGACACGTGATCAATGGAGGGCTCTCTTTACGGATCTCTTTACGGATCTCTTACGTGATCTCTTTACGGATCTCTTACGGATCTCTTTACGTGATCTCTTTACGGATGAGTCCAGGTTTAGCCTCCAAAGCGATAGTAGGCGTATTTTGATTTGGAGAGAACCTCGAACTCGTTTTCATTCATCACACATCCGTGAAAGAGATGCATACGGATCAGGCAGTGTCTGTGTTTGGGGTGGTAACTCTTTGGGTGGACGTACAGACCTCCATGTCTTTCCCCGTGGAAATGTGAATGCTCACACCTAGAGGGATGACATCCTTGATCCTTATGTGCGCCCATATGCCGACGCAATAGGTGATGCTTTCGTGCTACAAGACGATAACGCGAGATCGCACAGGGCTCGCATCGTGGATGCTTATCTTGAGCAGGAAGCAATTCAGCGCATGAGTGGCCAGCTCGATCACCGGACCTGAATCCTATCGAGCATGTTTGGGACGCTTTAGGACGACGTATAGCTGCTCTCAATCCTCCTCCTAGGATCCTAGCCACGCTTTCAACTGCTTTGCAAGAGCAATGGCTCTCACTTCCTACAGAACTCATAGACCGCATAATGGACAGCATCACACATCGCTGTATGTGCTGTATTGCTTCTCGAGGGGATCATACGCCATATTAAAGGTACTTTTCCTATACCAAACTGACACATCCGATTTGTTCATTGTATACATATGCTAGTTTCTATAATACCATAATTGTCTGGCGATTTCTTTTTATGCTATTTTATACCTACCTATGTGTTGTATAATGTGTATAAGTTTCATTAAATTCCACGTTTAACTTTTTGAGTAATCGCTATTTTTGTGACTTTTCCTTAATTTTTGATACCAGTGTATATATATATATATATATATATATATATATATATATATATATATATATATACAGTGAAACTTTTCTACGGCGGTCACTCATGGTTCCGGGAAAAAGTGGCCGTTTTGAGGGGGTAGCCGTCAATTAGAGGTTTCTTCCATAACATTGGCTCTATATTATGAAGTCTTGAAACGGTTCTGAAAAACATATTGCCGTTTAGAGGAGTGGCCATCGAATAGAAGTAGCCGGGTAGAGAAGTTTCCCTGCATATGTATATATATACAGTGACATTTCACTGTATAGTTTATAACTGTGCCTAGGCCGATTATGGGCACGTTAAATCCGTAGACCGGAAAGTCCCTCTATGAGGTCAGAGGGGTTGGAAAGCATTCTGTAAATATCTCCATCTAGAACCAAATTTTGAGGCCTCCTTTAACCTGACTGGATATTATAGTTTCCCGCCGTCAACAAGATCGTCTTTAGAGCCAGAGTTAATAGTCTCTCTGCCTGTCCAATTTACAATGCCTCAGACAGGACCCGACATAGCGACTAATGCCTTTTCGAGATGGTATCCCTGCAGGTGAGCAGGCTTCCTCCACAATTTTGACCGAGCACCACCAGGGGGCGGTATCTGGTGGGCTTTCACTTTCTTTCACCCTCTCTGACATCATAGAGGAATACTCCGGTCTACAGATTTAATATGCCTCTATCCGACCTAGACACGAAGGTATTTAATGGCGAACCGATGACAGCTGCTCTGAAGCCCAACACATCACCACTTGTTTTTCCTAACGCAACTTTAATATTTTAAATTAATCATAAGTAAAACTTTAAAAATGCTTTTTGAATTTTTTCCCCTTTTACTTGCATAGATTATAAGCTTAGAAGTTTTAAAAGGGATTGAAATGTACGTGTTATCAGCATTTATAAGTGAATTAATTTTTTTTTGAAAATTAGGTTATGCATTTTGAACCCATATTTACGTGATACATTCCTTGATATATGTGTGTACTATAGCTGAAAACCCGCTACGGAGTACATTCAAATTAAATACAACGGTCAACGTATGCAATTTATGCCAAAAAATAAATATATATATTTATAATAAATGCGATGATCAATGTATACAATTGATGTAAAATATATATCTATCTATATATATATATTTATAAAAAAATCGTAAGGGATATGCATTTTTTTTGGATAATATCCAATCGTCTGCTGCATTAGAAAGAGAAAAAAATTTTTTTTTGTCTATTTAGTTGTTACGCACGTGACGATAAATTTATTGAAAGTACCAGAAAAGGAAATCACGTGATCAGCATTTAATAAATTAAATTCTAAAAATTTATCTTTAAAAATTCACCAAAAATCAGGAAATGGAGGTAAAAATTCGAAAAAAATTTCATTTTGAAGGAATTTTTATGATCTTTCTCGTGATATAAATTTTATAACCCTTAATGTATTATTTTAAATGCAAACGTAAAAAAAGTTTAAAAAACAGCTTAAAAATTTAATTTTAAAAAATCTAAGAAGAATTTTTGAAAAATCTTTCTTAGTGCACCCCTACACTATTAGAAGAATCGCCATGCAAAATTTCAGCCCTTTAGGTCCAGCGGTTTGGTCTGTGCGTTGTATGTCAGTCAGTCAGTGAATGAATGAATGAGTCAGTTACGGAACTGTTTTATATATATAGATAGGATTTATCAATATGGCTCCCATATCCCACCTCTTGTACAATATCTTATTTTTTATAAACATTTTTGACAAATTGTTTAGATGTGTGCTAGTAAATGAACTGCGTAAATCGTTTTCAACATGGTTAAAGGTATTAGGAACAGGAAATTTCTTTTTTTATTTTTATTTATTTAGTCACATGAAAAAAAGAACACTTGAATAATTTGAAATATTTATTTTAAAGAATTTGAAATTCAAAATTTAAAGCATGTCTAGCTTATGACATATCTGGCAAACGGACAGTACAATTATCTCTCTCTCTCTCTTTATATATATATATATATATATATATATATGTATGTATTGTCTGTGGCACGTAGGAAAGGTTTCAAAATAATTTATTTTTAGAATTAATGAAAGGTTTATATACAAAATTTTTGATAACTTTCAAAAAGTAAATACATCATATTTTTCATAATAATATAATTTTTGCACTTCAGTTCGTAGGAAAAGTGTCAAAAGAATTTGTCTTTAGAATTTATAAAAGATTTATTTTTAAAATTTTTCATCACTTTGAAAGTAAATAAATAATTTATTTTCTCAGTAATATAATTTGTTCACTTCACTTCGTAGGAAAAAGTTTCAACCTTTTATTTGCATAGATTATAAATTTAAAAGTTTTAAAAGGGATTGAAATGTAGGTGTTAGCATCATTTATAAGTGAATAATATAATTTGTTCACTTCAATTCGTAAGAAAAGATTTCAAAATAATTTGTTTTCAGAATTTATAAAAATTTATCTATAAAAATTTTTACCGCTTTGAAAGTAAATAAATCATTTTTTTCCCAGAACAATATAATTTTTTCACTCCAGTTTGTAAGAAAGGTTTCAAAATAATTTATTTCCAGAACTTATAAAAAATTTATTTAAAAATATTTTTATCACTTTGAAAGCAAATACATCATTTTTTCACCTTAGTGCGAGGAAAGGATTCATCACAATTTGTCTTTACAATTTATAAAAAAATTATTTATAAGATTTTTAATTACTTTGAAAGTAGATGAATAATATTATCCATAATGATACAATTTTTTTTTACTTCAGTGGACAGGAAAGGTTTCGAAATAATTTATCTTCAGACTTATAACAGGTTTCACTAATCACTTTGAAAAAGAATAAATCATTATTTTTCATAAGAATATGATTTTTTTTCTCTTTTGGGATAAAGAAAGGTTTCAGAATAACTTTTTTCAAAACTTATAAAAAAAAATTATAAAACATTTATAAAACATTATTTAATCACTCTAAAATAAAAATTTTTTTTTCATATTGACACATTTTATTTTAGTTCGTAGGAATGATTTAAAATAATTTATTATCAAAATTTATACAAAATTTATTATCAAAATTTATAAAAAATTTATTATCAAAATTTATAAAAAATTTATTATCAAAATTTATAAAAAATTTATTATCAAAATTTATAAAAAAATTATTATCAAAATTTATAAAAAAATTATTATCAAAATTTATAAAAAATTTATTATCAAAACTTATAAAAAGTTTATTTACAAAATTTTTAATCCCTTTCAAAATATATGTATAATTTTTTTTTCAGTGTAATTTTTAGCTCAGGGAAAATATTTTCCGAAAATTTTTGCTCTAAATCAAAAATTCAAATGACTAAAAATGAACGACGGAATGCTGTATAAAATTTAATTGAGATACCTTGCATGAAGTTTCCCATTATATCCTTTTAAAAAGATGGGAATTGGGAAAATTTCCATTCCGAGATAAAGAGATAATTAAGGGGGTCCAGGACACAAAATTGTTCGAATTTTCGAAAAAAATTTTACAGCATTAAAATTTTTTTTGCTCTTTTACGCTTAAAATGACGTTTAAATTATGTTTCTATCTTAATTAGAACAGGATAAATTATTATTTTTTTTTGCAACATTCCAATAGTAGCCAATCGTTGTTTAAACCTGTAAGTGCGTTTTACTGCATGATGGTTTTTTCCCCATTTCTCGTCTTTAAATTGTTATAAGTCCAAAACCGTTAAAGATAAATGGTTGAAACTTGGAACATGTCTTTTTCAACTATTGTACTTTAGTTTTGATTCAGCAAATTTGGAAAAAATATTTACTTTTGAAAATATGATTTTTTTAAACATAAGTTACATAATTTTTTTTTGTAATTTTTAATCTAAATATTTTTAATTTCTTCAAAAATTAATATTTCAAAAAATTTTGAATCAAAATTAAAAACTTATATATTTCTGTTCAATTAAATGAAAAAATTTTGAAATTCGACAAATAATATTTCGAGTTATAAAGATTTTAAATTACCCCACTTTTATTAAATATTTTAAATTTTAAAACTTTTTAAAAACTTTTTGAGAAATTTTATCATGTGATTTTGTTTACAAATTATATGTTTGACCATCACAAAAAAAATTCAAAATTTTAACTCAATAAATAAAAAAAAAATTTTTAAATGTGTCCCGCATCTGGGTACGCTTAGCTAGTGAATGAATGATTTGGAGCACTACGGTCAACTTTTTGCTACACGAGGGGTAATTAGACCGGGACCTACTGCTTAAGGGGACAGTGGACCTTCAAACCTAACTTTTTTTGTTTTGAATGGATTTGCTTGAAATTTGAATATGTGATTAGTACCATAGATATGTAAAAGTGGTTAAAATTTAAAGATGAAATATTAATAATTTATGAATTAGGAATTATTAATTATATCAAAAATTGGCCCAATTAAAAATGTTCCATGCGCATTTCTTTTGCTTATAATATGGTAATTTTTACTTACAGGATACCTTATAGAACAAACAATGAAACTTATTGCTTATTTTAGGCATTCATTAAAAATATAACGAGAAAAAAATAATAATAGTGAAAACACCCTTTTTATTACGCTAAATACCTATAAATCATCTTTTCAAGTACAAAATTTAAAAATTCTGAGCTACGAAGCATAATTTTTTTCAATAAGATTTAGTTGATATACAGTTAAGTCTATAAAACTTAAATTTCAAAGCAATGCGATAATTAGAAATGCGCCTGGAGCAGTTTGAATATTCGTATGACATGAAAATTTTTATTTTGAGAAAAACACATTTAAAGTTATTGCTATTAGTAACCACATAATATCTAAATTAAATGCAAATGCCTATAACTAGGAAAGTAATCACAGAAATTAAAAATTCTTTTTGCAACACATTCCTACTCGTCCGTAGTTTCACAATTCAATAAAACAAAAAAAAATCGAATTTTTGGAACAGTTTCATAATTTTGAAAGTCCACTGTCCCCTTAAAGCCGATTCCGAATGACTGCAAACATCCATGCCAAGAGTGGGACTCGAACCCACTGACTTTGGTACCAAATGCCAGCGGCCTAGCCATTCGGCCAACGTCCGGCCCGATTAGCCATAGTACCGCAGATGCTGTGTGGTATCTGGCAATGAAATATCCTTGGGGAAAAATGCAGTTCGTGTAATTTGATTCTGAAATCTCTACGGATTCTTTTTAGCAGAGAAAATAATTTTTTTTGAAAATTTACCCTCCCACTCCAAGCGTAATTGAAGTGCTTTCGTCAGTAGAATTACCGATAGGCAATCTAAAATAAAAAAAAATTCAGGTAGTCTCTTCTAACGAAACTACCGCGAGTTATTAACGTAGGATTACTTATCGTCGCTTACCTCTTTTGTATGTATATATGTATGTACGTGTTATGGTGCATATACATTGGTGCAGAGTTCTCTGCCTGTGCCTTGGGGAATCCAGTGATTTATGTTCACTCTGTACTCTGTACTATGCGTGGATCGCCTCCTCTGGCGGTCCATCAAAGAAAGGGTGGGGGGGTCAGCTGGTCAAATGGTGTCGAGCGGGGTCGGGGGGACACCACATCAAAGAAACCTTGGGGGCGGGAATGGGAGTGATTCTAAATACCGTGTCTAATGTTACCGTGACTAATGTGATAACAGGAGTCGGGGATCTGCAGGCAGAGAACTCTGCACCAATCTATATGCGCTATTATGTATATATGTATTTATACATGTGTACATATGTATATACAGTCGAACGTCCATATATCGAAGTAGCAAAATGCCGGAAAAAAATTCGATATATAGAAATTTCGATATATAGAATTGATCTTTGCTTAATCATAATTCTCCTAAAACATTAAAATTAAAGCTAATTTTCGTATGCGAAACTCCATTTCTAATTTATATGCGAATCACATTAAATGAAAGTTAATAACTAAAAAAGGAATTAATATGAAAGATTTATTGAGTACTACATACCTTTTAAAAAAAAACAATAATCCAGACAGTGGTTACAATGATCACAGTTACATCCTTTTAAAAAAAACACGAATATCTTGCTGAACAGCCAGTTTTGCGGAGAGTTATCAAAGAAATGTTCGTATTTATTCAGTCCACTAAAAACTTCATCAGGAACATTTTCCGCGAATTGAAATCTACGACGTATTGTTTGAAACGCCAAAAATTGGGAGATTTTATTCTAAAGTGGAATAAAATTTCCCAATATGTCTTGAAAAAAAATTTCGATATATAGAGATTTTTTCGATATATAGAAACAGTTTTTCTATGTAATGAACATGGAGATTTGCTAAGAGTTCGATATAATTTCGATATGGGGAAGTTCGATATATGGAGGTTCGACTGTATATACATATATGTATGTCAAAAATTTTGACACATTTTGGTACTTTTCTGTTTAACTGTTTACTACTTGTCCAAGCGATATAGACTGGGTTTGGCGCGCTTCCAAAATTAAAACTCACGAGGTACGGACGGACGGTTTTAGCGTCTGAAATTTTCCTTTCCGGAGGACCGTTATGGAGGAATGTAATTCTACGTTAAAAATAAACAGTTTTTATCATACGCGTAGCATGCTTCCAACTTTTTTTTTTTTTTGGGGGGGGGGGGACGAATTGAATTCAGTTAGGACCCTTCTCAGCGCATTGACTACCAGATGGTCCTTAAAATATGAAATATTATGATTTTTTGAAATTGAATAACAATAGAATTGATGTCTGAGTAGTATTCAAAAGTTATACAATGAGAAAATTAAATATAATATAAATAAAATGAGAAAAAAATATAGCATCGAATTATTTTATAATTTTTTTATGGATCATATCATTGTTAAAAACTATGTTAAGGCTAAAGACATAATCCCACAATCGGAATGTTCAGTTTCACAGTTTGAAAAGACGGGAAAAAAACCCAACTTTCTTAAAAGTTTTCTACAGTTTTTCGATTTTAACTGAACTTCTATTAACATTTTAATTTATTTCAAGTTAAGTTGAGGGGGGCACGTGCCATGGTTTTTACCGAAAGAAAACTTGATAGCAATTCACGACTGAGATTAATTCAACCGACTTCAACACACCAGCTGAATATTAACACGTTATTTTACATGGCAGTATTAATGAAGACCTCAGTTTTAGAGGCCTTTAGGCAGGTTCAGTGAATCTGTACGATAATATCCCCCCCCCCCCCCCCTCAGCTGAAGTGCTCGTTAAAGCTTAAAATTCCTCACCAAACCTTCTGCCAGTTTTAATTACCGGCGTGGATTACAGCCGAACAACAGACGCGATTGAAAACGGCGTTTTATTTACCCGGGACCAAAGCACCCAGAAAGAGCGCGCGATCCCGAGACAAGGAGAGAGGAAAAATCTCCCCTCCTGACGGAATCCCCCGCCTTTGGCGCGCCCTTGGCGAAATCCCGCATCCAGCCTCCGATATTCCGGCAACCCCCGGTATTATTGTGATCGCATCTCGGTCGGAAAGGAGTGCGTACATCCCTTCAGTGTGTAAGGAAAAGGGAGAGCGAGCCCTTTTTTTTTTTAGTGCAGTGAGCAAGCAGCAGCCCCCCGCGAAATGGATGCTTTTTGCCTGTAGCAGCAGCAGTGGCATGGTGTCGTCGTTCCTGCACGGATACCTCGGTTTGTGAAATCTGCCCTCTGCCCATGGGATATGCGGTGCGGCCATGGAGGGCTTCAGGGGCAGTAGCAGCAGCAGTAGCGGTGGCAGCGAGCCGGACGTCAGCTCCTCGTCCGGCTGGCAGGAGGAGGAGGAGGGTCTAGGAGGGGGGGGCGGTGCCCAGCTCCACCAGCGATGCGAAGGCGACTCACAGCGCAGCAGTCCAAGGTAAGTGTTTGTTTACGCGGGGATGGGCATAAGGGGGGTGCTTCCTCTCCCCACTCCCGTGCCGGCACTCAGCCGGAAAGTTGCCAGAATGGAACCCGAGGGCAGGGATACTAGAGATCCGGCAGGCGTTACTGCTGGCAGAGATCCGGCGCATGGGGAAGAGCAAAATAAAAATATCCTACCAGGTGCCGGCTCAAACCCGTAAAGTTGCCGATATTCGGGACGAACTGCACAACTACAACAAACATCTGGTGGGGAAAGTTACTTGCAGAGGCTTAGTCGGGAGCAGAGCGGTAATATAATACAGCCTCGACAGAGAGGGTTTAAATTCTTCGTACCAGCGGAGTAAACAAGAAGTTCATCTACCTCCATTCGCACCACCGATATGCATTGCATTTGCTTATCAGTTTTGGTGCTGTCTTTGAGTTTAGAAATAATAACACGGATAACAATATATTTTGTTTGATATTTGTTCGCAAACAAACATGTGTCTACCAACTGAGCACTACGCCCAATGAAAATAAAAGAACCCATCCACAGAGAACAATTAATTTTGGAAATTTGGAAAGATTATGTCATTGTACGCATACGAATATATCTGTCAAGTTGCATTATCTAATCGTAAGAGAACGGGTGGATAATCAAAGCCGTAAGCCAACAGTGTAAACAAGCATTTATCTTTCCCAAACTTACGCATTAATTTACTTTGAAGCTAAATTTTTAGTACATAAATTTGCTATTGAGGTCTCCATTACTTAGTAATGTTAGGGATATCATCTCAAAATATCTTTCGATAAGAGAGTCTCTCTTTCAGAGCGATTTTGTAAGGTGAAAAAAGAAATAAAAGTTTGACCCGTCCTAAACTAATGAGTAAATTTACAATTTTGCTGTTTTCTAGATTTAAAGGGAGGTGTCACGGTGAGCTTGACTCATGGATTTAAGGGGACAAAGGATCTTCAACCTCGTTTTTTAAAACTTTCAATATTTTACTCTGTCTACAAAACTAGCTGAAAACCCGTACTTCGCTACGGAGTACATTCAAATAAAATACAGCGGTCAATGTATGCAATTAATGCCAAAATAAATAAATAAATAAACAAATATATATATATATATATATATATATATATATATGTATATATTTATAATAAATACGACGATCAATATATACAATTGATGTAAAAAAATACAAAAAATATATTTATAAAAAATCGTAAGGGATATTTTTATAGACAAAATAATGTAGAAGAAAATATTCAAATTAAATGTAATAGGACATACTAAAGAATATAGTACAGTTTGAGAAACATAATATCTTTTATTGCATTTTAATATTATTTTGGATAATGTCCAATCGTCTGCGCATTAGCAAGAAAAATTTTTTTTGTGTGTATTTAGTTGTTATGCACGTGACGATAAATTTATTTAAAGTACCAGAAAAAGAAATCACGTGATCAGCATTTAATAAATTAAATTCTACAAATTAATCTTTAAAAATTCCCCAAAAATCAGAAAATGGAGGTAAAAGATTCGAAAAAGATCTCATTTTAAAGAAATTTTTATGATCTTTTTCGTGATATAAATTTTATAACCCTCAAATTATTATTTTATATGCAAACTTAAAAAAAGTTACTAAAACACCTTAAAAATTTAATTTTAAAAAATCTAAGAAGAATTTTTCAAAAATCTTTCCTAGTACACCCCTACACTGTAAGAAGAATCGCCATGTAAAATTTCAGCCTTTTAGGTCCAGCGGTTTGGTCTGTGCGTTGTATGTCAGTCAGTTACGGAACTGTTTTATATATATAGATGAGAATAATTAATGTTTTTTTTGTTTCATTGAAGACACTTAGAATTCACAAATAGATATTTTGTGGAATAATAAGACCTGTTTTTCAAAAAATTCTTCAAAAATGCTAAAATTTTCAAAATGTTTCATCCGTATTAATTTTCTTCTGATTTCTTCCAAATTTCTCAGGATTATTCATTGAAGTGTTTGTCACAAAACTGTGCATCATTCTTTGAAACCACAAACATTTTTCAAAATCATAGACCATGAAATAAAGCAAAAATATGCAAAAACATTAAGAAATATCGGGCAGGTAAAAAAAAATATTATTTATGGCTTTAGATTCATACAAAAAAAAAATCAATGCACTATTATGTTTTTATATATACGGTTATTTTATATTAAAAATTTAAGGATTTTGAATGACTTAGATTGCCCATGGAATGTATTTTGAAAAATGTGAGCATTTTTAAATTTTTTTTTGAAAAACAAGCATTATTTTACCAAAAAATTCTTATATTGAATTCTAAGAATTTTCAGTGCAGTAAAAAAAGAACACAAATTATTCTCATTTTGTATATACAGTTAAAAATAAAAAATAAAAAATTTGGGGTTGAAGGACTTTTGTCCCCTTAAGGAATTGTAAAAAGGAAGGCCAAACTCATGAACCAATGGTTATTTATCTTTCTCCAAACCCGCTTTTATACATTTACCTCCACTCTGAATACGCAACTTGAATAATACAAACGCTTGAATGGTACTTATTGTGTTAACCTGACTATGGATTTTTGAAGTGGTTTTTTTTTTTTCTAATGTCATGAAATTAACGTAGAAAAGGCAGAATGTGAACTGAGTTTATTGTTAAGCCCACGTTATCAAACATTTTACCAAGATCGACCATATGATATGGAATTACTCAGTTTATATTGTGTTAACACGGCTTTTAAATGGAGATCAGCCGAACGGAGCAACGTTATATTGAAAGCTATCCCTGTGTTCTGCATTGCTAGAATTCTCCATATTAATGTTTCTAAATCTTAATTTATTTTATTTAAAGGTTGATAAGAAATTTTGCGTTGTTTTTTTCTTTGAGCAGTTTCTATTCCTTTGTTTATTACTATTTATTATAAATATTTTGTATTCATTGATATACAGATTTATAAAACATGTGTTAACCACAGTTAAATGCATGTACTCTGCCCCCTTTAACTCAGAATTTATATTCAGCTATAATCATAGTCGTAGCGTGGTTTTAACTTGGGGGAGGGGGCACGAATTGAATTCAGTTAGGGCCCTCCCTCCCCAGCGCATTGACTGCCGGACGGTTCTTAAAATATGAAATACTAGCTGAAAACCCGCACTTCGCTACGGAGTACATTCAAATTAAATACAACGGTCAATGTATGCAATTAATGCCAAATATATATATATATATATATATATATATATATATATATATATTTATAATACATAGGATGATGAATATATAAAATTGATGTAGAAAAAAATATATATATTTATAAAAAATCGTAAGGGATATTTTTATAGACAAAATGATGTCCAATCCTCTGCCGCATTAGCAAGGAAAAAAAATATTTTTTTGTCTATTTAGCTGTTATCACGTAATGATAAATTTATTTAAAGTACCAGAAAAAGAAATCACGTGATCAGCATTTAATAAATTAAATTCTAAAAATTAATCTTTAAAAATTAATCTTTCACCAAAAAAAAAATGAAAATAGAGATAAAGATTCGAAAAAGATCTCATTTTAAAGGAATCTTTATGATCTTTCTCGTGATATAAATTTTATAACCCTCAAATTATTATTTTAAATGCAAACTGAAAAAAAGTTACTAAAACAGCTTAAAAATTTAATTAATAAAAATCTAAGAAGAATTTTTCAAAAATCTCTCTTAGTGCACCCCAACACCATAAGAAGAATCGCCATGCAAAATTTCAGCCCTTTAGGTCCAGCGGTTTGGTATGTGCGTTGTATGTCAGTCAACGAGTCAGTTACGGAACTGTTTTATATATATAGATTATGATTTTTTAAAAAATTGAATAACAGTAGAATTGATGTTTGAGTAGTATTCAAAAGTTATACATTGAGAAACATAAACATAATATAAATAAAACTGGAAAAAAAATATAGCATCGAATTTTTGTTATGCATCATATCATTGTTAAAAACTATGTGAAGACTAAAGACATAATCGTAATCTTCAGTTTCACAATTTGAACAAGCGAAAAAACCCAACTCTCTTAAAAGTTTTCTACAATTTTTCGACTTTAACCGAATTTCTATTAACGTTTTAATGTATTTCCAGTTAAGTTGGGGGAGGGGGGGCTTCCCCCCTCAACTTAACTGGAACTTTTTTTTCCGCTTAAAACTCGAACTATCATTACGTACGAAAATTCGCTTATGTTTTTAAAGACGTCAAACTAGCTAAAAAAGTCATTCAAACACTCTTATCCGAGATCCTTTTCTAGCATATTTATTGTTCGAGTTTTTCGAGCTCGGAAAAATATAATCTTAAATGAGGAATAATTTATTCCAATTCTTGAATTGGTGTTAATAATTCAAATCATTCCTTTATTACTTGTTGGATTATTCGATTAATGAGATTAGTATTTAAGTATATCAATCCGTTCATGATATTTATAATTAATAAAATAATTACAAGATAAAAATAACTTTTTATATACCATGTTTTTAAATTTTCTGTTGAATCATATAAACTTGACAATTCTATGTATTAATAAATACTTTTTTAAATTTTTTTTGATGAATTATCCCATCAACTTGAAAGAAAATGAAGTTAATTGGAAGTTAACTTGCGTTTAACTTTTCGTTCCCGTCCCGGTCGATAGATGGCTGCACCAGTCTACAAAACAAAATTAACTGAAAATTAATTAAATCCTGCTTAAAGATGGCTAAAAGTATTAAAATAATGCATTGTCATCGTGTTCTGAGCTATTCTAAAAGTTTCAAATGTCTAGCTAGTCGGGAAGTTAGTTAAAAATGGATTGCAAGATTTGTACTGGACATACAAACACACAAACAAGAAAGCGAGTTAATAAAAACATGGTAATAAGCACGAATAAACAGATATATTTAGTTAACCTAACAAAAAATAAAATCAACATTTTGATACTATTTCGAAAATAAAACTAATTATGATTAAATATAAAACGGTAATGAGATTACACTATCCGTTTTAAGTTACAGCAAGGAAAATTTTCGATTTTTTTTTTGAATGATGGAAAGTCAGCTGAAAATGCCATTAATAATTTCTTGGTCGAATGACAAGTTACTTATCCAAGAATTATCTCAGCAAAGTTAATTCTAAAAGTAATGTGACATTATTAATTCCATTTCTGGACTATAACTATCGTGAATAGGTGAAAACAGTTTATCAAAGTGTCTCCAATTTTGCTTTCAGCGCTCGATCGAAATTATAACTAATTGGCACTAAATATATCGAAATTGATGATATTTAACTCTTCTACTGGGCCTAAACCAGCGTAATAAAAAAGATGTATACACACATACACACACATTTATATATATATACACTACTGGCAAAAAGTATTGCAAGTTTGGGAAATCTAACATTTTTTTTAAGAATAAGCCTCCAAAAAATAATATATTTTCAATGCAACTGATATTTTTCAATGTCAATATGTTAAATTAGTTTAAAGACAAGATATGATTAAGTTATTGAACAAAAATGATAATTTAATTTTATAAAAAATAGCATACAGAAAATGTACAGGTTATCAGAAATCGGCACCCATTTTGGTTCTCCGGAATAAATTGAAATAAATAAACAACTTCAAGTTCTGAGCAGAAAAGATAATAAATGAGTTAAATTGAACCGAAAAGCATTTGATATGTTGTTGAGCGGCCTCTGGCTGAAAAAATGTTAGATTTCTCAAACTTGCAATACTTTTGGCCAGTAGTGTATATATATATATATATATATATACACACACACAGTGGAATCTCGATCGATCGTTTTCGGATCCATCGTTTTTCCGTATGTGTCGTTCATTTTATCGAGTCCCAACGATCATATTGCTTTGTTATGTTTCCGCATCTATCGTTTTCCCGCATTTATCGTGCAATTCAATCGGTCCCTTGAAAAACGATAGATCGAGACTCCACTGTATATATATATATATATATATATATATATATATATATATATATATATATATATATATATATATATATATATATATATATATATATATATATATATATATATATATATATATATATATATATATATATATATATATATATATATATATATATATATATATATATATAATGTGTGTGTGTGTGTTGTGTGTGTAAGGAATATGCCGCGCACATGGTGTAGTTGTATAACGGTACGAGGCTTTTAATGGCGTTATTGATTAAATTCATTATATTTCTTTTTATTAAACGCCGCCAAGGCATTCTGTATTACTTTATTTGCTTTCTTCCTCTCTGCCTGCCCACATGGTGTAGTGGTTAGCGCTCTGAACGGCTATGCTGTGGACTCGGGTTCAAATCACAAATACGACTGTGTCGTTCTTGAATAAGTTTCTATGTCGATCCACCAATAGGGAGCAATACATGTTCACCTATAAGGTGCACCCATAATAAAGTAGCCAGTGAATTGCGTTGAATAACAAAAGGTGAATGTCTAACGAGAAGTGCCACCGCATTAGTTTAAATACACACACACACACACACATATATATATATATATATATATGTAATAATTTTTTTCTTTTATACTTTTTAGAGATGACATGTGAACCAAAATTGCCCTGAAATGCATTGTTTGTTCAGTTTCTTTTCTTAGACAAATTGCTTGTTAGAGTAATGCTTATCTGTTAATTCGGATTCTTGAAATTCTGTAACACGAATAGATTGGAAAAGTTTATTAAATTCTCTTTAATCTTCATTTTGGGGCAGTAACGAAATTGAAATTATTCGATACTAAACTTACTAGTACTTCAAATGGAATTATTCTACTCTTCTTTTGGTCTAGAAAAATAGAAAGGAAATTGTCAAGTATCTTTGAAAAATGGAAAATCAACCAAAAATGTCGTGAAAACAATCTTAGTTCAGACAATTTCTCAACGCTTAATTAATAATTGCAACTCTTGAATATTAGAAAGATGAATAGAGGGAAGGAGCTCATTAAATTTTCTAGTAGAAGAATAAAATACGTAATCAAACTAAATCTAATATTGAAACTGATGCTATTACTCTCTTCTTCTGGTTTCCCAGTTTATTTACTTTTATTTATTTATTTGTTTAAAACGGCAACTCTACAAAAATCACCTCAAAAACAGTGTTTATTGAGTTCAGCCAAATTGCATTTCAAAACAATGCTACTTTATTACCTCCGTATCTTGAATATTAGCTACACGATAATTGATGGCAAACGATAATTAAACACTCTGAAATAAACCTTTATTCTGGTGCAATATCGAAATTAGTTTGATTTCTTTGTAACGTATAATTGAGGTTCTCGCAAATTTAAAAAGGGCACTTGTCCAGGGCCGCCCGGGGGGGGGGGGGGGGGAACTGGGGCCCTTTGCCCCAGGCCCCCAACTGCCGGAGGGTCCCCAAAAGATTTTTTAAAAATTATTTATTAGATTTCCTCCGAAAGAAAATTCTGAAACTTGTACCGTACTTCAAAATTCAAAATAATCTCCTGAAAAAAGAGGCCCACCCAAAAAATAAAAAAAAATTATTCGATTAATCAGATTTCTTGGGGCCCCCAACAGAAGATTGCTCAACGCCCCGTAAAGTCTCTGGGCGGCCCTGCACTTGTCTAACACTCATTTAAAAATACATTTTCTAAGAGCGTGGTTTTTGATTTTAGAAGCGCCGTTAAAACTAATCAAAAATCCTACTTTTTTTACTAAGATTAAGGGCCTTAGGGCCTGTTTACATGGAATCCGTCAGCGTCAGCATTACCCGTATTGAAATATATTTAACCAATTACAAACCTCCAAACGGTTAGCCACGAAATTGTTGAGGTCTGTGATTGCTTTAAAATATGTCAACACGAATAACGCCAAGGACCTGTTCACATAGGAGTCCGGTAGAGGAAGCGTTAAAGTATTGAAATATATTTAACCAATGATAAACCTCCAAACGATTAGCAACGAACGCCTATGATTTTTAGCGCCTATGATTGGTTTATTTCCGTCTCAGCGCCATCTTTCCTTTTACGCTTCCCCTACCGGACTCCTACGTGAACAGGCCCTGTGTCTAGGGGCGTGCGAAAATTTTCCGTGTGAAAATAGCATCATTGTGACGTATATTTGTAAAATCTACCAATGAGTTTAACGTTCATTAACCTTTTCCATACGGGGTGGGGTAGCATGTATCCCAAGAATACGCGCGCAATATTGAATACACATACACACATAAATAAATAAATAAATAAATAAATATATATATATATATATATATATATATATATATATATATATATATATATATATATATATATATATATATATATATATATATATATATATATTTATAGTATATGTGTGTGTGTACACATAATCCCATTAATGGCCGTTCTTACAAAGGAGGCATGAAATTTGCCGTTCTAAAGAGGGAATCGGAAAAACGGGCCCCGTAAGCTAAAGGTTAAGAACATACGCCACGACGGTGACATTTTCACACTGTGAAATTTTCGCATGTCCCGCGACTAAGGCCTTAAATCGCTCCTCTTTGGAGATTCCGCGTTCATTTCATTACCATTGTTTCTCGATCACCAGTGGCATCACACATTAAGTTCCATCTAGTGTTAGCTCCGTGTTTGTTGAACTGCTGGCTTCTTAAGAGTTGCTATTGACCTCCCAAATGAACCACGAAATGCATATATTTTTATGATATTTATTCAGCGGCAGAAGCAAGATATCTTGACATTTTTAATGGCGCAAAGTAACTGTCATATTACAGATCTTTGTAGATTGGGTCAGCTATCTTAAGATTTTGAGCTGCATTTATTTCCGCGTACTAATTTTTGCGATTATTTCGGAATGAAAATATAAGTTGGCCTGATTAATCGTTCCATGCTATATAACTCAAGAAAGTTGTCCGAGCAGTAGTTTACACATATGGCGCCACATACATATATATATATATATATGTATATATATGTATATATATATACATATATATATATATATATATATATATATATATATATATATATATACATATATATATATATATATATATATATATATATATATATATATATATATATATATATATATATATATATATATATATATATATATATATATATATATATATGCAGAATATGCAGGCGCATAACTTTACCTTACTGATACTGAAATTTGAGAATCGCACTATAAAACAACCTCCCAATAAATTACAGACAGCTAATTACATAAGTGTTTTGGCTTGCATTGTATAGATTATCTACCCGTTTCCCCGAGAATTACAGCCAATGAAAACAGAATGCAGTTGCCTTGGATTAATCATGGTGAGTATATTTAAGGATTCAGTTAGTGCGAGAAAGTAGGTAAAATTGGCTAAAATTGTAAAAAACAAAAACAAAAATCTTTTCTCTTATTTGAGGTGCAGGTATGAGTTCCTCCCAGTACATAGAAAGCATATACCAAAATATATATCACACAGATATTTAGCCAAATATTAAAGAAATATTATCTGAGGTATAGGTATGAGGTCCACCAAGGTATAACAGTTATATATACCACACAGTTATTTCACCAAATATTGAACTAACGTTATCTGAGGTCCAGGCTAACACTTCACATTAATTTTTTTTTCTATGGTAGTCTGATATAAGTAAATGAAATTTATAGTTTTCAATGGTTTAATATGAAGCTCACAATTCTGAAATAAAGTTAATTTTTACCTAAATGAAACGCAAAGACATATGAATATTTAAATATTAAGTTTTAGTTGCGTCAGATTAGGCAAAAAACAAGTGCAGAAGGTTAACGAGACATTTTTTCACTGTTATTATGCAAAGTAAATACAGTATGCAAAGTAAATATGTACTCGAAATCTACAGTTATTTGAATTTTAAAATATCTTGCCAAAATTTGCATATTTATTTATTATATTTTTTTTGCTAATATTTTCTTAGTTAAAAAGCAAAAAAAAAAAAGATTTACCCCTAAAAAATTTTCAGTGGGATCAAGGGATTTTTTTAGTTAAAGAAAATATGTGGCGATCGAAAAAGTTTGCGAACCACTGGTCTAGAGTGACTTGAAGAAATACATATATATATATATATATATATATATATATATATATATATATATATATATATATATATATATATATATATATATATGTATATATATATATTGTCATATTTTGTCAAAGAAGCCGCAATCTCATAAAATAAAATCCTCAACGTTTGAGTACATCATCTCTTTTTAAAATTTTTGCATTAAAACTCCCAATTAGTGATAATTTTTTTCTCCAGAACTCATCATGAATAGGATCGACTAATCTAATTTGAACTGGCTAATCCAATATGAACGCTTACCCAATACATTCTAAAACATCCATATTGACAACCCATCAATATAGAAGCGTGTAAATATATATATATATATATATATATATATATATAATCGATATTAGGTGCCGTATAAAATTAATTTCCATCCAAGCCGTACGAAGAATTTGAATTAATTCCACCTTTCTCATCGATTTAATGAACACACTGGAGTGAATCGATTGATATTCATTTTCCTAAGAACACACACACACACACACACACACACACACACATATATATATATATATATATATATATATATATATATATATATATATATATACATATATATATGTATATATATATATATATATATATATATATATATATATATATATATATATATATATATATATATATATATATATATATATATATATATATATATATATATACATATATATATGTATATATATATATATATATATATATATATATATATATATATATATATATATATATATATATATATATATATATATATATATATATAAACCGGGTGTCCCAAAAATGACCGACGATTTGAAAAATCAATTAAAGAAAAACGAAAAGCGATAGAAATGTACGGTTTTCTGCATTCTGCTTAGGTAATCAGGGAATTTATTCTCACCAATTTTCATAAATTATTTACAAAGTTCGTCAACAGATGGCGCTGCTGACTGGGAAAACTATTAAACAATGTTTTTAAAATAAACACCGTTTCCAGCAATAACGTGGTGCCGTCTGAGGACAAAATTCGCAGACGCCCGTGCAAACATTTCAGTTTGAATGTTCTGACAAGCAGCAGAGATGTATTGTTCCAGTTCATCTACAGTTTGTGGATTGTGACGTTACACCTGGTCTATCAAGTACCCCCAAAGAAAAAAATCGCATGGCGTCAAATCTGGCGAATAGGGAGGCCAATACATGCCACTTTGCGTATGCTTCTCGTAGTCAAGTGCAATGACACGATCACCGAAATGTTCGCTGAGAAAATTGAACACTGCAGCCGAACTGGAAGAATACATCTCTGCTGCTTCTCAGAACATTCAAACTGAAATGTTTGCACGGGAGTCTGCGAATTTTGTCCTCAGACTGCGCCACATTGTTGCTGCATACGGTGGTTATTTTGAAAACATTGTTTTATAGTTTTTCCCAGTCAGCAGCGCCATCTGTTGACGAACTTACTCTGCTTAGGTAACCAGAGAATAAATTCTCTGGTTACCTAAGCAGAATGCAGCAAACCGTACACTTCTATCGCCTTCCGTTTTTCTTTAATTGATTTTTCAAATCGTCGGTCATTTTTGGGACACTCGGTATATATATATATATATATATATATATATATATATATATATATATATATATATATATATATATATTCATATATATATATATATTCTTCGTTTTTTGTATCCTTAATTTAAAACTCCCAACTGAACTATTGATGATTTTTTTCATAAGTTATTGTTAATCTCGACTAATCTAACCTAATCCGGACCGGGATAATTGAACATGAACACTTACTCAATTCATTATGCGACATATTTTCAACGACAAAGCATCCATGTTGACGAGCCATCAGCAAGGAAGAATGCAAAGAAAAAAGAAAATCGATATTAGGTGCCTTATTATAATTAATTTCCATCCCAAGCCTTACGAAGAATTCGAATTAATGCCGCCTCTCGCACGCATCGATTTAATGAACACACCGGAGTGAATCGATTGATATTCATTTTCCTGAGAAATATTTCCCCCCGTATCCATAGCAATCGGATGTGCTTTGAATCTCGGATCTGCACGACGATGAACGGATTCCAAACGATTTCGGGAAATGGAAAATCGCTTGCGAAAGTATGATTTTGAGCTGATGTTCCAACTTATCTGGTTTTAATTCTAGGTTTTAGTTCGGGAATATGTAAACATTTCGTCCGGCGATTTATTCCCTCTCTTTTGTCAAGTTCCTTTTAGTCTATGCGAGGTGGAGTTAAAATATGATGAGTTAATGAGAGATGGGATGAGTCGATGGGGATTTTTGGGTTGTTTTTATTTGTTGGCCGGATTTGAGGTAGTAAATGGATGGGGGGAAATGAGGCTAATTAAGGGATTTTGTCAGAGGTATTTGGCTTAAGTCTAATGAACTTTTAATTAAACGTGTTATTGGCAAATAGCTATTACTTGATCTACTGGAGCGGAAAAGCGTTGTCTGCCGTTTTACATACACACATACAGGGAAATGCATAAATTTTTGCAAATCTTTGAAATTATTGTTTTCAAGCAAAATTCCTCCCCCCCCCTCCCCGAAAAAAAAAGAAATTTCGAGTTTTAAATTAATTAAAAATCCTACAGACAGATTAATTTATGAACCTTTTTTACTCAGAAAATTAGTAAAACTATTAAATTTTTTATATATATAATTTTAAATGTAATATAGAAAAGGGAAAAAAAAACAAATACAGCAAATACCTTGCTGTATTTGTATTTTTTTTTCAGCAGCTACTACATATCGTTTGATTTCGTTCAGCAGATATATCAAAATCAAACATGGGTTACATTTTAAATTTAATTATTTTCAAAATAAAAATTTGAACCTTTCAAGAACATTTTATATAAGCATGAGGACCAGTTTTGACGAAAAAAAAAATCACAACAAAATGTATTTAGTTTTAAAAAAAATCTCTACCATACTCCCTTGTTTTTTCATCTTTAATTCATCTTTAATGTATATTAAAAAAAGCCAGACATTTTGGACAATTACTTCCAAATAGAGGCTTAGAATAGCTGCATGAATTATTGCGCATGCGCAGTGTCTGCGAGGTATTATATGTAAGCAGGACTCCTTAGTAGATATTTAGATTTCCTTGGACGTTTCTAAGACACTCAACAATGAATGCTAATCAACAAATTTCTTTGGGGTTGCTATTGCTGATCTTCTGAGACTACCTGATTCCTATCATGTAAATTGAATAATTCCAATAATTCTAACCGAATATTTCTTCTATTACTCAAATAAACTTTCAGGAAATATAAATGCTGATAACAGATTGTTACTTCATTATAAAAGGATTGCTATGTTTCTGTACATGTGTCTGACAGAAGGTTTACATTCGTTGGGTAACTTACTTTTCCGATGGTTTACATACGTTGGGGAAATTACTTTTCCGGTGGTTTACATACGTTGGGGAAATTACTGTGCGTGCACTTCATGTTACGTTAAGTAAATTACTTTATGTTCCAGCATCTGTTTCTTAGAGGTTGTACATTCGTTAGGTCAATTACTCTTCAGTTGGTTTATATTTTTGGGGTAAATTACTTTATGTTGCTTAAGTAAATTATTTAATGTTTCAACATGTGTTTCTTAGAGGGTATATACATTTGTTGGATAAATTAATCTTCAGTTGGTTTGCATTCTTTAGGTAAATTACTTTGTCGACTTTACGTTACGTAAGGTAAATTCTTTTCTGTCTCAGAATTTTCTCTCAGAGGGTCTATATTCTTTGGGTAAAATTTTTTTGTAAACTAAGGGAATAAAATTAGTTTTCTAAACATAGCAGTGAAACAACCCAACCTAAACTAGGTAATATCTTAAGTCATCAAAGTTTGACTTTATAAAGAAACCAAAATATTTTCCAGCTGTATTCGTAACCAAAACAAATTTTAAAAAGTAATTTTAGCTCTACCTTTTTAATCTTTCTAGAAATATTTCCTTAGTTGATATCAACTACTTGTCAAACATTTTCATATTTGTCCTTCCGCGTTGAAACTCTATCTATATATATAAAACAGTTCCTTAACTGACTGACTGACTGACATACAACGCACAGACCAAACCGCTGGACCTAAAGGACTGGAATTTTGCACGGCGATTCTTCTTATAGTGTAGGGGTGCACTAAGAAAGATTTTTGAAAAATTCTGCTTCGATTTTTCAAAATTAAATTTTTAAGCTGTTTTTTTTAACTTTTTTTAAGTTTGCCTTTAAAATAATAATTTGAGGATTATGAAATTTATATCACGAGAAAGATCATAAAAATTCCTTTAAAATGAATTCTTTTTCGAATCTTTACCTCCATTTTCTGATTTTTGGTGAATTTTTAAAGATTCATTTTTAGAATTTAATTTATTAAATGCTGACCACGTGATTTCTTTTTCTGATACTTTAAATAAATTCATCGTCACGTGCATAGAAACTAAATAGACAAAAAAAATATTTTTTCTCTTGCTAATGCGGCAGACGATTGGACAGTATCAAAAAAAAATTATTAAAATACAGTAAAATAAATGTTCCTCAAATTGTACTATATTAACTGTACTATATTCTTTAGTATGTGCTATTAGATTTAATTTGAATATTTTCTTCTACATTATTTTGTTTATAAAAATATCCCTTACGTTTTATATATATATATATATATATATATATATATATATATATATATATATATATATATATATATATATATACTTGTATTAATTGCATACATTGACCGTTGTATTTAATTTGAATGTACTCCGTAGCGAAGTGCGGGTTTTCAGCTAGTATATGTATAGAGAAAAAGTATGTTATATAATATAATAAATAGAAAAAGCTAACGCGATTATGACTTGCACACTTTTTTTATTTATACAGAACCTGACAAAACATCGTATGACGGCCAAACAATAAACAAAAGTTAAATAAAATATTTTCAAATTCAAGCTGAAGTAAAGAAAAAAAAATAAAACTCTTCCAGCTTCGAAATAAATTTTATTTTCTTACCGCCTTCCATTCCATACGCCCAGCTCTTAACTAAATTACTTTCCGGAACTTACCGCGATCTCTATTGCTATGGCGACCAGAGAGAATGATAGGTCGCAGGGCATGCCTCGCTTTACTTCTTTTTTTCCCTACGTTAAAACGAGAAAGGAGCTGCATTAAAACTACAATCATTCAGTCCAATTATAAACTGAAGAAATGATTTCTGACTCCTGTCGGGGAGAAATGGATTTCAGAAAACGTGAGGGATATTTCTAAGGCAGATTTTCCCCTTCATTTTCATGTTACTTATATATGTACGAGCTGAAAACCCGTACTTCGTTACGGAGTACATTCAAATTAAATACAACGGTCAATGTATGCAATTAATGCCAATATATGTATATATATATATATATGTATATATATATATATATATATATATATATATATATATATATATATATATATATATATATATATATATATATATATATATATATATATAATAAATACAACGATCAATGTATGCAATTGATGTAAAAAAAAAGAAAAATATATTTATAAAAAAATCGTAACGGATTTTTTTACAGACAAAATAATGTAGAAGAAAATATTCAAATTAAATCTAATAGAACATACTAAAAAATATAGTACAGTTAATGTAGTATAGTTTGAGGAACATTTCTTTTACTGTAATTTAATATTTTTTTGGATAATGTCCAATCATCTGCCGCATTAGCAAGAAAAAAAATATTTTTTTGTCTATTTCGTTGTTATGAACGAGACGCAAAATTAGTTTAAAGTATCACAAAAAGAAAAGAAACCACGTGATCAGCATTTAATAAATTAAATTTAAAAAATTAATCTTTAAAAATTCACCAAAAATCAGAAAAGGGAGGTAAAGATTCGAAAAGGATTTCATTTTAAAGGAATTTTTAGGATATTTCTTGTGATATAAATTTTATAACCCTCGGATTATTATTTTAAATGCAAACTTTAAAGAATGTTACAAAAATAGCTTAAAAATTTAATTTAAAAAGATCTTCGAAGAATTTTTCAAAAAATCTCTCTTAGTGCACCCCTACACTAATAAGAAACTCCATGCAAAATTTCAGCCCTTTAGGTCCAGCAGTTTGGTCTGTGCGTTATATGTCAGTCAGTCAGTCCGTCAGTCAGTCACGGAACTGTTTTATATATATAGATTGAAGGTGACTGAAAACGGTTCATCAGTTGAAATCGTAGATCCTCAATTTCAGTTTTTAGCTCTTCAACTAGTTAATGCGTATACGAGTGTTTGAATTTTGTTTTTTGTTTATGACAGCAAAATTAAATAATTCTAATAATTCTAACTGGACATTTCTTTTACTATTCAAATAAACTTTCATGAAATATGAAAACTGTGAACAGATTTTTACTTCAGTATAAAAATATTACTATATTTCTCTGCATGTGTCTGACAGAAGGTTTAAATTTGTGGGGTAAATTAATTTTTAGATGGTTTACATACGTTGAGTAAATTACTGTATGTTTACTTTATGTTACGGGAGGTAAATTACTGAATGTTTCAACAACTCTTAGGGGGTATAGATTCAATGGGTAAATTACTCTCCAGTTGATTTACATATTTTGGGTAAATTATTTTATGTTTACTTTATGCTGCGTAAGTAAATTATTTAATGTTTTAATACGGAGAGAGCAATTTTTAGAATTTAAAATTTTTCATTATTTTTTTTTACAGGAGATCAGATCACCGATGTCTATGGCTACAAAATTAAAACTTTTATTCGAATAATTTTTTTTTTTTTTACAAAAAATTTGAAAAGCACACGTATTGCATTTGGAGATCTTTTTTAAAATACAGGAAACAGAATTTTAACGTATACATTTGTTGATTTGTGATTAGAAAAATCATGATAGGAAAATTCCCTTATATTGATTTCTTAGGAAGTGTTATAACATGGTATGAACATAATCTGATGGCAGATATTACAGATATGCGATTTCTTTTGATGTATTGCCTTGAGAAGTGTAATAGCTCGTTAGGAACACAATGGGATGGGAGATATTGAAGATCTGCATTGTCCTCTGATGTACAACCTTTAGAAGTGTAATAACTTGCTATGATAATAATATAATGAGAGAGATTGGAGATCTGGGATGTCCTTTGATGTATTGACTTGAGAAATGTAATAGCTCGTTATGACCGTAATGGGAGGGGAAATTACTTTATATAACCTATCTATCTTATGTTATATAATGGCATTGAAGATCTGCAATGCCATTTGTTGTATAGCCTTGAGAAGTGTAACATATTACAGTGATCATAATATGATGGAATAGACTGGAGATCTGGGATGTTCTTTGATGTATTGTCTTGAGAAGTGTAATAGCTCGTTAAGAACATAATGTGATGGGAGATATTGAAGATCTTCAATGTCCTCTGGTGTATAATCTTTAGAAGTGTAATAACTTGCTATGATAATAACATGATGAGAGACATTGGAGATCTGTGATGTCCTTTGTTGTATTGACTTCAGAAATGTAAAAGCTCGTTATGATCATAATGGGATGGAAAATTATGTTATATAATCTATTTATCTTATGTTATATAATGACATTGAAGATCTGCAATGCCATTTGTTGTATAGCCTTCAGAAGTGTAACATATTGCTATGATCATAATATGATGGGATAAATTGGAGATCTGGGATGTTCTTTGATGTATTGCCTTGAGAAGTGCAATAGCTCATTAAGAACATAATGTGATGGAACTGATTGAAGATCTGCAATGTCATCTGATGTATAGCCTTTAGAAGTGTAACATATTGCTGTGATCATAATATGGTGGGAGAGATTGAAGACCTGCGATGTCCTCTGATGTATTGTCTCGAGAAGTGTAACATATTGCCATGATCATATTATAATTGGATTAATTGGAGATCTGGGATGTTCTTTGATGTATTGCCTTGAGAAGTGTAATAGCTCGTTAAGAACATAATATGATGGAACTGATTGAAGCAATGTCATCTGATGTATAGCCTTTAGAAGTGTAACATATTGCTATGATCATAATATGATGGGAGAGATTGGAGATCTGCGATGTCCTCTGATGTATTGCCTCAAGAAGTGCAATAGTTCACTGTGAACATAACATGATGTACTCAATATTTATATTAAGAACTCACTATTACGCTCCTTCGATAATGAATTAATGAGGTAAATTTTGCGTCATATAATTTTAAATTATGAAATTACTTCTGCTTGGGTAACTGTACTCAGTAATTATATTAAGAACTCACTATTACGCTCTTTGAATGATGAATTAATGAGGTAAATTCTCCACCATATAATTTCAAATTCTAAAATTCCTTAATAGACTTCAGCACTCCAAAATTTTGCTGTCATATTTTTACGCTCTGTATTTTTAACCGAAATTCGTGACAGACGATGGCCTTTTTTTCTGAAGTGAGCAAGAAGCTGCAAAATCTAGAGAAATTCCGCATTAGGAATTCCTCCCCCCCCCCAACTTTGTCATTGGTTATGCCGTAACAAGAATTAAAACTAGGCCCAGTGCTATCTGTACGCTGGAGATGTAGTATATTTTTACTTGACAGTCAGTTCTCTGTCATAAACTAAAATACAGGCTTGCACAGGAAAAAAAAACCCATGTACAGGCTGATTTTATGAAGAACCTTAACGTTCGGTCGTATGACTATTCTACAGAGTGTTACACTCGAAAGATGCCCGGAATATTCCGTACTAAATCTCGCTAGGTTGAAACAATCCGAACTACATCAGTATTCCACATAACTTGACGTATGTGAAATCGACTGCGCTACATGTGACGCTGGAAGTTATCTCCGTTTTTCTGCCAGACACATTTTTGACGCGGTGTTCCTTGTTCCTTAAAGTATTGCCAAGGATATCGGAGGGAATAGCAGCGATTTCACGTTGGGTGTTTTCCTTGAAATCTTCCCCAGTGCGAGGCTCGTTCCGAAATTGAGTCCTTCTCAAGCAAAAGGGTAATTTCTAAGGGCCACCGCGGTCGCCGGATCTGACACCACCAGAGTTCTTCCTTCGGGGTACGGGCAAAGGAAAAAGTCTATCAGAACAAGCCTCTCACTGAAAGTTTTGAAGGAAAACATCCAAAGTGAAATTGATGCTATTGAAGCCTCGCGTTGGCATGTGTCTGGCAGAAAACAGTGATCACTTCCAGCATCGTAGGTAATGCAATCGATTACACATACTTCAAGGTATATAGCATATTTTTGGGGAGTCAGATTGCTTTATCCTAGCGACAATTATTACAGAATATTCGGGGTCTCTTTCGAGTGTAATTTTTCAAATGGTATCTGTGTTTACACCCTTGCAGACCTGTTGACACTCAAAAGAAGAAGAATAATAGCAAAATTTATTAACTTGAAAATTTAATTTTTAACTTTTTATTTACTTTTTAAAATTTTAAAAAATATTTAATTTAAATTTTATTCTCTCAGTTATTTAATACCGGTTATTATTTTTAAATTATCCTTAAATTTTTAATTCCTCTTTTTCTATTTTTATCTTTCTTTCTTTACTTTAAATTTTAATTACTGAACACATGTACCTTGAAAAATTTATCTTACCACAAGCCCAAGGAACTCTCTCCTAAAGACAAAATTACGTCTGAATAGCAAAATTATATACTTTATATTGTTATTCTGCCTTCAAAACTTTTGCATCATAAGATTGAATAAGGAAATGTTATGTACGTTCATTATGGACTTCCCCAGGAGGTATTTAAGCTTTAAATACTTCCCGTCTTTTCTTACTACGTCATTTCTACGTCTTACTACGTCATTTCTAGTTGGAGCCAGTGATCTGAACGTCCCTGGTTCGATGCTCGTCGCTGCAAATCCACCGCCGTGTTCACTAATGGTGGCCGGAGCACGTAAAATAGGTCGTGGCTGCAATGTCCTCCAAGTTCTCAAATTTAACCCTGGAGTTGCTGGGTCAAGTGTTCCGATCTCGTCACTTGACTCTGTACAAAATTACGGGACCGGTCATTTAGCCAAATCGGACTCCGACCCTTATGGTGCTAATTCAAAACAGGAGCCCAATAGCCTATTAGGACCTGGTGAATGGAACCTCCAATCAGGGAGCATTAGCAACAACAACAACTACGTAATTTCTAATAAAAATAATTCTCATCTATAAAACACAAGCGAAAAACACCGCATAAATAAAAAAAAAATACATGCTTAATGTATTTTACTTAGACATAAATTAAAAGAAAAATTAATATTCAGAGAAAATTTTATTTTGTACTTTGCTACCTTAAAATTGGGAAGTATGTTTAAACCCCCCCCCCCCCCCCCCCGAGTCTTAAAATCATAAACATAAATTAAAATATAAATGAAAAAAAAATTCTGCCCTGCTCATCGGTTACAGTGCAATAACTTTTATTTTTTACGGGTCATTAATCCATTCCATGGAAGAAATTAGAATTTGAAGACTCCTCAGAAATTACTTCCAAAAGAATTATTAGCCTCTCAGTGTGTTGTAGTACCTTTTATTTTACAGCGAAATTTGGATATTGCTTCCCTTTTTAAAAATGTGGGAATAAACCGGAAGATTAATGACCTGGATAAAATAAAATGCTGATGAGCATTGTAAACTCCCTCGCGTCATTTATCATTGTTATGGGGGATGAATTTTAGATAGGTTCACAATTTTAAAGCAAAGAGTGAGAAAGCGTTTGATTAAAGCTCACAGAACACGGTCGAAGTTACAAAATATTATATGGGTACGGAAATATGAATTTGTTCATCGAATGTTAAAGATAAGAAATTAAAGTATGGAGAATGAACCAGGCTTTAATATTTTAAAATTTTCGCCCAGAGTATTAACTTTTGATTCTTTTCTGGATACAATGTTTCGCAAAAGCTATTGGACACTACAGACTTTCGTAAATACACCGCGAAAAAACTAAATGGTAAATATCAAAATGCTTAAGAATTTTTCATAAAATTTTATTCCTATTTCATGTACATTTACATAATTTTCTGTAAAGGTATATAAAATTAAATTTACATACCGGGTGGCCATAATTAAACTGACAGTGCTCACAGTGTTCTGTAGCGCGATCTATTTACGAGAATGACGCCACATTTTGTAGGAATATTAAACAAGACGGGGGACGAAGGATTCCGCGAAAAAATAAATTAGTTCCAAAAGTCACCGCTAGGGGAATATTTGGCGCTGTGTAATAGAAAATAGAGTGTTAACAAATGCAAATTAATACGGAATAAAATTACCTTTTATTTTGCATTCAAATGAGGTTCAATGTGGCTGCCGTTGTTGTGGACCACATATTGCATTCTGTGCACAGTATGCACAACAGCAGAAAGTAACATGTCTGCAGGAATCTCCCGTACAGTCCGCGATATGTTATCTAATGTGCTTTTGTGCGTTCTAAAAGCACGAAGAGCGGCTGACGCGTTGCACTGGTTGAGGTAAAAGAATTTGACCAGTAACGCACGCTCGACTAAAGAATGAGACATTGCACATGAACTTTCAATCCGATTGATTCGAAACGTAACACATTGCCTTTTAAAACCCAAGCAGCTGGCACTGTGCCAATGGATGTAACGTGAAATTTGAATAAAGAACTTCTTCTTCTGCTCAGCGTACGTGATATTGCAGATCACGAGACTTTATCGGTGTTTATGTAGATTTTACGCTTTTTTAAAAGTGTTGCCATATTGCACTTGAACTAAATAAGAAAATGTGCATAATAAAAGGTAATTTTATTCCGTATTAATTTGCATTTGTTAACACTCTATTTTCTATTACACAGCGTCAAATATTCCCCTAGCGGTGAATTTTGGAACTAATATTTTTTTTCGCGGAATCCTTCGTCCCCCGTCTTGTTTAATCTTCCTACAAAATGTGGCGTCATTCTCGCAAATAGATCGCGCTACAGAACACTGTGAGCACTGTCAGTTTAATTATGGCCACCCGGTATATAATTTTATGTACATTTATAAAAAAATTAGTATAAATTGAGTTTTAACAATATAAATACAAATTAGACTAAAAGAAAATGTTATATATGGTACGATGAAGTAATGATAATAGAAAAACTTAATTTAGAAAATAAATTAGTAATTAACGGGATTACCACATAAATTTGTTTTTGGCATGGATTCAAGTACTTTTTTGTTATTTCTAGCTCGATTTTGCTTCACTAATGTTGTACTGCAAACTTCAATTGTAGCTTGGAGAGTTATATAATATTCAAATTTTGATCCCAGCTCTTGCCGAATAAGTTTTACGAAGCTTAAATCTGGAGACTGAGAGATTATATATATATATATATATATATATATATATATTCTTATCTATATATATATAAGAGCTTGTCTGTTTGTTTGTCCGCTATAGAATCATAGACTGTTTCACCCACAGGGACCAAATTCGGCACAGTTAATGTTTAGGACCCGAGAAACTTAAATAAGCAAAAACGAAGTTTGGGGCTCCATTAGCTTTTTTAAAATTAATTTTTTAATGATTTTTTGTGCCCGTAAGAGGTGCGAGTACCCTCTGTGGATACAGACCGTTCCCGACAACATGTTATCAGTGAAATCCGAACCGGGGTGCGCGGGGGGAGGGGAGAACTTCATGGTAATAAGCTTTGGCCTTGCCTAACTGACTGACTGACTGACAGATAACGCACAGTCCAAACCGTCGGACATAAAGAGCTGAAATTTTGCATGGTGATTCTTCTATAGTGGAGTCTATAGTAGAGGGGTGAACTGAGAAAGATTTTTGAAAATTCTTCTTCGATTTTTTAAAATTAAATTTTTAAGCTGCTTTTCTAATTTTTTAAAGTTTGCATTTAAAATGATAATCCGAGGGTTATAAAATTTATATCACGAGAAAGATCATAAAAATTCCTTTAAAACGAAATCCTTTTCGAATCTTTACCTCCCTTTTCTGATTTTTGGTGAATTTTTAAAGATTAATATTTAGAATTTAATTTATGAAATGCTGATCACGTGATTTCTATTCTTTTTGTTATACTTTAAATTAATTTTGCGTTACGTGCATAACAACGAAATAAATTGACAAAAGAAATATTAAAATACGGTAAAAGATAAAATTTAACCACTAGACTAACTGAGATGGGAGATTTTTAAGAATGCAGTTCAAATTAGTTTGTTTTAACACAACTTTCCCTGCTCTGCTTTGTTTGCATTGTTTTTCTCATCGCTTGAACCGATTTACAATTTGCTTTTTCTACGGTTTTTGGCCTTAGGAAAATTAAAAACCGAATTACAATTCATTTTTTCAACGGTTTTTGGCCTTGCGGAAATTAAAAACCGATACGGTTTCTGGCCTGTCGACAATAAAAAACCGAATCACCAAAGTAAGGAAAATAGGCTTCATGTGGAATCGCGCCTTACTTTGAATAAATAAAGGGGATAATGCATCTTGCACTTTACCTCTTGGGTGATGTGGAAAAAAGTGCGTCTCTTGGGTGATGTGGAACAAACTGAGCTTTTAAGGGAAAAATAAATAATAAAGGCAAATGTAAATTATAAAACTTTTTTCTGATTAAACAGTGGATCAAACAAATCTAATTAAATCTAATTAAACAGTATCTAACAAATATAATTAAACAGTAAACTTATTCAATCCAAACGTGCGAATCACGCAACACTGTGTTATTAATTCTCAATAAAATCAGACGTATAATCAGACGAAGGTCCGCAGGCTCAAAGTTTCTTTCTTTCTTATTGTTTGTATATCATTTCAGTAGAAACGCGCTAAGCGCAATCTGTCTAGCCAGATGAACATGAAGAGCGGGGGCTGCAGCCCAGTATTTTTTTGATGGAATTTTTTTGATGGAATGCATCAAGATTTTTATATCTATATATCTACCCGGGCATCGCCGGGCAATAATGCTAGTATATATATATATATATATATATATATATATATATATATATATATATATAATATTTGTGTGTGTATATATTTCATAAACTCCCTTAAAAAGCAATTTTTTATCATTATTTAGTTATAAGTAAGTTTTTTGCCTTTTTAAAGATGTTGCCATATGTTTTTGATTAAAATTAATATCATTAACTTAAGCATTGTATTTACTTCTGACGAATCTATCAGCAGTATCTATAAAGCTCGATAAGAATTTTTGTCATTTTCCTAATTTCAACAGAGAAAAAAAATTGAAATTCAATATATTCTGCTTTTAAAAAAAGAATAACTAACTTTTGAGCTTTGCAAGAGAGTTTTTCCTTTAAGTAACATGACTGCCCTACAGTTTCACGGTAAAAAAAAATAATAAAATTGACAAATTTTTTCGGGGAAATTCGCTGAAAAGTTATTTTAATTTTATAAAACCGAAGCGACTCCCCCCCCCCCCTAGAAAACACGTTGGGGTCGCGACCACAGGTTGGAAACCCCTGATCTGAGAGGAATGTTCATTCTCAAACTAAACGTCATGTAAACAGACATCATAATCTCCAGCTCTCCAAAGTCCCAAGCCTTGTTGGCAGTTCCCCTTTGATCTTGCACGCACGCATCTGGAGAAACCAATAATAATGGATTACAATGCTGTGATCCCTTAAAATAGTGTGACATTCATCTCGCACTTGATGTCTGGATTGAATCTCATGCCTTGCGAATCCCCGCGACATTTTATCGACCCCATCTGCTTTTAAACACAGTTAAAAGCAACATCTTTTTGTCTGCAATAATCTATTTATAGTCTAGGTCTAGGCAACGATAGAATCATCAGGTACTACGATTGTCGCATGCCTTCTCGGTGGAAAACGTAATACTTTTGACTCATAGTCTAAGTCGAAAACCATTGCTAACCGTTTCTTCAAAGTCACTATTGTGGTAAAGTGAGCTAATCTGGCAAATTTGTGACATGAACTAGCTAAATTCTAAAGCTTAACAAGCACCCTTCCCAAACTCAATGCTAAGACTCCGATATGGTAAGCCTGATATAACTGTGTGTATATTTCCAAAGATACGTTCAAAGTGAGCTAATCTAGTAAATTTGTGATATGAACTAGCTAAATTCTAAAGATGTTGCCGTATGTTTTTGATTAAAATTAATATCATTAACTTAAGCATTGTATTTACTGCTGACGAATCTATCAGCAGTATCTATAAAGTTCTATAGGAATTTTTGTGATTTTCCTAATTTCAACAGAGAAAAAAGGAAAGGAGGCTTAACATTCACTCTGCCCCCATTCAATACTATGACTCCGATACGGTAAGCCCATATAACTGTACATACCGTATCATTTCGAAGATACGTTCAAAGTGAGCTAATCTGGTAAATCTGTGATATGAACTAGCTAAATTCTATAGATTAACAAGCACTCCACCCCCATTCAATACTATGACTCCAATACGATAAGCCTCATATAACTGTACATACCGTATCTTTTCGAAGATACGTTCGATAATCTGGTAAATGTGAGCTAATCTGGTATATTTGTGATATGAACTAGCTGAATTCTAAAGCTTAACATCACTCCACCCCCATTCAATACTATGACTCCGATACGATAAGCCTTATATAACTGTACATACCGTATCTTTTCGAAGATACGTTCAAAGTGAACTAATCTGGTAAATCTGTGATATGAACTAGCTAAATTCTAAAGCTTAACAAACACTCCGCCCCCATTCAATACTATGACTCCGATACGATAAGCCTTATATAACTATACTGTGAATTAATCTGACAAATTTAGGGCATGAAATAAGATTAACAAGCACCCTTCCCCAACTCAATGCCAAGACTCCGATACGGTAAGCCTGATGAAACTGTACGTATCTTTTCAAAGATACGTTCAAAGTGAGCTAATCTGGTAAATTTGTCATATGAACTAGCTAAATTCTAAAGCTTAACAAGCACCCGCCCCCACTCAATGCTATGATTCCAGTACGATAAGCCTGATATAACTGTACGTACCGTATCTTTTCAAAGATATGGTACACCTGATATCGATAGAAGCAGAGTAAACCAATAGTCATTAAGGTGCTGGGTAGTAGCCATATTGGACTCGTTCAGCTCAATATTAACGTGTGGAGAAAATTTTCCCAATGATTATCTACATGGATTTAAAGATTTTTCTTTTCAATGGAACTTTGTAACAGAGAAAGAAATTTTTCACTCGGGTATCTCTTTCATTCTTTAAAAGGAACACAAATAATATTTTAAAATTTCAAGTATTCGGAGGGAAAAAAGGTGATATACTGCGTGTTAACCGTCCGTGATTTCCTTTGGTGGACTAAATTTCTAAATGGAATAAGGTAACAGAGTTAAAGATTTCCTTCCCTGTTACGGAGTACAATTTAAAAAAAAATATTTAAAATTCCAAGTCGACAATCATTGCAAAAATTTTCTCCATAGGTTAACATTGAGCTAAGCGAATCCAATACAGCTACTACCCAGCATACTTAATATGGCGTCACGGTTACGGCAGTAAAGTTATTTATGCCAATAATGTTAAAGCTGTAGCTCTGGTAAGCTACTATTTGGCGACTTCTTTAGGTTTGCACATATGTTTTGGCGAATGCTAAAAAAAAATGCCAGTTATAAATGACACACAAAACTGAAATTAAATTCAAAAGTTTCCAGATATGGTGAGAAATCGTTCCAAAAGGTGACCCTCAAAAATGAATGCTAGCTAAACGTTCTACCCATTTTGAAACTAATTTCACAGTTTTTTGTAATTAAGCTTAAACGAAAAATTTATTTATTTTTTACCATGTTTTTATTAACTCGCTTTCTTGTTTGTTTGTGTGTGTGTGTGTTTGTCCGGTACAAATCTTGCAATCGATTTTCAACTAACTTCCCGACTAGCTAGGCATTTAAAACTTCTAGAATAGATCAGAACACGGTGACAATGCATTATTTTGATACTCTTAGCCATCTTTAAGCAGATTGAATTCATTTTCAGTTAATTTTGTTTTGTAGAATGGTGCAGCCATCTATCGACCGGGAACGAAAAGTTAAACGCAAGTTAACTTCCAATTAACTTCATTTTCTTTCAAGTTGATGGGATAATTCATCAAAAAATTTTTAAAAAAGTATTTATTAATACATAGAATTGTCAAGTTTATATGATTCAACAAAAAATTTAAAAACATGGTATATAAAAAGCTCTTTTTATCTTGTAATTTTTTTTTCTGATTCCATTGCTGCCATCTGTCGGCTGATAGAGGAATATACTCTAGATGCCAGAGGCTTTATTAATTTGAGAAAAATGGCGTTACTCGGTACTGCGGATCTAAGCCGGGAGGAAAGACAGGGAGATGATTCAAATACTTTTGGTCGCCGAAAACTCTCTTGAGATCATAGAATAAACTGCTGAAAATAATGCGTAATAATTTATTTTTATTCTTGAATTATTAATAACTCAGCTTAGATGAAACATTGAAGCAAATTCAAAACAAACCCTCATTTCAGGAGTGTTATGATATTAGAGGGAATTCTCTATAACCTAATTCTGTGGGTAACTAAATGGGTTGCAATTGGTCTTATAAAAACCAGCCCTATGAATTTTATTTTTAACTTTAAGCAACCTAATTTAAAAAAAATATTTTCTACATTAAAAAGTTATGATACATATATTATCTTACATAAAAACATAACATAATACATAAAAACATAAATACATAAATACATAAAAACAAACTAAACTGTATTTCAGCTTTAAAAAAAAATAAATATTAAAGAATAAACAATGTATTCCCATTTAGTGTACTGGAGCCGAAAAAAATTTTTTTTTCTAGCCCGGGTTTTATTTTTAAACTCGAGTATTGATTAACAAAATAAATAAATAACATTTTTGCCCGCCCTCTACCCGCCGGCATCTTTCCGCGATTATTTAATCCACTCCAACGAAATAAAAACAAAAACTCAAAGCATCACTGGAAATAATTCTTCGCAAGCGCTTTACTTCCAGAGAATTATTCGCAGTTGATTTTGCGGTGGCTTTACTTTGTAGCTTCGGGGGGGGGGGGGGGGGGAGAAAAATTTGGATATTGCTTCCATTTCTCTATTTTATTTTTTATTTCGAAATAAACTAGAAATTTAATGAGACGGATGAAATAAAACGCTGATGAGCGTCGAAAACCCCCCACGCGTCATTTATCAGTTCTTTGAAAACGAATTTAACTTCGTTTTCAATTTTACGGTAACACAAGTCAGTGAAAATAGATGTTTTCGCTTAAAAATAAACAGCTAAGCGAGAGACATCGGAAATAAATACAGTTGAGAAAAATAGTCATTTAAAAAATTCTCTGTAATGGAAATTTATTGAACAGCAATTAACGTATCTAGTAATGGCTTAAAATTGGCTCTAATTTAATAGTTCACACTGAACTCAAGGAAGCCAACAAGCCAAGATAAAATAGCAGTAAAGGGTTGTTATTTCTCAGAGGAATTCACCCTGTAATTTAACGACCGTGATCCGACATTAAACGCGGGTTAAATATTTTTTTTTTTATTTGGGTGTCTTAAGCCCATATTAATCTCCTAACAGGTAAATGTTTTTAAAAAAGGTTTCTTAGCACCTAGGACCTTAGAGGAGCTCCCAAGCAAAATTTCAGCTTCTAATGCCTTATGGTTCCAGAGATGCAGTGATCAGTAAGTCAGTGTTTTATTGTGGGGGTTTAAACCTGTTTTAACCCTCATAAAGTTTGTATTTTTAAAAAGATTTCTTAGTGAGCATCTAGGGCCTAACAGGAACCACCATACAAAATTTCACCTTCCTAGGACTTTAGGTTCGGGAGATGCATTTATATATAAATATATAGACTTACTGACACAACTCATCAATTTTTTATGTCTTTATATAATTTTAAGATGTCATACGTTAATAGAACAATTTCTCCGATAAACTCCGGCGTTACTTTCACAGGCGTCACAAAATCAACTCGCCTGCTTTCTTTTTCAAGGTAATTCTGGGCTTGGAACGTAACACGCCACCTTTGGTTCACCCTCCAGATAACTGGAAAATGAAAAGTAGAAAGCCTTTGCTCTTTATCGTTGTCAGATACCTTCCCTTGTCTCATAATTTGGTCGTACTTGAGTTGATTCATGGTGGCCATATAATTACGGCCAGTACATCCAGGTTCCGGGTTGTTGACCATGGTTGTTCACAATGCGACTACAGATGGCATTCAAAATTCCCAGAATGAATGTTCATGCCAGTACAGCTGGTATTCTTACTTCCCGGATTGAATGTTCATTCCCGTACAGTTAGCATTCCGGATACGTATAATAAATGTTCGTGCTATTACAACAGGCTTTCCGAGTACCCAGAATGAATGTTCATGTCAGTACAGTTGGTATTCCGAGCTCTAGGAATGAATGTTCATGCGAGTACAGAAAGCTTTCTGAGTTTCAGGAAGTGAGTTTCCGGAGTGAATTTTCATGCCAGTACAGGTGGTATTCCGAGTTCCTGGAATATGCGTTCACGTCAGTACAGCTGGTGTTCTTAATTCCCGGAATGAATGTTCATCTCGGCACAGCTAGCATTCCGGGTTCCCTAAATAATTGTTCATATTATTACAACAGGTTTTCCAAAGTTTTGGAATGAATGTTCATGCCAGTACAATGTTCATGCCTTCCGAAATCTCGGAATGAATGTTTAGGGGAGTACAGGAAGCTTTCTGAGTTCCCGGAATGAACTTTCATGCCAGTACAGCTGCTACTCTCAGTTTCTGGATTAAATGTTCAAGAAAATAAAGCTGACGTTCCAATGAAAAGGGTTAAAGCGAGAAATACCAGAGGGACAGGGTTTGACTTTTAGACGTTTAATTAAGATTTGAAATATACTTGTGTATTTTAATCAAAATTAAAAAAATTGCTGAGATTTTGAATTGAAGTTAATTCATATAATTCAGTCCAGAAAATTCTGTAATTGAAAAATGAGTGTATTTATTTATTTTCTTTCGCTTTGACGTAAAGACTGTTTTTTATTTATGATTGTTTACTGGCAAAACTTAAACTTCATTAATAATTTATTCAGTCTTACATCATTTTCTCCAACAATGGATAAATGACTCTCCACCGAACCTTTTAACCAAAAAACTAACTGATTTCCTGTCCTGAGAAAACATTCAACGGCCCTATAACCTTCGAACTTAAGCTCATTTTGGGCTTAAAGTTTAACAACAACTCAGCTTGTAACGAGCCGTTGCATTTGTTTAAAAAAGAATGTCTCCCGTTTAAAAACACGAGAAAAGTAATTTTCCAGTCTCTAAACATAAAATAGGAAAATAAATTGCTCGTGTTTCACGATTTATTTATCATCGTTCGCTAAAGCACAGCTTCTTTTAAAAACCTTTTCTGAAGCAATACATAAAGAAAATCGGGGGAAAATCGCATAAAATTTTCTAATCGTCAAAGACCCGACCTTTCTCGTGTAGGCAATCCACCTAGCGTCAAAGTTTGGATTGGAAGGAACGAATTTAATCGATGGGGATGCGTAAATCGATGGGCTTTGTGGGTCTAGGTGATTATCGATTAACCCTTGACCTGCTTAAAGGAACAAGTAAATACGCTCTCATTTAGGTCTCCTTTTTTTTTTTCGTCTTTTTTTTCTGCGTTTATCATCGGAATAAGTGTCACGAAACGGTTGTTAGGGATTTTTCGGGACCATTAAATGGAAACGTGAAGGTTATAGAGAAAATACGTTTGGAAAAACTGTCCTTGTTTTCGCTCGCGAATTAAGTGAGAGTGCTTTGGTTCATATGTCACACAGCCAGGTGTATCAAAGGCTTGTTGTAACAACCTTGTCAGCGCTAAGGTGCGATTGTTGTCGCTCTGACGGATTTGCATTTCTGCGTGTATGAAGTTCACCAGAATTTTTCAATTAAACAAGTAATAGAGAAGCGCCTTAACGTCGTTTAACAGAGAATGAAAAGACAACAAGTAACGTAGCGGTGCCTTGACGACGTTTAACAGAGGTAAAAAAGAAAACAAGTAATATGGCCGCGCCATGGCGATCTATAACAGTGAAAGGAAATAAAACAAATAATAAAGCAATGACCTGGAAACGTTTAACAGAGGAAGAAAAGAAAACAAGTAATGTAACAATGCCTTGGCGACGTTTCACAGAGAAAGAAAAGAAATCAAGTAATGTGGCAATGCCTTGGCGACATTTAATAAAGGAAGAAAAGAACAGAGGTAAAATAGCAATGCCTTGGCGACGTTTAGAAGAGGAAGAAAAGGAAACAAGCAATATAGCAGTGCCTTGGCGACATGTAGCAGAGGAAGAAAAGAAAACAAGTAATATAGCAATGCCTTGGCAACGTTTAGCATGGGAAGAAAAGAAAACAAGTCATAAAACAAAGCCTTGGCGACGTGTAACAGAGGAAGAAAAGAAAACAAGTAATATACGAATGCCTTGGCGAATTTAAGGGGAGTGGTCACTTTTAAGTACCTTTAAAAGTATCATTTTTAGACCTATGTTCGATTGTATGTACTACTTATGATTTTTGCTTGATTTACATGAAATTTTTTGAGTAACTGCCAATATTATTGTTTATTATATATGCAAAATTTCAAGGTAATTAAAAAATAATAAAATTATTTTTTATGCTTAAAAAGTGAATATTTTTTTAAAATCGAGCATTTTGCAGTCAACTACTGTGCGCATTCTGTCAAAATAAATTATTAAGGTACAGTAATAATTGTTTACTATATGTGACTACAATACTTCAGGCAACAACATACACCAACATTATTCTAAAATATGTTAAAACTTTTTAGTATGTGCTATTTTTAATTAGAAATTTCAAAAATGACTGAGTAAATGCTTATAAAAAAATTCTTTAAAAAAAATAAAATATGTTCAGGTTAAAAAATGTTGGTGGATTATGCACATATGATGATGATGTACTTACCTGGAAAATTTCAAAACACTATCTCTTTTAGTTTTTTTAGAATCATGCGCACAAGATGTTAAATTGTAGTTTTGAGAAAAATGCATTTAAAGTTAAACATAGATATATTTCTTTTTAGCATAACCTTATATATAACATTTTTGCCCTAAAACATTCCTGATGCATATATCACACCCTCTTGTAGCTGTAGTGATTCATCCGCAGCCAATTTAGCACGTTTTCGTGCTCTACGAGACTCTAAAGTTGACATCTCAGCTTTAATTTCAGCAGCTTTGATGCGACTTTCATCCACCTCTTCAGCAAAAGTTCTTGCATTAATGCCAACATGAAATCCAAGATCAGTCATAGTTTTTAACCGACCAGTTTGACCATCATTAAATTGAACAATTGCTTCATTAACTGCAATTTCAACAATATGTCGCCCTGATCCTGAGGTTTTAGGACAATGTTTCCAAATAAGGGCATTCAACGATTCATTTGAATTTTGTGTGTGCCCCCCCAAACATTTCTGAAGTAATGATGGCATAGAAAGTTCTTTAAATATGTCTTTCACAGCATCCATCACAGCAGCAGAGACAGAATGTTTGTGTTTAAAATTATGCACATTGTTTACAGCAACTGCCCTTTGATACGAACACCAGGAATTATTTCCCACTGGGCAGAACTGGTGTGTAGGCTCTAAATCACTTGACCGTGTATGGTAAAATATAGCCCAAATGGCCTTTTGCATGTTTCTAACACACTCACTATGGTTTCTAATAGCATTACCATAGTAAATTGTTAATTTGTTAATCAGTTCATCTGTTAGCCTTCCCTTACCGCCAATAGTTTTACCATCAGCCAACTTTTTGCCTTTCATGTCTTGTTTTCGTTTCCTTAGTCTCCCTCCCATTCTTTTTTGAACGTGTCCAACACATTCAATTTTTGAAATGACAATATCTTCCCCATATGGCTTAGCTTTTACAATTGCGCTGAATGTCTTACAGTCTCCATCACCTATATACTGACAATATCGCACACCACGAACAACTTCGGAACGTTCAAAAATTCGTTGCATACCAACAACTTCCATCATCGCTGAAGAGCCACTATGGTTTTTGTGGCATGTGTTTGCATGCTCATCTTTCCACTTGTTGAATGCTGCACCTGCTCTAAGGCCTTTCCACGAAGTACAACCTTTGCAGTTTGAAGATAACACTTCAGTGTCGATAACTTTCCCACTAACACCGCCTATGATAGTACAGACACCTACTAAAGAAGTGTGGCCTCTGGTCTTCCACGACCCATCACCACTTACAATTAAATCAGTTGAATTATTATTCAGACTGATTTCTTGTTCAGTAGCAGATAACATGCTACTTTTAGCTGTTGAAGTAGTTATGTTTCTGATATTCTTCACAATGTTTTTGTAGGCTGTGGGAGTCACAGGAGAGGGCAAGTCCATGATTCCACAAAATGTTTTGGCACCAAACAAACCTTGTCCTAAAACTCTCATTGCATAAATAAACCTTATATTAATTTCTGGCTTATTTTTACGTTCACCATTCATTGCAGAATTTCTTGTTGATGCTATTTCACCACAGGTTTCACATTTTATACAAACTTTTTCAGACAATCCAGCAATCACTTTTGAAAATATGGAAATACTTCCACCACAAGTTTTACACGATACACATTCTTCAATAACACTAAAAACGATATTCTTATCAAGTAAACAATATCCATCAAAATCTGTATCATTATTCTCAGGCATGGAACTGTTTTTCAATTTCTTACTTGATGCACTAACTCTATGCCTTAAGTCTGTGGTATGTTGGTTACCACGAAATCTATATTTTTTTGGTCTGGTACCAGATCGACGTTTGTTTTTCATAGTATCCATATTTAAAACTGATAAAAGCACAACAAAATGCAAAAACGTTTTAAAAAATATGAAGATTTGACGAGTAAAAAGAGCAAGGATCGTACTAAACTAGAACGTTTGTAAAATCAAAACATGTGACTGTAAACACAACAGAATGGCAGAAAAAGTTGAATTGTAGGCCTCCTGTTGCATGAAAGCGACGAAAAATAAATGTTCATGGAGTATCTAAACCAAACACAAATGAAAACAGCAAACGAATCGCATAATTCAGATAGATGCAATGTCAAATGTAAACAACAGCTGGGACTTTTAAATGGCCTTCGGATTTTGTACTACGATTCAATTTTCTTTTTACGATTGTGAGCGTTCTAGTAGGAATTTTTCGATGCGGTTTTTTGCAGATGATAAAAAAATGTCTAAATATTTCAAAAAAGAAATAAAAAAAATTTCGATTTTTTGAGGATTTAAAAGTGACCACTCCCCTTAACAGAGAAAAATCAAGTAATATAAAGAAATGCCTTGGCAACGTTTAACAGAGGAAGAAAAAATAATGCATTTAATCAATAACGTCGTGGAGCCTGTTTAAAGCCTTGAACTCGGCTTTTTTAATAGATTTTTTCATTTTCTGCTCACTGACGTAATATATTAATAAAGGAACAATGAACTTTCATAACACATGACTAGATATGGACGAGGATCGTTTGATAAGTCCGTGCAAAATACGAGAATGACGTCACTGGACTGAAATTGCTGGCGCTTTCCCATTTAGCATACTTCGAAGGCCCCGTCGTTTTTTTTCTGTGTATCTTTCATCTTTTTTTTGTATCATCCTTTATTATGTATTGTCTTTGAATAAAATCCTTATCCATCATCTGTTCTACACTAAGTTATTTACATAATTAATCTAAAATCTTATTCTGTAATTAACTTTCATTGAGCATAAACACACTTACAAAATTTAAAATATTTTGCTTTAATTATCACGTGTTGGTTTAGGACAAAATTCCTTTGTAATTTTCTAATACTATTGAGACACGTTTTTTTTTTCGGATGCGTTTCGTTTCTGAATAAATTCAAATTCAATCGAGAAAAAAAAAATCTTTAATGTTCCTAACGAAATTTTGAAAAAAATATTTCACAGCTCCTAGAACCAGTGCAGATAAAAGGACAGAAAAGAAAATCAATATTTGAAATAGGCAAATAAAATTGACTTCTGCCAGGACAGAGAGTTGATTTGAAAATGAAAAATGAATCCGTAAATATCCATTTTAGGAGTCAATTCATTTCCCTTTAAACTCCCAGGGGAGGGGGGGGGTGAGGAATAAGAAATACGGAAATTTCGGTGAATTTTATAAATCTTTGGGACATTTAGAAAAGGCTTGAATTGAAAGCGCATGAGAAAATTGTTAATTTCCCCCCCCCCCAGAAGTACGTTACAATTTCTTTTTATTAAAATACGCTGTAATTTTCGGCAAAACTGCCCCGTCCCCAAATATATATTATATATATATATATATATATATAAACTGTTGATTGTTATAAAGAATGACAAAAATATTGCTCTGGTATGAAATTTTGGCCATTATCTATTTCATATGGGCATAATTAATTCTTTTCCAAAAAACTTTCGCTTTCGGCATACGCTGGAAATGCTTTCCACACATTCCGGAGATATGAGTTAATGTCTTTGTATAGCCAGCTTGGGGAGCGGAGAGAAGAATTAATGTCTCTGTATAACCAGCAGCGCTTGTGGACTGGAGGCAGGAATTAATGTCTCTGTATAGCCAAAGCTTTAGGACTGGAGACATTAATTGATACCTCTGTATAACCAATGCTTGTGGACTGGGGACAAGAATTAGTATCTCTGTATAGCCAGCGCTTGTGGACCGGGGGCAAGAATTAATGTCTCTGTATAGCCAGAGCTTTTAGACCGGAGACATTTATTAGTACCTCTGTATAGCCAGCGCTTGTGGACTGGAGACAAGAACTAATGTCTTTGTATAGCCAGAGCTTTTGGACTAGAGACGATAATTGATTCATCTGTATAACCATGCTTGGGGACTGGGTACAAGAATTAGTATCTCTGTATAGCCAGCGCTTGTGGACTGGGGACAAGAATTAATGTCTCTATAGCGCTTGTGGACTGGAGGCAAGAATTAATAATGTCTCTGTATATCCAGCGCTTGTGGACTGGAGACAAGAATTAGTGTCTCTGTATAGCCAGAGTTTTTGGACTGGAGACATTAATTAATATCTCTGTATAGCCAGTCCTTGTGGACCTCAGACATAAATTAAAGTCCCCTTGCATAGTTATAGCACGTGCTCTTGTTTAGCCTATGCATGCGAACTTTTAATCACAATAAGGACTTTTTTGTAAGAGTTTATTTACACTTGATCCGAATAATGGTAATAATTCGAATAACAGTAATTTTCAACAAGATTTTCCATAAAAAAATCATGAACATTTTCTACAATGTTTCGTTAAAATACATATTTTCAACAAATTTTTATTAAATAAATATAAACTTTTTTATATGTATTTAGCACATATTTTCTTAAAAAAAAATAGGCGTTTTGTTATAATATGAGCCGGTGACAACGATGAAATCTGTATGAAACACTTCGGTTCTACACAAAAAAAACCATGCAGGGAACAATGGTTAGAACTGCATAAAATGGCCTGTCCTCGGGGTGCTAATATATAACGTAAGACGTTATAAAAGGAGTGACTTCCCAGTATAGCTTCAGAATATACAGGCGATTTCCTCCCGAAGTTGAGAGATGTGGTTTTAGGCAATTTAAATAGTTCATTTTGTTGTCCGCTATGTTACCATTGCCGTCGGTTTTTCAGTGTGATTTTAGCGAATTTTGAAAACTTCGCCAAACCGCGCCAATCAAGTAGAAAAAAAAATAAATAACCATTTGAGAAAAAAAAAAGTCGTGGAATTTTGAAAAATTTTACTCTTCCGTGATCGATTGTACTAATTGGATATTTATATCGATGCATTCTAGCCGTTAACGAGAGATGTTTCAATCAAAAATATACATCTTTAACGTACAGGTAGACATGGAACTAGGTTCCGTCATTGTTATGCGCACAACCGATGAGCACAATGGAGGTCAAGGAATTCCTAAAGCCGAATTTCTGTAAATTTTTGCTGGTGACTGTGCAAAGTGCACTCGACCAGCCCACTTTAGAAAGATGCCTCGTCTATCGCGAATTGTGGTGCAAAATTTTATTTACAATGCCAGAAGCGTTGTTCCTTGAGAGTTGTCCAGTTTTAAGGCGACAATGGACCGTGAAATTTTTTTTTTTTATTTATTAATCAATCGCTATGAAATTTTGTATATTTATACAGTGTTGTTTAGAGATGAAAATTCTAAACTTAAAAAAAATATCAGTGTAATTAATTAAGATATTAATTAAAATCAGTTTATTAATTACTCTATTTAAAAATGCTCCATGCGCATTTTTAATTTTTGTCTAATTTTCTCTCTGAGGCTAGCTTTATATAGTTATAATAAAGGTTAGTAGCAATATTTGATTTACAGTCATATTTATAAAAACTAGAAAAGAAATCGATAAAAATAAGTCATTTTATGTAAAATTTTATCAAAAAAAATTTTTTTATTGTAAAAATTTTCAGTTGTTTTAAAATAGTATAATGAATTGATTAATAAGTTTTATTCTAACATATATAAATAATCATTTTATGAAATTTTATGAAAATTGAAGAGAAATTATGACGCATGGAACATTTTGAACTTACCGAAACGACAAGGAAACTTGTTTTGAGAAAATGGCATTTAAAGTTTTAATTTGACTAACATTTCCATTGTTTACGTTTGAAAAAAATACTTATAACTCCATTAATAATGATCGGATCAACATACTTTTTTTAAAATTTAAAGCTGATGAGTTGCAGAATCATTTTCTGAAAGAAAAGAAAAAAAAAATCGTTTTCGGGACATATTTTTGTCAATCTGAAGGTCCATTGTCGTCTTAACGATGGAAAACTTGAAAGGCATCAGGTTACAGGCAACGCCATTTGCAACGGATTCATATTTATACCCTTTTACATCCAGCTGTTTTATGATCGTTGCCGTATGGCCCGTTTTTCAACCCCTCTATCCACATCGCCGACAGGAGGCTATTTATGCCTGCAGAAATCTGCGTGCACCGTGCACGCAGTGGTGCTTACCTAATGTTTTAACAAAGTACACGAAGCCTTAACAGCGCCAGAAAGCATTTTTAGCTGTCGCCAATTACCAGCCAAGCCAAAAAATCCAGGTAGTGAGGTTCAAAAACGCACCCTCCTCATTAAAACATTCCGCAACCTTCGTTACTGCACAAGGAATTCGCGGTTTTCATTCCCGAAAACAGATGTTAGATATTTTTCAAGCCGTTGCCTTGTGATTCTCAGTACTAGAATTCATCCAAGGTATTTTAAAGTAATTCTTCATAGTATGGAAAAAAAAAAACCCAGGTAAAATAGTAGTCCTGTTTCGGACATCCGGGCTCGAATCCTGGTCTTACAAAATCGGACTTACAAACTGTATTTTCCAAAGCAGGTTGAAGCTCTATGATGATGTTTTAAGGCTGCTTGGTAATAGTTAGTTTTCAAATATCTGGATTTTCTGTAAACTCAGTTATCGAATAGTAATTTTTAAAACTACCCAGCGGATATCGGGTAACCGAATATTATCCGCTTTAAATATTACTGAACTTTATAAATACTAGTTGGTACCCGTGAAAACATGACGGCTAGATAGTAAATAAATGTACTAATACACAAATTATACTCAACAAATCATTTCCAAATGTTGAAAATCATAATAATGCGCAGAAAAAAATGAATGTGTTTAAGCGGCATCGTACTTAGTGAATATCGAAAGCCAGATTTTAAAATGTCACTGAGCATGCGCAGAAAGCAATTTTTTTAAATTATAAATTATAGCTAATTAAACAGCGCGAAATAAACAATTTCCATCAGGTTTAATCTTCTATTTCATAAACATAATTATCATAAAAATAAAAATAGCAGAGAGAGATCTGGAGAGATTTCTCGGATTAAACGTGTTTATCATTAAAACATATCACTGAGCATGCGCAGAAACAGTGAGGTTCTAAAGACAGATTTAAACATGCCACTGAGCATGCGCAGAAATCAATTTTTTAATTGTAAATTATCGCTCATTAATAGAAATTGCGATTACAAAAACCAAATTTGACAAATCTACAGATTACAATCTTTCTTTTAGGATCAAAATGAAGTAAATCGATGCAGTAGTTTTCTCTCACGAACTGCCCAAAAAGTCAGCTTAGCAACTTAAATATATAGATTGCTTTTATTGCGTTTAAATTTCAAAATACAATTAAAAATTTTTTTTTAATATTTAAATAAAAGTATTTCAAAAATACTAATCCATTTAGTGGTGCGCAAGAAAGACTAGATCTCATTTTGTGCAGAAATTTCCAGAAACGGAAAAGGCTGTCTCCGAATTCGTTGAAGTCGGTTTCGCTGTTTTTAGTGCCTGATACAGGAATTCAAGATTTTGCGTTCCCATAGAAGTTCTTTTGAAGATGTTAAATTCTTGCCTTAAAGTGCCGCTGTCAGTTGATATTCCTACATGTTTAAGGTTGGACGTGTTTGAAATGTAGTTCTTCATGTAATTAGTTCTTCACGTAATTCTTTTTCTGGTTCACCATGGGATGCAAATTCTTCACAAAAAAGGTCGTCTTCATCCTCCATCTGTTTCCAACTTTGTACGAATTCAATGAAAACTTTTGTTTTAATGCACACTGTGTTTTCTTCAATAAATTTCGAAAACTGATTTCATAAACATTTCACAAATTGAAAAAAAATAGTACGTCAAAATTCAAATTTCAACGCCTATTTTATATGGAAAATTTTGAAAATTTACGTTGCAGATATCCGGAAAATATTGGAAGGGTATCGGATGCGGTTAAGAATTTAAAAAATCGCGTATAACTGATACGGATATATCCGTTTTGGAAACCCTGGTAATAGTCCTGTTGGATTCGCTACGATCAGTATCAACCTATGAAGAAAATGTTTCCTTTGACTATCGGCTTGGATTAATTTTTTTTTTCAATTGTACTCCGAAATAGAGAAAGAAATGTTTTAGTCTGCTATCTTATTCATTTTAGAAATTTCGTCCACCCAAGAAAATGATGTACATTTAAAACATAGTATACCACATTTCCCCCCCCCCCCATTAAAATTTTAAAATATTATTCGCGTTTCTTATCAAAAATTAAAGCGATAGCACAGTAAAAAATTTCTTTATCTATTACAGAGCAAAATTAAAGAAAAAAATCTTTAAATCCAAATACCAATTTGGTGCGAATTGCAAATAGTACGAAATCGCCAAGCCTAAGAGCATTGCCACAACACCTCAAGCTGGTAATTTTATGGCTTTGGGGACGTGTTCTTGGTACTGTTTGGTCCATTACGTCTAAATGCCAAAAGGTATTTAAATATTATCGCTGACCAAGTACATCTAGTTGTGTTATGGGTTTACCCCACTGTAGATGGATACTTCGAGCAATCCTTCATGCCATAAAGCTTACATTGTCCACAGATGGCTTAAAGAGCGTTATGGAGACTTCAGCTTGCTTAGCTGGATTCCACAATCACCAGACTTCAATCCAATTGAGCAATTGTGGTATGAAGTTGGAAGGGGAACCAGGCAGTTGGAACCAGAACCACAAAATCCTAGAGAATTGGCAAGTGCAGTGCATCGTATACGGTCTTAGATTCCTCGAGCCACATACCAACAACTCATAGAGTCCATGCCTGAGAGAATAGCAACAGTATTGAAAGCAAAAGAGGGCCTAACGACGTACTAAGTAAGTGGTCATAGTAAACTGGCCACTCAGTGTATATATATATATATATATATATATACACACACACACACAGTGGGATCTCGATCCATCGTTTTTCAAGGGACCGACTCAACTGAACGATAAATCCGGGAAAACTATAGATGCGGGAACATAACAAAGCAATATGATCGTCGGGACTAGGTAAAATAAACGACACATACGGGAAAACGATGATCCGGAGAACGATCGATAGAGATTCCACTGCATATATATATATATATATATATATATATATATATATATATATATATAATATGATTAATTTTATCGGCCGAAGCTAAATGTTCTAAACGTACACAAACATAGACGACCAGTAAAACAATCTCCTCGATTTTGTGCCCTACCCGTCGAAACCGCGCCGCTGCCTATCTTTACGAGCATCCCAGTGTTTCACATAAGAACAACGACCCAAAGAAACAACACAGAATAATGCATCTGCCTTTACAGGAGGAGTCATTAACCCATCACACAGAAAGAGAGAGAAAGCTATACGCGAGGCGACGGTGAACGATAACGATGACGAGATGACATATGGCGTAATCGATGAAATACAGAGCTGGTGCAGCTGTGTTACCAAACGAAAAGATTCTGAAATGAGTGATGGCAAAACAAAAAGTTCCTCCGGGAAAAATAAACAGTGGGCTTCGAACCCAAATTGCTTCATAATGCGCGAGAGCGAGCGATCGTAAACGTAAGAAGCGTGTTGCTAAGAGACAGACAGCGCTATTTTATGAGTTTTGATGCCATTTTGAAAATGAAAATTACCATGGGTTTGTATCATTCATCTAAATACGACTGGAAGCTTACGAAGCTCCTAATAAATTACAGTTAGCTGAATCAAAGGTATCACAATGTGTAGTTGTAAAAATATCAAACCCGTATCATACCATTTTTATCATAACTGTCAATGTAAGAAGCGTGTTGCTAAGAGACAGACAGAGCTATTTTATGCGTTTTGATGCCATTTTGAAAATGAAAATTACCATGAGTTTGTATCATGTAACTAAATATAACTGGACGTGTACGAAGTTCGTAATAAAATACAGTTGACTGAATCAAAGGTATCACAATGTGTAGTTGTAAAAATAGAAAACCCGTATCCTACCATTTTTTATGATAACTTTCAAAAGCCTGCATTAGAAAAGAAAAAAAAAACTCCATACATCAAAGTACGTTGCAGTGAGAGTTCCTTGTCAGTTACAGTTAAGAAGATTCACGACACAAGGTTCTAAAAAAAATCGCATTTTTATTCAATTTCTGTTTTATTTTTTGTCTAAAATTTCTGGCAACGTATCACGTTGGAATTCTGTACAGCATTTTTATGAACCGTTTTTATTAAACTGTCTTCAAGGTTTTCGATTTCGAGTTCAAAGTTTTAAATTATTTTCTCTAGAGCAAAAATTAATGTGCGAGAATTTAAAATAAATTAAGTAAAATTTTTATAAATCTTGAAGGCAAATTACGGAGAAACCTCTAATTTGCGCAAAGGATATTGTTTCAGCAGATGTATCAAAAACTGATTTGGCTTTTTAAAATTTTTTTGAAAACAAAATTTCGAAGTGTTTTAAGTATTTTTTTCTATGTAAATTGATCTGTAATTTGCTTAACGTCCCCTAAGATAAACGCAGTCTTTAACCCAGAAAAACTTAATGATCAATTTACATAGAAAAAATACTTAAACACTTCAAAATTTTCTTTTCAAATAAATTTTAAAAAGCCCACTCAGATTTTGATGCATCTGCTAAACCAATAGCCGAATAGTTTAATTTGCATACTTTTCAAAAAAAATTTAAATTGAGTTTTCTTTATAAGCGAGTTTAATTTGAGAGAAAAAAAAAGTTGTAGCCGTGTAACATGATGAGGTTCACTTAATTTTTGACAATCATAGAAATTTTGCTATGGTGATTGCAGCGAAAAAACAAAGAGACTGATTTTAAGAAAGTTTATAAGTGTAACCAGTTCAGGAGGAAGGGATCCAAGTGTGATAGTTACACAAGGCTGTGCAATTACAATAAGACTGAACAGCAATGGAATATTTTAAAAGTTCGTAGGAGTTGGACTGCCTCGACCAATCGTCTAGGCCATTGGAAGTAACACCCACTTACTCATAAACATGTTTGTGTCGTTATTTTCTCTTGTGATAAAAATTATAACAGTTTAAAAAAAAATAAAATCATAGAAGGGAGTTTTATGTTCTGCTTAACTACAAAGGGGCGGGGGGCGAGAAATCCTAGTGCTAGGGCGTAGGGCTTCGGACGGAGGGTGCTCTGTTCGAAACCCGACGAGGGCCATTGAATACCTTCGTGTCTAGGCCAGATACGGGCACTTTCAATCCGTAGACGGGAAAGTCTTCAATGTGGTCAGAGGTATGGGGGAATGTACTACCCCTCCAGATGTCGTTCCTGGAGTGTTCGGTCAGAATTGAAGTGGTTCTAGGGGGTGGTGTTGGTTCTCCTATACGCTAGCCACATTGAAAGCAACCAATGATTGTCGACGATTAAGGGCGAATTTCTACATTGACAAGTGTCCAGCACAGAAAAAAAACTTTAGAGAGGGAGTTTTTAAAATAATGGAAACACCGCTTAAAAATCATCGGTGAGAAGAAATATGCAACACGGTTAAATACGGGTATTAGATATCACGCAGTGGTACTGCAGTAGGCGTAGAATAAACTGTTGTGGAATTAATGAGCCAAAAGACGGATCTGAGTGACTTGCAGAAAAGCGTAATAATTTGTGCGACGCTTGCGCTTGCCGTAACTAAAACATCAGATGATGACGGTGTATCTCGGTTAGCACAGTACCACATATTATCACACGATCCAGAAATGGACAGGGTGTTACCTCTAAACGCATGCGTTTAGAGATGAGAGCAAGGGAATGGCAGAACTTGGTACGGACTGTTCGACGAAAACCTAAGGTTACAACAGAAGAAGTGAATACATGGTCGTTATGGTACTGTTTCAGTGATAACAGTCAATTGGGAGCCGAATAAGGCTGGTATTTATGGTTGAGCTGCAGTTCAGAAAGCACTTATTGCTGACACCGATGCAAGAAAACGTGTCAGACGGCGCCATGAACATTAAAATTGGAGTTCAAACGATTGGCGACACGTAATATGGCCGGATGAATGGAGATTTCCTATCACTGGTAGCATATACGTTGGACGAACACCTCCTATACCATACAACGTCCTGAACTGCTTGGTGTCCCCACTTAAGGCTGCTGTGTACTAGCCCTATTGGATTCGCTCACCTCAATGTTAACCTATGGAGAATATGTCTACTATTGACAGCTACATAAATGCTGATAATAAAAAAAAATGGTATTTTCAGATAGTCTGAACCTTTCTGCACCTTGCAACAAGATTCATTTTATAAATTTCGTCCACTAAAGGAATTTATGAGCGTTTAAAACACCCTATACCAGATTTTTCCCCCGAAGGATTTAAATTTAAAAATATTATTCGCACTTTTTTAAATAAACGAAAAATTCCCCGGGGTATAACATTTTTTTCTTTATTACGGAGTACAATTTAAAAAAAAAAATCTTTCAATCCACGTCGGCAATCCTTGGACACATTTTCTCCATGGGTTAACATTGAAGTGAGCGAATGCAATACGGTTAATACGTGCGGTGTTGTCTCTAGGTATTTCCTTTAATTGTAAATTTAATCCCCATTTAATTCTAAATTATCATAATCTCAAACTAAGAGTTTGAACTTCTGATGTCTGTTTTCCATGTTGACTTTGTTCCGTGTTGATTTTTAAGCGTTCCTCTCGCACACAGGAATCGAACCTGAAACTTTATTGGCTACGTAACTCCCAGAAATCAAGTGTTTTTCATCACTTGCCAATCAGAGAATCTTCATACTGCCACTTGAAAACAAATTTTATCACACTGCAGTCTTTTATATCGGTACGGATAATCTTGCGTACGAAGTTCAGGCTGTGAGAAGTAATCTATATATATTATTTCTAAAAGGTGTTTTTTTTTTTTTTTGCTTTCTCCCTTTTTCTCCCTTCATACTTAACCAAAATCGATAAATGAGGTACCATTTTAAAGATTAAGATCTTCGATTCGTGCAAATTGTTAATTTAGAATTACATATCTTATTGTTTGTTTAAAAATCGAAGTATAAACACTACGAACAATTTTTCTTCCCCTAGATGGCGCGCACGCTAGCTTTTATTATTTTACCATTATCAATCGCACTGAACTTTTAAATTTAAAAATCGTTTTCTTTTATTATCATTCTGCAGTTTCATTAATGAGTTTCTTTATTGGCAACATCCACGTAGGTGTACATTATTCTTTTTGCATGGAAAAACCATATATATAATTTCTAAAAGGTGATTTTTTTTGTGACGATCCCTTTCTCTCCCTTCATACTCAACCAAAATCGATAAATAAGGTACCATTTTGAAGATTAAGATCTCCGCTTCTTGCGAATTGTTAATTCAGAATGACACATTTTATTGTTTGTTTAAAAATCGAAGTGAAAAATTTACTTTTGGCCCTAAAGTTCTTTCCTTGGACGTATTCAAAACGGCACAGTCAAATAGTGTGCACAAAGAGGTTTTGTCATGTAAATATCACATTTTCCACAAGTTTGTGTCATGTTTAACTTTTAATATAGTCTAAAAAGGTGTTTTGACGTGTACATATCTCATGTTCCCCTGTTTTGTCTTCACCTCCAATATTGTGGCCAAAGGTGTTTTGTAATCGGTTTTGTATTATCTTTACGCACCATTGTTATTTGACAAATAAACAATGGCTACAAATGAACCGGTACTTCTTTCATTCTACTACAAACCACCAACCTCGCTATACAATTTATCGTATTTTAATCGCGTACAAAAAGGGTCGCACGGGCCACCTAGTATTTGTATATTTCTTCATTTTGCATCTTTTTAGATCAGAGTTTGTATGAAAAATCCCTCATAAAATAATAGCTTTTTTTTTATGTACACCCTAAACGATCCGCCCCAGATATGTAATAATCGCTCAGGAACCTGAAGGACACCATCGCCGCTATAAATCTTTAATAACCGCGCACGTGACAGCAGGTATAATAAATGACACATCAAAAGTCGGCAGAAATTCCGAGAACAGCAGAAAAAAAAAAGAGAGAAAAAAAGATTGGGGGTAAAACTCTAAGGTAAAGATATGCTTAAGTTTGCGTGCACTCACTTTGGAAAATACTAGTGCACCCATTTCATTGAGTAAATTTGGCGATTAACCAAAACCGTATGTACGGGTTGGGTGCCATGGTAACCGCTGGCACAGCAGTCGATACGAGGGCAAAAGGCGATCCGCGGCTGCCTGTCAGCTTTTCTGTTTTCGCCCAGGGCCGGAAAAAGAGTTGTCCTTCCTTTCACCTTTCGATTTCGAACAAAAAACACCCCCTTTAGGCGATTGGTGCTGCTTTAGGGTCTCCCTTGGATACGCATTTCGATTTGTTTGTGAAATAACACAAATGGGGTTTTGATAGTTAGGGAGGGAATTCCCAAATATAAATTTGCTGATCACCGGTTTTTTTTCCCTTTTATTTTTTCCCTGCTGAGAGAGAAATGTAAATTATTTTAGTTTTCGAAAAGTCAAATAATTACCAGTTTCCGGAGTAATGCAAATTTTGCATCTCGAAGTTGTTGTAGAGTTATTACAGCTTAATACAATCTCAAATTTAGACTTACGGTTTCGTAATTTGATAATTTTTTTTCTTAACTTTCGAAGAGAAAAATGCTTATTGCTTTAAATGGTTTTGTAAAAAGTAATTGCCAGTTCAGGAGAAATGCAAATTTTGCATCAAGAAGTTGTGTTCGATTTATTAAAGCTGGATATCAGTGCATATTTCGCATTCAGATCACGAAATTTGACCACTATTTAGTAACCTTGGAAGATAGAAATGTAAATTATTTTGAATGGTTTTGTAAAAAGTAATTGCCAATTCCGGCGTAATGCAAATTTTGCATCTCGAAGTTGTTGTAGAGTTATTACAGCTTAATACAATCACAAATTTAGACTTATGGTTTCGTAGTTTGATCATTTTTTTCTTAACTTTCGAAGAGAGGAATGCTTATTACTTTAAATGGTTTTGTAAAAAGCAATTGCCAATTCTTACGTAATGCAAATTTTGCATCTCGAAGTTGTTGTAGAGTTATTACAGCTTAATACAATCTCAAATTTAGACTTATGGTTTCGTAATTTGATCATTTTTTTTTCTTAACTTTCGAAGAGCGGAATGCGTATTACTTTAAATGGTTTTGTAAAAAATAATTGCTAGTTCTGGAGAGATACAAATTTTGCATCAAGAAGTTGTGCTCGATTTATTAAAGCTGGATATCAGTGCATATTTAGCATTCAGATCACGACATTTGACCACTATTTCGTAACCTTGGAAGATAGAAAAGTAAATTATTTTAAATGGTTTTGTAAAAGGCAATTGCCAATTCCGGCGTAATGCAAATTTTGCATCTCGAAGTTGTTGTAGAGTTATTGCAGCTTAATACAATCTCAAATTTAGACTTATGGTTTCGTAGTTTGATCATTTTTTTCTTAACTTTCGAAGAGAGGAATGCTTATTACTTTAAATGGTTTTGTAAAAAGTAATTGCCAATTCCGACGTAATGCAAATTTTGCATTTCGAAGTTGTTGTAGAGTTATTACAGCTTAATATCAGCTCAAATTTATCGTTAAGGTTTCGTAATTTGACCATTTTATTCTTGTCTTTTTAAGAGAGGAATGAATGCATGTTACTTTAAATGCTTTTGTAGAAAGTAATTACCAATTCTGGAGAGATGCAAATTTTGCATAAAAATGTTACGGTACAGTTATTAAAACTGAATATCATTGCATATTTAGCATTCAGATCACGAAATTTAACCATTATTTCTTAACCTTTTAAGAGAGAAATGTAAATTATTTTAAATGGCTTTGTAAAAGTAATTGCCCAGAGTAATGCAAATTTTGCATCTCGAAGTTGTTGTAGTGTTATTACAGCTTAATATAAGCTCAAATTTAGCCTTCAGGTTTCGTAATCTGGCCATTTTTCTTCTTATCTTTCTAAGTGAGGAATGCATATTACTTTATATGGTTTTGTAAAAAACAATTACCAATTTCGGAGAGATGTAAATTTTGAATTAAAAGTTGTGGTAGAATTATTAAAACTGAATATCAGTGCATATTTAGCATTTAGATCACGAAATTTGATCATTATTTCGTAACTTTGGAAGAGAGAAATGTAAATTATTGTAAATGGTTTTGTAAAAAGTAATTGCCAATTCTGGAGTGGTGCAAAATTTGCATCTAGAAGTTGTGGTACAGTTAATACAGCTTATTATCAGCTCATATTTAGCATTTAGGTTTCGTAATTTGGCCATTTTTTCTTATCCTTCGTACAGAGGAATGTACAGATAGTTTTGTAAAAGTAATTAACCATTCCAGAATTACTTAAGCTTTGCTTCAAGAAGATGTTTATTTTATTGACAATGATCAGATTTGAAAATGTTAACTTCTTATTTATGCAATAGTTATTATAGAAGTATAGTGTATAATTTTAAATCTATGGTATGCTTAATAGTTTATATCACATAAATTGAAATTTTTAAAAAAATCGTGATTAAAATAAGAAAATCTGATTTAAATTTTAAAAAATCCGGTTTTATGGTTTAAGAAAAAATCATGATTTTTATACACCCTGCTTCTGTTAAAATCTGAGGGACCCAACAAGAAACTAATTTTTTTATACGCAGTTCTTCATGAATAATTTTATGTATAGCTACGGATCCAATGTTATGTTCCTTCTGTATCATTTGGTAGGTACAGCGATTAGCATCGATTAACATTTTTCGTACAGCCGAAGCATTCTCTGGCACTACAGCTGACAAAGGTCTTCCTGTGTGTTCTTTATCCACGAGGGAATTTCGACCTCTTCTAAATTCTGTAAAACATCTGAATACAGTGGCAAGAGATGGAGCTTCATTTCCATATGCTAATTGTAGATGTTGAGGGCATTCATCATCATTTAGCACCCCTTTAAAATCACAGAAAATCATAGCTCGATAATGCTCTCTCGTCAACTCCATTTTCTCTTCTTTCAAAATTTATTCTACGATAGCTGAATCGCAACTGTTGCCACAAATTATCGTCTGTGGACATAAAAGAGTTCAAACTTAAATATCCGACCAACGATTTTATTTTGTGCATATCGCCTGTTCCGGTTTCAAAAATTTCAGTTTTTTATTTTATTTGTTTTTTGTTGTTGTTGTTGTTGTGTGTGTGTGCATATCGTCTGCTCCTGCATAAAAAATTTCAGTGTTACCCTCGCATACTTTTTTTGTACATGGTATTTCACAAATAGAAAAAAAATAGCTAGACTCTTGAAATTTTAAATGCTATAAGCAACAAGAAAAAAGCTATACATTTAAAATACCTACAAAATGATATTCCTACACGACTCCTCCAACTTTCACATCAGCATAAAATGAAAAAAAATATTACATAAAAATAGCATAAAACATTACGCGTGGATACCCATGTTTAACATTTGTGATTGAGGAGCCAGGTTAAAGATAATTCTTCTGATTTCCTTTCATTTCGTTTTCGCGTAATTTAAATAAACATACCCCTGAATATCACATTCCAGTCCAGAAGGCATGCGATTCTTATCACACGCGTTTATCTTCGAGCATTTATTTTTGCAATTTAGCTAATTATTTGTTCATTTATATCTTTTATTCTTTTTCTCCGAAGGGAATAGATAGGAAGTGGTAGTAGCTGACAACAGCGGTGGCTGAAATTAATTGTCGTCGTTTTATTGTTTCGATGGTAGATTCATTAAATTTTTTTTCAGCTAAGGTGCTCTGCATGCAGTTGGTTTTTTTGCCGGTTTTAATCAACTGATATTCAATTTTATGGCGGTTGTTACTGGAACGGGATGCGAAACGTAATTAAACAGTAAAAGCATGTTATGTCCTTGTAAATTCGTAACAGGAATTGTGCTGTTTCCAGCAAGTTTCATTATGCTAAAAGTGCATAAAAATTAAGCTAAGGTAGTTTCTGATTAAAAAATACGTTTTTGTTTTATTTTTTGGCGTTATATTTTTATTACACCCGGGCACAAAATTTAAGGGATATATATATATATCTGTGGCCTGGTACAAGAAATGCCTGAGTCAGTTTTCTCCAAGATGACTTTGTTTGCTTGTGTCTCTTTAAAAACTATTATTTTTCAATGTACGAAGTGCCCAAGTCTGTACAATGGTTTAGAAAACACTTTTAAAGCATCGGACAGACTTGAGTACTTCTTACATTGAAAATAATATTTTTTTAAAGAGATATAAGCAAAAAAAGTCATCTTGGAGAAAACTGGCTTAGGCACTTCTTGTACCAAGACACACACACACACACATATATATATATATATATATATATATATATAGTATCCTTTAATAATAGTAATTAAGTGATACCATGTATTTTATCAAATTAAATACTTAAAAATAAATAAAATCCAATGAATTGCAATTATATTAACTTTTAATATATAGTTTTTTTATATAATTAAAGTCAACTGGGACATAATTGTTTTATTTACACGTTTTTCTTAATGACATTTTCCCCCAATGTGTTTTTAAGTAATGATATTTATGTCTATAAAGGATACTTTTACAATCTGAAGTTTTGTTTGAAAAAAAATTTAATTCAGAATTCAGAAACTCAGCATGTCTGTTTTTTTATATATTGCGCCAAACCAATTGTCTGTTATAAAATTTTTTACCAATTTAGCACAAAAGAAAGCTTCAAAATAACGTCTTTAGGATTTATAAAAATTTCAATTAAAAATCTTTAATCACATTAAAAAGCACAAAAAAAATTTTTGGAGATGATTTTTGCTTGGAAATTAGAACACAGAAACTGCTGTAGCAAATCCTTAAATTAGCCTTATTTTTCCATTCATTTGCTGGCGCAAAGGGCAAAGAACATCATATTTTTTTTCAGCGCACCTTTTACTAAAGAAAAAATAGTTTCCGAATTTTTTTTCGCCATTAAACATCCTGCAGACTGTTTAATGAAGACAGAACAAAGGAACGTTTAAAAAAAAATTCACGGAGACAATTTGCGAGGAATTTTCAATATGTCCTTTTAAAAATGGCGACCAGTAAAAAAATACATTCGAAGATAAACAGACATTAGGAAAAGATGTCAAGCAGGTTAAGCATAGACAGTACAGAATAAAGTATATTGTAAAGGAAATGTAATCATCTTTATATATAAAACAGTTCCGTGACTGACTGACTGACAGATAATGCACAGACCAAACCGCTGGACCTAAAGGGCTGAAACTTTGCATGGCGATTCTTCTTATAGTGTAGGGGTGCACTAAGAAAGAATTTTGGAAAATTCTTCTTAGATCTTTTAAAATTAAATTAACCTGCCTAGTAATTTTTAAAAAGTTTCCATTTAAAATAATAATCTGAGGATTATAAAATTTATATCACGAGAAAGATCATAAAAATTCCTTTAAAATGTAATCTTTTTCAAATCTTTACCTCCATTTTTTGATTTTTGGTGAATTTTTAAAGATTAATTGTTAGAATTTAATTTATTAAATGCTGATCACGAGATTTCTTTTCTTTTTGTGATACTTTAAATTAATTTTGCATCACGTGCATAACAACGAAATAAATTGAGAAAAAAATATTGAAATACGGTAGAAGAAAAAAATGAACCACTAGACTAATCGAGATGGAAGTTTTTTAAGAATTTAATTCAAATTAGTATGTTTTATGGATATTAACCCTACACTGCATGGTGAGTCATATATGAATCATACCATTTTCGACTAAGCTGAAACCAAAATATTTAATATTTGCCGCTACTGCATAGCTTACCGTATCTGCCTCAATCCGAACTACCTTTTATCACTTATTTTTGCTAGTAGACGGCAGCACATACGCAATTTTATGTCCTTATGTTTAGCTATTCTGTTGTCTGAATGATTTTTGGAATTCCACGTGGTTAAGCTGTATTTATAAACTGAAAAAGACTATTAAACAATGGAAAAAATATTCAGTGTATAGCTGCAAGATAAGTCTAATCACACGTTATGATATTTTTCAATTTGAGCGATTTTATATTTATGTTATGAACAGTAATAGGTATGATTCATATGTGCATCTTTATGCATTGAGGGGATCACTATTGAATTCTGTCGTCAATATCAATTCTTTGCCGTACAACTGGTTATGCCTCTAATTTTGAAATTTACACTGTTTGTGAGCATGACCCAAGGAAAAGATTGCCTGAAGAAGTTGATCTCGGAGCTTCAAGTAATATTGTGGTACGATTGTGCAGAAACATTCCTAGAAATAAGAACTACTAATTCTATTTTGATAATTACTATAATTCTCCCCAACTTCAATATTATATGGCTAAACAGGGTATTTTCAGCATTAGTACAGTCAAACGAAATCGTGTTCCAGGATGCAAGCTCACTAATAATAAATAGATGTCGAAACAACCTCGAGGCACAAGTGAGGAATATGTCACATTACATGATAATATAGAAATTTCAAATATTTCATGGAAAGACAACAGAAACGTCATGTTTCTATCAACATACGTCGGAGTTAACTCAGTAGAGAAAATAGACAGATACGACAGAAAGATTAAAACAAAAGTTAGCATTGACTGTCTAGCTGTAGTAAAACACCATAACAAGCATATGGGTGGTGTAGACATGTTGGACAGTCTAATCGGGCAGTACAAAATAACTCTGTACCATAAATCTGTGCCTGAATAAAGAAAGAAAATGTTTTAAAATATTTCACGAGACTTAATACCGCTATTTTATTTTACTATATGATTGTAAATTGTGTTATCTAAGTTTATAGTAAATTCCTTTAGAAAGATTTGAATTGTCATTTTAGTGTAAGAATTATTTTTAGCGTTTTCTCAAAATGAATTTTTTCATCATTTTTCTTAACGCAATATATCCTATTATAAAAATTTACGCTTAAATTGCCTTAAAATTTTGCATACTTTATCTATATATATATATTTATAAAGGGAATAGAGTATGCTCATGATTGCAGAATGATTATTTTGTTGTTTACATTGGTATAAATTGCAAGTGACAATGAATTTTTAGTGATTTTTATGAACATCAGTACTTTAAGTGCTACAAACTCTGAGATAGAGATAGTTTGATCTTGAGAATAGTCTACTCCCAACAGAATGTCATTATCTTCATTCTACAATTTATAAAATGGAAATATATTTATTTGTTTTTGAGTTATCATGTATTGTAGAATGTCAAATTTTCACTAATTTTTTCCAGCTTTTCCCCCCTGAAAAAATTATTTTAATGTGAAAGCTAAATTTTTTATATATTTTTTCAAGTTTTAACTTAAATGCCATCATAAAAAATAGATAAAAAGTCAAAATAAAAAAAATTCAAAAAATCACCTCCGAAGGTGTACGGATACCTTAATGCATGATGATTCATATATGAATCAAACCGAATTTTTTCTATAAAATAAAAATTTGAAGAATATCATTTTTTTCAATATTTTGTCCAATCTATTTGATTAAAAATCTATCACCAAAAAAAGTTTTGTTTGATTTTAAAAAATCATGCAGTGTAGGGTTAAACATAAATATATATATATATATATTTTTTTTTTTTTTTGGGGGGGGGGCATTAATTGCATACATTGACCATTGTATTTATTACAAATATATATATATATTTTGGCATTAATTGCATACATTGACCGTTGTATTTAATTTGAATGTATAGCGAAGCACAGGTATTCAGCTAGTCTTAGATATATCCAGATTTAAAATAAAAATAAATAATAATATTTAATAAAATAATAAAATAATAAATAATTATATAATCATAATAATATTTATTTGATTACAAAAGTTTCGTAGTATATTTCAAGCGAAATGAAAATATGCTTTTTTTTGAGAAATTTTAATCTCGGATACTTTTAACTGTAACTGTCTGTGAAGCACAAATCGCAACTTATTTTAGTAAAGGTTTTATTCATTTTTGTTAGTCTGGCTTCGTAATGTTGGAATGAAAATGCTGTGGTATCCGTTATTTTAACAACTGCGCATTGCGATACCAAGTTAATTGTATTTTCTTGTGCACTTTGGTAAGCTTCCGGTTATTTTATACATCTGTAGCAAACTCATAATAATTTTTATTTTCAAAAATGGCATCAATACATATAAAATATCACTTAGCAACACGCTTATTACATTGCCTGAACTCGCGTATATGAAGTACATGGGATATGCAGTAATTTGATTCTAAAAGTTTCATTGCGTGTTTCATGCCAGGAAATAAAAAAAAATGTGGTTCATTAGAGAATTTTGATTCCATGAAACTGAAATGTATAATTTTCAGAAAATCCTGGAAAATTCCGGGAAAAAATCTCCTTTTTTTAATAAGAACTCTGAATGATGAAAGCATGCTGTATAATTACCTCGAAGTAATGAAAATAAACTCTTAATTTCCTGATATTAACTACGAAGAACAGGCACATTTGACAAGAACTGCTATCTAAAATACGAAAACAAAATATTTCTTGACAGCAAGGTAGAAAAACAGATGATTGTACCAGAACTGAGTGAGAAAAAAAATTGCTGAATTATCGATTACGTTTTAGAGGTAATCCGAAAAATTATTAGAAAAATTCTGAGAAGCACAATTTTTGATTTTTTTTAGATAGAACATAATAAATCAAAAGTTTTTTTAAAAAAAGTGATAAATTGAGTAAGAAAAAAACTGTTGAAGTTTCAGCTATGTTTTGGAGGTAAGCCGAAAAATTGTTAGAAAAACCTTACGAAGCACAATTTTTGATTTTTTTAGATGGAATACTCGTATAAATCAGAACTTTTAGATAAATGAAATGATTGTAGCAGAATTGAGTGAGAAAAAAAATTGTTGAAGTATCAACAATGTTTAAGAGTTAATCCGGAAATTAATTGAAAAAAATTAAGAAATATGATTTTTAATTTTTTCAGATACAATATAAATGAGAAGTTTTAGAAAAAAAGAGATTATTGTAGCAGAATTGAGTAAGAAAAAAGTGTTAAAGTATCAACTATATTTTAAATGTAATCAGAAAAAATAATAGAAAACCCTAAGAAGCACAATTTTTTTTAGATGGGATACAAATCAGAAATTTTTGAATAAAGAGATGATTGTAGCAGAATTGAGTAGTAAATAAATTTGATGAAGTATCAATAGTGTTTTAGAGTGAATCCGAGAAATCATTGAAAAAGATTAAGACGTCCAATTTCTTATTTTTTTTCACATAGAATATAAGTGGGAAGTTTTAGAAAAAAAGAGATTTGAGCAAGAGAAACAATTGTTGAAGTATCAACTATGTTTTAGAGATAATCCGAAAAATTATTGAACAAAATTTAGAAGCACAATTTTTGATTTTTTTTATATCAAATATAAATATGCTTTTCTGTTGCCATTTTTTAATCTCATATATTTTATATTATTAGGTACAAAACTAAATGTGCGATGGAAAAAACATTTAAGATTTTGCTTTGTAATTATTTAATTGGAATATCTTTATTTAAATGCGTAAATGCCCGGTCACTTTTGAGAGGCATTGTATTTCTGATTAGATAATTATTATTCTCACGATCACAACAATGGTAATTAGAAGTAAATTTCTATAGTAATCCGACGCGAAGTAAAAGCACTTATCATTTTGCTTTGTAATTATTTAATTGAAATATATTTATAAAATACGTAAATGTCCGATCATTTTTGTGAGACATTGCATTTCTGATTAAAGAAATGCGATTCTCATGATCACAACAATGGTAATTAGAAGCAAATTTCTCTAGTAATACTACATGAAGCAAAAACACTTATCATTTTGCTTTGTAATTATTTAATTGAAATATCTTTATAAAACCCGTAAATGTTCGATCACTTTTGTGAGATATTGTATTTATGATTAGAGAAATGTGATTCCCATGATCACAACAATAGTAATTAGAAGCAAATTTCTATAGTAATACTACGCGAAGCAAAAACAATTATAATTTTTCTTTGTAATTGTTTAATTGAAATATCTTTACGTAAATGTCTGATCGCTCTTGTGAGGCATTGTATTTCTGATTAGATATTTATGATTCTCACGATCACAACAATGATAATTAGAAGCAAATTTCTATAGTAATCTGACGCGAAGTAAAAGCACTTATCATTTTGCTTTGTAATTATTTAATTGAAATATATTTATAAAATACGTAAATGTCCGATAATTTTCGAGAGACATTGTATTTCTGATTAAAGAAATGCGATTCTCATCATCACAACAATGTTAACTAGCAGTAAATTTCTGTTGTAATACGATGCGATGCAAAAACACTTATCATTCTACTTTGTTATTATTTAATTGAAATATCGTTATAAAATGAATAAATGTCCGATCACTTTTGTGAGACATATTTCTGGTTAGAGAAATGTGATTCTCACGATCACAACAATGGTAACCAGCAGCATATTTCTAACAGTAATCCTATGCGATGAAAAGCAGTGAAACACAACCAATTAATTCACTTAACCGTCATAAAATATTCCAAGGGAGTTATTCACTAAGTTCTGGTACTCTTTGTCATTTCCCCCTAAATATCGTGTCCCGTGTGGACAATATATCAAGGCAAATAGTGAAATCAGCACCATAACAAAAGAAATATGCTGGTCTCCGTTCAAAACATGACGAGAGAAGGCTTTCTCGGTAATGAATTCAGATTTGTCATTCCAATTTAAGCCTTGCAGATCGATTTTCTTTACCCTCCTTAGTTTCTTTAACCCACCAGCTGCTATTATAGCGTCGGGTTGGTTTTCTAGAGTATCTGAACAGCGGGGAACGTTATTTCTCCCTGAACGAATGACCCTTAATTATGTATTTGAATACAGACGTTAGAGGAGACGTTATTTCCACAACTATGCCTCTAGGGAGCAATGCATCTAAGAAATGCGAATCACTCTAAATAATATTGCGCCTAGGGAATGTTTTATTTCCTATTCGCGTTTCCAGCAACTTGTGAGTTAATAAACAAACATTTTCTAGTTCAGTTATTTTTATTTATTTATTTTGTAATGCATCACAAGTCTCCTCTCGGTAAACCTATACAACATATGAACTTCACCTGCGAGTTTATACAGATAAATATAAACACCTGCGGCTGGAGAATTAGAGGGTATTTAAGATGAAAATTTCAGAAAATGTCGGTGTATAGATAAATTTAATAATTATCATTTTAAGTGTATTGAGCTGAAAGGTTTATGACCGGTTTGACATCTACAATTACACGATGTATCGATGAAATAAATTAATATTATTTTAAGCGTGTTTAAGCTGAAAGGTTTATGACCGAAGCGACATGTAAAATTAGACGGTGTAACGTTAAAATAAATAAATACTATTTTAAGAGTGTGTAGCTGAAATATTTATGTCCGAAGTGACATATACAATTAGACGATGCATCTATAAATTAAATAAATATTGTTTTAAGTGCGTTTGGCTGAAATATTTATGACCAAGTGACATGTACAATTAGACGGTGTACCGATAAAATAAATAAATATTATTTTAAGTGCGTTTAGCTGAAATATTTAGGATTGAAGTAACATGTACAATTAGATGGTCTATCTATAAATTAAATAAATATTCTTTTAAGTGCGTTTGGCTGAAATATTTATGACTGAAGTAACATGTACAATTAGACGGTGTATCGATAAAATAAATAAATATTATTTAAAGTGCGTTTAGCTGAAATATTTATGACCAAGTGACACGTACAATTAGACGGTGTACCGATAAAATAAATAAATAATATTTTAAGTGCGTTTAGCTGAAATATTTAGGATTGAAGTCACATGTACAATTAGACGGTCTATCTATAAATTAAATAAATATTCTTTTAAGTGCGTTTGGCTGAAATATTTATGACTGAAGTAACATGTACAATTAGACGGTGTATCGATAAAATAAATAAATATTATTTAAAGTGCGTTTAGCTGAAATATTTATGACCAAGTGACATGTACAATTAGACGGTGTATTGATAAAATAAATATTATTTTAAGTGCTTTAGTTGGAAGATTGATGACCGAAGTGATATGTACAATTAATTAGACGTATCTATCAATTAAATAAATATTAGTTTAAGTGCGTTTGGCTGAAATGTGTATAACTGAAGTGACATGTACAATTAGACGGTGTATCGATAAAGTAAATAAATATTATTTTAAGTTCTTTCATCTGAAAGATTTATGACCAAGTGACATGTACAATCAGACGGCGTATCGATAAAATAAATAAATATTATTTTAAGTGCGTTAACTGAAATATTTTTGATTGAAGTGACATGTACAATTAGCCGGCGTATCTATAAAATAAAAAAAAATATTATTTTAAGTGCGTCTAGCTGAAATATTTATGGCCAAAGTGACATGTAAGAATTAGATGGAGTATCTGTAAAATAAATAAATACTATTTTAAGTGCTTTTAGCTGAAAGATTTATGACCGAAGCGACTTGTACAATTAGACCATGTATCGATAAAATAAATAAATAATATTTTAAGTGCGTTTAACTGGAAGGTTTGTCAACGAAGAAACATGGTGGTTGAGAGCTTTGACTGAATTGTCCCGGTATGCTGAATATGGTAGGTTCCCTTCTAGATTTTTTCATATTTATTTCTCATTACTAGAAAATTATGAATGAAAATAATGGGAGAAATTGCATTGTTACACAGTTTGATAGCAAAATCATAGTGTGACTTGAGGTATTTGTATATGTGTGTATTTTGGGAGGAGGTCTAGGATTCTCCGATCTGTCTAGAAATCCTAATGTTCCGGTTCGATAATAAAACTAGGCATAATAATAATAATAATAATAATAATAATAACAATAATAATAATAATAATAATAATAACAATAATAATAATAATAACAATAATAATAATAATAATAATTTATGAGTTATTTACAAGTGAAGAATAATTATTTAATTTTTGAAATGTGTTTATTATCATAATAATTATTTTTTCTAAGCAAGTATCAACCTATATTGTTATTATATTATTATTATTATAGATTATTTACTAGTTAAAAAATAGTATTGAATTTTTACATAATTATCATAATCACTATTGTCATTTTTTTCTGTAAGAAAATCAACATTTATTGTCCTAAAATTAATAATTAATTAGTAATCTCTAAGTGAAAAATCAGTATTTATTTTTTCACATAAGCGTTATCTGGTAAACATTTTTACTATTGTTAGTTATTTACAAGAAAATAAATATTATTATAATTTTTCCGGGTCTATGCTTGGAGAGTTCTTAAACCTCTTCCTGGTTTCCTCCCTGTTTTATTTTAATGCCATTCTTGTTACAAATCCCTATGGAAATATTAGCAACTCCCATAGTATAAATGTCAATCACGAAAGTGTTAACTCAAAGAGTTCCTAGTTCAGATTTCTAGAAAATCCGGAAGTTTTCTTCCCAGCATTCTCATTATAGCGAAGGTAGAGGCGCATTTACAGTTAGAGGAATTGATCAGAAATCCTTACGATGTCAATTCCATGTGAATCTGTGTTTCCAGAAACAGTTTAGATTAAAGTAAAGCTTTATAATTTAAAAGATTATTATAGTCCATTTAAATTTTTTGAGGGGGAAAAACATCAGGCTCATTTTTATATAAGTTTGATAATTTTTAGTAAAATTGAATTTTTAAAAATAAATTTCAGGGAGTCCGCCGAATTGAAAGGAGAATTGTAGTTCAGGAACTCAGTCCTGAGGTCAAACACACATGTCGGGACCTTGCTTTTAAATCTAAAATTGATGCGTGCTTTAAATTTGTAAAGTAATTAAAACACGTAGTGGCTTTTGAAATTGAATTCAGTCAAATGTTCAACTGTGCAGTAGTCATTCAGTACAGTTTTTTATAAAATGTAACTGTCACACTTATCACCGTAAAATTTTCGGTGTTAATTTTTCCCGTAATTAAATTATTAAGTAATTAACGAGAGATACTTTCCCATACATTGCATATACTGCAGTTCTGTGTTCATCAATAACTGTTATTGGTGAGTCGTATGTATTTTTTATAAAATTTTTTTACAAAACTGATTCATTTAAATTTCGAGTCTTCACGCTTTGTGATTATGAGAAGCAGGGGTCCGTATCTTTCACCATATTGTCAAAATGGTCCACGACACCAATAAGGCTAAGAACAATTGTGTTATACGATTAATCTTACGATTGGTAAGCATTTATTTTATTAGTTTATCACCCGACACCTTTACATAGGCATCATTTTTCGTAAAAAAAGAAAAATATATATAGTTGTGCATAAGATGCAATGAATTCCTGAACATCGACTAAATCTTGCGCAGCTACAAAAACAAAACAGAACATAACAGAACAGAACACAGAACATTACAAAGCAGAACATTACAGAACAGAACACAGAACAGAACTGAACAGAATAAAACAAAAAAAACCAAACGCATTATAATATTCAAATGTCCTGATAAATGTCTTGATGAGTTCTCTAAAAACATGTGTATCCAAAATTTACTTGAAATTCCCCGCAGTTACAAAAACAGAAAAGAACAGAAAAGAACATAACAGAACAGAACACAGAAAATTACAAAGAAGAACATTACAGAACAGAACACAGAACAGATCTGAACAAAATAAAACAAAACAAACGCATTATAATATTCAAATGCCCTGATAAACAATAAATAGGAGTTAAACTCTAAAAACACGTGTTTCCAAAATTTACTTGAAATTCTCCGCAGCTACAAAAACATAACAGAACAGAACACAGACCATTACAAAGCAGAACATTACAGAACAGAACACAGAACTGAACAGAATAAAACAAAACAAAACAAAACAAACGCATTATAATATTCAAATGCCCTGATAAACAACAAATAGGAGTTCTCTAAAAACACGTATTTCCAAAATTTACTTGAAATTCCCCGCAGTTACAAAAACAGAAAAGAACATAACAGAACAGAACACAGAAAATTACAAAGAAGAACATTACAGAACAGAACACAGAACAGATCTGAACAAAATAAAACAAAACAAACGCATTATAATATTCAAATGCCCTGATAAACAATAAATAGGAGTTAAACTCTAAAAACACGTGTTTCCAAAATTTACTTGAAATTCTCCGCAGCTACAAAAACATAACAGAACAGAACACAGAACATTACAAAGCAGAACATTACAGAACAGAACACAGAACTGAACAGAATAAAACAAAACAAAACAAAACAAAACAAACGCATTATAATATTCAAATGCCCTGATAAACAACAAATAGGAGTTCTCTAAAAACACGTATTTCCAAAATTTACTTGAAATTTTCCACAGCTACAAAAACAGAACAGAACAGAAAAGAACATAACAGAACAGAACAAAGTACAAAGCAGAACATTACAGAACAGAACTGAACAGAATAAAACAAAACAAAACAAAACAAAACAAACGCATTATAATATTCAAATGCCCTGATAAACAACAAATAGTCCTCTAAAAACATGCGTTTCCAAAATTTACTTGAAATTCTCCGCAGCTACAAAAACAGAACAGAACAGAAAAGAACATAACATAACAGAACACAGAACATTACAAAGCAGAACATTAGAGAACAGAACACAGAACAGAACTGAACAGAATAAAACAAAACAAAACAAACGCATTATAATATTCAAATGCTCTGATAAACAACAAATAGGAGTTCTCTAAAACATGTGTTTCCAAAATTTACTTAAAATTCACTAGAGTACCAATACACAAAGCCTAAAATGATGTAAAAAATAACTCTTTTTCCATGCAGGGAAAGAAAAATAATTTCCATGAAGTGAAATAACACATTCTGGGCTGTTTCAAACTTGTTGCCATCGTATTACAATAACAATGATTTTCAGGAATCGCCAGAGTCGATTGATATATTATCTCCAGCGCATGAAACGTATCAGAAAAGGAAATCAATATAAAAATCGAAAAAATATGCTAATTTCGAGCATGCTAATGATCGCAACGCTTCTCTGTAATGAACCAAGCAGTTGTGATGCTAATCGAGATCAAAATTTTGGATTTATTTATTTCTTAGAGGCAAATAATAAACTGCTGTGCGAGCTAATAGCTTTCCTGCATGCTAGGTTTTAAAGAACCGGAAACACTTTAAAAAATGTTTTAATCTAAGAAAACAAAAGGTTGAGTTGATACAAAGATATGTTGATTCCCTGGAGTTAAAACCTTTATTGAAAGATTTTTTTTAACAATTTTTTTCTCTTTTAAGAGACATTTATTTGAGATAATTTTCCTCTTTGTATTCGTGGGTAATGGACCGTCATCTGTACGTTGCCAACAAAGCCAGAGAAAAAAAGCGCATAAATGCGAATAATGTATAAGTGGAATTTAATTTAGAGTAGGGAAAAACCACGTCAAAAGTTTTTTTCTTCGTAATAGCATAGAAAGTAAATAAATGAAACAAGCATTTTAATTCATTTTTTTAATTGAAATTTATAATTTTTCTGGGCTATATTGCATGACTTGAAACCCCATATTTGTATATTAATTTGCATTAAAATGCATTCCATATATGTTGAATCTTTATAATTAAAATATTTTTGAAAGACTTCAAAAGTTGTAATATCTTCGATGCCCATAAAACAGTTTAATATATTGGTATGTTGGGATTTTCCGAAGTGCTGAGTGGAGGCGTCTTTGTTCAGGGTTATGATCCCTTTTTCCGATTTCACATTTAAAATAGATCATTCCTCCATTTCAAACTGCTGTCTGATCCTTTAGCCTGTTCAATCTTTTCGTATGTAGTTACCAGCAATGACGTCATTCTGGCATTTTGTTTGTACCTGCAACTTCTTGTTATATTTTAAAGGGCCCACAGTTTGCGTTGTTAGAAAAAATTGAATATCTCTCTTTCTCCATCAAAGAAATACACGAAAAATTAAATTTAAGCGGATTTCAATAAGATATTACATTAGTTATGCATCATTTATTTTTACTGAAGTGTTTTAGGGATTTGGAAGTTTATTTTAACCGAGAGAAATGTACAACCGATCAACTTATAAACTGTTACTGCAGTTTTAAATATCTCCTTTGTTTAACTTTTTTATTTCCCGGTTTTTTCAATTTCAACAGAAATATATATCTCATCGGGAAGAAATTAGGGAAAATGTCTCTTCCTTTCCCTTTCAACATAAAGGGAAAAAAGAACTGGCCTCTAATTAATACATAAGAGACAATTGATCTTAATATGCAAAAATTACTCAACATGATAATCGCATTTACGTTTTTTGTTTGTCAATGATGTTGTCAATTTCGAAAACGATGTTCATTGGTTGTTACGCCTCAAGACATCATTTTTGATAACTCCGAAAATCAAGACCTTATAGACAGTGGGTATCTGACATCAAGAATGTCACTGCGCAATCGCAGTAGATCTTTTGAAGTGGTAAAAATCTACTGCCCACATGTATTGTTAGTATTTACAAACATGCCCATGGTCTATAGACGCCCAAAGTTGTCTATTTTTCCCGAAACCCCACAAGCTCTTGGAAAACACAGCTGCGTGTTTTCAAGGAATGTGTTGTTCGGTTCCACCAGTTTCGGAACCCGTGGGGGAATTAAAGACCGTTTCCCTCACAAGACAAACCACTAAAGCTGTCAACTTAACGTTTCGAAATGTAATAAAGTTCGGCGTCTCAAGAAGAACTGTCAGCCGATAATCTGGCGGCTTCTCCACCCCTTCTGAAAAATCCAGACATTGGGAGAGACGCTTCATAGATTCCGCACAGTGTAGACGTGTTTTTCCTAGGCTCCTGTGTTTTTGGGCTGAGAATGGGCCCTGGAGCGTGTATTTGTGAATCTGCACGTAAAATTGAGTGAATTGTGTCGAAAGTGTTTAATGTTTAATTCTTTTTGTAAATAAATCTTGTTATGTTTTGTTTTAAAAATTTGGCTTTCGTTTTAATTAGAACTCTGTCTTTCTTTGGTATGGATCAATAGTAGTAAAAATTTAAAAATGCCTCAGAGAGTAACCAGCCTTGTCGTGATGCCACAATGTCAACTGTGACAACAGACTGACAACATGACAACAAATTTAATAAAACTGTCAACAAAAGTCTGACAACAAATTTAGAGACAAATTTTTCTTCTTCTTTTGGGGATGTTTCCAAAGTTGACATCATTTTCTGGGTAGTGGCGTATGTTTTGGCAAGACTTGAAAACGAGATGGAGGCTTTTGAGGCAGCAAGGATATTTAGAATCTCATCTAGTGACGTCAGACATCCCTGACTCTGATCTATCATATACAGGATTACATAATTTATCGTGAATCTTACGTTAAAAAAATTGAAATCATAAATTCTTTTTATTTTCTCTTTACATGGTTAAGTGTTTTGTATATATGATAGGGGAAATAAGGGGAAGGATAAAGAACATACCTAAATGAGGCACAGGTGCAAAAAAAAACAAACAATTTAAAATGTTTCCACGTATAAGTTGTTGTTGTTGCTAATGCCCCCTGACCGGAATTATTCTAGACCAGGTCCATATAGGCTTCAGGGGTACGGCTCCGGTTTATAGAGACACCACAAGGGTCGGAGTCTGATTTAGCCAGGTGCCACTTCAATTTTGATAAAGCAACTCCAAAGGGCGACATCTGGGGGGATCCAACCCTTTCCCACCTTCACTGACCTCATAGAGGACTTTCCAGTCTATGGATTTAACGAGCCTATATAAATTAGTGTAAGTTCTCATGCCCATGGTTCATGCAAAGGCGAAATGCATTTCTTATCCAAACATACCACAAGAAGAATTGTTGAAACTTGTATTCTTTTCACGTGATTGACAGCGTTTATTATTTTTTTTTCAGTCTCAAAACAGTTGAGTTTATTTGTAACACTTGTTTTCCCTTCCACGACCTTTCCGACGTGTTTATCTTTACTACCCTGCGAAGCTCTTTACAATGTGCAATTACCAGTTGAGTTAGTATCTGTTTTATACTATTTCTGTTCCGGCGGCGCCAGATTTCATTCAGGATCGAAAAAAAGGGAGGACAGAATAAGAATAGAAGGTTAAAAGGAGAGATTGATCGTTCACACCGTCGTTTTGCAGCTGCCAGGATGGCAGACGACAATCACGTGGGCTTTTTAATCTTTATCGTATTCAGAGATCTGCATTCTCTTCGTTGCTAATTGCTTCTGCTGAGTTTATAAGCACAACTACTGCAATTGTTTGCTTTAAGATTTCTTTTAAACAGTGAATTGCGACACCTTTATATGAAATCAAGAGTTCATCCTTAAATGTTTTTGAGGTTCTAATACTATTGGATTTCTCTCTGATATAATGCGTAAATTCTTACACTAACAGTTGGATCAGCTCCGAAAGTTGATAGGTTATGAAATATTCATGTTGATTTTGATTGTTCAGGGGCCATTTTTTTTTAGGCGGGTGTTTGTTAGCTTCCACCACCTGGGTTAAAATTCGGCTGCGGTTGAATCATCATAGTGAGTGACCTTGGTTCACCTACTGGGTTCTTCCATACTAGCATAGTCAACAGATTTCGAGGGGTATACGGGCAAGTGTCCTTTGGATTGCTGCCCGCCGCGTTGTAAACAAAGCTTTGATCGAGTGCTCAGAGATCCGCATCTTGGACTGATGTATTGTTTTGATAAGAGGTTTCGAGTCTGCACACGAAAACATTTGCTCGGCTCTGTCACGGTACTGAGAGTTTACAATGCATGTTTGTGCATGTAAGAGATCTACCACCGGTGTCATCTGGTTGATTAGTTGCCTAAACGTAAAGATATCCCGCCGATGCAGCGCCATCGAAGTCTTATTCTGTGAGTCCCATACAGCTGGTGTAAGCTGTTCCTGGGAAACGAAATGCGTCCACCAAGAACCATTCTGGAGCTAGAAACGGCTCTAGAGCAGTAGTGGGACTATTTCCACCACGCTGAACGTTAAGTTACAGTTTCACAGAAAACATGGTAGTAGTTTAGTAATAGTGTATAATGTAATGTCAAAAACAACCGACAATGGCGGAGGTGCCAAATGTATGTAAAACGATAAACTAAAAGAGTTATTCAAACCAACCCATCACCGACTGCCAAGCAACCAATGTGGGAAAGTAAATAAATTAAGCTTAACATGAACGAAACATTCTTACTTCCAGTCTTCTTGTAGCATGGTGTCACCGCAGTGCGAGGTATTCCAAATCATAACTAATTAGAATCAAAATACATTTCACTTGTAGCTATTTATTCCAATTTTCACGAAACGTGGAGTAGAACAAACGTTGCAAAATGGCAGCGATTCACTCAGCGGCATCGACGAAGGGAGAACTGGTCCCAAAATAAATAGCAAATACGTTTAGAAGAAATTACTTGAATTCACAATGGGAGGACCTTCCTTGTGCAAAGCCCTCGCTAAAATATTTCTTGTTGAAAACTATAAAGCTTGAGAAGCCGCTTCTTAAAATTTGGCTTTAAATTACACGAAAAGAAACGTGCTAGTTGTTAAAGTTACCGAAACTGAATTCTAAACTTAGACCGTCGCCACTTCAGAAAAGCGAAAAACCCAACCAAGTGAAACACTGCCATCTGTGGGTGAACACAAATAAAACATATACAAATTATCAATGAAAAAGTTTTTTAAGTCCAAACACATGGGAAATTGGCGGGAGACTTGCGTGGCTTCAAGAAGTAAACGCGTTTACCAGAATTTTTCAAGTCTTTCTTTCTACAAAACTCTGGGTATTTTCTTTTACAAAATAAATAATTCCATCATTTAAGTTTTTTTTCTTAATTTTTTTTTTGGTAATTCCATTACTTTATTCGACAAGCACACGAAGTTTCATCGTATTCCTACCCTTTGTTCGTGGAATATTCAAAACTATGGAGGTTACGTTTCGAATCCCAGTGCAAAATGAAGTGAATTAGTGCACAAAAATAAAGCAAGTCAACACAAAATGAAGTTTATTGACATAAAAATTCAATCCTCTGAAGGACTAAAGTTTGACGACCCGTATTTCATTCATCGTTTACGTACACGTATGCATATGTACATGTACATACAACAATAAGACTGAGGTTTTATTTCAGATATGAGTCTGCATTATAGATAATTAAACATAAATCATGGTTGCAAAAAGAATCAACATCTTTGGAAGATATTTGAACCTATGTGAGAGAAGTCAATGAACCCATCCAATAAATCTTTTCTTTCCACTGTAGAGACTACGATCTATCGTGCGATTGCAAATGTTTCGATTTAACGACGCTCGGGGTTTTCCTCAGACATGGGTTCATAGTTCAAGTGTCCCGTCTGCCTTAAAGGAATGATACAAGAATTTATCCAACGGCTCTGAGTCTCAAGACCATTTGTTGATTTCGAATTCGCGACTGTCGTCTTACACAAGGCGTAATTTCCTCGTGTACTGAATACAACGGCCTTTCGGTGATGCTGTAAGAGGCTGAGCTGAGTTGGGGCTATATATTTGGAAGTTCTCCAGGAATCCCAAACAGCTTTTTTTCAGGGAGAACTTTAGAAGCCAGCTTAAGTAGACTGGAATTTATCTGTTCTTGTTTAGAACCTAGATGACAAATAAAAGAAAAGGGAATTACGGAATGAAAATGTATGCGCTCGAAAGGAAATATATATTTTGACACCGCCTTGTAGAAAGGAGCCAAATAGGGCCAAATCTTTTATACGATTGGTTTTTAAATTAATCAGATCTAAAGCGATTGGACAAGTCGATTTCTTCCGTGACAAAGAGTGTTTAAATATTAGTATTAAGCAAGCGGGATTTTATTTAAATGCTAGAAAAGCCTATTAATACCAATGATTTGATTTACTATAGTATTTTTAAGTATGGATTTTTATGATAATCTAAAATAAAGTTCGGAAACATTATAATATGAAATCCATTATAAGGTTTTTTTTAATCATATCTGATACAAATTTAATTTTGTTCTCTACTTAAAGAGAAATTTCAAGTCTGGAAAATTATATGAAAGATTCAGAGTTACGTGGTATGTACTCAAGGTAGGTAAGAGAACAAATTTTGGCTCATTCATCACGGCTTTTGTTTGTATGTTATATAACACTCATATATCGGTACGAATTAAATTCATCTGTAATGTTTATTTTTGTAATAATGTAAAAACAAATAGTTTACAATGCTTTATGCATTACCTCCTTGGGGAATACGATTTTCTTTATTCATTGAGTAAATCATAGTTATGGAGAGATGCAATATTTAAAGTCTATGCAACCGAAAAATGTATGTATATATATATGTGTATGTATGTATGTATATGTATATATTGTACCAAATCCGAACGACGGGAAGATATTTTAAAAAGTGAATTTCAAATACAGAAATAAATATGCCAGTTACCACAAACTGAAAAATAGAAATTTATAAAATATTAAATCTTCAGTACACTTTTAACAACTTGCAGAAGAGTAGACAGAATAATATCGTTGAATCTTCGCTGGAAGCTGAACAATTCCAGCACCTAAGAACTTTTCTTTAACAAAGTGGAATTCAGATATAAAAATTAATCACAATATAACAGTTATTAAAAAGTAGCATACAACCTCAACTTCCTTTCCTCTAAGGACCTTGTCTTAAACCAGCCGAGAATAATCTTTTTACAAGAACATCACCTATTGAAAAACCTCAACCGATCGCATCCAAACTAACTTTTTAACTGATCTTTTTATTCCAGACTCTTATTCACCTAGGAAACAAAACCCGTGTTGCCACACTGCTCAATCAAACCATGTTCCAACAATAGACCCAAAAGCAGGATATATTACTTACTCCATGATAGACGCGTCAATGTGCTAAACCATTGTTTTATTTAACGTGAACTCCAAAACATCGCCGCATGCTGGCGATAGCACGCCAAGTTGGCCCCAAACTCGTAACAATATATATATATGTCAGAACTTAAGTGTGAAAAGAATGATTACTTAAATTTAAAGGGGGCTTGGGAATTAAATTATATTCGTGGCGTAATTCGCCTCTAATTGTTCGTATTTCAAGACGCGAATTGGGAAAGGGAAATTTCCCTTTACATTATATAATCTTGGCGCGTCTGTGGTTTGAGCGTTCGAAGAGGAAATCTTATATAATTATCCTTGAAAGATGTCTAGTTTGGGCTCTGCGCATGTGCAGGGAGAGTTGGCGCGCGGAGCTGACCGCGAATTTTGGAGAGCGCGGGATAAAAGTCGATGCCGTCGGATGTCTATTTCGCCGCGTGCCCAAATGCAAATAGCGAATAGTAAGCATGCTGCTTGGAGCATTGGTGCGATGAAGATTAATAAACTAAATTAGTTTCAAGGATGGACTTATTTTCATTTATACCAGTTGCTACCAGTATTAAGATCATGACTGCAAAAAAATGTGAGAACAGGCAAACCAAACGCCTGTCATATATATATATAATTTTAGCTACATTAATATATTAATAATGTAATAATCATATATTTATTTTAAATGTGGCTTTATTTCAGTTTTCATACCGGGACAAGAATACAGTGAAATTCTCTATGGTGGCCAGTCATGGTTCCGAAAGAAAAAAAATGACCATTATGCGGTCTGGCCGGCTAGAGAGGTTTCACTGTATTTACAGACAGCGAAAGTTTATGGTTTCAGACAGGAAATATGACAGCTAAATTTAGATTAAAAATCTGCCAAAACCTTCCTGAATTTATTTCTTTATATTCCTTTTACGGAGTGTCTGATCTGTCCTGAAAGATGACCAGTGATCCCTAGCAATTAATGACCCCCTCTCTTCTCTCTTTCAGCCATTACATAAATACCGATCTTTGTAACATGTCTAGAGAAACTTCACGAGGCTTGAATCTTTGCCTCCGTCGGGAGATCTGAGTTCAAGCGTTTTCAGTCATCCCCATGGGATGCTGTATATCATTTAATTCCACGGCATTATTTCCCCAGCTGTGTGATCATGGGATCGTTTCGAAATCGCGGCTGTCGTCTTCGAAGAGACGTTTAGTTTCATCATGGTATAATGAGGGGCAAAGATCTCTCGGACGTGTTGTAAGGCTTTGAACGAACTGGGGCATGCATGTTTTGAAGTCCTCTGACAGAATGCATTATACGGCAGGTTTGGAGGAGTCAGTTTAGACGTATGGACAAATGAAATCCACCAGCATAAATATGGCGGATTTTATGAGGCATTATATAATTAACCTTTAGCTTACGGGGTTCATTACGGGGAAATTTCATACCTATATATATAAAACAGTTCCGTAACTGACTGACTCACTGACTGACTGATTGACTGACTGACATACAACGCACAGACCAAACCGCTGGACCTAAAGGGGCTGAAATTTTGCATGGCAATTCTTCTTATAGTGTAGGGGTGAACTAAGAAAGATTTTTGAAAAATTCTTAGATTTTTTTAAATTAAATTTTTAAGCTGTTTTGGTGACTTTTTTTAAGTTTGCATTTAATATAATAATTTCAGGGTTATAAAATTTATATCACGAGAATGATCATAAAAATTCCATTAAAATGAAATCTTTTTCGAATCTTCTAAATTTTCTGATTTTTTGGGAATTTTTAGAGATTAATTTTTGGAATTTAATTTTTTAAATGCTGATCACGTGATTTCTTTTTCTGGTACTTTCAATAAATTTATCGTCACGTGCATCACAACGAAGTAGACAAAAAAATTTTTTTTCTTTCTAATGCAGCAGACGATTGGACATTATCCAAAAAAATATTAAAATATAGTAAAAGATAAGTTCCTCAAACTGCACTGTATTAACTGTACTATATTCACTGTACTATATTCATTGTACTATATATTTTAGTGGGCTTGTGGCGGCCCAGTGGTACAGCGCCCTGGTTTTTGGTTCTGAGGTTGCTCTGATCGAATCCCGGCGTTGCGTCACGAAAAAATGCCTCCGTTTGTATTCGTCACTTCATAGGGGATAATGCCGTCCGCCTATATGGTGCCCCCATAATAAAATGGACAGTAAAACTGCGTCGTGGTATAGGCGAATGTTTAACGACAAGTGCCTCCGTATTGGGAAAAAATTTTTTCTTTAGTATCTCCTATTAGATTTAATTTGAATATTTTCTACTTTATTTTGTCTTTAAAAATATCCGTTACAATTTTTTATAAATATATTTTAAATTTTTTTACATCAATTGCATACATTTATTATATATATATATATATATATATATATATATATATATATATATAATTTGGCATTAATTGCATACATTGACCATTGTATTTAATTTGAATGTACTCCGTAGCGAAGTACGGGTTTTCGGCTAGTCTATATATATATAAAACAGTTACGTAATTGAATGACTGACTGACTGACTGACATACAACGCACAGACCAAACGGCTGGACCTAAAGGGCTGAAATTTCGCATGTCGATTCTTCTTTATATAGTGTAAGGGTGCACAAAGAGAAATTTTTGAAAAAATTTTCTTACATTTTTAAAAATTAAATTTTTAAGCTGTTTTTGTAACATTCTTCAAGTTTCCAGTTAAAATAATAATTTGAGGGTTATAAAGTTTATATCACGGGAAAGATCATAAAAATTCTTTTAAAATGAAATCTTTTTCGAATCTTTACCTCCCTTTTCTGATTTTTGGTGAATTTTTAAAGATTAATTTTTAGAATTCAATTTATTAAATGCTGACCACGTGTTTTCTTTTCTTTTTGTGATACAGGTAACCCTCTTATAACACTGTAGATAGATTCCTAGAAAATGCCGTGTTGTGTGAAACCGTTTTATATGAGACCCAGAACCAGTACAAAAAGGGGGTTAAGTTCCGAAAACTTCTTTAAAAAGAAACTTTTTTTTTCAAATTCCATATAAGCAACATAATGTTTATTAAAAATATAAATGTATGTATAACACAAAACGAAAAGAAATAAAAAATATTTTCATTTAATGCGATCTTAATTTAATAAATTTCTTCCTCAACACTGCTCAGTACAATCAAACGAGAGCGTTTTTTCGGTTGAACGATATCACCTCCATCTTTAGAACCTTTTTCTTCATTTAGATTTCTTGCACCTTCTATCCTCTTTAAAAAATCTGTAATTTTGGTTTGTTTGCTGGTTTTTAAAGGCCATTGTAGATATCACGGTATGGAGATAGATAATTTTGCAGCTCCCTTTTGAATTTTCGGCTTCTTTCAGCGGAAGGTTTTGCATTCAGGAAAATGCTTCAAGATTTTCAGCTAAGCTTAGGTCTTCTTGCAATTTTATAGAGTTATAAATGAATAAATTATAATTTTTTGTACATTTTCATGTAAAGGCACTATAGTTCATTATTCCTTCCCGTCATTATTTTGAAGTAATTTAGTTTTTAAATGTGTTAAACAAAAATCATGTTGTCTAGTGCTGTATAAGTACAGTGTTGTACAAAGGGTTTCGCAATTTTTTTATCGTGTTAGAGCGAAACCATATCACAGGTTGTGTTATACGAGGGTTCCCGCAATTTATCCTACCGTGTTAGAGCGAAACCGTGTTGTAAGATGCCGTGTTGTAGGAGGGCTACCTGTACTTTAAATTAATTTTGCGTCACGTGCATAACAACGAAATACATTGAAAAAAACATATTAAAATACAGAAAAAGATAAAAGTTAACCACTAGACTAATTGAGATGGTCGTTTTTTAAGAACTTTATTTGAATTAGTATGTTTTATGGATATTAAACACAGAAATTAATTGCATACACTGACCGTTGTATTTAATCTGAATATTTTCTTCTACATTATTTTGTCTATAAAAATATCCGTTACGATTTTTTTTATAAAAATTTTTGGCATCAATTGCATACATTGACCGTTGAATTTAATTTGAATGTACTCCTTAACGAAGCACGGGTATTCAGCTAGTAATACTACAAAAGCTAATGCATGTTCACTTGATTATATCAGCTGTTCATAACTTATATGTTATGACTTAAAATTTAAAATTAGTTGAAACAGTTATTTTAATGATGACGTGATAATTAATTAGCTTCTCTATTTATATATACTTGATGTATTGTTCCACTGCAAAACATTTTTAAGTGCTTGCTGATAGATAATAACAATATTTAAAGTATTATAATACTGGTCATAATTTCTTTGTATAAAAAAAATCTAAAATGCCGTTGCACATACAGACACGTTTTGTGAGAACAAAGCTTACGATTAAAAGAAATATAATAATTTTCTACTGGGTTTGGCGCGCTGCCAAAATTATAACTCGCGACGCAGGACAATTTTTTCCTCTCCGAAGGACCGTTATTGAGGAACGTAATCCTACGTTAAAAAAATCTTTCAATCCAAGTCTGCAGTCCTTGGACACATTAGCGCCCTTTACACTAGGGATGCGACATCGATGTCGATGTTTTCAAAACATCGATGTTTTTATCAAAACATCGATGTTTTGATAAAAACATCGATGTTCTAAACATAGATTTATTGAAGCCGATGTTTTTTTAACATCGATATTTTGTGTTCGATGTTTTACGTTGTCTCGATGTTTTTTTTCAGTGAAAAAGTACCATAATAAAAAAATTTACCACGTAGCATAATTTTCACACTCAGTAAATGTAAGTCTGAATTCTGAAAAGGACAAATACAAAAGGGGGACCGATTCCTTAGCAAACAGACAAATGGCAATCAACAACCAATGAACCAATCAGAGCGCTTGGAATGTTCCTGACACTCCAGAACCTTCCATGGGGATTTATTTTATAAATAGTATATACACGAGAGCAGCCATTTAAGTTTTTTTTTGTTCTGGTTTTATATAAGTTAACGTTAATATTATTAGTAAGATGCCTCCCAAAGTACCGTTTGCAAATATTTTTGCAAAACCTCTGTCAAATTGGCAAAATGCAATATTTGCCTTAAGTCCCTCAAAACTTTTGGCAATACCACGAATTTATCTGGACATTTGAAGGCAAAACATGACGATATTTACAACGAGAATTTTGAGTCATCAATGTAGCCCAAGGCAAAATCAACCAAGTTTTTGTCATTTGTGTCAGCCCAATCACACAGCAAAATTAAATCCCCCCCCCCCCCCACGACTAACCGAAGTATCATTAATGTTAGAGGTTACTAAACCAGTTTTAAAAAATGGATGTTCTAAAACATCGATGTTTAAAAACATCGATGGTTTTTGGGCGATGTTTTTTTAGCATCGATGTTTTAATATTGAATATCGATGTTTCAAAACATCGATGTTTTGTTACCGATGTCGCATCCCTACTTTAGACGTACGTTCTTTCGAGACTGCTTGGAGCGTACGGGATTGCGCACACGCTGCATGCACTCACAAATGAGTGTACGGGATTGCGCGCGGGAAAACTTGCAGTACGCTCCAAAGCAGCTTTCCCTTCCTCTCCGACACCTTCACACGTGCACTCAATCGCGCGGGATCGTGGTTTCCATCGGGAAAGAACGTACGTGCAAAGGGCGTTATTTTCTCCATAGGTTAATATTGAGGTGAGCGAATCCAATACGGTTAGTACAAAGCAGCCTTAAGTCTAATTAATCGCTTAAAGCTTTTGTACTTACACGTCCATGTAGTACATATATGTAGAGGTATGGTTATAGCTTGGAGGTTATACGATTGGATTAAAGATATTACGCGATTAAATTATACATTTAAATTTAATTAATCATATACAGCTTTCATATACATGCAGTAATACATGTAGACCAGGGATTGTCAACGGGGTCCAGGTGGACCCCATGGGGGTAGATGGAAGTTTAAAAAGGGTCTATAGTATTCCAGGGTTCAATTGGGGATCTATGATAAATTTTTCTGTTTTAAAATTTAATTTGATTTTTTAGGAATGTAATTATTATATATATAATAGCCGTTGTCTCTGTATAACACTTCCGGGCTGTACTCATCTTTCAATTGAAACCCTCAGTAAACAAACGGCCGGTTAGGCCTAATTTCGATTTCAGATGTGGATCAGAATTTTTTCTTACCTAAAAACTAATATCTTCTCCATCAAATCACGTTTGTTCAGCCTATTTTTCTATAAAACATTCAAAACTAAAAAAAAATTGGATGCTTTTAGCTGTATATTTAACAGTTTTTAAAAATCTGTTTACTTTTGCGATGAGTTCTGAAAGTAAACAAACTTGAATGTGAATGAATCAAGTAGCTCAAGTATTCATATCGCGTAGTGAGCTGTAAAAAACTGGATGGCAGTCTACTACTCCAATCGCATGAAAAACTAAATAAATAAAAAATAATGAAAGGGTTTGCTTTTACAAGGTGTGGATTAAATGCAATATTGTTAGATAATTCGGGATATTTTTTAACTTTCATATACTTTTTCCATTATGACGTCAAAATGACGGGTTACCTTCTAGTTAGATAATAATATCCGTTTTAATATGTATAAATACAGATTGGCATAGGGCGGAGTGATCCACGCATCTAAAGTCGAATGTCATGACACTTTTGTATAAGCCTCGAATGCCGCCGTCTGCTTTTATTTGTGTACCAACACTAGACAGAACTGGGGAAATCCACTGGACCTTAAACAGCACATGGGTCCTCCCGATGGAACCAATCAGAAGCAGTTTTGTTTTCTCTTGGTGATGTTTGTGCAATGACAGTATGTTTTTCTTAATTCTTGTTTATATTTGTGAAATTAAAAATGAAAATAGTACAAAAACAATAAATAATAAACCTAATGAACCACTTTTTATAATTCTTTTGTTCATATACATAGTCAAATTGTTTTCTTTAAGTGTTTTATGTACAATTATTAGTATTATAATTATGTTGTATGCTGTATATAATAGAGAAAAATGGAAGGGGGCCCATGAAGAAAATCATTCTTTGAAATGGGGTCTATGTAAAAAAAAGGTTGGGAACCCCAGATGTAGACGAATAGTTTTAGATTCGAGATTATACTATTAAATTTTAGATCATAGATTAAAAGACTCATAGATCACTTTATTTTTTTTTTCTGTTTGGATTGTCTAGTCTTTCCTGAAATAATCTGGAGATGCGATCAATAAATCTCCACTTTCTCAGCCATTTGCGGAAATTTCGATCTCTCGTCTAGAGGCATGTCTAGAGCAGGGGTCGGCAACCTTTTTTACTAGGAGGGCATATATATATATATATATATATATATATATATAGAGAGAGAGAGAGAGAGAGAGAGAGAAAGATATTTATTTATTTTTTTTGGCATTAATTGCATACATTGACCTTTGTATTTAATTTGAATGCACTACGTGGCGAAGTGCGGGTTTTCAGCTAGTTGATATACTATAAATATGAAGTCTTACTCGCATGAGATTTGCCAAAAACAAGTGCAGAAGTTAAGCAAGATTTTTTTTAAATTGTCATTATGCAAAGTAAATGTATACCCAAAATCTACAGTTCATTGATTTTTAAAATAGTTTATTAAAATTTACTTTTTCCTTTTTCTATATTTTTCCCCTAATTTTGAAAATATTTTTTGCCACTTTTGAAAAAATTTCAATTTGGAGAATTTTTTTTTTTAAATCTCAATGTGGGGTCGTGACACATTAAACGCTGAAATATTGAAAGGAAAACAATTTTTTTCCTTAGTTTAAACCTTCACATCGATTATACTGTCAATCTGAATTACCAGTACTTATTTGCCTTTCGGTAATTAATATTTTTGTTGTTGTTTTGTTTTGTGATGACAATAGAGTATTTTAATTTTTTTAATTTGTTCTCCTCAAACAAAAACAAAAGTTTTAAAACAAAAGGTTTCTGGGATTTTAAATTCTATACCAAGGTAAATAGGGATATCCAAAATTAAAACAAAATAGAAATCTCTTATCTATTTAATCATCGCTCGCATCTTTTAGTCATAATGCTTGAGCTATATATTTTCCAAGTCCTTTGGAACAGAGGGTCTAAACGGCTTTTTCTGGGAACTAAATTTAGAATTCGGCATACCTAAAGCTAGGGATTGCGGTAGCAATGCAAACATACGGCATTTGTCTCCATTTTAGGAATGTTTGACGCTTAAATTACCCCTTCCGGAGACATTTTAGTCCATAGGAAGGGAATTTATCCAGATAACTTATACAAAATGAAATAAAGGTAAAAAACAGTGTAAGAGCAGTGTAAGAGAAAGGTTCAACAAATCACTAGAAATCTTGAATTGTGTTGGATTTTTTTATCAAATCTTTCCTTCAGAGAAATCAAATTCTCTATGAGCAGAATTTGGTCGTAAATGCAATACTCGAGAAATATATCAATCAGACGTTAATTTACTGGAAATTTTAGTGGTAGATTCGAAAACTACTGTTTTACTATTAACAAGAATTTATTTTTAAATTACTTTAAAAAGAAACAAAAAAGAAGGAACTATGAAAATAAAACTCGGTTCGGGACTTTAAATATGCGCCAATGTGTTATTGATTAAACCCTTTCATTTTTTTCTCCTCTGTTTAACGTCACCTGGGCATTGCTATGCTACTTCGTTTTTTCATATCCTCTGTTAAACGTCGCCAAGGCAATGCTATATCGCTTTTATCCTTCTCTTCAACTTCGCCAACGCGTTGTTATATTACTTGGGTTTTTGTAATTCCTCTCTTAAATTTCGCCAATCATTGCTATATTATATTTTTTCTTCTTCTCTTAAACGTCGCCAAGCCGTTGCAATATTGCTTGTTTTTTTCCTTTTCTATTCCTCTCTTAAAAGTCGCTAAGCTTTGCTATATTCCCTTTTTTTCTTGTTCTCTTAAACGTCGCTAAGCCGTTGCAATATTGTTTTTTTGTTTTTTTTTAATTCCTCTTTTAAACGTCCCCAAGCATTTCTATATTACTTTTTTTTATTATTCCTCTCTTAAACTTCGCCAACGTGTTGTTATACAACTCGGTTTTTTTTTTTAAATTCCCCCCTTAAACGTTGCCATGCATTGCTATATTACTTTTTCTTTATCCCTCTGTTAAACTTCACCAACGCATTGCTATATCACCTGTTTTTTTAAAAATTCCTCTCTTAAACATCGCTAAGCATTGCTATAATTCTTTTTACTTTTTCTCTTAAACGTTGCCAAGGCGTTGCAATATTGCTTGTAATTTTAATCCTCTGTTAAACGTCGCGAAGGCAATGCTATGTCGCTTTTATCCCTCTCTCAAACTTCGCCAACGCGTTGTTATATTACTGGTTTCTTTTTAAAACCTTTTCCTAAACGTCGCAAAGAATTGCTGTATTACTTTTTTTTTCTTCTCCCCTTAAACGCCGCCAAAGTATTACTAAATTACTTTTTTTATACCTATCTTATATCGCCAAAGCATTGCTATATTACTTATTTTTTTCTTTTTCCTCTTTTAACCGCTGCCAAGTTATTGTTATATTACTTACCTTTTCTTCATCTCTGTTAAACGTCGCCAAGGCATTGCTGTATTAATTGTTTTATTGGAAATGTCGACAAACTTAAAAAAAGGGCAGAAACGCAGATCTGTCAGAGTGATAATAATAGCACCTTATGGGTGATAAATGATCCGTCAGTCATGTATCAAAACATACTCACATTAAAGATAACCAGGCAGATAATACCACTGAATAATGATTCGTACGAACATAAAAAATTTCTTTAGAAACCTAATTAAGAATCAGACTTTTAAAAGATAACTTGAACGATTTACTGAGAATTTGAGCAGACGGTGAATCCTTTCAAGTTTTCATTAAAAAAATAAAAACCTCAAATCCGGAAGAGCTCTTGGAACAGTCAACAACTGATAAGTTAAAACGATTTGTCAAACATAATTTATCTTCTGTTTCGAAAGTGGCATAATTTTTTGACCTACATACACCTATACAGAGCCTTAAAATTGTCTCATAACTATCTGAAAAATCTGCCAAGTAAATAAAATTTAGAAAACATGATTTTGTTTTACAATTTCTCGTAATTACTTTAAAAACACACAAACTACAGCAAGATGTCTCAAGACATACTTTACAAAGATAAATATAAGCAAACTTCCTTTTACGTTGAAGAGCAAATTAAAAACATAAGTAAGAAATATACTTTTTAAATGAAAACTTTAACAATTTACTGAGAATTTGTGCAGAAGGGAGAATCCATTAAACTTTTCAGTTAAAGAGAAAACAACTAAAACATGGAAGAACTTTTGAAAGTAGTTGGCCGCCAATAATTTAAAACGATTTATCAAATAAAATTTATCTTCTGTTTTGATGATATGGTTATTTATTTACTTATATTCTCACTCACACACTACCGTATTAGTGAGTAAGCATATCATTATTTTCTGCAAAAGATTTACAGAAATGCAAACATTTGAAAAAAATTAACGTTTATTCGCCATCTTCTTTTCATATGCTACATAAAAGCGTTCTTCAAAAGGTGGCCTTAATTTAAGAAGTGACTTAATTTTGTGCAAAGCCTACAGAAGGTCGTTCGCACTTTATGGAAACGATTTTGTAATTAATTTTTGTCGCTTGCATTTTGAGATAAAAATTTGGCAACTTCAGAACAATCGTCTGCTACTGTTTTGTTTTGATTGGAATGTAAAATGAAAGATTTATTTTGAAAATGGCTCCTAAAATTGATAGATGGCTCGAAGGTTACGTAACTGCGCTTTCCGAGGAGTAATATTCGTATGAATAAATTATAAAGCGGTATAAAAATCGCGGTTATGGCATTTCAAAAAAAGGTATTTATAATATATTAAATTTGAAAGATAAAAAACGTCCAACTGGAAGTAAAAATGAAAACATGACCGCGAAACCTCATCCTAAGACTGTTCGCAGGTAAATATCAAGAAAGTGAAGTCTCTAATACTAAAAGGAAATCCGCCGACTCAAAGATCCATTGCATCGGAACTAGGAATGTCTTCTGGCACTGTAAGTTAAATCATTCATAAAGATTTGGAGTTAAAAAAGATGTTTAAACATAAAGTTCATCTGCTTTTGCCAAAGCATGTTGCTGAAAGAAAAACAAATTGTAAAAAATCATATGAAAAACACCTAGCTGATGAAAAATGGAAATTTGTGGTAACACTCGATGAGGCATAGGTGTATTAGAGTGATTGTAATAAAAAATGATCAATTTTATATTGCTCAACTGACGGGAATAACCGTACGAAATGGCTTCGTCAGTGTACAGAATAGTTCCTAGAGGGATTCATGATAGCTGCAGGATTTTGTTACAACGGCAAATTAAAAATAAAAAAAAGTCTCAAGTAAAGCCAAAATTAATTCATTCTACTATCATCAGAATATTTTAGAACCAATTTTTGAAGAAGAAATTCCTGTCTTATATGGAAAGGACATTAATAAAGTTGAGCTTCATGTGAACAATGCCCCAAGTCACAGGTCCAAATCAACTGTCGCTTATTTAGCAAAGAAAGAATCAGAAACAGGAATAAAGTGTATCCCATTTAATGAAATACCTGTAAAATCCCCTGACGCTTCTCCAATGGACATTTGCGCTTTCGGTTTTTTAAAACAAGCTTTAGGAAAACGGCATCCAAGAGCACTAAAACGGACTTTGGAAAACGGTCCAAGAGGAATGGGGTAAAATTGACATGGCAGTACTAAGAAAAAGTTTACTTTCATGGAAAATTCGAGCTAGAGCTATAGTCAAGAATCATGGCTGTCAGATAGAAGCAAATCGCCTCAAAAAAATGTGACATTTATACATAAAACTTAACTATCAAAATCGTTTCCATAAAGTGCGACGATAAGTGCTTCTGTATTTGGTGAAGGTAAAAATTAATTGTATCACATTGTAATAGAGCAGTTGGCCTTTTTTAACATAATTTAGCGTTTATTTGCCATCATGTATTACTGAAGACCGTTTTAAAATAGGTGCCCTTATTATAATAAGTGACTTTAATTTTGGTCAGAGCCTGTTTGGCGGAGGTAAAAAGAAATTTAGCACATTGTAATGAAGCAGTTGGTTTTTTTTCAAGTAATTTAGCGTTTATTTGTCATCTATTTGATATATTACTGAAAACCGTTTTAAATAGGTGTCCTTATTTTAAGAAGTGACTTCAATTTTGGACAATGCTTGTTTAGAGAAAGTAAAAATAAATGTAGCACATTCTAATGGAACAATTTGCTTTTATTTCAAGCGTGACGTGACTTACCGGGTAGTGCTTCTCCCAGGTTGTGGAAAATTTTCAGGTTAAGTAAATACGCCGCTCACAATTCTGAATTTTCCCCAAACCCCTTGAAAACAGTCTACCGCGCGGGTCCATTCATATTTGGTACATAATAGCAATCACTATAAGAATAATATTTATTTATTTTTCTTCTATTTTCTTGTACGAAATTCATGCTTAGAAATCTATTTATTTTTTTATTAAGCGCTCCGTCGTTGCCAGAAATTATTTTGCAAAAGCTGAAATTTAATGCGATCTTTTGACACCTGGCTCATAAAGCCTCTGAGGTTTTACCACTACATATTTACGTCAAATATGCATTTTCATTATTATTTAAACAAACTTGCGGTTGGTTGTGAAACGAAAAATGCTCCCTTTGATTTCTGACATTGTCATCAGGGCTGTGGCTGTAGGGCCACGTGACTAGCAAACGTTACTCATCCAATAAGCACGGTCGTTGACACGATGACGTCAGCTAAATCTCGCCGGTTTTTCGTCTGCACTCTTAAAAATGAATTCCTCTGACATATCATAGTTTGAGCCGGTGATGTATTGTAGCTGTGAATTAATATTTTTTATGTTCCCCCCCCCCTTTTTACAATATATTTTCAGGCTGTGCACCAAGCCGTTATTTCATTCTTATTTACTTATTTTTTTTTCATTCTTTTCTCTTTACGGGATAAAAAAAATATTGTGCTGTGTCATACTTTTGACACTTTGATATGATGACTTGTGATGAGGGAAGAGAGAGAGAAAGAAAAAAAAATGAATGGCTGTGCGTATGAATTTTTCCAAACGATATTCTTGTCGTTACGAAAGTGGATGTTTGGACTTTGAAATCCCATGTTTTATTGGCAGATTTATTAACGTAAATAAAGAAGAACGTAAAAACAAATGAAAAGAAATAGGTGACATTTAATAATAACTTTTTTTTAAAAAATGCTGCAGGCACATAACCTTATAATAATTGCTCATATAGGCTCGAGGTAGCCAAGCAGTAGTGTGTCGGCTTTCGGTGTCGAGGGGTGCTCGGATCGGAACTCGACAAGCGCCGTTATATACCTTTGTGTCTAGGCTGGATATGGGCAAATTAAATCCGTAGACCCTGGTCCCTCTATGAGGTCAGAGAGGGTGGGACAGGGTACAATCCCCCCTAGATGCCGCCCTTGGGGTCGGGGGTTGCTCGGTCAAAACTGAGGTGACCCCTAGATAAATCGGACTCCGACCCTCTTGGTGCCATTTTAAACTGGAGCCACACCCCTAAGCCTGCTAACCTATATGGATCTGGTGTGGAATAAATTCTGTCCAGGCGTCTTTAGAAACAACGACAACAACATAATCTATATATATAAAACAGTTCCGTAGTTGTCTGACTCACTGACATACAACGCACAGACCAAACCGCTGGACCTAAAGAGCTGAAATTTTGCATAGCGATTCTTCTTATAGTGTAGGGGTGCACTAAGAAAGATTTTTGAAAAATTCTTCTTAGATCTTTTTAAATTAAATTTTTAAGCTGTTTTGGTAACTTTCTTTAAGTTTGCATTTAAAATAATAATTTGAGGGTTATAAAAATTTATATCACGAGAAAGATCGTAAAAATTCCTTTAAAATGAAATCTTTTTTGAATCTTTACCTCCATTTTCTGATTTTTGGTGAATTTTTAAAGATTAATTTTTAGAATTTAATGTATTAAATGCTGATCACGTGATTTCATTTTCTGGTACTTTAAATAAAATCATCGTCACGTCATAGCAACGAAATAGACAAAAAAATATTTTCTTTTCTTGCTAATGCGGCAGACGGTTGAACATTATCTAAAAAAATATTAAAATACAGTAAAAATATGTTCCTCAAACTGTACTATATTAACTGTACTAAATTCTTTAGTATGTCCTATTAGATTTAATTTGAATATTTTCTTCTACATTATTTTGTCTATAAAATATCCTTTACGATTTTTTTTATAAATGTATTTTTTTACATCAATTGTATACATTGATCGTCGTATTTATTATAAATAAATAATATATATATATATATATATATATATATATATATATATATATATATATATATATATATATATATATATATATATATATATATATATATATATATATATATATATATATATATATATACACACACACACACACACACACACACATATATATATATATATATAAGACAAAGTTGAAAGTGAAAAATCAGTATAAGCTCTAAAACTACTTGCAGCCAGGAACAAGAAACATGAAAAGATAAGAATTAATTAGGTTTTAAACAGCATCTCTTCACCAGCGGTGCCGATATATATATATATATATATATATATATGTATATATATATATATATATATATATATATATATATATATATATATATATATATATATATATATATATATATATATATATATATAGGCTACTTCATTATGGGAGCACCCCATTATAACGAGGACTGAACGACCTCTGAGCGAGTAACGTTGGTGAAACAACGTTACCCCCAGGGGACATTACAGAAAATCCCTGTCTTGGTAGGGATTTGAACCGGAGTCCACGGAGTTCCAGTTAGCGTTGTCAACCATCATACACGTGGGAATAGGCAAATATGGCTTGCAGTATTGAGATTTAAGTAAGATTAAAGTTAGTACTAGTAATAGTTTTTCTTTACAGAAAGGATAATTTGTCGGCTCGTTTTTATTCTTGGACTGTTTTTACGTTAGTATATTCCTAACGTGTTTTAACGAGAATTTTTTCAGTCTGATCTTATATTTTCAAGACAAAAAAATTCAGAGTAATACATTTTATTGATACATGAACTGAATTTTCAGGCTATAAACGTCAGCTATTAATTATGCCAGAGCTAACTGGAATACTCTAGATTTTTCCTTGAACTTGATTGCAAAACCTTTTTAGAAATAAAACTAAGATTGAAGATAGTTAGCATTATTGTGGTGGATAAGCCTAGTTTATTTATAATTTATTTTCCTCTAGTAAAAAATAAAAATAAAAAAAATAAAATAAATTTTAAATGAAGTTTTTACTCTTTTCCAAAATGAAAAACATTATTATTAAAATTTTTTTGAATAAATTTCATATAAAATTTCATTTATTTCCTGTTCCATATTTTAATTTGAAAATCTAAAATTTAAAACAAAGAAAAATATGTGGTATTTTTGTGAATGTTTTTCGTAATGAAAAAAATTCACAAAATTCCTCTTAAATACATTCTTAAATTATCTGAAGGATAATTTTTGGGCTATATTTTCGCAGGACAATTTTCAGACGATATTTATTTTGCTTCATATGTTTTTAATATCGTCTTCCTTCCTTTTACATTTCATAAGCTTTTTTTAATGCAAATAAAATTAACGCTCAAGAAAGTCAAGCCTAATAATTATTTACAATAAACGATATTTTGATTTGTCGATTTCCTACATTCGCTGTGAAGCAGACGATAATAATCTATTCTTTCTGTTATTTTATTCTCTTAATATAACCGAAATTTTCTTTTTTTCTCCTCCTCCCCGGTTAGGCAATCCGGATTTCCGATACTCTGCATTATTGTTGTCCAAATAATCGACGCTCTACTGTATATCAAAAATAAAAAAATTGAAAGAAATCAAAACTTCATTTCAAAAAAAATTTAAATTTTTTTCAAATAAAAAAAATATTTCTTTTAAAAAAATTTATTTTAATAAATCTCGAATAAAATTTCATTTTTTTTCGTGTTTTATATTTTAATTGGAAAATTTTAAACATAAAACAAATAAAAATGAAAAGTCTCTTTTCGCGGATATTTTCATTACGATGTAAAATGCCTCTTAAATACATTCTTAATTTATCTGAAAGATAATTTTTGGGCTATATTTTTGCATGACAATTTTCAGACTATATTTATTTTGCTTTGGTTTGTATTTCATCTGTTTTTAATATCGTCTGCTTTCCTTTTATATTTCGTAAGCTTTTTTTAATGCAAATAAAATTAACGCTCAAGAAAGTCAAGACTAATAATTATTTACGAAAAACGATATTTTGCTTTGTCGTTTTCCTACATCCGCTGTGAAGCAGACGATAATAATCTCTTCTCTCTATTATTTTATTCTCTTAATATAACCGAAATGGCTTTCTTTTGTGATACTCGTTATTTGATACGACATTATGCTGCGGAAAATGAAGAAAAATAAAAATATGATAATCATTAATGTACATGTAGATTGTAAAGGGAAAAAGATTTATGATCATGATGGAAAATGTAATCAAGAGTTTTTGTTGTAACTTTAAATCTGCGGGAAAGAGACAGATCACCAAAAAGTTTTTGATACGCTAACAGCCTCGGGAGATTTCACATATTAATATTTGAATTTGCTTTCAGAAATTAGTTTAAACATCTCGGTATGTTTGTGAGATTATTGATTATTTTCTGTTTTCTTTAGGAGATATTACATTTCATTAATTTAAAAGGGCGTTTTGTTAAGGCATCTGAGTTATGTTTATTTAAAAACAATAAAGATTAATGAAAGAAATTTATTTTTAAATTCATTTTTTTCCTATTATATTCTTAGAAAAATATATTTGAATAAAAAATAGGCTAATAGATAATTGACCCATTGAGATTGGAAGAGTTTGTGCAGCGTAAGGAGGTCGTGGGAAAATTCAGACTAAATGACCTGTTACTTAAGCTGAAAATTTCCCATAACCATGGGGCACTACGCCCTAACTGACGTAACGCCCTAAAAAAAAAACCAGTGGGTCCATTTGGATTGTTTAAAACGTCATTTTCATATATTTAATACAATTTGATTGCTCAATTTTCAGTATACGCAAAAAGCATTTGCTTTATATTGGAGAAAACTTATTAAATGTACGTTTTAACAGTTGTATAATATTTATTAAAAACAATTTATTTATCTAGAAAAAAAAAACTTGATGATAAATTTCCCATGGGAAAGTTTCTAAAATAAATTTTCAGGTACTCTCTTCTAACGAAACTACAGCGGGTTATTAACGTAAGATTACTTATCGTTGCTTACCTCTTTTGTATGTTTATATGTATGTATGTGTTATGTATATATATATATATATATATATATATATATATATATATATATATATACACACACACATATATATATATATATATATATATATATATATATATAATATGTCAAAATTTTGACGCATTTTGGTACTTTTCTGTTTAACTGTTTACTGCTTGCCCAAGCGATACAGACTGGGTTTGGCGCTCTGCCAAAATTATAACTCGTGACGACGGACGGTTTTGGCGTCTGAAATTTTGCTTTCGGGAGGACCGTTATGGAGGAACGTAATCCTACGTTAAAATATTTGTTGATTTAACGAATGCAAATCAACTTTAAAGAATCAAGTGGCCTAACGGATTTTTTTTTCCAGCCGTGACGTCACTTATCACTTTGTGGTCCGTGATTGTGAAAAATTTTCACTTTAAGTAAAACTTCGCCCACACCTCCGGATTTTCACACAAACACTTGAAAATACTCTAACTGCCGGAGTAGGTCCAATTATGGAATTAAATATATCTTTGCTGATTTACGGTTGAAGTGAGGAAGACATATGAAGGTGAATACGATAAAATTTAAAGCAATAATTTATAAATTTAATTCAATAAATTTAATGCAATAATTTATTTTTAACAAAAAATTTAATGAATAAAAATACAATGAAATTTAATGAAATGTACTAACCTGAATTAGGAGCGAAATTAAATGTGAGATGGAAAAAAAAGCTTCAATTTCTCTGTGTTTTAATTGTCCTACCGGAATGAATTTACGGAAACGTATTGGGCCCTTTGGAATCTTTAGCTATTCATTTGCATCTGTTAAATCATCAAACACAAATCATCAAACATTCCATAACGGTCCCCCGGAAAGCAAAATTTCAGGTGCCCTACGTCGGGAGTTATAATATTGGCAGCGTGCCAAACCCAGTCTGTATCGCTTGGGCAAGCAGTAAACAGTCAAACAGAAAGTACCAAAATGCGTCAAAATTTTGACATATATATATATATATATATATATATATATATATATATATATATATATATATATATATATATATATATATATATATATATATATATATATATACATACATATATATATATATATATATACATATATATATATATATATATATATATATATATATATATACATACATAACACATACATACATACATATATAGATACAAAAGATGTAAACAACGATAAGTAATCCTACGTTAATAACCCGCAGTAGTTTCGTTAGAAGAGACTACTTGAAATTTGTTTTTAGTAACTTTTCTCATTTGAAATTTCTCATCAAGTTTTCTTCTAGAAAAATATCGCATTTTTCGGACCGTAAGACGCATTGGTCGATAAGGCGCACGTCAAATTTATGGGAGGATTTTCAGAAAATAATATTTTGTACTTTGTTAGGTATATAAAGATATTTCCAATTTCTTATTTATAAAAGATAAAAAATATAATAAAAATATATAATAAATATATATAATATACATATTAAATATATAAAATATATATATTAAATATATATAATATATATAATAAAATATTCATTTTCTTTTAATGTTACCTTCGGATCATAAGACGCCTCCCAATTTTAAGTTGATTTTTCTATGTAAGAAGGTCCGAAAAATACGGTAAGCTGTTTTTAATAAATATTATTCAACAGTTAAACTTGCATTTAACAAATTTTTTCCCAATAACAAAAAAAAGCTTTTTGTGTATACTGAAAATTGAACAACTAAATAGTATTAAATATGTGACAATGACGTTTTTAAATAATATAAATGGACCCACTGCTTTTTCTAGGGCGTTATGTCAGTTAGGGTTTAGTGCTCTATGGTTGTGGAAAATTGAGAATGAGATTTCTCTATTGAGACAATAAGTTTCGGTTTCAGCTAATCTGTTTGCAATGTACCGCCGTTTCTCTAAAGCAAATAAAAAATTTCATTTTTTTTTTCCTTGTCGAACTAATCACATAATTCTGTAAACAAATATCCAACTTGTTTAAAGCCAGCTGGAACAGTAGAAAAATGGGATCACGAAGCGTAAAAAAGCCTTGGTAGTGATACCAAATCAAATTTCAAGTGGCCACTTCAGGTCCTCATCTGTCACCCATAATAAGGCTTTTTCATATCCCAGCTACTTGAATTATACTCATTGAGTGTGTGTAAAAAAACTGAGAAGAGAAGAAGTATAAAACGCAACAGAAACACATTGCCAAACGATAGATGAAGCTGCCTGTGTTTTACATCGACAGCGATCGCATTCGTTTCGAAACTCCAAAGCAGTGTATGCTGTGTCAAGAATGAAAGTTCACGATTTTGAATTAACTGACATGAAAACTTCATTACATTACTAAATGTAGGTTGACCCATTGAATCACGTGGTGACAGATTATGTTATGAACAGTCTATTTTTTTTTTATCCTACCTCGAAACGAAGGTGTTATTTTGGAATAAAATTGAATATTTTCATTTATTGCTGCCATTTATAAAACAAGAATAGAAATTAATTGAATAAGTCATTTTGAAACGGAGTCATCTCCATTTTTTAAAATTTTTCATGAGAAGCAAAAAACTATAACTCGCCTTCATGAATTATTAGTTAGACTCAATTTAGTATTTATTATGTCTATAAGGCATCAATCTTGATGCAAAAATATAATTTGTTAATATTTTTTTAAACTTGGGTGGGGTGGGGGGCAGAAAAGTTGGAGAAAAGTGGAGATGACTCCTTTTCAAAATAGCGCCCTTTACACGTACGCTCTTTCGCGAGTGCTTGGAGCGTACGGGATTGCGCGCGGGAAAACTTGCAGCACGCTCCAAAGCAGCTTACCCTTCCTCTCTGACACCTTTACACGTGCACTAAATCGCGCGGGATTGTGGTTTCACGCGGGAAAGAGCGTACACGTAAAAGGCGCTATTGACCTATTCAATTATTTTTTTAGACAAATAGCGTGTTGTACGACACATTTTTTTTCTTTGTGATTTGTCATAGTTCAAACTTAATCGAACATTATCCTTTCTCTCTCTCTCTTAAGTTAGATCCATGTCGAATTAAATTAACAGGTTAGCGTGATCTCTCTGAAAATAAAACCCTTTTGCCCTAAGCAAAAGCTTCCCTTTTTAATCTTTTTTATAATATTTCATCTAAACTTAATGATAAATATACTATTAAGTATAATTAAAAAGTCCTTGTAATTAGGATATAAAACATGGCTTTATTTTAGCGAAACTTCTTTTTCATCTGTTTAGGGGGTACCATATTTATAGAAATGTCAAGCTTCTTTGCGCAGTATTCGTTGTATTGAATGAAGATCTGGCACAAAATCGTTCCAGAAATAAGAGATAAGGTTGTTGGTTCCATGGCTGAAAATAATCAACCGTATTTTAACAGTTATCGATAAATCAACGAATTTTTATTTGACTGAAATTATTCGATCTCTTTTGTGACAATTTTCTTTTTCTTTTTCAGTTTAATGTGTGTTATACTATTCATATTCCATTAATACTGCTGTACTTTGTTCTAAGAAATGCTCATAAAAGTTTATATTAGGTCCACAATTTCATACGTAGGATAGAAAAACACGTAATAAATTTGTGTTATAAGAATTTTATAGGAATATTTTAACGGTGCCCATTAAATGTTCAATAATTTTAAATTAAGACCTTCAATCATACTACGAACAAAGGACATATCAATTAATTCGTGAACTTATGCGGACCACACATGTATAAATTGCCAAAAACTTCTTCAGTACCAATATATTACTTTATACATTATGAAACTAAAACTTGAACAGTGCTTCTATATAGTAACATTACTAATAACCAGTGTTATCGTTGATTTTCAGAGAGTCCTCTTCAAGTTCTTCTGTCAGAAATGAAGATAATTTAAATCAGATAATTGACATTTTTTTATTTTGACATTTTTTGACTAAAGATACCTAAACCGGTGTTATCCATGATTTTCGAAGAGTCCTCTTCACGTGTCTCTGTTTAGTAAAGATAATCTTAATGAGATATTTGACTTTTTTTTTTAATTTGACTAAAGCTACCTAAACTGGTGTTATCACTGGATTTTCAAAGAGTACTCTTCATGTGTCTCTGTCAGGAACGAGGATATTCTTAATGAGATACTTGACATTTTTTAAAATTTGACTAAAGCTATCTAAACTGGTGTTATCCAGGATTTTCAAAGAGTAATCATCATGTGTCTCTGTCAGGAACGAGGATAATCTTAATGAGATACTTGACATTTTTATATGACTAAAGCTACCTAAGCCGGTGTTATTCATGAGTGTTATTCATGATTTTCGAAGATTCCTTTTCACGTGTCTCAGTCCGCAACGAGGATAATCTTAATGAGACATTGACATTTTTCTTAATTGACATATTTTTATTTGACTAAAGCTACCTAAACCGCTGTTATCCATGGTTTTCAAGGAGTCCTCTTCATGTATTGCCAGAAACGTGGTTAATCTTAATGAGAAACATTTTCAATTGACTAAAGCTAATTAAACGGGTGTGGTCTGTGATTTACAAAGAGTCCTCTTCAGGATTTTCTCTCAGAATAATGGTTCATATTTTACATAAAAATACTAAATATTTAGGACCAATTTTCGTTTAGACTTTCTTCCACTCTTGTTCCCTGAAATGAGAACTAACACCCATAGCAATAAATAATTTAAAGCCACGTTGCACCTAACTAGTTACTTAGAAGGGCTGTGAAGTCGTGGAGTAAAACACAACCCATACGAGCTTCTTACTCAGACGAATATTGATGGATTGAGTGACATATAAAGAACAGTGTGAAAGAATTTCACTTTGCAGCTGGCAGTCTTTCTTTCTCACTGCGTTTTCAGTCTTTAGGGCATTTTCGCTGTGCTACTTTTTAAGCGCGCCTTTCTTACACCTTTTTTGAATTTTAATTTCCATTCTCAACTCGAAATGACGTGAACTGACCACCCACGGCACTAATATTCGCAGGTTAGGAAGATTTCAAGCCATATTTATAGAAATATTAACCTTCCATAGGGCATCTAAATGAATGTTTATTATGTAATTTCCATAGGGCATCTAAATGAATGTTTATTAGGAAATTTCCATAGGGTATCTAAATGAATGTTTATTATCAAATTTCCATAGGGCATCTAAATGAATGTTTATTATGAAATTTCCATAGGGCATCTAAATGAATGTTTATTATGAAATTTCCCTTAGGCATCTAAATGAATGTTTATTATGAAATTTCCATAGGGTATCTAAACGAATTTTTATTATTAAATTTCCATAGGGCATCTAAATGAATGTTTATTATTAAATTTCCATAGGGTATCTAAATGAATGTTTATTATGAAATTTCCATAGGGCATCTAAATGAATGTTTATTATGAAATTTCCATAGGGTATCTAAACGAATGTTTATTATTAAATTTCCATAGGGCATTTAACTGAATGTTTATTATGAAATTTCCCTTGGGCATCTAAATGAATGTTTATTTTGAGATAACTTAGTTAAATATTTCCTTCTGTTCGTGTTATTAATAATTTAAGTACCGGAATAAATTATTCATCTTCCCCCCCCCCCACACACACACAGAAGTTATTTGACAGAGCTTAGTAAAAAAGCTCTTATAGCAGACATTTATGGTCAACATTAAAAAAAAAAAAGTCGAAACTTTTTTTTTTTTTTTGGCCTTTGCTCAGAGAATCATTACCAGGCCGACGCCATTTCCTCTGTAAACAAAATATTTTTACTGTAAATAAGAGATTTCTTTTATTGTCAACAGACACCAGGAACGAAATACACTGTGTACCCACATCTGAAGTAATTCATAAACTGTAGAATATCATACTAGATGGTTGTTATATAGCATATTTTTATCATGGGTGATTTTTGGCAAAATCTGATGATATTTAGTGTTTGCTTTTGTCTGAAGGTTGCCGTGTATTTATCCTATTGGATTCGTTCACCTCAATGTTGACCTATGGAGAAATCACAAAACTATAAGTTTCCCACCAGTAAGGCATCAACTATGATTGAACTGAAGACTAGTCACTGCAACAATTCCTGTATATGCAGTTGAGGGTCCACCTGTTCCTTCAATTAGTATGGATCTGGGCCCAGACGGACATTTCAGATCTGCCGACCAATTAAGGCAACCCTGGACCCCAAAACCTATGGAGAAAATGCGTCTACTATCTATTTACAGCTACATAAATGCTGATAATCCAGTAAAAATGGTATTTTCAGGTAACCAGAACTTTGCTGCACCTTGCAACAGGATTCATTTTTATAAATTGCGTCCACCAAAGGAATTTAGGAGCATTTGAAACACACTATACCAGATTCCTCCCCCCCCCCCCGAATAACTTAAATTTAATAATTACAAGATGAAAAGAACTTTTAATATACCATGTTTTTAAATTTTCTGTTGAATCATATAAACTTGACAATTCTATGTATTAATAAATACTTTTTAAAATTTTTTTTGATGAATTATCCCATCAACTTGAAAGAAAATGAAGTTAATTGGAAGTTAACTTGCGTTTAACTTTTCGTTCCCGTCCCGGCCGATAGGTGGCTGCACCAGTCTACAAAACAAAATTAACTGAAAATGAATTTAATTCTGCTTAAAGATGGCTAAAGTATTAAAATAATGCACTGTCATCGTGTTCTGAGCTATTCTAAAAGTTTCAAATGCTTAGCTAGCCGGGAAGTTAGTTAAAAATCGATTGCAAGGTTTGTATGGGACAAACACACAAACAAACAAGAAAGCGAGTTAATAAAAACATGGTAAAAATATTATTTGAATTGTTTTAAACGAAAAATGCCCCAAGATGTAAATTTTTTTTCTCTATTACGGAGTACAATTTTTAAAAAATCTTTCAATCCAAGTCGGCAATCCTTGGACACATATTCTCCATGGGTTAACATTGAGGTGAGTGAATACAATAGGTTTAATACACAGCAGCTTTAAGGATGGCATCTTTTCAGAGGGTTAATGTTCGTCAAAAACTGATATAAACCTAAAGAAATAAAATCACCAAATGGTAAAGCAGTAGGAAGTGGGGACTACAGCAAAGGGATGCGACATCGACAACAATACATCGATGTTTTGAAACATCGATATTCAATATTAAAACATCGATGCTAATAAAACATCGCCAAAAAACTATCGATATTTTTAAACATCGATGTTTTTGAACATCCATTTTTTTAAAACTGGTTTAGTAACCTCTAACATTAATGTTACTTCGGTTAGTCGTGTGTGTGTGTGGGGGGGGGGGGGCGTTGGTTTAATTTTACTCTTTGATTGGGTTGACACAAATGACCAAAACTTGGTTGCTAGAGTCAGCGCATATCACAGAATTTCCATGATACATTTTATTACTTTTACTAGAAAATTGAGGAAGAAATTATTGCTATAAAAACAATTGACAGGACGAAAGCCTTACAGAAAAATCCGCAATGTTTTCTAATTTAAATTGGTTGAATGTGAAAAATTATTGTAAATATCAAGTCATTCATTTACAAGTTGGCGAATAATTTAGTTTCAGGAGGCTTAAATAATTTTGTAAAATAAAATAAAATAAAATGAAATTCTGAAGTTCATGACTGTAACAAAAGACAAAAGAATTGGTTTCATATCAATAGAGAATACGGCAAAATCATTTAAAAGAATTTTTGAGTTTACATTTACTGAGTGTGAAAATTATGCTAGGTGGTTAATTTTTTTATTATTATGGTGCTTTTTATAACTTGTTATTTTTTTTATAATTATGGTGTTTTTCATTTAAAAAAAACAACCATCGAACAACGTAAAACATCAAGCACAAAACATCGATGTTAAAAAAATCGGCTTCAATAAATCGATGTTTAGAACATCGATGTTTTTATCGAAACATCGATGTCGCATCCCTACTACAGCTTCGAAAAATCTCGTAACTCAGGTACCTCTCGTAACTCTCGTAACTCAGGTCGATTTTGGCGAAATTTTATTTCATTCGACTTCTTGTCAGATATTCTTTTAGACACTAGGCTAATGTGTGTCGTTTACTCTGTATTGAACTACATTAAGAAATTTTCCAGGATTATACAGGAAAGTAGCCAGATAATATTGAATTAATAAAGGTAGAGCCACGCTGCTAGAGGCAACAGAGAAAAAAAATTGTAAGATTCTCAGCTCATAACAGTAATGGAGTTTTTTTTAAGTATGATTACATGTACCTTGCGGGTATTTTTAAAACTAAGCAGTGTAGCTTGTTACGGGATTTAGAAGATTTTAAAGAGCTTTAAAAAGTGCACGTTAATTAACGGTGCATGTTATTCGAGGGAAGTTATAAAATTGTAAAAAAAAGGAGCACGTTTTATTTTCGTGGCTCGTAAACATCATAATATAGATCTTCTAGATTCGAATGACACACGTTTCTACGGTGATTATATTGTCAAATGCAATATATTTATGCAGTACTGTCTATACCCTCCTGAGAGATGATTATTTCGCTAGATGCAATATTTTTATGCTGTACTATCTAGGCGCACTATGCCGTCCGATGATTACATGGCCAAATACAACATTTTTATGCTGTACTGTCTACGCGTGCTTTGATGTTCGATGATTATATGGCCATCTACAACATTTTTATGTTGTACTGTCTAGGCGTACTTTGCCGACCGATGTTTATATTGCCAGATACAACATTTTATGCTGTACTGTCTACGCGGGCTTTGATGTTTGATGATTATATGGCCATCTATAATATTTTTATGCTGTACTGTCTAGGCGTAATTTGCTGACAGATGGTTATATTAGCAGTTACAACATTTTTATGCTGTACTGTCTACGCGTGCTTTGATGTTCGGCGATTATAGGGCAATCTACAATATTTTTATGCTGTACTATCTAGGCGTACTTTGCCGACCGATGATTATATTTCCAGATACAAATTTTTATGCTGTACTGTTTAAGCGTACCCTCCTGAGAGATGATTATATCACTAGATACAAAAATTTTATGCTTTACTGTCTAGGCGTACTTTGCCGACCGATTATTATATGGCCAGATACATTTTTATGCTGCACTGTCTATGCGTGCTTTGATGTTCGATGATTATATGGCCATCTACAATATTTTTATGCTGTACTGTCTAGGCGTACTTTGATGTCCGATGATTATAAACAGGTACAATTTTTTTATGAATACAGTATGGCACAATATTTTTAATTTTATCGGGTACGATATTTTTATGTAGTACTGTCTATGCGTGACCTGCTGCTAGATGATTATATTGCCAGATACAAAAATATTTTAATGCTGAAATGTCTAAGCGCAACCTGCTGTCCGATGATTATACTGTCAGATACACTATTTAAACGTACCCTTCCTGAACAATGATTATATTGCCAAATACAATATCTTTATGACGTCTTGCCTATGCGCGCTTTGATGCCAGATATAATGTTTTTATGCTGTGCTTTCTAGGCGCACTCTGCTGTACACCGGTGCTTTAAATCTATTTATCTCGAAATGAAAATTTGGTACTTTTCCGTTAAACGGGCGCAAGTTATATATCGCCAAATATGGCTCTTAAGTCACATTTTGTTTAATTAACTGTAACTCCCGTGATAAGTGTATGTGAAAGAACAAAATATATAAGAAGCATTCATTTTATTCTTTAAGTGAATAATTAGTTAAGAGGCCAAAAATCTTTAATGTCCTTCAAGATGTCTTCAAAAAGACCCTCTTTTTGTCGTCACCTAAGAAATTCAGTCAGTACAATTGCAAATGGCGGCGTGCCGTTCCTCAATGTTTTTCATATCGCCATACGGTGCTTCGTCGCAACTGCTAAATCTTTTGTGCGATTGTGAAGAAAGCTAGTAAAGTTTGTGGTTAATTTGTTTCCAATTTTTATTCATGTGAATTTCGGGGTTATATAGCTGGGTCTCTGAACTTAATCGTGTTCTCTCACATGATTCATACCCGTTGATCTATCATTTTCTTCCAGCGTTTCGTGTGTGACAATTCTTCAAAATTTATTCCATCTATTACCTATGAAGCTGATTTCCTAGGGTTGTTATGCTGGCGACTTTTCATACTCGCCAATGGCGATACTTAATAGGACGAATGCCAAATGCGTCCGGCTAACGGAAAAGTACCGAAAAGGGGGGCAGGGCCTGATTTAGAAAATTATTGACTATAGGCACAACTTGGGATGGGGGCCCCCTAACACTGATGTGGGCATAGGCGTAGCGTGCTTCTAATTTTTGGGGGGGCACAAATTAGGGATGGGATATTGAAAGCAAAATATCGATATGAGTATCGATGATAATATCGAAAGCAAAATATCGATGTAATAATCGGTGATATTATCGAAAGCAAAATATCGATATGAGTATCGATGATAATGTCGAAAGCAAATTATCGATATGAGTACCGATAATAATATCGAAAGCAAAATATTGATATGAGTATCGATGATAATATCGGCTATTGATATCGATATCAATAATATTTCGGCACAAAAATATCGATATTTCAAAATATCGATAACACATTTTCCTTTCACCAAGCAGTCAATCGTATTCGGAGGAATGATTGTATAGTAAAATAATATATAAATATTGTAATAGTACGATAAAAAAATGGTCGTAATTTAATTCAATAAGGAAATAACATTTCAATAAATAATATTTATCAAATTAAAAAGTTTCTATAAAAGTTTATAATTGTTTTTTAAATTGAAAGCCCTAAAACGTGATTTTAGGCTATCTGAGGACCCAAAATCTCTTCTACAACATGATTAATGAATTTGGCGAGGATATTGTGAAACATGATAACCAATAAAGTCTAAGTTTTACTTATCTTTTTTAGGATGTTTTATTTCCCTTTGTCTTTTATCTGTTGAGTACTTTCGGCCGCTAAGCTCTCCTAAGTTGTTAACAGCTGAAAGTACTCAACAGGTAAAAAGCAAAGTGAAATAAAACAACTTAAATTTAAGTGAAACTTATCATTTTAACAAAGTTACGAAAGCAAAATCTCCTAAACGTAACTCATTTTAATATAAATGTTATTTGATTGCTGTATTGGATTTTCAATTATTCAACAAAAAACCTATCACACCTCTGCTATAATTAGCTCTCAACTCAAAATACAAAAAATATTTTATTTTTTGTCCCCTCACAGGACAGGGATGGTAAAGTTAAATCACTTTCTAGTCAAAATCAGTGCTTTTATTACTACAAACTCTTTTCTTAAACAACAAATATTGAAACTTTGAAAAATCTTAAGTTAATAAATAAAATATAAAATAATGATTCTAGGCAAGTTCTACAAGTTTTTACAGTGTATTTTAAATGTCTGTTTAACACATTGTTAAACCTTGTCTCGTACTTAGCCATAACAGCCCTCTTAAATTTAATAAAAGTCTTCTTTCAGAATGCCTTGAAAATTTTTCCACAAGCAAGTCCAATTTCTCTTCACTCGAGTACAGCTGCGTCAGTTCATGTTCTATTGCCATTATGGCAAGTCCACTTAAGCGTTCTTCTTTCATCGTGCTTCTCAAGTAAGTTTTGAGCCTTCTCAGGGTAGAGAATGACCTCTCTGCGGTCGTAGTTGTGATAGGCCATGAAAGAGCAATTTCTAAGAGATGTATCACTTCAGGTACAATGTTTTTCAGGCCGTTTTTAGTGCAAAACTGTGCCAACTCTTGCAGATTTATGTTTGGATTTTTCTTGTCTGTTTTTATAAAAAATTTTTTCGAGAAGCAGTGAAAAAACTTCAGCTGTGAGGAAAGACTTGAAGACAACTGATAAAAGGTTTGGATTTTCCCAACAACAGTTTCATCTAGGCTATCCGAATCCAACAAAAGCTGGGTAATGGAATTGATTTTGTCGTAGTCATTCTGAGAAAATCGAGCTTGGAGGTTACTTACTACAATGTCAAGCCCCGCAAAATAAATTTCTATTTTACACTGCCCTTCTGCCGAGGTGTGATGATAAAAAGATTCAGCCGCATCATTATATTCAAGCCTTTTTGGTGTCTTCCGTTTTCGAGGCAAGGATAGTCTGTCAGCATACAAGCCTTTGGTGGAAAAAACTTTGCAAAGTTCTTCTGTTTCGTTCCATAAGTGAATGAAACCTTGATCATTTCGTTGAAGTTTTATACTGTCGATAACAGCTTCAACTTTACTGAACAGTTTGGAAATGTCTAACGTTTCACTTTGAAGCTCTTTCGACAGTATGTCAGTCAGGCTTAGAACGTTGTACATGAGTTTAAGGCCGAAGATGAATTCAAAACTGCTCGCCTGCTTTATTAGTCCATCTGCTTCAGCTGCAACCTTTCTATTGGAAGCGTCACTTGCCACAACTTCCATACCTTCTGGGAGCTGTTCTAAGATAACCCTTATAGCACGGTGACGAACAGTCCATCTTGTCTGTGACAAACTAATCAGCCTTTTACTTTTAGCCTCTTCATTTTGTTTACATATAGATTCAAAAATAGAAAACCTCTTGGCAGAAGCATTGATAATATTATACAGAGAATTTATTATGGACCACCCAGCGCCTGCTTCGTGTTTCCAGGAACACTGATAGCGACCCTTTGTAGCGCATTCCTTGAAGGGGTGCGGTTCAACGACCCCAAGGGGGAAAAGAGTGTGGTCTGTACGCAAAGGAAAAAATATAGCATCGAATTTTTGTTATGGATCATATCATTGTTAAAAACTATGTTAAGGCTAAAGACATAATCGGAATATTCAGTTTCACATTTTGAAAAAGCGGGAAAAAAAACAACTTTTATAAAGTTTTCTACAATTTTCCGATTTTAACTGAACTCTATTAACTTTTAATTTATTTCAAGTTCAGTTGGGGGGGCACGTGCCCCCCCGTGCCCCCCCGACGCTACGCCTATGGATGTGGGTGTAAAATTTCCAAAACTGACACACATAAAAAAAAAATCATGAATCATTGTGAAAGCACCATTTTACCAAGAATTGGCTATTTAAAGTGTAGAAGCCTAGAACATTATCAAATAACAAAAAGCAATACAACATATTAACTTCATCATTAAAACACTAATACAATGCAACCAGAAAAACTTATTAATCCCTTATATACACTGTAACATACATATGATGAACCAATCAATCAAATTTGAAAGTATATATATATATATATATATATATATATATATATATATATATATAAATTGCTATTAAAAAAGATAAATAAAAAAAATTTGAATTGCGAATATTTTCTTTTAAAATAAAAAAATTTGGGGGGCCCCAACATTTAGGGGCCTCTAGGCCCGGGCCTACCGGGCCTAATGGAAAATCAGGGCCTGAAGGGGGGTTCGCGATTTGCTATCTTTAAAAGAGTACATCAAAATTTCCTGGAAAGGTATCTCTGCGAAATTTTGTTAGAGCGTTCTATTGTTCTATTTATAAAGTGACTCCCAAGTTTTTGCTTTTGAGTAAAGATTCTGAAAATATTTTTCCTTCAGTAAAAAATTGCACTGAAAGCAATTTTTACTGTCTTTTGAAGTGATTAAAATTTTGTAGAGAAAGTATCCCTATGAAATTTCATTTTTGCTTAAACTGGTCTCGTATTTTTGATTTAGAGTAAAAATTTGGAATAAATCTTTACAAAAACAAAAATTTTTTCGAAGAGAAAAAAACAAACTCATTTTTTGCTTCTTTAATGTGATTAAAAGTACATACATACATACATACATACATACATACATACATACATATACATGTGGTTATCAAAATAATGGAAACACTAAGAAACACAATGAAAACTTTATTAATACGGCACAGGATCACCTTTGCCATGTTATTCCACCTGATTCACATTGGAATTGGATTATACAAGTCATGAATAGTGGTTAAGAATATATTATTCCATTCTTCAGGGAAAAATCCTGAAAGTTTCTGTAGAGATGCTGTGGTGGATATCGATATCTAGCTCTATCCGTATATACAGATCACAGTGGTTGGATGATATATAGTCGGGGGAATTGTACAGGGCAAGATAAGATATTTGACTTTTTTTTCATGCTCTTCAAACCAATACTTGATAGATTTAGCTGTATGTATAGGGGTATTATCATCCTGGAGAACACCATCTCCTGCAAGAAACAATGTTTGCAAAATAGGATGGACTAGTGAGCTAAAATCTCGACATAGTCCTTCCCATTCAATCTCCCTTTTAGGGTTGCAATAGGGCCTGAAGAAAACCATGAGATGCAATCCCAAACCCTCATAGATCTACTTCCATGATTGGCAGTTGAGATGAGACAGCCAGAATCTTACGCTTGTGTAGGTGTTCTCTATACATACGCCCGTCCTGTTGCGAGGAACAACGTGATCGATGATTCGTCGGACCAAATGTCATTTTTCGATATATTACTCGACCAGTATTTGCGTCCGTGGCACCATTGGGGACGATATTTTGTATTGGCATCTATTACAAGTGGTTTCTCTTTCTTCGTGTCATAATCCGCTTTAATACCTCGTCTGTCTGATTCACTGAGCTCTCCCTTTCGTCCACTATTCTGTTTGGCAAAGGATGTTTTTCCGTGCACTCTGTACGCTATCATGACTTTCTATACCATAGCCCGAAAAACACCCATTAGCCTGGGGGTTGCAGTAATAGATACTCCAATTTAAACGCGATCAAACAATTTGCCCTTTTTGGAAGGTCTGCAAGGTTTGACATTTTACGATATTCCCCAAAAGCACGATACCCTTAGCTTCATTTCTGCTACCTGACAGTAGAATAATACATACACTATATTATATAAAAAAATACGGTAGCTAGACTTGTTTTATAAGGAATACGAAGCACATTCATATATACCACTAATATTGATAGGTGTTTCCATTATTTTGATAACCACCTGTATATATATATATATATATATATATATATATATATATATATATATATATATATATATATATATATATATATATATATATATATATATATATATATATATATATATATATATATATATATATATACATATACATATATACAGAGAGAGAGAGAGTTAGTTTGTGTTAGCAAAATTTTAAACTTTTCCAAGTTCTTTTTATGTGTAAAATGGTATTTATATAAAAATACATTTGCTGGAAAAATGTATTGCAAAATACCAGTAAATAAAGTAATAAAATTATGTGTTCTTAACTGCCTTAAAGTAAGTAGGAAAATAAAAACTCTCATTAAATCGGCCGTTATCTCAAAACATTGACTTCAAAGGTTTTTCATCAGTGATAAAAAGATGAAACCTCGACACATAGCCTTAAATTTTCGTATTCTCTGAAATGGGAGCTTTAGATTAGAGATATGTACGGTTTCATAAAGATGCAAAACGTGATTATTGTCATTATTTTTTTAATTTGTTCATTGTCAAACGCTGTCGATAGTTTCAAAATACGTCACATTAACGTCATTTTCACACTGCGAATTTTCTGCATGACCCGAAAATATATTCTTATTTTAACTACATATGGGGAATTATCAAGATGTAAAATGTGACGATATTAGGATGGAAAAATTTATTATTACGTCACAATAACGTCATTTTAGAGAGGTGAAATTTTTACTGGTTGTTACTTGCTGTTTTTATTTTATTTTTTAACTGGCTTTTGCTTATCGGATATTATCAAGATATAAAATGTAATTTTATCAGGATGCAAAAACTATTATTAGTAGCATCGAAAAGGCGTCAAAATAACGCCAGTTTCGCCGGATGGAAGTTTGAACTATATGTTGGCGGTCTTTTATTTTATTCTATTGCAGGGGTCTCCAAACTACGGTCCGCGGGCCAACACCGGCCCGCCATAATTTATTTTGATTACACTGTAAAATTTACAATGCAGGTAAATCACACAAAATAATAATCAGATGTTTTTATTTAACTACCAATTAAGGAACACAATAACTGACATACATAATGAAATTGGACATTTTAACTGTAATTAATGATATGAGATTTATCCTAAAAACTTACAATATTTGACATACATGGGTAATTTACATAACGAAATTAAACATTATAATTATGATTAATGAGATTTATGTACGTGTAACTTTCCACTGACAATTGTTTGCAGTTGTGGATCAAGTTTACCAGTGGACATTATCAGCAGCGACTTCAAAAGCTCATCAATTAATTTGGATCTGTAAATATTTTTTTTTAATATTTCATTTTGGAGAATGTTTTTTTCACACAATTTATGCAACTGATAAAACTGTGTGAGTGGAAGACATTATGTTGGTATGATGTAGTTGGCATGATGCAGTATGTTGTTATGATGAGCTAGCTAGCTAAGGGTCTGTTCACATAGGAGTCCGTTGCGTTGCGTTAAGGAAAATATGACGTTGAGACGAAAACAAACCAATCATATGCCGCCAAACGATTAGCAATGAAATTTTTAACGCCTATGATTGGTTTATTTTCGTCTCAACGTCATCTTTTCCTTAACGCAACGCAACGGACTCCTATGTGAACAGTCTTGGCCCTTGGGACTTAGGAGTGAGGATGGCCCTTACGCTAAAAAGTTTACAGATTCCTGTTCTATTGTGATATATACACTAAAGTGTTGTTTTAACGCTTTTTGGGTCACTTTCATCGTAGTGGATTTCCAGTTTAGCCGTAGTTACATTACATTTCCGTTGCCCTTTAACGAAAAGAGATCGAAAAATTTTGACTTTGGCATAAAATTTTGACTATATTTGTGCCACACCTGTTTAGAGTTGATAGCATGTTTTCCTTCATAAATAACCTTGTCACCGTATTCCCCCTGCACGTAACTACATCGGAGAGGAACCCCGAAACGGACTTTGCCAAAAATATAGCGGGGTTAACGACTAAAAATAATCTCATTCCTGCTTTATACCCCCCAAAAAACGAATACATAGCTATCAACGACTGGCTGTAAGTTACCATATGTGACGTTCCCCTAAGTCTTATAAATTTAAAATCATATCAAACGATAAAGTAAATTGTCTATTTTTAAAACCCCTTAAATAAATACAGCTGTACAAAATATCTCTCAACTTTTTATTTCTTTTTCTTTTTGTTGTTACAAAATTAACACTGACTTCTCCTATTTCATCTGTATTTTATTTGAGTCCATTCTGATTAATTTCTGAACACTAAAGAACATCTGGAACGCTTTACATTTCCCCAATTTTTATTTTTTTAAATCTCCAAATTCTGCCGTTACTCTGAAAAAAAAAAGTGCAAAAGAAGTTTAAAACTGTGTGAATAAGAATGCAAGTCCTGGGGGAAACGTTTATTAAGTCGATAAACTCTACTGGTTGATGTCATGTCACGTGATTTTGTTTTAAGTTTATTCTTTGAAGGTACTGACAGCGATTATTGCTTAGAATCGTGCGTTAGCGTTATTAACCGAATGAATATGTTTTGGATTTGATATGTATTCGTAATGATGATGTTCTTATAGAGACACAATTTAAATTTTTATTTGCTACTGATAGCAATCGAAATTTATCACGCGAATAGCTCGCAAGAAGCCGATTATGCAAAGAAAAATATTATACACGAAACACTAACAGAACTGAAAATTGAGAATATTAGTGCCTATGTATATATATATACAAGTTCAATTTGTCTGTTCAGATATGTGAATGAATTTTTGGTTATGCCAAGAAAAAAAATATCATCTATAGATCATCTTTAAAGAAAAAATAAAAATTTCCTTTTATAACGAAAAATAATAGATAATTTGTTTTTATTTTTCATACCTTTGCACATTAAACACAATTAACATTTGTTCCCGGTCATAAATGGAAGCAAGAAATTTCAGGTAGTCTCTTCTAACGAAACTACCGAGGGTTATTAACGTAGGATTACTTATCATTGCTTACCTCTTTTGTATGTATATATATGTATGTATGTGTTATGTATAGATGTATCTATATATATATATATATATATATATATATATATATATATATATATATATATGTGTGTGTGTGTGTGTGTGTGTGTGTGTGTGTGTGTGTCAGTCAAAATTTTGGTGCATTTTGGTACTTTTCTGTTTAACTGTTTACTGCTTGCCCAAGCGATTCAGACTGGGTTTGGCGCGCTGCCAAAATTATAACTAGAGACGCAGGACATCTGAAATTTTGCTTTCCGGAAGACCGTTATGGAGGACGTAATCCTACGTTACAAAGAAGTAAATCGCCCGATTTGGCGTTCCTTTCAAATATATTTCCTTCTCGATGATATTTAATTGTTTCTTCCTCATTAAGTTTATACGACAGATGAGTTTATATAGCATTTTCTTAAAATGTCATTATTCGGATAAAATATAAAACTTTTCTTTATAGCATAACTGATTCATTTAAAAAAATTACGATAGTTTGATCGGTGGACCTCTAAACCGAAGAAAAAGATAAAATAATAATGGAGTATTTTCAGAAGAGAACCATTAAGGATGCTGTGTACTAACTCTATTGGATT